>CM045883.1:7333805-7451305 GCA_025169545.1 Anguilla japonica | reverse complement strand
GGACCCGCTGAAATCTGTGAACTCATCAAGAAATCCAGCTGAAATGTCGGGTCATGTAAACGAATTGGCTGTTTTAATAATTAAGCAGAAGTTGGCGTGCAATCCGGAAACAGATGTCCCCTTCATGCTCACCCCTGTTCAGGACAGGGTTTCTGGGTCAGGCGATGAATGCTGATGTCTATTTTATAAACCCTTATGAGCATTTGGGAAAATTGGGGAAACCCATTTTTATAAACAGTCGAGCCTTCATTAGGCTACATTACATAAATGAGCAGCTTGTGTCATATTCTCAATATTTATGGGTGTACTGACTCTGTCATCTCCAGAACTTAATGTGATTTTTGAATCAGTGCTCTCTAAAATATTTTGGACAATTTGTCACCAGCAGTTCTTGGCACACATTAAACACTTTAATGCATAGCTGATAGACACTTTTGCTTGAGAGCAGTGCAATTATAGTCAAACATCTGTTGAGAGAGCATTTTTGAATCATTAATTTGTCTGACTACTGTACTATTACTGTTTTTTTCCAAAAAAAATCCAAGTGGAATTACTCTGGCAGTTGGTGTGAATACTTACCTAAAACGATCTCCCCCCTTCATGATGCAGGCTGGCTCTTCTGGGGAGTGTTTTGTCAGTTGACCTTTCCGCTGACTTTGCTCCTGACTTTGTGAAAACTAATCCCGTACCGCGGGATGAGGTGCAGACTCGAGGAGACTGAAGAGCAGGTTGGTGCCGGACACGCAGAGAGTGACACCGGCCATCTTCGCACGGCTCTCTCCTCCATTCATTCTCCGCTCCTCAAATCTCTATCGATTTCCTGACAGGCCTGGCTGGTCCAGGGCCCCTCCACCCTACCCGACCCCCGCAGCCTGGCGCCGCGGATGGGCTCTTCCACAGCCCCCCGAGAGTGAATATCTTGGCCAGAGATAATCTTGAATTGTTTAGACACCGGGAGAAAGATCCTTCAAACCACCTTGCTGGCTGCTCTGCCCGGTTCAGCAGCGCAGAGAGTCGTTGTGTAAATCCTCGGAGTATCTCTCCGTCGCTGCCAGTGGGGAGGTGGTTTAGTGCTGCTTTGCGTAACGCTCTGGGTCTCTGCAAACGCGCCGCTGAACAGTCTCCGGCGGAGAGAAGCCTTGGGCCCTGCATTGACTGAGAGATCTGCTCTAAATTGGGTTGCGGTGACCTCACAAACCGTAATGAATTTATTCCGTTTCTTTGTCGATCGCAGAAAGGAGCGGGGCGGAGGAAGAACGGACGGACGTCGATAGACCGTCTTCGTGGCGCTCGGTGACCCGCTGCGTCTGTTTCAGGTCATTACTCTGCCTCAGGTCTGTGTGCGCTGGGCTCTGAAAAGCTCGTCTGAGTGTAATTATACACTGCGTCCGAGCGCTGAGGGAACATGAGCAATCACTGCACGCAGGGGTTGCCAGGTTACCGGTTTTGGACTTTTTTTAAACATTATTTGTATAGGTTCAGTTTGTGGTTCAGAACGGATTCTCCTCACCCCCCCCCCCCCCCCCCAGATGTTCTATGTGTTCTGGAAGATACTACCCCCACCCCCCCGCCCCCGCCCCCCCGCCCCCAAGGCAGTGATTGGTTCTGATAGACCCCCACCCCTGCTTCACGAACATAACATAACATAACATAGCATAACATAACATAACATAACATAACATAACATAACATAACATAACGTAAGACGAGAAGAGGCCATTCAGCCCAACACTGCTCGCCTATTCCTACCACTGAACTGTACAAACTGATCAATCTCCAAGTGTCTGATCTTTTTTTTTTTTTTTTGACAAATTCTAAAATCTACCAACCCTACCTGGGTCAATAGCATTATGATGAATATTCCTGGATCTCAGCTAGGAGAGGCTGGTGACGGCCCGTGACAGCTAGCGACAACGAGGATCACGGCGACCGCAGCCAGCACGAAAAAAAAATAATGATGAAAGAGAGAAGGGCAAAAAAATGTCAAGTAAGCAAAGAAGCGAAGGCATATTAATGGTGGCAGGCTTTGTGCCTGAGTAATACTCTGGGGCTTCGGCGCATCGCTGCAGTAAATAAAAGCACCGGTCTGCGGGATTCACAGCAGTGAACACGGGGCACGGAAGTCAGGCGGGGCAACGAAGCCTTTTTTTTTGTTCCTGATTGTTTGTTTGTTTGTTAAAACCGCTGGGGACGAATTTACAAGACGAGAACCCGAAAAGGAGCGAGACCGCGCCCGCGTGTGAGCCGAGAACACGGAAGGGACACGCCTGTGCGGGACACCCTGCGTCACGGAAATAAACGAGGAACACCTGGACAACCCAGACACACGTGCCTTATGACCATCACTGGGACAGTAGGTCTTGTAAACAGGTTGTGAAGACTTGTCCCCTACTATATATACAGTATGTCCAAAGTGCATTCCTGCCTCTTGCCCAATGCATGCTGGGATGGGCTCTAGCACCTCCCGTGACCCTGACCAGGAATAAGCGGGTATAGACACTGGATGGATGGAGGGTATATGGGAGAGTAGGGTTTCAGTGTGGTGTAATGTTATGGAAATGGGCTGCAGGTTCAGTTTCTAGGTTGGGAAATACCATTGTATCTTTGAGAAATATACTTAAATATATCCATATATCTTGTGTGGAAAGTTCATTGCTTTAGGCTGTATATTGTCTTTACTTGCTGAAACTCCAGCCTAGTTGAACACATTAGTAATGTAGCCTGATTGTTTGCCAGGGCTACATGTGCATTTATTTTCTGAGTGCTTTGTCTGGGTAGGACAGGTAATGGTAAGTTCTTCTCCAAGGTCCTTGCTTCAGATTTTCACATTTAATGTTTCACAGGAAATTACCTCTGGTGCATAATCTACCTGTCACACTGAACTCAACCCAGTCTACATATAAAAGAATATAAATTAAAATATAACAAGATGTTTTTGCATGAAGGATCACTATTTGGCAAGCCAGTGCACGGTGAATCAGTGTTATGACACACCATAGCGTGCCTTCAATGCATTGCTTTACATCTATTTGGCAGACGCTTTTATCCAAAGTGACGTACAATAAGTGCATACCGAAGGTCACTGGAAGAACTATAAAACACAGGTCCGATAAGGTACAATACTCATTATGTAACAGTTATTCATAGCCATGAACGCAGTAAGTCCAGAAACACAGTAACACAATGCAGGTTGTTGTGTCAGTTGTGTCACCACAAATAGCAGATTGTGTCATAACAGAGCTATGTCACAGTAATGAATGGACATGGCGCTTTGCTACAGGTATTACGCTGTGGTAATGACAATGTCATTTCCATGTCACAACAACCACTGTCAAGAGTTACGTTCAAGAGTTTTTAAACTCCACATACAATAACCGAAAAGGAAGAAAGACCAATCTATTTAATTTTACGTGAAGATCAGGGGAAGCACTTGGTGGAGCTAGATGGTACAAAATTTGATGGCCACTCAGTCCATAATTTCCATAATAAAATATTTTCCTGAAGATGCACTACGGCAAAAAGAGTGATTAGGCAAGAAGAAGTCATACGCAAATAAATATTCAAGTCTTTTTTTTTTGTAATATGGAAACTAGGAAATTATTCAAATTTTTTATTGAGTTTCTATTTTGACTTTAAAATTAAAATTTTCTGGAACACTACATGAGATTTGCTTCCATTCAGCCTGAAGAGCATTAGTGAGGTTGGGCATGGATTGGGCAATTAGGCCTGGCTTGCAGTTGGCTTTCCAATTGATCCCAAAGGTGCTGGATGAGGTTGAGGTCAGGGCTCTGTGCAGGCCAGTCAAGTTCTTCTACACCATTCTTGACAAAACCAATTTTTTTTGTGTGGATCTCGCTGTGTACCCAGGGACATTGGCATGCTGAAACAGGAAAGGGCCTTCCCCAAACTGTTTGAGAAGCTCAGAATTGTCTAGAAATAGATTGCATGCTGTTGCATTAAAATTTGCCTTCACTGGAACTAAATCAGGCAAAAAAAACAGCCCCAGACCAAGGGGGTGTCCAGATACTTTTGGTCATATAGTGCATGTACCAGATGACCTGATCAAAAGAAAGTTAAAATGCAAAGGCCAGGGATGGAAGCCCAGTAATTCTCCCTCCTCACAGTGAAAGCATAACCTGAAGAAAGATACGTAGCAAGTGCGTGAAGTGTAAACTTGATTGGCAACTTCAACTACTCTACTGAACGTGAAACCAAGTTTGACAAGCAGGAACAAAACCACCGTAATGAGCGCTGATCTACATTCTATGAAAAAAAGAGAAAATAATCACAGGCTTTCAGAATAGAAAAAGCAGTTATATCTCATTAGGCTTGAACTGCTATGTGAACACATGAATAAATTTACTCTTCAAGTCATAGTTTACGCTTTTGAAAATCTTTGAAATTTTAAATTCAGGCTAATCACATGTGGCACATCCAGCCACATGTAGCCATTACGAAATTCAGCAAATAAACTTGCTTTATGTGTATTTAATAGCCATTTCTTTCCCTCGTGCTTGTTCCTGCAGTCATAGGTTGCGGCCTTTGAAAGCAATAATTTTATAGTCTGTGGCCATCAGTTTGCTGCATTAGGCCTCATTAAGCGGCTTGTTAATGCACTTTATAATGTTTAGTGTGCAGCGTGTTTGCAAGCTTGGCTGGGATAGAAAAGGGCAGACTGTTACCTTTTAAAGGACGATGACCACAAAAACAAGCATCTTTCTAATATGTCTTCCCCCGTGGACTGAACCTTATTTCTTATTTCAGTGTGTGTGTGTGTGCGTGTGTGTGTGTGGGATACGTGCGTGCGCGTTTAAGAGGTTTTTAAATGTATATATAATATTTTTACATTGTGTTTGAAATATTGCCAAGGACTTCATACAGTGCCTGCGTGATGGAGATGCGGAGGATTTGAGATTTATCTTCAGAGGGCCCTGCCCTTATTGATCAGTTGTGCAAACTGTAGAGGTAAAATGAGTGCATCTGGAACTGAACCCTTGTGCTTATGGAACCCGTGGAACCTGCAAATAGTTTCCACGATGAGAGATGCTTTCACTGGACTGGATGTCCTCGATTGGGGTTTGTTTTTAGAAAAAAAAGGGTTCTTTGGTTCGTCTCTATAGGGGAACCCTTTTTAGTTCTTTATGGACCTTCTATGGTTGGTCTGAGAAGTGTGAAAAAAAAAGCTCTCAGACTGAACCATTTTGCCTGGCAAAGAACCCTTGAAGTATGTAGGGTTCTTCTGTGGGGACATTGATGAGGCTTTTGGAACCCTTTACTCTGTAAATGTACAGCGGAAACCGCTGTCTGGTAAAAAAAAAAAAAAAAAAAAAAAAAAAAACAACAGTGAAATTGCTATCTTTGAGTTAACATGCGGACTGGGAAATGTTATGCAAAAAATGACGTTATCGCATTTCTGTGATTTTCCCCGACCTCCCCCATGTCTTGTGAGTACAAATTAAAGCCTGAACTACAATGGCATGAGGCATTGAGTCACAGTGGGGAAGCAACCGCTACAGTTGGGCCTGTGTGAAATTCTACTCTGCGGGCAGTTTCCAGATATCAGTTGGTCGCCTTCTAATTAATTTCATCATGATTAGACTCGCATTTTACCTCCTAGGCATATTGGTACATGACCACAATATGATATGCAACACAAGGCTTATATTATAGCATGTAGATTGCTTTATTGTTGCATAAACCAATCAGACATTCCTAGCAGAATTCAATGTGTGCTTTCAGGGTTCTGGCTCAACTCAGGGATGCTGTTCCTCCTCCCCACCAGCAGCTGTCACCGTGGAGGCCCCCAATCTGTCACAGGATCATAACTTCAATGACATTTGTCTTACTGTTTTATGAGGGCGTCCATCCATTATCTATACCCGCTTAACCTGGGCAGGGTCGGTGGGGGGGGGGGGGGGGGGGGGGGGGGGGGGGGGCGCTGGAGCCTATCCCAGCATGCATTGGGCGTGAGGCAAGAATACACCCTGGACAGGCCACCAATCTATCGCAGGGCATCATTTTGAAATTGATCATATGTGCACGGTCCCTTTAAGAGAGGTCGTGACCCCTGCCCCCCATGCTAATGGCGCTCCTTAAAGCCCAGGTCTATTCCTGTTTGCTGGTTTTCCACTTATTATAAGAACAAGGTGAACCCTTGCTGGCATACGGTTGGGTTAATCGAATTGAAAAAACTTGTATGGTTTGATTGCATTGCACATCCTCTTAAACCGGCGAAGTGCGTTTGATTGTGTTTTGGGGATAGCCAGTCTGCATGGGGTTTAGAGTCGTCTCTGCTATTTTAGTGCCTTTACTTATGGCAAAAGCATCATTGATTTCAATGGGGAGGACAGTGTAGAGTATTGGGTACGGCAATGGCGAGCTCCAAAGTTCATATTGATTAACATTTTATCATTGCACTTCGTCTATTAATCCGCCAGTGTTAGAAGTATCAACATGCGGGGGATTCGATATAAATCTGCAATGTAAAATGGAAAGTCTCACGACAGGCCTTCTTTTAATTTGGTTACAGAATATATCAATGAATTTTTTATTCGTCCTGAGACTAGCCAGCTCAACCATGTGCTCATACGTTGAAAGATATGTGAAATTGCTGGTTTCTTGATTAAAACCTCAGATCTCGTTTTAATCCTGATCTGATTTCCACACACCCGCATTGCGACGCGTTGACTTAACGTGTTTAAAAAAAAAAAATTACTTGATGATACCATCTGTACAAAATTGGTTTCTGCCGGTAAAATGGCATTTTATTTAAATGACATTGATATCAATAAATTCCATTTGCAGCATCCCACTTCAGAACATCTGCGATGTAAAGCATATTTCACATATAAAATATATATATACGGTATTTCACAGGAACTGAGTGCTTCTTGTCATTTACTCCTGGGCTTCCCCTGGGAGAGGTCCTCTCTGCGGGGGCAAGGGTCAGAGGTGAGCAGTTCCCCAACAGTTTGGGGCCCGGGGAGAGAGCCGGTTTGTTCGTTCTGTCGGGAGTGAACTCTGAATAATGCTGTCACATGCTTCCACATCTCACCCTCTCTCTCTCTCTCTCTCTCTCTCTCTCACTCTCTCTCTGCCCCTCTCTTGTCTCTCTCTCTCTGCCCCTCTCTCGCTCTCTCTCTGCCCCTCTCTCACTCTCTTTCTGCCCCTCTCTCCCCCTCTCTCTCTCCCTCCATCCCTCTCCCTCTCTGCCTCTCACTCTGTCTCTCTTACCCCCCTCTCTCTCACTCTCTCTCTCTCTCTCTGCCCCTCCCCCCCTCTCTGCCTCTCTCTCTCTCTCTCTCTCTCTCTCTGCCCCTGTCTCTCTCACTCTCTCTCTCTCTCTCTCTGCCCCCCTCTCTCCCTCTCTCTCTCTTTCTCTTGTTTGGGACAGGATAAACGGGGCCAAATATACGCAGTCCGTACCCCCTTAAATTATCTCGCGGTGGGAGGGTGGCAGTTAATCTCGACGCGTCACAGAGCGGCAGAGGTGGACCCGGGCGGGTATAAACACGGCTTTCGGATGAATCTGAAAGAGACCACACGCCGAGCGGCTCTCGAGAGTGAGCCGCAACGTCCGTGCCGTCAGGCCAAAAATCCGATTGGCCGAGGCTCCTTCGGGGGGATCTCTCCGCACCGATCCCCCACATCGCTGCGAGCGCTGTGGGACGAGCCACTCCTCGCCCCTGCTGGCACCCTACTCAGATTTTTCATTTATTTCTGTTTGTTCTCGGCAAATCTTCCCATCTGCCTGCTGCAGGAAGCTGATTTGTTTGTGCGCTGTACGTATATGTATAGACACTACACGGCCAAAAGTATGTGGACACCTAACATTCAACATCTCGTTCAAAAAATATTGGGCATAATATGAAGTTGGTCCACCCTTTGCTGCTATAACAACCTCCACTCTTCTGGGAAGGCTTTATACTAGATGTTCGAGCATTGCTGCAGGGATTTGCTTCCATTGAGCCAGAAGAGCGTTAGTGAGGTCAGGCACTGGTTGGCTGATGAGGCCTGGCTCGTAGGTAGCTTTCAAATCAATCCCAAAGGTGTTCGATCGGTGCAGGCCGGTCAAGTGCTTCCTCATTGTTCTTGACAAAACCATTTGTTTACGGACGTCGATGTGTGCCCAGGGGCACTGTCATGCTGAAACAGGCAAGGGCCTTCCCCAAACTATATGGGAAGCACAGAATCATCTAGAATGTGATTATATGCTATAGCATCAAGATTTCTCTTCACTGGAACTAAGGGGCCTAGCCCAAACCAGCCAAAAAAACAAATGGTGTCCAGATGCTTTTGTTCATTTTGTATGCCATGGTCACGTACCAGATGAACTGATTCAAAAGAAAGTTAAAATGCAAAGACCAGGGGTGGAAGTGCAACGAAGGGGCCCAGGCCACACCGTGAAAAGCCCCAGACCAAGGGGGTGTCCAGATACTTTTGGTCATAAAGTCCATTTACAGTACATTCACACGTATAATGTGGCGTATGTTGACATTGTTGATTAATTAACTTTGCCGCTGTTTCTTGACTTACCTCTTCCCTTTTATCAGTCATAAAGGCGGGAGAATTCTCCCAGGACGGCGCATACAAAAATAAACAGGAAGCGGGTAAGAGCGCCTCAGCCTTTTCGGGGCTGATGAATCGCGGATGGCGCGTTTCAGTGGAACGGCGCGGAGCAATGCGTCAGCTTTCCAGACAGGCCAGGGGAGGAGACGGGGGGCGGGGAAGGGGATGTCAAGGCCACCTGTAGGACGCGGGATGAAGAAAAAGGAGAGAGGACATTAGCATTCAGCCGCGGCTGATGGAGTGAGGACAAGTGTGAAAAGAGGAATGGAAGGAAGAGAGAGAGGGGGAGAGAGAGAGAGGGGGGTGAGGGTCTCAGATCGTGACAGACAGACTGCGACGATGCTGCCACCTTCAGTTTGCTTCAGAGTCGTTTGGTTGTGTCTGTCCGTATTTCGGCTCACACAGTAAAACTGAAGAAAAGAAGAAAAAAAAACCACAGAAGAAGAAAGAAGAGGAGGAAACAGTTTGTCTACCTGATACATAAAAAAGAAAAAAAAAGAAAAACGGACCTCAAATCATCAGCATCCAATTTCGAGAGCCGCTGCTGAGCTGCGGTGACCTCTTCTCTCTGTAAATTACAGCCTACTGCCCCCCCCCCCCCCCCCCCCCCCCAACCCCCACCCCCCCCCCCCCCCCCCCCCCCCCCCCCGACACCCACCCCCGCCCACACACCCTCCATTACATCAGCCCTTCTTGAGTTCTCGTCAGAGCCGGGGAGTCGGGTCTCGAACCTTCGTCACTGACGCCAGCCTGCAAAGCCAAACACTGGAGGAGGAGGAGGAGGAGGAGGAGGAGGAGGAGGAGGCTGGTGGCGCGGCATCCGAACCCCGGATTCTCGCTCCGCATTAAGACAGATCTTCACGGATAACGACCGCAGAACGCGTCTCTGCGGCTATTTATAGATTCTGCTACTCAGGGCACCACGGGCGAGAACGACGCATAAACCATCCATAAGGCTTTAAGGTTCTGTCATAGGATGAAGGTTAATATGGGGCAATATGAATGGTGCAAGTGACCTATTAGCGATTCCCCTGCAGCCGGTGCTATTAATACAGCCCAGGCTGACGCTACAGCAGCTACTATATCACCACGGCCGATGGCTCTCTCTCATAGGATGGTTACCTAGGAGAAATTAAGGCTTCCTTCTCTACGGTACGGTTTACTTTGCTTTCACATTGCCTGTTCCATTTCGGTCCAGTCATTTCGCTGATGTTGAAGTGGAAGTGGCTAACACTTTTACCCTTTGTGTTAAGAATCTAACCCAGGGTGGGGTGGAGAGGAGTGGTTATGGGGGGGGGGGGGCGAGGGGGTGGGGGGGGGGCAGTAGGGGGCTATCCGTTGTTGGGCAGCGGGATTAAAGAACGAATTAGGCACCGAAATTGCAGTCGCACTCCGCCTCTTTATTGCCTTGTTTTACCGCTTCTCTCGCCCCCCCCCCCCCCACCCCCACATCCACCTCCGCCTTGCTCTTCCACGGACGCGGGAGGCCCGGGCCGGGCTGGAGGAGTCGCGCGCGCGGCCGCGATGAATATTTCATGTTCGCGGCGGTGCGCTTTTTGCGGTACGACGTGGGGTGGCGGCGGGAAAAAGGCGCGGGAACCAGATCGATCGTCGAAATGGAGGCGGGAGCCTTGAGCGGAGAAGTGTAATTAAAAACCTGCAGCCTGTTGCACAGGAGTGCGGAGGGGTGTGTGCGAATAAAAAATCCTTGAAACGCAGAGGTCCCTTATGGGTAGTATAGTTTATCACTGGCTCCGAACTTCACTATGAGAATTGCTTTTATATTACATTTCACCGGGGCCGGGGACTACCCATAACACGTGTAACGGCGTTGCGTGTTCAGAATGCTAACACGCGGCTAAATGTACAGTACTCTGCAAAAGTTTCACTTTGTAGGATGAGATCGCATTAGTGGCGCTTTCATTGAAGACTCCAGAATGGGGGCTGCTGGGTAGCTCATCCTTTTTAAGGCACCTTTCCACTGCATCAATGCCCCCCCCCCCCCCCCCCATCTGGTATCTGTTAAGGTACTGCTCTACTCCATGGATGGGCCCCACTGTCTGGTGTCTGTTAAGGTACTGCTCTACCCCATGGATGGGCCCCACTGTCTGGTGTCTGTTAAGGTACTGTTCCACTGCATGGATGGGCCCCACTGCAAAAATACAAATAAAAAAGGCAATCTCAACTCAACTTGTATTTAAGCTTAAATTCTTAAAATGCTTAAATGCTTAAAAAATAATATTTAAGCTTCTAAATTATTTTCAGTTGTCAAGCAGGCAGTAAAACAAGCTACTATTTTCTATCTGAGAGAAAAAAAAAAGAAGATTTTAATTCTTATTACCAGACTAAAACGCACCTTAAGACAGATTGTTTTTTTGCAGTGCCCATGGTCTGTGGCCCAGGGGTGTGAGGGTTTCAGTCTGCTGGGACAGGGCCTCAGCGCACACCAGTAACCCCAGCTTGTCAGTGGGGTGCCCCCCCCCCAAGACTGCGTGTTAAAACACAAGAAGCGTATTCCTTCAGCTAGTTATCTGTGTTAGCGTGAACGGCGCTAGGATAAGAGCCCGTGCTCTCTTGGATTGATGGTGAAGGTTGGATGGAGTGGATTTTTTTCTTTTTTCTTGAGGGGGTGGCGGGGGGGGGGTGGGGGGTGCGGGGTGGGGGGTGGGGGGTGGAGGGTGGCAGAATATTATAATGGTTAGGGAATCGAGCCTGTAACTCAAAAGGTTGTCAGTTTGATTTCCGGTTGGGGTGCTGCCATTGTACCCTGAAGCGAGACACTTAGCCTGAATTGCTTCTGAGAGTTATATACAGCTGTACAAATGGATCGCAAGTAAAAAATGTAATTGGTGTAAGTCACTCTGGATAAGAGCATCTGTCAAATATAAGAAAAGTTTCGTCAGCCAGGACTTCGCAGGTTATTGATACATTGGCCCAAGGATACTCAAAGCGGGCCCTCGAGACCAGTGGTACTGCTGGTTTTCATTCTTCCCCGATAAATCAGGACTGACTCAAACCCGGGACACCAGGGGCCATGTTTCACAAAACAGGACAACTGAGTTAGTTGAATAACAGCACTGAACCCTCCTAAATCTGGAACATGGGCTGAATTAAAGAGAGCCATTCTGGGTTTTACTCATTAAGCTAACTAAGAAATCCTGCTTTGTGAAATATTTCCCCAGGTGAGTTACATCTCTGGCTAATCAGTGGCACTAATTGATCAATTACAATGTAAAAAAATGTCTGTTAATTTTAAGTTGAAAGCCTGTAAAATAGCGAAGGTATGAAATAGTAAACAGATAAAATGTAAATAACTCCATTAATCACAGTAAAACACTGTAATACACTTAACATCTGTTAGAAATATAGCCTGCTGCCGTTTGCTTAACATATTGTTACTGTTATTTATACAGTAGAGTTTCGGCAACCCAGTTGTCAGTATTTTACCATAAAATTTACATTTATTTATTGTAATTTATTACGGTGTAACTCTCGGGCAGAAGAGAAATCCCAGCAGTGCTACTAGCCTCGAGGGCCATATTAAAGCATCCCTGAATTCCGTCCTTCTCACTGTGTGATGGACACATACGCAGGTTATCGGCTCTGGTCGGTGAGCGAGAGACACCCCTCACATTTGAGCCACTTGGGCTCCTGTAGTTCCGGTAGACCTTAGTTTTGAAAAAATGGCCACACTGGCTTCATGGGAAGAATGGATCAAACTCTTCAGCTGAATGGATGTGACATAGCTCAGAATCAAACTCTTCAGCTGAATGGACGTGACATAGCTGAGGATCAAACTCTTCAGCTGAATGGATGTGACATAGCTCAGGAGGTAAGAGTGGTTTTCTGGCAGTCGTAGGGTTGCCGGTTCGATCCCCCGCCCTGGGCGTGTCAAAGTGTCCCTGAGCAAGACACCTAACCCCTAATCGCTCCCAACGAGCTGATTGGTACTTTGCATGGCAGATTTTGGTTGGTGTATGAATGGGTGAATGAGAGGCATCAATTGTAAAGCGCTTTGGATAAAAGCTCTATATAAATGCAGTCCATTTACCATTTATGTGGACAGGTATTCAGTTCTTCAGGTGCAGGGCCTCCTTGCATATAGGCGTGTGGGTCACAGTACAGTGACTCCCAATTTACACTTGCCACTTCCTGAAAAGGGGAAACTTAAGTATACTTTTGGATAATTAAAAAAAAAATATGTTCAGCATTACCTTTAAGATCACATGGTGTCAGCAAGAAGTGGGCTAATTTCTTTCCACATCGGTAGCTGGTGTGAGCGTGAGGTCATGTTTTGAATTGCCTTTCCAGTCCATTGGCTTCCATTTTAGAAAAAAAAAAACATTACCATTGTGACTGTTGCACAGCCAGATGTGACAGCTGAAGTATCAGGCACATAACAGAAAAAAATACCACAGTCAAATGTACCCTCAAGAAAAGATATTTGAAGACAAGCACAAGTAGGTAAAGACAATTGAATATCTTAGGACATATGAATGTATTATCAACATTTCAATCTTCACATGGTAAAAACTACTTTACCTTCTTCAAAGCTTAAAGGTCACTGTGTGTTCTTCAATCGAAGTTCATGCTGGAGCTAGTGGGTAGGTCGCCTCTAAAGATTGGTTTTTGTAAAGATTGGTTTTTTGCAAATTACATACCCTCTCGGTAATAACTTGCTTGTAACGATGTTCAGGACTGTGCCGGAATGTTCTTGTTCATTCAGTGAACGCTGCTTCCAAAGGCATTTTGAATTTGGTTGACTTGAATACCAAATGTGTAACATGGATAGTCGTGGGACCAGTCTTAGGGATTCATTATGCATTGAACCGCGGAGGTTTAGCCTAATGCTGGCGCGCTCACTGATGTCTTCGGTTCAGTCTGTGCTGAATACTGCAGATTTTTATTGATTTCTGTTGACTTCTGTTCCCCTCAGAAACATAGCCGGCAGCACAGAACGTATTGCCAACGAGGCTATGAGTTTCCATGGTTACCTGTTAGCATACAAAGCTGGATTATGGCCAGTCTCTGAAATTGCTTGCATCATCCAGAAGTATTCGATATGAAAAGGAAATAATGAATTAATTCTAGTACTGCGCCTGATTAATCTAATGGATTGTGTTTGCGATTGCATAAATGGCCAAGTACTCAAAGCATTGTATGACCTTACATTACATTCAATAAGAATACAGAGTCCTGACTGTGACCCAATGGCATAATGTATTTGTTTTGAGGACTGTCAATTGTCAATCCGGTGCTTACACTATCTTGTAGCACCTATTTTTCAGTGAAGAACTTTGTGGAAAAAGGCCTAATTCATAAGGGCAATCCAAGCACTCTAATTGGTTTTCCAACCAACCAGTCGATCAATCAATCAATCAGTCGACCTGTGTATGACGTAGCGCTCCCCAATCAGATTTTGTCAGGGTATTTTTACAGTGGTTTTCCCAGAGGAAATGAAAACTACATGAACTGGGGGTACATAAGTAAAGCTGAAGCTGAAGACATGACAAACTGCTATAAGTATGTAGGACACTGCTGGCTATGTGGATAATCCTTGCACCTACGGTCATAATGTAGAGGATGCCTGGATGCAGATGTCACTGCGCAGCTTTGATTTAGATACATTCATTATACTCCGTGACTCTGTAATTTCATTACCCAAATAAAACCCTGTAATTTAAATGGCAAATAGTGAATCATTCACTCTTTTGCCCTTCAATGTAATTTACTGGCACGTTTTTAATTACTCGTGTTTTGGCACAAGAGCCGCCTGACAGAAATAATTTAAGAACTATAATGGATTTCAAAAGAAAGTGTAACTTTCTCGCTCGCTTTACTCCAGGCCCGCACTCTGACACCACGACTGTACGTCCTCCGATCTATTCTTTAGGAATGTTGGAACATAAATATTTTTGTTACCGGAAAAAAAAAAATGTATTGACTAATAAAAAAAAAACAACGATTACTCAAAGGTAATTTTTTTCTTACGACCTTCACTAAATCCATGGCTTTATCTGTGGGCTTGCTTTTCCCGCCTGTGTGAGACTGATGTTCCTGAGGTGGGCATGAGTGATGCTCTTACACTGCAATTACTCCATTCTGTATGCAGATGGGACGCTTCAGGTCGGCCATTTTAAAATGCAGCCTCGGTAGCGGTTTGGAATGTGAATTAACAGACATGTCCTATGTTGTAAAGATCCTTTGCCTGGCCTGTGTTATGTCAGGTATATACCTGACAGGGGTCCCAATAATTTCCGGTGTGCTTTTTGGTTATGATTTTGGCATGATTTCGGTGTGCTTTACATGGCAACAGAAGGTTGTTTTGGAGGAAATCCCGTGATAAAAAAATGCGTTACAGTTCAAACAAAACAACGGTGTTTATTTCTTTTAAGTAAACACAGAGCAGACACCATAGACGGTTTAAATCTCTCTGCGGGCTGTTGTTCTTACGCCTGTGTACACGACCACATCTTTCCCCGGCGGAGCGCTGTAAATCTGCACATGCCAGCGCTGTGGAGGGCACGGCATTCTTTAAAAATAAACATTTCCAACTGCCCAGGGGTCAGGACCATCACTCCTCCATGACCGACGGTGCTTTTAAAAAAATAGGCGGGACTCTAGTGACAGACACAAACATTTATTTTTTTGAGTTGACAGTTTTGACAGTTTTTCTGTTTTGGAAAAAAATAACCATAGACATCAGAAGTTTACCAACGTACGCTGGTATCCCCATACGGATACTTTTGCTGACCCCTGCTACTGGCCCTGTGTAATTAGGACTGCTGTCATCAGCTAAAGTTAAAGACTAGCACCGGTAATTTTCATTTCTTTAGTATTGTCAACATATTCTATGAAAAGACCAAAATCAATAATGTTTCCATCCAACTCTCAATGAATTTATTCTGCAAACAATTATTTGTCAATCTAGCCAATGCTGATATACTGGAACGTCGTATAACCCCATTGCTGTCCAAAAAAAGTATTAAAATGTTAAAGTGGCATGCTGTTGCTTTGGTCAGGATAATTCACCATTTTGAGGGGCCTTGCCTTTGTACCTTTTAAAGAAACAACTTTATAAAGTGACAGCTATTGCTTTTTTTGATATGTGGAAATAGTTTGGCTTGGCACTGAAATACCGAAAGTAGTCCCCATTGAAATTTACAATTTGCTTTGTTTTGAAGTAAATCTGGTAAAAACAACACTGGCCATGTTTTTCGGGATAATAGGTTGCATTTTCTGAAAATGAAAATATGTCTTTCTGAGCTGTATGTAATGACTTATGTGCCCCACTGAAATGAATGGCTTTTCTGGTTGAATGGTAAATGGCATAGGAAAATGTCAAAAAGTATGAGAGTTGGGACAGAGACATTTTCGGTGTTTGGTATTTTCATAGGATATGTTGAAAATACTAAAAAAAAAGAAAATTACTGACGTCATCCTTTAATATACAATCCATTATTTCTTTTATTTATCAGATGTAAATCCGTTATTTGCTGAGAATTCAGCGGAATGAATTATGAAAATGTTACAGCCGATGCCCTGCTTGGCTCTTGGTGAATTTTAATGGAGAACGACTGAAAGGGATCGCTCTCCTCGGGATAATAGGGAACGGGGAACAAATGGCGAGTGTAAATGTGTTCGAAGAAGTCATTTTCATAACACACATTCCAGTGACCTCATTCCATTTTGATGTCCCACCCCAGGAGGTCCCTTTTCTGCAAGGGCTTTTTCCCTGGCTGAATATGCCACAGAACAGAACCGAAGGCAGGAAAGCCCTTGACCCTGCTGGCCTGCCAAATAGTGAGCCCAGTCCAATCCGGTAAATGCAGCAGAGGATTATACGCAATGCTTCCCGCCCCCCACCCCCCCCCCCCCCCCCCCCCCCCCCCCCCCCCCCCCCATCTATATGTTTTCCTGCGTGTTCACTTCTTATTTGTTTCCTTTTTTTTTTTGCACAATTTCGGCCTGAAAAAATCCTGCTGTTCTAAATGCACTTTGGTCGAGTGGGAACGTTTTGTTAAATTGCCTGGCAGATTGCACTGTAATGCGACAAGATCTTCTGCATTGATCCCGCTGTGCTGCACGGTGATAGCAGATCCTTCTTGAAGGCTCAGGCTCCACATTCAGATGTCAGTTAAGAGTTAAGAGACAGAAGACAGGTGAAACAGAAGTTTACATTTCACTTCTCGCATACATTATAAATCGCAAAACCAGGCGTTGTGGGAAACAGCAGAGGAAGGAACCTCTGTCCTCACATCAGTGCCACTGAAACCCACATATCGCCAAGGAGAACAAAATACCAAAACCTGCCCAGAGAATGCACTGAAGGTTGGGAATGCACATGCCTCTCCCTCTGTGACCCTTCAAAGAACATTGATAATGATATAAAAAATCTGGCTTGTTTTGCTATTATAGCCAACAAGGGAATATCAACTGCACGAGCCCTTGCACTGATAACAGATGATCACATTTACTGTGGACAAGGGGCTCTAGGAAAAAAAAAACAGGGAAACATAGGTATCCTCCATAGTATGGGCTCTCAGAAGGAGAAAAATAGGTCACAGTTAACATCCTGTTGTGAAAAACCCTGCTCTTCTGATCGCAGTTGTGAAATTCACACTTGAACTTCAAAGCGAATTAAAATGCACTGAAACATCAACATACGTTTTCTAAAAAAAAAACCAATCTTAAAAAAAAATCTTATTTTAGAGAAAGAAACAAGAAAACAATAACTCACAGAATGATGTAAAAAGTGATAAATAGAATATTTTGGTGGTAGGCATGAAGCATAATTAGTCAGCCAGACAAATTGACTTTTATGTGAAGCTTGTCATAAAAATGGCTTGCTTCTAATTAAAATGATTAAAGGTGCCTACCTTGCAAGGGAGACTTGTTCATTGCCGATAGAACAAAATGAAGAGACAGTTATAGTTCCCATTTACATTTTATATGCTAAGGGTTATGGTTTGTTTGTAATTGTAGAGAGTCATTAATCCACCATGCATATGACATTATGTCTGACATCATTAATGTTAGATGTATGGCGAGCAGACTTGACTTGAGTGAACATCGAGTGCATTTGCATTTAAAGGAATAACGAACGCAATCTGGCCCATTTTCCATCTGTGCCGAGCACGTTTGGGCTGTGTGCTCCTCACCTCTGGTCAGAAAAATGACAAAATTCAGTAGCTACAACCAGTGTGCCCATGAAGACCACACCCATGCGCCAAGCACCACTGATTCTGGAAAAAAAAAGAGCCCATTGGGTTTGTCACCGTGTATTTGCACATTACGTGCGACACAAATACATTTCAGTTGGCTTCTGAGCAGCTGTTGGAAGCGTGTCTATGCATGTCCATACCAGTGTCCAGGATAAAACATTTTGGATGTTCACAATTATTTACTATCAAAACTGTAAATTCAAAAACATAGGAAACATCCATGCCCGTCACATGGTGGCATCCATTATAATCCACCATGGCGGAAAGAGGTGCTGACCCCTGCATCGAGCGACCTGATTGGTCAGTCCCACCGATGGAACTCATATCTTATGCCATTCTGAATGTGAGGATTGCATTTGCAATATTTTCCAGCAGCAAAATGACAACAAAAAAAATTAATAATGGTGAAACAATCAGACATACCAAGCAGAAGTGATGACACACTGGGAATTTTTTTTTTTTTTTACATCATACTGACCTTCAATAAACCAAACAAATGACATTTACTGCGGTGAAGTCACGGACATGGATGCCATTTTTAGGCTGCATGTTTTAGGCTGTGTAGGCACAGATAAAAATTAATCTTTTAAAATTTATGAAGAAATAAACGACAGTGCGCAACAGAAACCAAAGTAACTAACTACCAGAGGGGAAAATCAATTGCAAGGGACATTATAATTGAGCCCTGCAGAGAGAGGGAGAGGGAGACCATGGGGACTTGTAGCAATAAAAGCAGATGACTCACATTAGAGAGAAAGATTAGGTGCTAGAATAGAAGGAAATGGGATTATGAAATTGCCCCGAAGGCAAATGAATATCTTTCAAAAGTATTGTTTGTTTAGAATCAACCACAGGAGAGAGAGAGAGAGAGAGAGAGAGAGAGAGAAAAAAAAGAGAGAGAATAGATATAGAGGACCAATATTCATCAATACGGGGTTCGTGACAATGACCAGGCCGAGAGATCGGATTTTTCGCTGTTATTTTGTTTTATGTTTATTTTATTATTTTCTTTTGGAAATCATTAAAACAGAGTTAAAAAAAAAAAAAAAACAGAACTGCTCTGTTGCCCGGTTAGAGAAAAGGGGGGGGGGATAATCCTGCAGTTGAGATCTGCTGTCTGGCCCATGCTATTTGATTTCTGTAGTCTCTTTGAAATGCACGAGCAGAGAGATCCTGCCTGGCTCTCTCTGCTTGATGTCTGACCGGCCCGCATTCGGCATGCAAACGAGGAAACTCCCGGCTTAAACCCGGCAGCCTCCTGAGGAAAAAAATCTTCAAAGCGGCAGGAAGTAGATTGGGGGGAGGGGGGGTGGGGGAAGACAATTAGCATCGGACCAAGCAGAGCAGAGCGGCGCTTTGCCAGTGCTAACAAAAGCACCACGGCTTTTTTTTTTTTTCCCCCCATGGGGGATCTTTCAGGCCGTTAACCTATCGGCGTCTTGTGTTTTGCATGAAAGTCGATTTAATTTCTTCTCTCCTTCTCCCTCGTTTCAGTTACAGCAAAACGGGAAAATTCCGAATCAGCCCATTAGACGCAAATGTAGCGCGGAACTTTAATTAATGTTCTATTCTGGAACTTCAGAGGGTAGTGAGGACTCCATGCCGCTCCTGAGTACATCTAACACACTTGAGCAACCAGACCGAAAGCCATCAACGCGGCCAATCACAAGAGATCAAGAAGTGGTGCAGGTCAATCCAGAGCAGGATCAAATGCTTTCGACTGTCCTTGAATTATTCACAAAAAAATTATAATAACTAATATTGCTAATAAATTTCAGGATCTTCGCCCAGCATAATTTCAGAAGACATACCCATGGTAATGTACTTGTCTTGCATCTTAGATTTGTGCTCATTTTAAAAGTGGACTGGGAAAGGTTTTATGCAAATCCTGTGTCATAATTCTTGTGAACTCCATTCTATACATATGACACTATGTCAGCACAAAATTATATATATCTGAATATTATTATAGACATTTACCAGGTGGTTTTAACCAAATGATCAATTAATTATTTTACATACGATCCATTCATACAGCTGGATATTTCCTGAAGCAGTTCAGACTCGAGTGTCTTGCTTGTTCAGAAGCAGTCTCACTTGGGATTCGAACCTGCAACCTCATTTATGAGCCAACCATTACATCTGCAGTTTCAACGCATTACAACTGATTCACTGACAATGGCCATTGACGCATCTCCTGTGCAAGATAGGCGTACTGTATACGACCCTGGCGCACGAGGGACCAGCGTCCTCCTACATCCCACAATGCAACAGGTGCAGCTGCACGTCAGGCAGCCCCCCCCCCCCCCGTGAAAGAGGACAGCGGTTCCAAAAACGAAGGCAGGCACCAGAGCCTCCCGCACACGTGTTGTCTTGGTGATACTCGCTATCGTTATGGCAACACACTGTTACTGGGCAGCGAAGCATTCCGGCCCGGCCAAAACGGCGGAAATTTCGCGGTCGTCCGTTTGGAGTCGCGGTCCTTTCGGCGTTGGGGAGGGGGGGGAGAGCGGTGCCCGGCAAGCACGAGGGACAGGAGCGCGTGCCATCGACGACGCTTTGAAGGCGATGAGGGTTCGGGCGACACGAGAGAACAGATGCGGTTGGGCTTTGTTGTGTCTCCTTCGCACGTCGCCGAGCTTTAGAGACGATATTCGCACCGCACAAATTGCAGCTTCGTTTTCAAGGAAGTAATTCTCTCGGCTTTTTTTTTTTTTTTTTTACGTGATGAAAGGCACGGGCTTTAATCATAAAATTAATGTAGGAATGGGAGTCTCAGGTGATAGAAGTGAAACAACTGATTGCAAATGAAAACATTTCAGAGGCCACCTCAAACCGTTCCGTAATTTGTGCTGCCTTTCTTTGTCCCTTGTTGACCTTAAGCTTTTTTTTTTTTACCAACTGTTCCATGTCTATCAAATTTTCAATATGTTTGCTCATCTACAAGCCTTTACCGAGCTCTTCACCTTTAGCTGACCTGCATATACCAGATCCGCAGCTTATACAGCATTGGCTGAGAGCTGAGACTATAATGCTTTCTATCACACCTGACACGGTGTCTCATTTTCCTAGAGAATGCCTTTTTTTATGTTCAATTCTTGTCTCGCAGGAAGCCTGAACTTTAAAAGTAGCACAGACGTATTGAGTTTGTCCCAGAGCTAGATGCAATGCACTCGTCGTAACTGCGCTCATATACACATGCACACAGAGGCAGTCACACGCAAGCACGCGCACACACACACAAACACACACACACACACACACATTCCCACGTACTGTAACACATTTCCTGTTCATGCCACCCCCCCCCCCCCCCCCCCCCCACCCCCTTGCCCCCCTTCCTGCCACAGTCACCAAATTCATATGTCTGACTCAGTTTATTTGCCATCAATCAGGATTCACAGTATGCGCGACGTTAAAGAGACTCCTCTGGTGGTTAAACTGGGGAATGTGGCTATGCAGATTCGGAGCGGTTCTGCGGTTTCCAAACGCATCATTTTTCTTTTATTAGCCCGGGGAAGAGCAGACACACCTGCCAGCGTCTCTCTGACAGTAGATTCAGGGCAAATAGACTCAGTAGCCCTTCCGCTGGCGGTGTGCTACTCTTGCGACCGCCGCGCTTGTTTGTGGTGGAAAAGGTGAGCTGCGGTGCTCAGAGCCAGCAAGAGTAAGCCTCTGTCTAGACACAGATCAACCTGCAATATTTCCACTGATTTTGTGAGTGTTGAAATAAGAACAATTTCTTTAATTAATGAAATAATTATGAAACTAATACTTAGGTGAACATAATCAGGGATGTGCCATAATCAGGGATGTGTTATTTAATAAGCAATGTCATCAAAATTCGACAAGAACGCATAATTAATATTCTGCTGCAAAATGTAAAATGTGCATATGTTTCTCTCCAGTTATACATAGGTTTTTTTTTCTGCCAGGAGAAATAAATCACCCTGTATTTTCCGCTCTCAGTACGAATTTTAGCCTGAATAATCCTCCGGTTTTTTTGGAGGGGGTTTTTTTTTTGCAGTTTTACTGTCAGGTCCTTTTCCACATAACATGGTGAGTGGCTGTAAATTGCTGTAACAGGCATTGTGATACATTTACTGCAGTGTTATGCTGGCATTAACTCAACTGACAACTGCTATGGGTTGTGACACTAAGGAGTTTTACTGAATTCTCTGAGCTTTTGCCGAATTCTTAAGTGCAGGTGTGTGTCCCAGTGAGAGTTAAGGGGAGGTGTGTTTGGCAGAGGTGTGAGCACAGGTGGAGTACCACAAGCACACAAAATCCTGTCCTGAGGCACCAAGAATACCTCTGGCCGCTGTTGGCTTCGATTCCTTTCCATTTCTCCTCAGTTTTCTCTGGCCTGAGGGAAAATGCTAATTGATATTTGTGGTGAATTATATTCCGAAACAGAGCGAGAGATGGTGAGGGAGAGGGAGGGAGGGATGCACAGAGAAAGAGCGAGAGAGAGAGAGAGAGAGAGAGAGAGAGAGAGTGCGAGAGACACAGAGAGAGAGAGCGAGAGGAAGGGAGGGATGCACAGAGAAAGAGAGGGAGAGAATGAGAGAAACAGAGAGAGAGGGGGAGAAGAAGGAAGGGATGCACAGAGAAAGAGAGAGAGAGAGGGAGAGGGAGAGGAAGGGAGGGATGCACACAGAAAGAGAGAGAGAGAGAGAGAAAGACAGAGGGAGGGACCATGATGAGAAACACTGCTCGCAGCTGAGCCACATCTGGTGGCTTGTGGGTAATTTTGAATTTGGGCCAAGCAGAAACAAGGGGGAATGAACGGTGATGGGATGCGTCGTCAGGCCCCTGAAAGCACAGACCATTTTCCCTGAAGCTCCCATTTCAGACGTGAATGAAAACACTGCCGTTGTTTGCGACATTCTCCTACGCGGGTGTGATGTTTCCGTGATCCGTGTGATCAAAACAGAACGGCACGCAAACTGTTGCATAGTTTCTCCTGTTACAGCTGATTTTTTTTATTTTTTTTATTTTTTTTTTAACTTTTATATTTTTTGGCAGTTTCATTTATGGTAAGGGGGAAATTCTGTGGACCGTGATAAGAAATTGAAAGCGCAAATGTAAATGATTTTCTAAATTAGATGTGCAGATAGGTTCCAGAGGCTTTAGTTTAAATTCAATCTCAAGACAGTTTCACAGACGTGTTAGGGGTGGCATGCCACCATATCTCACGCTCATAAAAAAATAAAATACCAATTTTTATGCTTGCACCTCACAAGCCAGATATATTTAAGCAATGCTTACAAATAGCTCAGGCACATTTTACAAAGGTGAAACTGTGTGTGTGTGTGTGTGTGTGTGTGTGTGCTTGTGTGACATTTCTGATCATCAGGAATGACACCAACAGTTTTGAGGTCTACTAAAGCAAGATTTAAGAGAGAAACGTAAGCGCATTTGCTCTCATTTGTGTCAACGTGTGTAAAAACGTTTTAACCTGCAAATAAGTCACCTTACGCCCATCAGTCTTACGGTTTTCACACTTCCGTCTAATAGGCTTTCTGAAAGTAAAGTGGAGAAGCGAACATATTTAATTCCACGCTGCCATGGCAATCTTTGAAATATGTTAACATTCACAGGACAGACAGCGTTGATGCGAGGAAGTTAAAGATGACGCCCGCAACCCCCCCCCCCCCCTCCTCCTAACTGAAACAGAACCATTCTCAGCTCCTTCAATTTTTCTGACGGTCCAATCCATGAGACGCACTGAGATGCCAATAGACAAATGTGACCAATGGGGTGCTCCATCTCAGGTCTTTGTCAGAGTCTATCAGGGATACTGATACGATCCATGTAGGGTTCATTAGACACAGGTTGGCCAATCGGTTAATGCACAGTCAGGGTGGTGTGTGTGGGGCCGGGGGGGGGTGGGGTGGCTATAGATGGCATCTCGCCTTATCTGTCTCTCCACAGACTCCACAGAAGTGTTTGCCCTCATTATTAAGGATATTAAAGGAGGTTCCACCTTGGACTGGCGAAAGTGACTGATGTTCGATTTTGGAAGGGAGCGGACGGCACGCACCGCGATGAATAATTTAACGAGGGTCTCGCCGTGATGCCTCCGCAGTCTTTTACGGCCTGCCGCACCAAAGGAGATGCGCGGCATCGAGAGCGACTTCTCCATGTGGGTACGTTCATCGGGTCTTCATTTTCTGGCTGTCTGAAACGCATTTATCACAAGAACCTCATACATATGCCTCTTGCGGGGATTCCTGAATATTTTATGAAGCCATCTTCGGCAACATGATACCAGTTCATTCTTCCAGTTAGCGTTTGTTTTTTTTCCGAAGACGGCGCATCGCAAAAAAGCACCATCGATGGAGGAGGGTTTAATAAATGCACTGAGCAGGGCAGGAGACTGTGAAGAAGGAGGAGACTTTCTCTGGAAGAGCACAGCATCAGTCTCATTATCTCTTTGCTTTCCAAATGCAAAAAAACCCCACAGAGTTTTACTCCAGAGACACAGCCTGACCTGGCACAGAGGCGTTTGGGGGGGGGGGGGGGTGGGGGAAGGGGGGGGGGGGGGGGGGGGGGGGGGGGGGGGGGGGGATCCATTTGTCGATTCGGGCCCTGTGTGTTCGATGTAATAAAGTGACAGGGGGTGCAGGGATTCACAGAGATTTCTTCGGAAGCCAGTCAGATTGTCAATTTTTAAAACTTTTTTTTGTTGTTGCAAAATTGGGAGATGTGGGAGTGAGAGAGACAGTGAATTCCTTATGAGGTAGCTGGCAGATGAGCGCAATGAGGCAATTGGGAGCAGCTTTGAGGTTTTTCTCTGGCAGAACTAGAGCAGGGAATGCCCTGTGCTTCTTTTACACACGCCGAGGTAAACCGCAAGCATAAAGAAAAAAACAAGGACACAAGGAACCATCCCGTGGTGATCTTCCCCCGACACTCTCCAGCTTCACTAAAAGAACAACAGCCTGTCCACTGTTACCTCCTCCACTGCTACTGACGTCAGCCCCAAATAACTGGGTGGAAAAAAAAAAAAAAACTAAAAAAAAAAATCATTGGCTATAACTGTTGTACATCTGGTCTTTTGTGAACGGAGATCCTATCATTTTACATTCATTAATGAGAGAATGAGGTTTGTGCTCAGTGGACCACAATGACCACAAAATTTTTTTCCTTGGTTTGGTGAGCGCTGTCTAAATTATTAAATATGGAGGAGACCAAGTTCAGCGCATTCATACTTACTTCACGGTAGCTGTCAGGATGGACAGATAAACTGAAATGGACACAGCGTGAGTCACGCTGTGCTTCTGCTATAATGTCCTCGTTATGGAGACGCTCTGAGGCGAATGTCTGTCCCTATTGGAACTTTTGTCGAAATGTATTTCCTGCCTGGCAGGATGCCACTGAAGTCAGTCAATTACAGTTCACTGCAGGGTTCTTCAACGACTTCTTTTTTGATGGCCAGGGCCTTTAAAAAAAAAATAGCGCCTACCTGTCAAACAATTCTTATAAAACAAAGTTTGAATAGGATGTAAGGTACAGGAATGTAACAAAAAAAAAAAAAAAAGACTGGTTACAGTGTGTACTGTTGTTATTTGGTCGCTAGTGGAAGGTATGTTGACACTGTGCAGAACAAATATGGACATAGTTACTTTCTGTGTGTGTGTTCAACGATCTGAGAGTGAAGTGTGGAGTGGTGGCGGATAGCACTTGAACAGAACTGGTCTACTGCAGTGTCACAAAAGTGTAAGATACTGTCCACCGTGATGTCGACAATATCTAGGCTGCGTCGACCATATTTGTCACTTTCGTCAAACGTGGTGGTGTGACGGCCGTTTTGCCGCGATGTCACCGTTAGCCTCGGCATTATCCGTGGAAAAAAAAGGCGGGAAAAGCGTCGCTGTAATTCCACCAAAGCCTTCTGGCTCCTTCCACCTGCCGTAATGTCACCGACAGTCTGACAGGGCCTAATGCGGTAATGCCAGACCAGAGAGCAGCTCATCCCGCCTCCCTCGCGGAGGTGAGCCGATAAAACGTCTGTCGCATAGGCGCCGAGTCGGCAGGAGTCGGGCCGCAGTTCGAGCCTGAAACGGGGGTCCGCTACGCGGGGTGCCCCGGCGAAGCTCGCGGGCGCTCTTGATGTCACTAGTCTGGCTTTCGGGCTCAGCTACAAAGAGGCGCAGTTAAGTGGGGCGAGCGCGTTGAAGTCTGCTACACGAAGGCCCCGCTATATTAAAAAAAGAAAGAAAGCTCACAGCACTTCTACATGGCACTCCCTGATGAACACACTGTGAGTACTGAAGTGCAAAGATCCAAGTGTGTGTGTGTGTGTGTGTGTGTGTGTGTGCTGCATCCTGTTGCCATCATTTTGATTCATGACACAAAGAGAAAATGACATGAATCGGCGGGAATACAAATGCCCCCGCTGTCTCGCTGCCGACGCGCAACGTGCTCAATGAGCAGGTGGACTCAAAATGGCTGCTCCTCAATCACTCAAGCAAAACGAGGTCCCTTTGTGGCACGGACTGAATGAATGGAGGTTGCCAGGAGGAAAGTTTTGTTCCCCCCCGATCAAACATCCATCTTTCCCGGGGAGGCGTGACACAAAGAGTGGTGACTGGGAACCCTACAAGTTAAGGAATGGGAATCTTACCAAGGCGGAAAGACGACAGGCTGATTTATGGACTGCCCCTAGTCCCGAGGGGGGAAAAGCAGGCTTTTGTAGGAACATATCTGACCATAATTAATCAATTCCCCCAACTCCCACCTCCCCAACTTCCGCCTCCGCTCCTCTCCTCTGTCATGTGTGCGCGTTCGAAGCGCGATGATTGAGCGAGCCTTAACGGGATCAGGAAATGTGCAGAGATTCGTTAGGCGTGGAGGGCGTTCGCAATGACCACGTGCAAAGCACATCCATTAACACTTGTGTGGCCGTGCGATTTGACCCTTCAGGACTAAGCATGTTAATAGAGATATAAATGTGGGACACCTTTTCAGATCTCAAGCAGTATTCATACATGATAAAATGTTCAGTGTTAAATAAAGTCTTACAGAGTGCACATGGTCCCTATTGGACTCACTTGTCCGATGTTAGAGTTGAATTAACACATTTAAGTGTGTAGTTGTTATGAAAACCTAATTATCCCTCACGCACATAGGCAATGTATTAAAAACAAACATAAATGCTTCTTCACTGTTTGTGGAATACACATTGCTTGTGTTTGCATAAAATACACATTTATGATGACAAGTTGGCACAAGTTCCTGGAACTAAATTTAATATTTTTATGGATTATTGTTTTCACTGGCAGAGTGTGTGGCCATTCTATTCCAAAGTCAGCATTTCAATATTTCTAATTCTTGACTTTTAAATCTGACATTTGTATATATTAAATGCACACTGTATTTATGTTTAAATGCTTAGTCTATATACATTGACTTGATTCCCCCTTGATTCCCCTCCCCGTGGAACAAGTGCTTTAAAAACTGAAAGCCAAGGTTTTTATATCTGATATTGCGGTGCATCCATTCAAAATCTTAACAGCTTATTCATAGTCATGGTTGGGGGGGGGGGGGGGTGGCTGCAGACTGGAGCCTATCCCAGCATGCATTGGGAAAGAGCAGGGGCGTCATAGTGGGGGGGAAAAGTGGGACTGACTACCCAGGGCCCGACTGAGGGGGAGGGCCCTCGAAAGCCTGGAATAATGTGTGAGAGACATGGATCAACAGAGGAAGGGGGCCCACAGACTGCTTATGTATAGGGGCCCAGAATTTTGTGCTACACCCCCGGGCAAGAGGCAGGAATACACCCTGGACAAGTTGCCAATCCATTGCAGTTATCCAGTTAGACTCTCCACTTAGCCTGACCTGCGTGTCTTTGGACTGCAGGAGGAAACCAGAGTACCCGGAGCAAACCCCATGGCAACCCAACCCCAGAACAATGCACACAGAACCCAGGACCTTGCTGTGACAGTGCTATCCAGCACCACCATGCCACCACACATATGACTTGCACACACGTCTTCCAAAAGCGCCGAAATATGAATAAAACATCATCTCACAGTCAGTAATAAGTCACACGCTGAGATATAACACCACCTCAGCAGGATAACTGAGAACCTTTGACCAACTGCTTTGGCTAACAGCTCTGTCTTGAATGAAAGCCCATTTATATAGTCTCCTTGGCACAGTATGTGCGTTTGTGTGTGCGTTGCATGTGTGCTTCTGCTTTAAGGTTTTCGGGCAGTGCGCATGCATTTCGCTCGTGTGTGCTTGTGTCTACATCTGTGCACATCCACGCATGTTTGTGCTTACTCGCGTATCAGTGCACGTGTCTGTGTTCAGTTGCACATCTGTGTTTCACCTGATCTGCATTGCTTAGAAAGCAAGTTGTGGGCAAGCGCCCTCCATAAACACTACAAATATAGTTAATGATCCCAATCCTCCAAGCGCACAGTAAAATATGCAGTATCCTGTGAATCGCGCGTAATGAAAGCAGGGTAGCCTGGTCTCCGAGGAGCACGTGGCACCGGGAGCTCATTCTATCAACGTAAACCTCTGGAGACCGCGTGGTTCCCAGAATCCCCGGGTTGCGGGCTGCGGTGGAAGAACCGCCCGGAGGGAAACCAAACGGATGAGGTCTGGAGAAGGCGCAGTTATCGCAATATGGAATCACCAGGGCCGAGGCAATTCGATACAAACGGAATCTGTTTTGGGCGTAATATAAAAACGAACCTGAATCAGCAGCCGATTTCGCTGATGATGTCATGTTCAGGAAACCCAAGGGGGGGGCGGGGGGGGGGGGGGGGGGGGGGGGGGGGGGGGGGGGGGGGGGGGGGGGAAGCCAACCTTCATTTTGAGACAGTCAGCTTCCCTTATAGATCTACATGATTGGCAGCTGGATGCGTGGGCTCATATCCCGTGTACCGAGAGAATGAGTTAGCTATATATATCACAGGGTTGGGCAGGTTCGTCAATAACAAGGGAGAGCACACGTAAAGGACTCATTCATAAAGTTCAATTTACAGCAACGGAGTTGTATTCATTCTGAAATCAATACAAGAACCATACCAGGCTTTCTGCAGCAGCAGCAAAGCTGCGTGGTGTTCAAAAATAGCGGCTATATTCGACCTTCACTCCATCTAGGACTGAAACAGCCGCAATAGCCTATCGCTTATGGCAACACCAAGGTTACTGTGCTGAATTAGTGGGCCAATGGTCTTTGTCAACGGGTCGATCTTCCAAACCAACTGTAGGCCCCCTTTGGAATGCTACAACGCTGTAGCATTCCAAAGAAGGACGTGCGGCCGAATTCTACGCTGCTCACATTAGAAGACCCGCAAGCGCTGTAGCTGAAGGGATGGTGAGAAACGAGACGGTTGGTTCCCAGGGAGGTCATGGAGAGGGCTTCAGATTTTGGAGATTAGGGACACTAGATGGTGCTGAAAACATTTACGTGTAGTGTCCTATTGGGGAATTTTAAATGGCGTTTGATTAACATTAAATATAGTATTTAATTTACTCACCCACGTGTTTGACTTTCTAAGTTGAGGCAGTGTTTAATGTTAAACGTGTTGGGCTAATTTGCTTGCTGCGCTGACATAGCATCAGCTTCTGGATGCTCCAGGTGAGTAATGGGAAAGAAACAACCACCTGGACGCAGGCATTTATAATATGTACACACATTGGTCTATATTTTAGACTGTTTGCTTTGATTTACCAAAAACATAAGTCAATTCGATTTTATAAGTTATTATTTTTGAAATATTATGAAAAATGATCAAAAACTAAGCGCCTGTCGCTGTAATACTGAGTTAGGCAAATTGCTTTATGCATCGGAAAATCAGACTCGAGTTTGTGATATCTGCCTTGCACGCCATCTAGCGGACTGTGAAGAATCCTGATTTAATCTTTTTTTTTTTTTAAGAAGAAAGATTTTTGCAGTTTTAATTCGTTTAGAACATTTCTCCATATCCCGGCATTCATTACCCATGAGACCAACGGACTGACACGCACGACCCCACAAAGAATACATTCGACGAATTATTCAATCATTGCTTAAAATGCGTACGGACTGTTTCTGTCATAGACTACTGATGTTCATTTCAAATTAAAGATCCGTTTCTGGCTAAACTTGTGTTTCTGGCTACGCACTTAAATGTAGGCCTAGTCTAGTCACGAGTGTTGTTATGCAAAAAAAAATAATAAAGAAAAAACTTCCAACTCATTTCCATACATAATCCATGGAGCGATGAGAACAAATAAAATGGTATAAAACATTGTTCGAGTAATTTACTGACTGTTCCGCCTGTGGTGTACCTACCTTTAATTTGGCAAGTGTGTTTTACTTCATTTTAAGAATGCATAATCCCCAGCCCCAAAAGCTCTGCTTAGGCCGAGCTAAAATACTGAGAAAACATATGAAACGAAATATATTTCTTACAACAGTAGCCAGGTGATGTTGAATTTCAGTAACTTGCTGTCCTTTTAGTAATATTTGTTTCAGAATTACCGTATTTGTCCTCAGAGAGCAACACTGAGCAATACTGAGCAACATGGGACAGCCCTAGAGACACATTCAAATGAAAGCGATGGTTGTCCTTTTTCAAAACCCTCGCCCTTCGAATATTTATGTATCTTGCTCTCACTGCTATCAGTGAAACCATCCGAATCACGAAACTCCTGTCAAGGAATTTACGACAAGCAGAGATGCGCGAGAGCTTCAACTGAGCCATTTGTGTGCGCGAATTCTATGATTCATTGATATTCATTAAGGACGAATTTCAGAATGTCACTGCCGCACAATTTGCAAGCTAAATTTGGATGTGATTCGAGCACTTTATCGCGCTTTGTCTCAGCAGAGATGATACGGCTCCGTAATTTCCGGAATAACCCTCAGTAGGCTCATTGGTACATGTACGAAGATGCGCTTGTGGGATACATACAGTCTCAAAATCGGGGCAACAGCCTGACGCTGACGTCAAAGGGATGTAGAAGTGAGTTTACGATCGGATATATAGTATTTGGAACGTGGAAGCGATGAGCGATGCAGAAAGGCGCATCCACGGTGCTGCGGTGAAATCTATGGACATTTGAAAGAATATATAGCCATACAAAAAGGAAATCCCTTCTGGCAAGCGAAACAGGTGAGATATTAAAAAAAAGATCAACGTCATATGCGCAAATTTTGGATAAACATAAAGTTACGCTTGACGTCAACCAACTCGTAACTTAATTCGTCGTCCGGATTAATGCGATTCAATGTTTGTAGTGGATGTAATTATATTAAACTTAAACGTTTGCTGTGTGATGAGTATTGTTTTTGCCGAGCATTTTGGTCGAAGGTATAGGAGCTTCACTGGCACATAGTCTGCGAAAGATTTTGAGGGCAATGCGAGCCACCGCTTCCATTCGCTGACAAAACCACTACTTGTATTTCTACCACTGTGCCACGAGACAGACACAAGGATCCTTTGACGAACACTGGCGAAGACCGGGGAGGAATATCAAACAGCGTGTTTCAATAAGCGAATCGTTGCGTGCATACCCACTACAAACGGAAAAAAAAACTTGTATGAAAGAAAGATGCCACGTACCCGTGGCAGGAAAGGGGGTACAGCGGCAGGCAGCGCTTTCGCAAAACAAAATTGAAACGAGCACATACATACAGTTGGGCGCAGTGGCAATAGGCGACTGTATAGCCTGCATGATCATTGATTTGGGATAGGATTTAGTTCTGCGTGCGCGAAAGAGAGGCAAACGGTGAGAAAAGCAACATCAGCACCAAAAAATACGGATAAAAACCATGACGACGAGGACATTTTACTTGTTTATTTTGTCTGCGGCTTTTCTAGCCGAACTGCGGTGCGTCTCACAAAAAACCACGACGGGGGCAACTCTCCCTACCGCCGGTCTCATAAATAACAGTGGGGATACTAGCAGCAAAAAGGACGCCAACCAAACCTACAATTCCAGACTTAAGAGGAAAAATCTGTCGGTGGATTTCGCAATCCCTGCTCTCTTGCGGAACTACCTGTCTGTTTTCATAAAGCGCCCGCTGAACGGGGATTGCGGAATTTTAATGGATGCTACACGGTGCGGTCTAACTTGAGAATGCACTGCATACCTTTGCAAAAAATCGTATCTAGTTTGCTTGAGACGAATTTGGCGGAATCGGACGGTTTGGAGAAGGAGAATATCACGGGCTCTGGACAACTCCCATTCCGGCACAAGCGACCGCTGTCCAACGTTCTGAATTTGGGGTTGACCAGGAAAACTAACCAAGTTGTGGTGGAGGTGGGGGAAGAACTGGTCCGGACGTTGTGCGGTGGACTGACCAGCGAAGATGATGCCCCGTTATCTTTTATGGAGCTGGACCTCGGTAGCATTTTGGAATGGTGGCTTGGAGCCGAAGGGGGCAGGCTGAGGGTCCGGATCATGCCCGAGAAACGAGCGCAGGTTCCAGGAAAAGAAGAGAAGTACTCGGCCGCGATCAGAGCGGCAGATCCCCGCCTCTTCCTTGAGATCGCCTCCCGCGGTAAGAAACACTTTTTTATTCTTCCCCGTTGCTTGTAATGATTACAGCAACAGTCACAGATACGCGGTAAAAGGGGCTGTACCCGGCCAAAGTTATCTTTTCGCCTTCGACGCAAATTTTGCATGCTCATGCCGCCTCGCGCTGCTCTGTGCAACACCCCGTTAAACGTTACCATGTTTCTGGAGTATTTCAGTTTATCTGCTTTTTGTGTATTCTGTACTAAGCCTGGTTATGTGTGTTTTTTTTTAACGTTCAAATATCTATTCTTGTGTAAAAATGTTTCAACAGAGTGGTGGCACTGTGGCTCAAGTTTCAGACTCGCATATGCTGTGCCATCCTGATTATACAATTCAGGCACGTCTTTGCTCGCCATGTACAGAACATAACGTTTAACGAAATAAGGAATTAAACGCACCATTATTTCCACTCTCATCTTTGCGGACAGTAACACCGCGTGTTATAACCAACGATACACGTATGTGCGCCATGATTGCGCAATATTTCTGTATCGTGGAATAATTTCTTCATAAGATAACCTATACCAAAAGTAATTTAAAAGGAATCAGCGGTGGTCCGCAATTTGCCGGAGTACGAAAAAATAATAGTTTTATGGAGGCATTATTGGAATGGTTATAGGTATGCTGCATAGATTTGTAATCACATTACACAGTTATCTGCTGGGGACATGGCTCTACAGGTGAAATATGAGATTATTTTGTGAACGCGGGATGTACCTGAAGAAATTCCTGAATGCCGACCATGTAGACATTTTGCCACTTGAGAATATACAGTTGATATATTATTATTATTATTATTATTATTATTATTATTATTATTATTATTATTATTATTATTATTATTATTATTATAATAACTGTATTTTAACATATAATAACTGCTCTGTGCCTGTCCCACAGTTTTCCGTAATACCTTCTAACTGTAACTATTTTATCATCATTTAATGAAAAAAAGTACAGAAGAGTATTTGAGGAATGAGAGAAGTGCCACAGTGTTGTGTGCCTGGAGGGGATTATGAGTGCAGCTGACTGTACAGTCCGTTGAGGAACAATTTATTTTGTGTATAACTGCACACCCCTTCCCCAACCCCCTAAAGTATTTAGACCCTGCATTCCACTAGATATAAAAATAAGGCTTTTCTCGGTCGAAGCTGGACAGAGAAAAAAATACCATAAGGTAATTGAGGCGGGTAAAATAAAAACGTAATATGGCTTGCCTGCATGGTTCACTTCATTCGCTTGCGTAATTGCTACTTGGCTTGCTTTAAGACCAAGTAGCTAGCTATAGGCCTGCACAGAATATCACAAGATGGATAATTGCATTCTCTTTAGGCCAACAGGTCAGCCTGAATGTTTCAGTGTTAGAACGTAGTGTTTGTATCTGACTTAAAGGCATAGTAGGCTTTCTGGGGTTTTGTGATATGGTGGCCGTGGCAACGGTGTAGTATAATGGGCACAGGGCTGGACTTGTATCTTAACGGTTGACAGTTCGATTCCCAGGTGCTGCTGTTGTAGCCTTGAGCGAGACACTTACCCTGCGTTGCATCACATGAATCTATAAATGGATGCAGTGTAAATGCTATGTAAAAAGTTGTGTAAATTGCTCTGGGTAAGAGTGTCTGCTATAAATGCCTGTAATGTCATGATGTAATTTCTTTGTTTTTGAGAAAGCTGCACGATGGTGCAGTGTTTCCCCACAGCAAGAAGGTTCTAGGTTTGAATCCCAGCTGGGGCCTCCTTTCTGTGTGGAGTTTGCATGTTCTCCCCATGTTCACATGGGTTTCCTCCCACAGTCCAAAGACATGCAGGTTAGGTTAATTGGAGAGTCTAAACTGAGTCTGAAATCTACCCTAGGTAAGAGCGTGTGAGTGAATGGGGTGTCAGCCCTGTGACGGACTGGCAAACTGTCCAGGGTAAATTCCTGCCTCTCCCCCAAAAAAGATAGGTCTGTATCTTATGCTGTGCAAGAGGGGAGGGGACAATTGAGAGAGACAGGGGGCTTGGGCCACGCTGATTGGGTAAGGGGTGGAAGGGTGGAGTGTGGTAGAGGGGTCAGACAAGGACTGTCTTATCTGACAGCTGAGCAATTTACATTTTGAAGTTTCCTCATGTTGTTGGAGGTGGGGCTAAACATTGTGACATTATTATCAAACGATTCATGGTTTTAGCCTCTTTATAAAGACATCAAATGTGAATAGGTTAGGAGGCAATCCAGCTCAGCCATTGATCACCCCTAAAAAAGATGGAAGTCTGCCTCCAAAAACAGAGGTGGTATTTGTGGACAAATCAGACAAATAATTGCTAAAGCCAGCTCCACCTTCAGGCAAAATCAGGGGCGTGAGAGTGATATTGAATGTAAGGGGGGGTCGGGTGGGGGGGGGGGGGGGTTATGCACCTAAATGCTAGGTGGGTTCGCAGGGAGAAATTTTTGCTATTCCACAGGACACTTCCAGGTGAAAAGAGGAATATTTCTATCTGTATTATCAGGAATCGAAAATGGTTTGGTTTACGAGTGAATTGTAGGAAAATGATGCAGTCATTGTTGCAGCAAATATATCGTTCATGTAGTGATTTTATTACATAGCCAACCTAATACACTAAAAAAATATAATAATTGCTTTAATAATGCTATTATGGTAAGTCAATAACAATAACAATTCCCCTACGAGCTAGAATTATTTGATCATAAACTGAATGATGCTGATAGCCCCTGCAGCTCACTTGACTTTTAGGTTGTTTTTCAAAGAAATGCCAAAAGTCAGGGCCCTTCCTTCCTTTTCACTTGTTGCAAGCCATGTGACTCGTCACCAACCCGATGACAAATACAGCCATTTTTCTTATTTTAGCTTATTGTTTATCTTATTGTTTCACCGCAAGCTATGTTTTCCCTTCACATGGCTACACAGTGAATCTCGCGGGCTAACGTTGAGCATTTCGTTGCCAGCTAACTGCCTATCTGCTGTATTGTCAAGGGCGCGTTTGACAAATAAACTTTGATTTGATCACGTGGCCGACTCCATTTAATAGACTAGACATGTTATGTAATGTTATTAATAGGCATCTATCTATCTACCTATCTATCTATCTGTGTACTTCATTGCATTCCCTTCTGTTCCATATATCCATCCATCCATCCATTCATCCATCCTTCCCTTCTGTTTGGTATTGAGTTAATGCTTCCACTTTGAATTTTTGGAGACGAATTAAGATATCTCGGTCGCTATGTTTTTTTCATTAGCGAGTCTGTGCAGCATCAGACGATATTGAGCTCCTTTAATTGAAGGTCCCCGAGAGAGGGGGGTAGAAAGTGAGGGAGTCTGGCTCAGAGACGGATAGCCCAGGAGGTCCTCAGACCAGATCGAAAGGTGGGAATTGTGTTTAGGTACCTAAAGGAAATAGCACCAAATTGATTTCTTAATGAGCCAATTCGTGCAAGGACTGGATGCACGTAATTACTGAACTAGATGCTCCCCAGATTAATCTATTACCCTGAAAGCAATATTTTTTTCTTTTCACAATAGAATACTCTCCCTCAAGGGGTGATGTCACTGCAGGATGTCTTCTTACTTAATGGCACAAGAGCATTGTCCCAGTCAGGATTTCTACTCATAACACACCTGTTAGATCCCAGAGGACCAACACATTTCTAAAAAAATAAAAAAAATGTTCTTTTTATTTCAAGAAGTTCCATGAACTTGCAGTTTGCAGCTTGACAAATTGCCTGGCAACGCAACTGCACAGGCAGTGTTTTTTTTTGTAAAAAACAAACAAACAAACACAAAAATATAAATAGTGTGACATTTCAATGTGTTGGTGTCAAAAAGTAGCCCAGTAGCTTGATTTATGAACTTATTTCTGGTTTATCACTTGAACACGGATAAGCCTTAGCCCTACTTTGATTACACTGGATTTCATTATTTAATTGCGAGACATTTGGCAACATAAATGGCTGTACAGTGAATAGAGAATCCTAAGAGATACCAAACCTCACTTTTGGTATCCGAGTCGTCTAGACGCAAGGTATTTGTATCCTCTACTGTTTGTTCTATGTGCTCTCTTTTCTTCATTATGGATGCTATTGGTGCTGCTTTTCTGCTACGGAGAATCCTCCGCTCGGTTCACCAGGCAAAGCTGGTACAGTGAGGGCATGTCTTCTTCAGTTTTACAATACGCCAGGTGAGAACTGTCTGCTTCCGTTTCCACAAACTTTACCTGATGGTGCCGACCCCACTGACTTGCCAGTGCACCTTTTCGCGCACAACTTTGCCAATTGTTTTTCTCCTTTCAGAAAACGTTGTCCCTGCAGTATACGCTGCACAGCATCCCCTCATCAAAAAAACTTCAAAAGAAAGAAAAATGTCGGCTCCCCGTGCGAGCTGAAAGTTTGCCGTTCACAGAATGCCTAAGCGAAAAAGCGGAAGCGCCTTCATTGGTTAATTGGGTCTTACGTTTAGTTGCTTTTAACTATTAAGCATGGGCTGTCACAAGTTTTACAAGACATTTAAAAAGAAAACATTGGCCTCCAATTTGCTGTACTAACTGTGCTTTGCTCGGATATCAGTGTTTTCATTTACGTATTTATTTTTTGCCAAAAACATTTCCTCTTTGCTACTCACATTATACAGCAGTATGGGTATTTAGTGTAAATCGATCAGACTCCGCCATCACACGGGCAAGTAGGCCTACTGCATTTTATAGACACTCAGTGCAAGATAATAGAATACTTGATATATAACCTGATATTCCAAGTATTCATCCATCCATTATAAAACCTGCTTGTTCCTTTGTCAGGGTCACAGAGCAGGGTGGGGGGGGGGGGGGGGGGGGGGGTACTAGAGCATAGCCCATCATGCATTGGGCAATACACCCTGGACAGTTTGCCAGACCATAGGCTCATGGGCACACACACACACATACACACACACACCATTCACTCGCGCACTCATACCTAAAGGGGCAAGTAAGACTCTCCAATTAGCCTAACTTGCATGTCTTTGGACTTGTGAGAGGAAACCAGAGTACCCAGAGGGGGTAAACATACAAACTGCACACAGACCCCTGGGATGCTAAACTGGGACCTTCTTGCTGTGGGGCAATAGCGTCATCCGCTTCACTGTGCTGCCCTGATATTACAAGCAACTAAATAAAATTCTCAATTTTGTCTCACATAAACTGGAAGCCTGGACAGTTTTGTGGTGCATAAACATGATATAAGCGTGGTTGTCAAACAGCATAAGGGCACCACTTGGTTCGACGTTTCAGCAATGTGTAACGCTTTCATAAACACCCGGGTCTTCCTAATTGCTCTACAACAGCAGACGTACGGTTACGTCAAACATACATTATAAAAGGCCCGATATGCAAAACACTTTTTTTTTTGTCACAAGCCATAGTTCAGTTTATTTAACGAAACATCAATGCACACAAAGTTCACATGAATTTTTCTATGCACAGATGAATAGAATATTATTTATTTTTTGACGAATATGGCTCTCGTAACATGGCTGTGACCTGAGTGTTCTTTCTGGATGGAAAGCGGAAAAGGTATGATAAGTATCATTAAAGGTAGCAGTGTGCACTGAGCACCTGGAGGCTGCTTGGAATCAATGAGCACTTGACATTTAAAGCTTGTATCAATCAGGCGTTAATGGTAAAATCAATGCCCAGTGAAATGGCTTGAAGGTTCATTATATATGTATCCTCATAATCAATGAGATTGAGAAGTAAACGATTATGGCGGAACCATTTCTCTACTCAGATTATTAGGGATAAAACATCTGTGACCAGTTCTCACTGAGAATGCAGGAACATTTCATCTGGTTCCATGTTTTTTTTTTTGTTCTTCTTTTTCTGACGGCATTGCTAATTTCAGTTTGTTTTGGACGAATAAAGTAAAAGCCAGAATGGCACAGGAATAAATTAAAGGCTGTACAGCCGGTGTTTACGAACATAAAAAACGTTTTCAAAGGCCAATCAGTGAAAACTAGCACTGGTACTGAATGGTTTAGCATGCAAAACCCGTCCTGAAAGAAGGCTGAACTTTATTGCATAGACATTGCAAGTTCATGGCTATGGGCTATGTCATTAGCCAACTGACAAGGGAAGTCTGAAGCGGCAGGACAAAAATAGCCTCGTCTCGCTGGGGTTGGGTTGTCCTCAGACAGGCGGTGCTCCTCGGGAAATTCAGCGACAGAAACTTCCCCGAGCTTCTCTTCGGACACCTGCACGTTACCAACTGTTGCCAGCACGAGACGAGACGCACTCGCGCCTCAAATTACTGGTGGCTGTGTTGTACAGTAGCTTGCCGTTTGGGCTTCCTGTGTGGAGAACAGTCACCGTCTCCTCACTCTCCTGGGTGAGTGTATCTGATGTGAGGAAGCACACTCAACAGCCGTGCTTTCTGTGTGGGTACAGGTGGCAGATTGTGTCAGGAGAGCATACACGAGCGCAGTTAGTAAAATTTAGTCAAATCACTAGAAAGGGTTTGATTTGAAACCTACGCATCAATTAAGCAAACGGCTTAAATTTGATAAACATCACCAATCGCCAACAATACTGTGGTTAAGCAAAACAGAATTAGGAATGAACAAGACTGCATAAATAGAAGCGAATGTTTATGTCGTTGTCTAATTAGCCTGCCACCCCAACCAACCCCTCCCCTCCCCACCCCACCCCACCCCTCACACACACCGGCAGAATTGTATGATCCTATTTAGAGCGAGGCTGCACGCGGCTGGGCTCTGCTGCTTTTCACTTAAGTTATGCGCTCTCCGAGTTTAACCGGTCCCAAGGCTCGAGTCTTTTTCCTCTGGTGGCGTTAACTTCGACATGAAAGATGACCTCCTTAACTGCTTTCAGTTGGCTACGTTGGAAAAAATGGACTGTGACTGTAACAGACCATTAGAGGACCTTGGCCCGGGAGGATTTATTGTGAGGTATGTCCACACAGTTGGTTAATTTTTTTTAGCAAGCCTGCCGGGATTAGCCAGGTAACTAGCTATACAGCCATTAACTGAAGCGAGACCAGACCATACTCGTGGCTTAATTTGCCAAGCGTATCACGGTGGTCGGTTGGCTGTTCAGACTCTGCTTCTGACCCGAACTGTGGCATTTTCCTACTGTTTAAATCCTGCCGCGGAAGAGACATGAAATGTATGACGTTACATTACATTTCATTTATTTGGCAGACGCTTTTATTCAAAGCGACGCGCAACAAGTGCATACCGAAGGTTATTGGAACAGCTACAAAACGCAGGTCCGCCAAGGTACAATACTCATTTTGTTACAGTTTATCATATCCATGAACACATTAAGTCCAGTTCACACAGTAAGCATTACTCTGACCTAACCTATGCTAAATCGAACTAGGAGGCATGACAAGCTACAACATCAAACGTTGCATCACTCTACTGCTTCTCATATTGCATTATTCTCTCTGGCAGCCTCCTTAATTGACTGTGTAACAATTATAAGATACAATTACTATTGATTTTGTCACAAGTTAGCTATTATGTAAACAATGAACACCGCCAATGTGTTTTTTTTTTAGTTAATTTGTTTCAAGTGGTGAATGCAAACGGAATGCCATATAAATCATCTTGAAGTGCTTAGACTTTAAATGTATCTGTTTTGTTTGGACACTTATTAAGTTTAAATTTGTTCTAGATATTAGCATATTTATATCTACCATATTAAATGATATTAATGCTTATGTATCTTATCTGGTGGATAACTGACAGGCAGTGAGCATTCAGCTTCACTGAGGACAGGTTCAAAATATTTACGAACCACTAGATTTAGAAGTTTAAAAAGTGGTGTTTTTGACCATAGGGCTGCAGCCAAAAGTTATTTACTTTATCTGGACATTCTTTGAAAACTACCTTCCAGTGCCGAAGCATTAAAAAGTTTGTCTGATAAAAAATAAGTTAAGAGTCCCTACAGAGTTAAAAAGACGGGGGAAATTTATCAGCGAAGAACATGGGCTGTTAAGACACTGGTTTATCAGCTTCTCAGATAACTCAAACAACAACAATCTCACCTTCCTCCCAACGGACAAGCTTGTATGAACACTTTGTAGCAGCAAGTAATTTATTTTCATTACAAGATGACAATTTCTGATAGCACTTGCACTGCAGTGGATGCTACCCACAAATTGAACCTTTGTGTGTTCTGAGATGATTGTTAAGATTTTAAGTTTGATATTTGTGTGCTCTCACCATTAGAAGCACATTGCCTTGTAACACATTTTAGGTGAAAGAGCACTTAAGTTATGTGGTGCTGAACAGGTTGTGGGATTCTTCTCCTGGCCAATACGGCTCTGATTTAATTTGATCATCTCTTAATATCTTTGCTGGTCGTCTGCCTACATTATTATTAACTTCAATGGCTATAATATTTTGAGTGCAGTAGCACTGAAGTTACTGCCTGATGAAACAGTGAAAGACTCAGTGCTCATTCCAAAGCGGTAGCTACCCTTAATAAAATGTGATTGTAACTGATCTTGCCGTGGAGAACCCGGAAGCCCACGAGGACCGTTGTGCATTTGGTATGAGATTTACATCATACTCATGTTTCCCTAGCTCACTCGTGTCTGAAGTTCTAATTATGACTCAGGGGGGCTTTGGGTCAGATCTCGGTCGGTCGTGGCAATAAGAGGAGAGCGGCTGGTGAAACCACACAGACCGCTGGCTTCTTATCCTCGATTATTTTATGGTAATCGTAGATTTTCAAACGACGATCTCTGCGAGAGTGCTTGCCCTACTTTCGTGGTGCGAGGACAACTTACCGTAATTCCATCGTGATTTAATCAATACGTTGATTGTTTTTCAGTATTTTCTTACATTCCTCTTTTTAAAAAAAGCTATTCTACTGTTCTTATTGAACAAATGCCAAACTAATTTTTTATTTTTTTTTTTTTTAACTTATGCTTGAGTCAGTTTATAACTACGTTTACTCAAGTACAGATTTTGCATACACAAGCCATCTCTGGTACTATATTATACATTGTGTGTGTGTGTGTGTGTGTACATGTGCGTGCCAATGCTGTGCCCCCATGGGAACTGAAACAGTGGCGTTGCGCGAAGATGCAAAATGTGAGGTGTGTGCCAGCTCTGTTGACAATGGCTCAGCAGAGCGAAGACATCGTTAAAACGTGCCTCGAGGTTGCGCGGGGATGTAGCGGTGGAACGCTGCATTGTGGGTAAAGGCGTCACGCGGGACTCTGCGCGCTGCTCGGCTAAAACGGGTCAACGGGAGACGTTTGGAACCGTCGGCCAGTCGCTCTTCATCGCTCTTCATCGGCGGTTTGCTGGCGAGGATTCGAGAGGGACGGCGTTACGCGGTGGGTGATTGGCGGGCGCTCGGCCGGGGCGTCTCATTCGTCAGCGCGCAGTAACGCCCCCCCCCAGACACGTTCGTTTCCCTCTGCCCTCTCAGCAAAGGGCCAGGCACCTCGCCTCGTCCCAGGACGTCCTTATCGTTATTTAAAAGGGACCGGCCGGTACACCTAAGAACAGACCACATTGTGTGTGTGTGTGTGTGTGTGTGTGTGTGTGTGTATATATATATGTATATATATAGAGAGAGAGAGAGAGAACACAGATAATAGGAGGTGCTCCACGTTGACAGGAGAATAGCAGGGCCATTTGGGAGACACTGCTAAGCAGTACCCCCATCACCCCCCCCCCCCCCCCCCCCCCCCCCCCCCCCCTTAGCTCTGGAAGTGGTACACTGTGTTCAGCTGCCCGTGACCATGGATGCTGATGTTAACGTACACATTGGATTGCCCGTAGTGGTGGAGTTAACATTTGCGTTGCGCGCTTGAGCTTGTAGAATATAACTGCACTTTAAATCTGAGTGCTGAGTGACTGGCGTCTGCCGAGTGCGGTACAGGTGTTTTCTGGTTTGCAGAAAAATGAAAGCATCAGTCATCATTCCTGTCTGCTTACTTACTTGCCAGTGAATTATTCATTGGGATGGAGAGATCTCTTTCTTTAAGTGTCTATTCATACTGTCAGCTTTGGATAGACAGCAGTCCCCTTCGCTTAACAGGAAGCCGGAGTGCCTCCCTGTGATGTTCAGTCACTGTTGTGTTTGTCTACTGGGTGTTGTTGTTCACATGCACAGGGGCAGGATTGGGGTAATTTTGGGGTGCCATTCTAGATCCTTTTTGTTTTCCTCACAAATGTGCATCAAACTCATTCTGGCGGTTAACCTGCATGAAACTCATTCCGTCAGCATCAACAGCTGAGCCTCTTTCAGTTCAGTTCAGGCTACCCTTCTCCATCCATACATCCTTCCTATCTAACTCGCTTATTCCTGGGGCCTGTATCGCAGAGCAGGAACGCTGAGTTAGCTGGATAACTGCGCTGAGTAGAACCCGGAACGCCTCTTTTTTTTTTTTTTTTTTTTTTTTTTTTTTTTTCCTTCAGTTAATGTTCCAGAATTGGGAAGCGTCCAGGTCTTACTCTCAGTGCAGTTCCCCGCCCATCCCAGCATGCATTGGGCGAGAGGCAGGAATGCACCCTGGACAGGTCGCACAATCTGTCGCGGGGCTACCCTTCTCCTGCACTCAATCAAAACTTGAACCCATCTGTCCGACACTAATGACCGCCAACTATTTACATAAAATGTGTAAGTATCTGGTTTTTAATGGACTGCGGGGAGATGACAGTATTATGGCATTTTGCCACGTTTTAGCAAGAAGGCCCCGGACAGCATCTAGGCTTTGGCCTTGTCTCTGTCAGGCAGGTAATTGACAAAGAGACAATAGGTCAGGCAGCTGTTCCGCAGGGATGCAAATAAGAATGAAGAAGGCTGACCTGAAACTGCCAGGAATTTGCAGGCTTTGTGATTTATTTTTTTTTTTTTCCCCCCACTGCCAGCTGAGAAGGCTCCGTGACAACCTTCAGTGGCACAAGATCTGTGGAACTGGCCTGGGTCTGCTTTTTTTTTAAACAGTTTTTTGACCTTTCTAGTCCTTTAGCTGCAGGGGAAAAAAAAAAAAAAAATAAATAAATAAATAAAACTGTCTTGAGAGAGCTCACTATGGGGGAAAAGCTGGCAGCCTGACTAGGAGGGTTTATTTATTCGGCTCGCGGACAATGTTGTCGTCAATATGCGCCGTGGAGATTCGCTTATCATTAATAAAAATTCGCTGACCCTAAAAGCGCTGGTGTGATAAGCCCTTCGCTTTGTGCGATAGCTGTCTCTGTGATCCAGTTGAACTTGAGCAGGCTTTACGTGTCCGTCAGCTGAGTAACGGTCAGAGAGGTGGTGTCTCAATGTGTACGTATTAACTGGTGTGCAAACCTCACATTATAGTCGTTAGCTCCACACACAAGTAGTTCATGATGAATTCCGTTATCTAAGCCTATCCCAGCATGCCTTGAGTGAGGGGCAGGAATTCACCCCGGACAGGTTGCCAATCACATTGCAGGGCACACAGCATTCACTCATACATTTGTACCCACAGGCAATTTAGACTCTCCAATTAGCCTAATCTGCATGTCTTCGGACTGCGGGAGGAAGTCCACGGGGACACAGGAGAACATGCAAACTGCAGAACGGCCTCTGCCGGGAAGCTATTACATATTATTTATGGCAGTTTCTCATGGCAACAGCAATGGATAATGAAGGAGGCCCTATATCGAGTTCAGCAGACAGATTCTAATATCTTGTCTCGATTACAGTTTTCCTATTCTCTGATTCTGAGGACTGGAGCTGTAGCCCGTTGAGTCTGTGAATGCAGAGCAAGGGGAGAGAGCCGTAATGAAAAGCAGACACATGATTGAATGCGCTGTGAAACGATGCAGGCGACACGCATGGAAATCACGTCTCTTTAACCCCGAAGCGCATCTGTTGGAAACTTAATGCAAAAACAATCAATCTTCACTGATAAATATGAGACTAATGATCACATTCCTCCGGATTGTTTTTCCGTTTTCGTCGAAAGCCAGACCAGCCCCCTCATTGGGTGTCGGATGATCATGTGACAGACAGGCAGGCAGTGCCGTGCACCGGGGGACGGGCTGGTGCATCTTCCACTTTTCTGAAACTTTGGGGCTCATTGGTATCAAATGTAAAACTCTACGTTTTTGCCATCTGAAGGGGAGTACTAAGCTATGACATGCCTTGTGAGGACCTGGTGTAGGGGAGTACTGAGCTATGACATGCATTGTGAGGACTTGGTGTAGGGGAGTACTGAGCTATGACATGCATTGTGAGGACCTGGTGTAGGGGAGTACTGAGCTATGACATGCATTGTGAGGACTCTGTGACATCATGCCGTGTGTGCACTGGCAACAGCAGAACTGTGTACGCATCAGCACGTGTGGGGGAAGTCCTGGAGGGAGGACAGGTTGGCTCAGATGTTTTTTCAGGATGGCAACTTGCTCCCGAGCCCGGCTAGCTTTGAGGGGTGGGGTATTTGGGGATGGGGGATGGGGGATGGGGGGGGGGGGGGGGGGTATTTGGGATGGATGGGAGGAGCACAAGGAAGCAAAAACAGCCTGCAAGGTCACCCTCTGAACAGGAAACCAGTCCAAGACAGAGCCAAGATGGAGGGAGGGCAGGGAATGATAATGAGCATGGGGGGGGGGGGGGGGGGGGGGGGGGGCAGCGACGTTCTTCACTTCGCTCGGGAACCACAGGCCGGATTCCTCTCGTATCCACGGGTTTCCATTCATCTGCTGCCGTTTCACTGCCCTACGAAAGTAGCTGAGGTAGGAAAAACAGAGAAGTTAGTCCGTCTGAGGCCCTGTCCAGAGAAGCAGGTGGTGAATTCTCAATGATTCTAAGCTATTGGGTTTGCTGAAAAGTAATTTTTGAGGTCCAGAAATAGTTGACTGGCTGAATGGGGGTGGGGGTGGGGGTGGGGTGGGGCGGGAGACTGAATGCTAATTTGAGGGGCTGGGAGCCCAGCAGCCCTCAGGAGAAAGAAAAAGAGAGAGAGAGAGAGAGAGAGAAAAAGGGAGAGAGAGAGAGAGAGAAAGAGAGAGAGGACTGGGAGTCTTAAGCTGTAGATGGACACCCCAGCCCATTCATCTTTCCCCCTGACTGCCTCCGCATTGAATAGAGCTCAATCAGACCGGTGATGAATGCCATCGCTCTGTGGAGAGGCAGTGGGGGGAAAAAAAGAAAAAAAAAAAATCCAGATGAATACAGGAGTGAAATTAATGGTCATCAGGAGGCTGAAGGGTGCCATTGGCTCTTACCCTGATTAAGGAGCGGCCGTCACACTGTAGACGCCATTAGGGGGTGATTGTATTGAGTTTACGGCGCTCCCCCATACAGAAAGGCCCAGCAGTGGACTTCCTTGCCATTTCTGTTTGCTTTAAACGTGTACCGCCACAGTGGCTTTGGAAGATGGCGGTCTGCAGGGGACAACGAGTCACAGAAGGAGGGCATCGTTACTCGCCTAAAATGACTCTCAGATTCAACAGTTCCAGCTGTAACAATTCAGAAACCTGGCGTACGGACTGTCGAAGGGGGAACCTTCTTGCAGTAAAACTAGATTATGGAGCAAAACGTGCATCAAATCAAAATCAAATTTTATTTGTATAGTTTCTTTTTTTAAATTTTTTTTTACAGAAAACTGTCACAATGAATAGCAGAAAAATATCAAAAATAGCCCTGAACCCCCAAATATCAAGCACATGAGGTAAAAAACAAAAAACAAAAAAAAAACTCCCAGATGGGAATAAATTTCCAGTGGAACCCAGCTATAGAGGGGGAGTCCATCCTCCACTGGTCGGCCTGGTGTAAAATAGCGGTAGAAGGAAAAATGGGCGCATACATATCATCGATAAAGCTAGTGAGATGAAAGGTGCCAAGATTTAGATCATCTTATATGTCTCTCACGAGCAGAAAGAATAACCACCGCAGTAGCATTGAGAGACTGGTGTGTATTATAAAGTCTGCAGGAGGAGGGTGCATGCGCAGGGACAAATAGCTAATGGGAATGTTTGGGATTTGACAGTAGAGAAGGGTAATTATTGAGGCAAATAGAGCAGGGGCACAAATTTCCGATTCCTCAAGGGTAAAACCCGGACTCAGCTCTCGCCGGAATCTTAATGAGCCTTGAGTCGTGATTTCTGCTGGCAGTCCTTAACAAGGACTCTGGCTTGGTAGTTAAAAAGGGGGGTGGATTGGATTCCGGCGGCGTTCCTTGATGACCACAGCTGCTTACCTCAGCGGTAACTGGACAGGCTGGGGGGGGGGGGGGGAGATCAGCGCGGGGGGCTTGTGCGGTTTCGTATCTGCGGGCCCAATCTCCTGAACCCCCCCCAGAGGACCCGGCTGTGAGAGACTCACTTGAAACCACAGGCCTTTGGTAGCGATAGGATAAACTCTGGGGTCCCTTTGATTTGAAATTATTGTTATTATTTTTTTCTTTTTAGTGAACACTTTTTAGTGTTCTTTTAATGCGGAGGAGGGTTTTAAACATCAGCTTTTATTGAATCTGGCGTTCCCGTGGATACGCTGTCAGTGGCCTCTGCTCCTGATTCTGACTCGTTTGTTCAGCCGATGTCTTGACAGTTGATTTTTTATTATTATTTTTTTTTCCCCCCCAGAAGGTGCTGAGCTGAAAACCCTGGGGGGTCTGAAAAGGCTAACATTTACTCTGCCTGCTTGCCCAGTTACCATCATTTTGACTTCAGCTCATTTTCTGGGGATGAAAATCCCATTTAATATCAAGCTTCAGTGGGGGGGGGGGGGGGGGGGGAAAAAAAAAAAAAAAAAAAAAAAAAAAAATGCATTTCTGAGATTCGCTTTCATTTTATGCTCATTTTCATGGCATGGACTTTTACTGGATTGCCTTTAGGCAAATGTGTGATATTCACAGTAAAAATGCAAAATCAAGTCTGATAGATTACTTTTAACTCTAATAGAGTGCATATTGTCCCTTTCAGTCTCATTTATATGCGGTTAGAGTTGATTTAACCCTGTTAGAGTTGATTCAGCTTGCTTGCTTGCTGGTCACTGCTAAAATAAACAAAGAAAATATAACTGACTGTGGAAGCACAGCCTCGCAGGATGAAAATCACCCATGTCCCAAGCCTGCTTTGTTTGAGTTACTATTGGGACGGGTTAGATATGGGTACAATTCCAAACTGCCTGATATGGAGTTTGATCCCCTTCATGTTGGGCTCTTACATGTGTCAAGCTTTGGTGCATATTTAATCAAGGAACCACGAGGGTACCAGTGAAACATTTTCCCCCCCCTCCCTCCTTCATCTGTATTTATTCACCCAAGAGGATATTCTGTTTGCAGCCTTCTGCTCGATCCACCCAGATAACGTCTCGCTAATACAATCGCAGCCTGTTCTCCTCTGGGAGTCGGTTCAGCCACAGCATTGACACATAATCAGCAGAATATGGTGTTTCTTGTAGATTTTCTCTGCCTGTTTGGCTCCCCTAATGTGGCCATGTGGTGTTATACATAATCAGTTACTGCCTTTGCTTTTGATCTTTGGTTTACTTGTTCATTAGTTCATTTTTTTTTTGCCTCTCAATCTTCCTGGTCTTCTCCTGTTAACATTACTACCCATCAGCTGGACCTTTCTGAGTGTGTACTGAACACTGTGCCTGGAAATCTTAAGCTTCTTTGCAATGGCTCTTTCTCACTGGCAATAACCTTCTTGCCACAATGTGTTTACTTGGCCCCGCACCTCTAAGCCTATCCCCTTTGTCTTTGCTGTATTTTTTTTTTTGCAACTTTAGTGCCTATTTTACTTTTACTACACGATAAAGGTATTTGGCTATCTGTGCGATTTAGCAATAAACTTATGGTAGTTAAGATGTCACTAAATTTAATTACACCTCCACCTCTCTCCCACCCCTCCTCCTCCCACTTTGCAAAATGAATGGATAGATTCTTTTAGAATAATTTATTTAATTGTAATTAAAGTCAAAGGGGGGTCATGTTTAAGTCATGTTAATTAAAACTCTTCTTTTTTTTTTTTTTCTCCATCTAAAGTGGGGGAAAAAAAAAAACTGAACACAGATGCCCACTACATTGGCTTGTACTGCAAATACATAAATGGAAATAATTCATAAGAATTTAAGAAGGTAATGAGAGCTGACCTGAACCTGTCATTTTGCTGGACTTCCGGAAAGTTCCTCTCGCCATTTGAACCCTCGTCTTGCACACTTCAAGGGTCTATGATTGTACCATGTGACCTGGAACGTTTTTCCACGTGCCGACATTTGTCAGTGTAAAAAAAAATAAATAAATAAATAAATAAAATAAATCTTTCTGGTATTAGCTAAATCCAATAGTGGTTAATCATGACATAAGCCTGGCGTATTTTGCAGGAAAAAAAAACCAGCTCTGTGGTTTAAGGCAGGCAGAATGTTATTTCTATTCATGAATCGGTGTGAAAGTGCACAGTGCATTTGTGCCACTGCATTGAAATGGAGATCAGACCCTGCAGGGCTCATATGCATAATACTAATAATTTAAATTCCCATTACTTAGAAATACCTGCGTGGGATAGAGAGAGAGGTTTTTTTTTTTTTTTTTTTTTGCGAGGCATATGAAATTGTGCAATTCCCTATAAAATTAAATTTTCCTTTCAAATTCTGTGGAAGAAACGTTTTAATACAGATAGAGCCTCTGCTGTATGTATTGTCCGTGGTGTAATTTGTATACGAGGTTTAATTGGTTGTTGTTACCTGCATGTTAATGCACAATGAAGAATCAGGAATTGATGAGGCTGTGAGTGTTGCAGTATTAAATTGGCTACCTTTAGGGTTTGGTGAAAAATATGAGCGGACAGTGCGGTGTTGCGATATGTGGAAAATGGAGAGGCATTTTTTCAACAACTCAAATTGACTTGAGTTACTCAAGTAGCGCTTTGCTCCTTGTCGTGCTTTACCACTCGCATCCTCTTTTCAGCCTGTGGGTCTCAGGAGCTGCGAGTCTGAATCCACGGCCATCTGCTTGTGTTTGCGGAGTCTCTGAGCTCTTTTGCAGAAAGGGGAAGAGGGACGGAGTTTCGTGTTACGGATTCATTACGTTACATTACAGGCATTTAGCAGACGATGCTCTTATCCAGAGCGACTTACACAACATTTTACATACCGTTTACACTGCATCCAGTTATACAGCTGGATATATATTGAAGGTTAAGTACCTTGCTCAAGGGTACAGTGGCAGTGTCCTACTGGGGAATTGAACCTGCGACCTTCAGGTTACAAGACCAACTCCTTGCCCTTTATAATACACTGCTGCCGGATTCAGATGAACAAAGCCGGAGGAGTTTGGCCAATTGAATCGCCGCCCCGCGAGTGAGTCGCGACTCGCTGGGACTGAGTCGCGGCTCGCTGAGTCGCGACTCGGGACTGAGTCGCGGCTCGCAGGGACTGAGTCGCGACTCGCTGGGACTGAGTCGCGACTCGCTGGGACTGGCGTCTCAAAGCTGACGCAGGAGTAACCGAGGACACGCACAGATTTAAATTCTTATTCTGATTTGACAGCACAACTCTGCTCAGGTGAAAAGCCCCAAGCGGTAAAAAAAAAGCTAAATTTAAATTGAGTCTGAAGCTACCGTTGTTATTTTGAGAAGCGGCGCGGTGATCAGTCACTTATCACCGGAGTGACAGCGAGAGACGAGTTTGACGCCTCGGAAACCAGGCGAGAGTTTACCCCACTGACCCAGATGCAGACAAACAGGAAAAAAAAAAATAATAAACTGCATGGGTCTCTCTGCAGGCCCAGTTTAGAAACTTTACACAGCTTTTAAAAAAAAAAAAATCCTCTAATGTCTATAATGAAACAGTAATGGATCTAAAAGGACCCGTAAGAGTGCCCTTAAAATCCCCCTGGCGTCCATATCCCGTGCTTGTAATGCCAGAGCACATTCATGCCACAATAGTTGTTTAACAGTTGGCGGCTTAAATGGTCTCAGGAGTGCGGAGAAAATAACTCAGAGCAGGTAATTTACTGTAAGAGCTGCAAAGCACAAGAACACAGAATCTGGGAGCCCCTCTGGGATCGTATCGGAGTTTTGGGGGAAGGAGGTGGAACAGACACCGTGGGTACCCTGCAGTAACAAATCTTGGACTCCCGGTAAAGCTCCCGCTACCTCTCCCTCGATGACAGATTTCGGGCCAAAGTCCCTCCTGTGGGACGGCGGCGGGTCATTGTTTTTTTTTTTTTTTTTAGAGGCAGAACCCCTGCCATTCATCTCTCAGTGTGAATTTTACCGTTAACAAGCGGGATGGATTTCTTTCTTTTCTTTCTTTTTTTTCTTCTTCTCTTTTTTAAAGTTCTTTAGCCAGAAGCTGTTTTGGCCATTTGAAGGTTGTTTTCCTTGTGAATCAATACGCTTTTCATTATCTTATCAACATGTGCAACATAAAACCTACGGTGTTATTGCACTTGCTGAGATGTTAAGCTAAGCTGGGAGGATCCAGGCCGGTTTTACAGAAGTCACGTTTGACCGGGGGGGGGGGGAAAAAAAAAACCAATTTCAGTGAATGTGTACATTACGCAAGATAAATTCAGGATCGATGCGGCTGCTTATGACCGTAATACTGATGTTGCTGAATGTGACGGGCGCGGAGGCAGCGGCAGTGACGCAGGTGGCTGAGCTTATTGAGGAGGAGATGACAATGGCGGCGAGGAGGAGGAGGAGGAGGAGGAGGAGGAGGGGGAGGATGATGATGATGGTGATGATGTGATGACGGAGGAAGCCGGGAATAACAGCGCCCGCGTCTCGGCGGCGAAGTTCGATTTCCGCGCGGCGCGCCGCGCGGCTCCTGAGCCGGCGAGGCTGGAACCCGGCCAGGGTTCCGGAACGGCGCCGACTTGCGCGGGATTCCGGAGGGGCGGGGGGGCAGGGGGGGGGGGGGGCGGGGGGCGGGATCACGGGGATTCCCGAGCGTTCCCCGGGGGATGAATCACGGCCTTAATTGCAGGTGAGGACTGATTAGCAGCGTTCTCCAGGAGGGGGCCAGGCAGGGGGGGGGGAGGGGGGGAGCAGGGGGGGTGGAGGAATCCCAGCGGTTAGAAGACAGCCACCTGGCCACAGCTGCAGAAGCCTGATATCCAATCACCCTAATGCCTTCTGGATGAGGCTGGGGGCCACCTCTCGAGCCTTGGAGTCTTCCTGAGCCAGCAGCCGGCTGGCAATTTCATCCTGTCTGCCAGCTTAATTAGCTCCCGTCCAGCCACTGGTGGTCGAGACCAGCCGTCAAACTGAGCTCGGGATTGGGTGATGAGCGCTGGCGGAGGAACGTTCCGGAAGAGGGGTCAGAAAAGTTGCTCCGCGCCGGCGACATCGCCGCCGCCTCATAATGAATCAATCCGTCGCGTCGCTCGACGCCATAAACAAAGCAGTTTAGCAAAACAGTCTGGTCGCTTTCAAGTCAATTATCCGTTTTCACACCAATTTGCTCTTGTTTTAGCAGATTACTTACCCTCCGCTCCACCCCCCTCTCCTCCGCCCCCGTCCAGCCCCCTTTTTCTTTTGGTCTTTTTTTTTTTTGTCCTTTACAAAAATTCTGTTTATTACGCCCACATGGGAGCCAAGCAGTGGGAGAAAAATGGGAAAGCACTTGAGGGAGGGCAGGTTGATGTTTTCCACTGCTTTGTTGTGCTGGTGAGGTCTCAAGTAGCTGTTCGATTAGAGCCCGGCTGGGCAGATGCACAAATCTCCCTGAGAGGATCTGTGACTGAGACTGAGCTGGCAAGCTCCTTAAACATGGACTCGTTCGGCTACTTTATTTCAGGGAGGAGAGGGAGAGAGTGAGAGAGACAGAGAGAAGGAAAAGGAGAAGGTGTGTGTGTGTGTGTGTAGTGTGTGTGTGCGTGTGCGTGTGTGAGAGTGCGTGTGTGTGTGTGCGTGAGTGTGTGTGTGCGTGTACGTGTGTGTGAGTGTGCATGTGTGCGTGTGTGTGTGTGTGTGTGTGTGCCCGTGAACATGTGAGTGCGAGAGCGTATGTGTATGAGCGTGTGTGATAGTGTGTGTGTTAGCTACTTGCCTCAGCTGATCAGCCTTTTATTTTTAATAATAAATCACAACTTTTATGACGAGGGAAGGTCATTTCATGCATTTTTCAGCAGCATCTCTCTCACGGAGAGTTTTAAGAATTCTCATTCCACGCAGGAACATTTCAAAGAAGTTTTTTGTATGGCAGTTGAAGACGACTGCCGGTTGTGAGTCCTAATCCAATTACAGATTAGCTCGGTTGCTACCATAACACAGTTTTATTGTACATTTTATGGAATTCAGTTTAGCAATAAATCTAAAGTGGCTTTGGTAAAGTTTTTTGGGAACACATTATGTAAGACGAGTTAGTATTGAGTCTGGATTTCCAGTGCACTGGTAATGGCCGTGTTATTTCTTTCAGCCTTACTCTTGTTCCTCTTGTTCTTGGTCATGTTTTTTATTATGTCATTGGTGATATAAATGACTGTGACAATCTAGGGTTGAAAGACAAAACCACAGCTGTTATGCTGTAGAAATGTTCATGGCGCTGTCACAAAAAAAGATACTTTGATAGCACACGTAATGCCTGACAAAGATCCATTCTTTACATTAGATCCTCAATGTCAAGAGCTAACAGTAATCCATAACAGCAACGTAATCTTATTTCACACTAATTTACTAATTTTGGTGCTTAGCAATGATTCATAACACGCACAGAGATTTTGCATGGAATATAGGGGGGTGAGGCAAATGGAATTAGTATCGGCGATGGACGCGTCCCGGTTCTTGAAACCAAGATATTGCTCGCCCAGGAAAATTTTGAGTTTCTGCTGGGAGCTGGTGAGTTTCTTGGCTCCATGAAATCATTTAGGGGGGAGGGTGGGTGGCGGGTGAGCAGAGGGGTTTTTTTGGGGGGGGGGGGGGCAACTGTAATGCCGGAAAGAGGAAAGCAGTGGAAACATGGTCTCTGTGAGTACAGACAGCTGTAATGAGAGAAAGAGGAAAGCAGTGCAAACATGGTCTCTGTGAGTACAGACAGCTGCAATGATGGAAAGAGGAAAGCAGTGGAAACATGGTCTCTGTGAGTACAGACAGCTGTAATGACGGAAGGAGGAAAGCAGTGGAAACATGGTCTCTGTGAGTACAGACAGCTGTAATGACAGGAAGAGGAAAGCAGTGGAAACATGGTCTCTGTGAGTACAGACCGCTGTAATGACAGAAAGAGGAAAGCAGTGGAAACATGGTCTCTGTGAGTACAGACAGCTGTAGTGACAGAAAGAGGAAGGCAGTGGAAACATGGTCTCTGTGAGTACAGACAGCTGTAATGACGGAAAGAGGAAAGCAGTGGAAACATGGTCTCTGTGAGTACAGACAGCTGTAATGACGGAAAGAGGAAAGCAGTGGAAACATGGTCTCTGTGAGTACAGACAGCTGTAATGAGGGAAAGAGGAAGCAGTGGAAACATGGTCTCTGTGAGTACAGACAGCTGGATTGACAGAGGTGGCTGAGAGAGGAGCTCAGGTGTGCGGGGTCGTATGATAGGCCGATGATGCCGGTGAACCGTGGCCTTGATTGGCCGGGTTTGGCGGACGGCGGGGTGTTGGATTTGATCCAGCCTGCAATCGGGAGGACGGAGTTGATGGGCAGGGGGGTGAGAGTGAGATGCGGACACGTCTGAGGATGATGCCTAGCAACAGAGCTGCCAGAATATTAACACTTTGGGGTGTGAGATCACAAAAAAATGTGTGTGATTAGAATGTTATTTACGGAACATCCTGAACTAGTGCTGATGTAACAATCACCATGGGGATTGAAAGCAGTGGAGTTCTAGAACACTGACTTAGAATTCTGACAACAACAACAAAAAAAAAACATTACAAAAAAAACTCTGCTCTTCAAAGCGTTAATGCTTTAAAGCAGCACAGCGGTACAGGTAGAGGAGCCAGCTAACGGAGGCTCCTGACTGTAGTGAAGGCCCTCGAACCAGCAGGTGGGCCCGAGCAGGCGGTGAGGACTCCTTGTGAATGCGGACGCTCATGGAAACGAAACGTTTAAGCCCATCATCGCGAGAGATGTCCCGGCACGCGCCGGCAGGCACTTCTGCGCCAGTCGGAAGCGGAACGCAGTTTGTTAGGCAGCGGCGTTCAGGCACGGAGTATTCATGGGAGACGCACAAAAACGAGCCGTTGAGCCCAGAGGGAGAACTTCTCAGAGCTCGATAGTCTGTTTCCTCTCCAGACTCACCCAACGGCAGGTATCACCGTTCTAGCGCTCCGACCGAAGCCTCCGTCTGTCTCTGTCTCTCTGGTGCGCATCGTCCGCTGGCTTCCACCAGCAGCGGATCCGCAAGGCTTGATTGGCATGACTGCACTCACCTTGAAGGAGACAGTTTAACAACCGGCTGCTTCTGTCTTAGTATCTGATACATAAAACTTAAGTTTTTTTTTTTTTTTTTTTTTTTTTTACATTTTTACGGCGTGTAATTGATGCGGATGTATTAAGACGTTCCATTTCTGTTGACGCATTTTTTCTTTCGGAGGTCCCGGATATACTGTAGATGAAAAATTTATAAATGTTCCTACTTTCAGGACTTGATACTAAGTTTGAAAAAAAAAAAAAAACCCCTAAAAACCCTCAAATGCTCTCCTTGAGCACACAACTCTGCCTGCTAATTGGCTGGTATGCAGTCGGAGAACTCTGGAGATTAAAGGCTTTGTACATTTCCTGTGAACATCCAGTGTGGTTTTTTTTTTTTTTTTTTTTTTTTTACGAAGCTGTTTTGCAAAAAAATTTAATGATGAGAAAAAGTGGCGGCATAATCTGAACCTAAGAGGACAGTTGCTATTTTCTGTCAGCAAAGTGAGCACAGACATTTACTGCATGATATAATCCTCAATATAACTACTCAAATTAGGTGAAGAAAAATGCAATGAAACAAACAAATAACACCCCTGCACTCTTTAGAACCTTACAAACTAGTTTAGAACTCAGTTTCGGGGACAAATGGTTCTTCCAGTATGCAAAATAAATATCTGATCATTTTACACCAGAAAGGAAACTATGCTCTTTTTTTGCCACCATCAACAACGAATTTTGTTGCTGGGGCAGTACCTTTATGCTCTCATAATTCAGCTAGCTGACGGACTGGAGCAGGCCGTGAATTTAGAAAAGGAAACCTTAAAAAAAAAAAAAAAAAAAAAAAAAAAAAACGTAAACATGACAGTGTTGTTTTTTTTTCTTGAGCTGCAGCAGACATTAAAGTCAAGTTTGAGGAGTGTAATGTAGTGCCAGATTACGGATGTGTATTGCAGACTGCTGGTGTCTTGCTGAGATAGATGTAGTGTGCTTATGAATCCACAGCCTTTCTCCAGGGCAGCCTCTGTGCATACGCCCAGGGTATTGCTGTAATTCTGACTCCATTCATTTTAATTTGCTGAGCACAATACAGAATAATGTTTTTCTTTGAAAGAGAGAGAGAAAAAAAATACACAGCTTGTGGTAATTAAAAACTCACTTAATCTTACCGGTCACCTAACCAGACTCACTTGAGTCACGTCTGCTTTGGTAAAGGCTCAGGTATGGACGTATGGGTTTCAGAACTGGGCCGCTTTCATGTACAAAGTGTCCTCATTAACCCTTTGAGGAGTGAGATCACAAACGTGCGATTAGAAAGTTCTAAACTGAGCATTCTAATGCTGATGTCACAATCACCACTGGTAACTGAAAGAAATGGAGTTCTAGAACACCCAACATCCTCAGACTGTCGCACGGTAATAGGGAAGAGGCTTTGGGGTTGCCGAGGGCAGGACTGTCAGTGTTCCGGGTTGCCAGGCACTTTGCTGTGCACTGGTTGACATATGTAGTCTCCTGATTTATCCAGATCAGCACCCCGGCACCCAATCAATATATCCAATATATCCGCATCCTCCTGCATCCCTCAGGGCAATAGAGACCTCTGGATGTCACACGGTTTCCTCACCAAAGTAAATCCCACAATGCTGTGTTATTGTGTTATTCCAGAACACATGAATGCACAGCGTAATGTGTGTGACACTGAACTCAGTACTCTCACATTGCCTGCTGCTGGTCCTCCAATCCTGCTGTGCTGTGCTGTTGCAGTCCTGCCTTGCAGATTCTCAAGCTTTAATGACACCCTGCTTGTGTCATCTCATTTCTCACGCGGGTGGGGCGGCTTGGCATTTGGACATTAAATGATTTTCTCCAGTGGCATTTCTTCACAATACCAAGCAAAGTCTGTATGTAAACCCATAAAACAAGATGAAACGAGTAGCTGGAATATCTGACTAAATTCTCAGCCTAAATTGTTGCCCAAAGAGATTGACCATTTGGCACCATTTTAAGCAAACACTGAAAAAGGCTTCAGATCTGATTTTAGCTTGTGTTAGGGGAAGTGCAAACAAATTCACACTTTTTTTTTTTCCCCCCCCCTGTTTGCCTCGGTGTTAGCAAACAGTCTGAGGAGTCACTGTGCAGAAGACAGCAATGGCTGCCGACGGCGGGAACTTGGAGAGAACAAGCCAGCCGGCCGTGACGATTTATTTTAATAAATGTCATATTAGTTACCAGAGATTACAGCATGCAGTGTTTATCCTGGGGAAAATAGCTCCCCTTCCCCTGTTTTTTTTGCTTTCATCTTAATTGAATCAGCGTCAGGGGCGAAAAGAGTACAATGTTCAATTTGAAGTAGTTCAGCAGTAACTGCTGCAAGGGAGCTGAACTGAACTTGGCTGCAAAGGCAGTAGTGGTATACTTTCTCTCTGCTGCCTGGTGCGACAGTGCTGTTCCAGCCCCATGCCGCTGTACCTGCTGGTGCCAGTTCCACTCGGACACTGCTGTTCCAGCCCCATGCCCCTGTACCCGCTGGTACCAGTGCCACTCGGTAGTTGTGACATTTTGTGCCTCTTCTTGTTCCTTTGATGTCTGCTGTACCCCAGAGAGGTGTGGTACATTCTGAGGCCCCCACCCCCCATAACCCCCCCCCCCCCCCCCCCCCCACCCTCTGAATCAGGCTTAATGCAGCCTTGGGTAATGTAGTTTTTTTAATTAAATACTGCTCAAAGTGGGTCCTGAGATCAAGGATGCTGAAGAGGACTGTGCCAGTGCGGCGCACCAACACCAAACAAATGCCCCCATGCCCCCGTGTTAGCGAATAATTTTAAAAAATTCAAATGGAAAAAGCAACATTTCGATACGGAACGATTAATTAGACTCTGCAGATGTGTGTAGCCGAATCACAGCTTAATGCTCTCAAACAAAAAAACCAGAAAAAAAACCCCTTCTGTTTTTTTTTGACCTGCTCCGTAGGGGACGCCGAAAAACCGGGGGCAATAAAAGGCGAGCTGCTTACCGAATTACACCGGGACCGCCGGAGCCGCCGGCGGGCTCGTGCGCCGGTTGCCGTCCGGCTGCGAACGCGGCGTCTCGGGCCGCGTGGGTCGGCGTTTCTGTCCGCGACGTGCTAACCTGGGCGGAGGGGAGATGGCCGCGGGCGTCGCTGGAGAGGGAGTAATGATTTCGCAAAAGGTCAAGCAGACGGCCTTCTCCGGGCTCCGGAGACACACGGAAACGCTTTGCGGAGCCGCTAAATAAAAAAAAAAAATAAAAAAAATTGCGTGGGAGATGGAAAAGTAGCGCTGCACCCGGTAATTTGGCAAGTGCTTATTAATAAGGAATCTGAAATCGCGCTCATATGCTGAAGGTCAACTGGAGGTCAGCTAGGCGGTCCGTCTCAGCCCACGCGCGGGTCCGAGGGCATCCTCAGTGTGCACACGCCCATTCCGCTGCAAGCAGTCAAAATTACGCCCTCCACTTTTATTCAAACTCCAAAAAAAGTATTTTGAATAAAGTTCAATATTCTTGCCAAAGATATGTGCTGCCAACCAAGTGCGAGCAGCACTGGTTGGACGGCGTTCTTGTTTACACTCATGTGGAACACTGACAGGGTGATATTTATTTATTGGATATTAATGCGCCTATGAGTGTTAATTGCTCACGGATTTTTTTTTAAAATTATTTTTTATTTTTTAAAACTCTGACCCAAATACAACAAAGTTAGCGAAGTCACGGTTTGTTGCGCTCTTCCGTGTAGCCGCGGAGAGCCGTATCTCCCTGTCAGCTGCAGTGCGCTGCGGGTGAACGGACGCTTTGATCGCGGGGGGCCTTGCTGTGCGCGCGCGTGTGCGTGCGTGAACTAGCCGCGTATGATCCGGCGGTTTCAAGTGACTGCGCAGCGCTGCTGCAGACTGGGACTGTGCTTTGTGGAGAGCGCACGCTGTTTCTGTGTTGTGCGCAGCCTGACGGGAGACCGTGCACGAGGCAAGCCTGCGTCCGTGATTAGGGCTTTTCATACTGTGCGGGGAAAAAAAAAACCGAATAAGTGTTAGCATCTGACTCATTGTTTTCCACTGCTTACACAAGTACATAAGTCTGTAATTCCCTGAAAACAATGATATATGCAGTATAAACAGTTTTATGAATAAAGAAACATAATGCTGGCTTACTCGAATGACCTTCAAGTTACTGTTGCAGTGCTTCATTGAAAGGCCCAGTGAGTGTCAGTAAGTGGTGTCATCCTAAATAAAATTTATATCAGAGACCTTTGAATATATGATCAGGTGGACAAAGATTATATGCAATATAATATAACAAAGGCAGGCTGTGTACTAAAAATCTGTACCTCAGTAAAAGTAGTGGCTTAAATATAAATTGACTCAAGTATTACTAAAATTCACCAATTGAGAAAAGTACTCAAGTATGACTAAAAAACTGGCTTCTTAAAACTACTCAGACTGACTCGATTATATGATCAAGTTGATTGTTTTTTTTAAAATCAGTATGGCACCAACTGAAATTACAGTATCAGTCCCAGTGTGAACAAATACGTGTCAATACTGTATTTAAATTAACAGAGAAATATCCTTTACAAAAAAAAAAAACAAAGAAACATTGTAGTACTGGTGCTGAATATGTGGGAGCTCTACAGCAGTGGGCTGGGGTTTGAAGCTGTTTGTGTGAGAGGGAGAAGGCGGGGGAAGTGGTATCGGTGAACGCAGGCTCGTCTTGCCGTGGTGTGTGGAATGCACGGAACGCGCGGCTCTAATTGTGATGTCACAGAGCCCTATCGTGGCGCAAACACTGAGGGGTTCCCTTCGTTGGCACGCTGCCGGGTTCGCCCTCCCACTCCTCTCGCGTGGGCTTTTGTGAAAAGGCGCAGAGGGTCTGGGAAAGTGGGTTAGAGGAGCCGTTTTCAGGGATCTTGGCACAGAACATCTCAGGCCCCAATCTTATTAAAGCTAAATGGCTTTGCTCAGAACTGAGACACAAAACAAAAAACACCCCCCCCCTCCAAAAAAACAAGAAACAAATCCGTGAAATCTCTTCATAATAACCATGTAATTTAAATTTATGCTGCGGTATTAGATCTGGGTGTGCTAGATGCTCTCAGAGGCCTGATGGGGGGATTCTGGGAGACTCCGGGGAGCCCGACATGGAGTCGGAGAGCAAGGACCCCCGCCTCCCGGATCTCCCACCCCTGCGGAGAAACACGCCAGCCCACCATGGTGCCACTAGGCCTGGCAAACCCTGGCATTTGCCCAGCGTGGGGCTTGTGGGCAAAACACGCACATTTACAGAGACACTGAAGGGCTTTGACTTGGGGATCTCCCCGCCCACCTTTGTCAACTAAAGTAAAAGTGACTGAACTGTACAGTGACAGTTAACCCAGAGTGTAATCAACCCTCTTAGCTTTCCTCCGTCGTGTTTTGAACCAGTTTGGGCAACCTGGCAATGCGCTAACCTTGCTTTATTTCTTCATTTCACTTTAAGTCTGCCTGGTGTAAAAATAAAAAATAAATAAAAATAAATAAATAAAAAGACCACCAGCCCAGTACGCTTTGTTGTGTACCAGGACAGTGCATTAAAATATCACGCTTGCTGCCTTTCAAACAAACCAGCAAATTGACGCTAATGCAGTTAGCCCACGCTAAACCTTTTCTGGAGGCATTCAAGTGGAAAGTGGGGGGGGTGGTTGGGGGGGGGGGGGCAGCGGACGGGTTCGCCAAACTAATGAGGGAGGAACGGCGCGGTGAAAATTGGGTTTTCCGAGCGCTCCTTTTTTCCGAGCGCGCCTTTTTTTTAACCCCCTCGCATATTTTTCAACGGGCTCTGAACAGTTGCGGCCGGTGGACTCACTTTACCCAACGCGGCCTGCGTCATCGGGCCGTTTCAGAAGGGAAACCGCCTAATTGCTATGTGATTAGCGTAATGATGCCACCGCGCTTAATTTCCGCCTCATTCTCCTCTGCGCCCCTTTGTTTGGGACTAAATCGAAATCAGCACGCCCAGACGATCGCCGTTATTATCAACGACGTCCCGCCTTTCCTTTAGACCGGCTTATACCTGATGAGTGCCGTCTATGGTTGATGAGTGACATAAATCAATCATGAACCTGCAATTGAGAAACAATGGCCAGCAGTACGACTGGCCTTAAGGACTGGCATGAAATTAACTTTTTTTTTAACTCACTTGGCCACAGGGGCTTGTGGATTCTAAAAACTGGACAGGTATTGGTAGAGCTACAAAAATCGGTGCCAAACTAAAATAACACATATGGGTTTAATGCGAGACCAACCCGTAAGAGAAATCTAATTGCCCTTACAGGAGGTGGCAAAGGTTGACTTTTTTTTTTTTTTTTTTTTCCGTCGGAGCAGGTGCAAGCGAAATTAAAGTTTTAAGAGCTGTCAGGAGCTTGTGTGTAACAGTGGAGTGCAGGTAGACCTACTCTTGACTTTTCTAGAAAATAACTCGTCCGCCTAATCCCTCCAGTCCACCTTTCCTCTTCCTTTGTGTATTTTTGATTTTGACTGATTTATTTTTTTCCAGAGTGCACAATTGGTGTGGTATAGCAAACTTAAAGGCACCGAATACAAGACTCAAGTGCAAAGTTTTCTTTTTTTTTTTTTTTTTTTTTAAAGCACAGAATGCATTTTGTTTACACTGAAGATTATTTTTGTTAGTTAATCCTTTTGTTTTTCTGTTCACATAGGCATCTTTCTTGGCCAGGTTGTCGAGCTTATGAAGTCATGCAACTTGTCAGTGTAGATATAGCTATGACTTAAAAAAAAAAAAAAAAAAGAAACAAAAATGTATTCCTCATTTTGCTTCTGTCCCAGTGTAATTCCCACCCCTGCAGGATCAGTTCTCCCACTTCAAACACGGGCAGTCAGCCGTCTCCTTTTTCTACTCTGCAGGCCTCCAGCTGAGTTTTTGCAGTTACCTGACCGTCCAGATAGCTGCCATCTTTGGGCCGGATCAGCGCCGATTCTGGCCCGGCAGTGCCGACTTCGGGCCAGAGCTGACACAGATCCGGCCCGGAGTCACTGGCTATCTGGGCTGGAAGCTACAGCGAGCTCACTCTAATCTGGCCCTGGAGGCCAGCAGCACTGCTGATTCTCATTCCCCTCTGGCCAGTGACTGATTTCGACTCACCGGCTTATACCTGGCGAGTGCGATCTATGGTCAACGAGTGACGTAAATCAGTCAAGTATCTGCCATTCAGAAACCACGGCCAGCTGTACTACTAGCCTTAAGGACTGGGCATGAAATTAACATTTTTTAACCCAATGGGCCCAGTGGCTTGTGGATTCTAAAAATCACCAGCCACAATCAAAATTTTATCAGTGTCTGACTGGTGGCAGGTGTTCATTTCATACCCTGCTGAGGGCCAGATTTGAGTGGCCCTGCTGTATAACTTACACAGTGAGGGCTGGCACGCTGCAAGTGCCAATTCAACCAGAGGAGGCGCTGTAGAGCAATGGCAGAGCGGGAGTGCCTGCTTCATTTTCATGCTTCAAGTTAGCTGCCCACAAAGCCACCCCCCCCACCAGCCCCGTCGACCAGCGAACTTAAACTGCACTTGTATGTGTGTGTGTGTGTGTTTGCATGATGTCCGGTTTTAACTGACTCTAAACCCGGGAACCCCAGTGGCACCTCATACGCCAGCCTGCCTTTCACAGTCAGGTTTCCCCACAGACCGCAGAGTTGCACACTGCTGCGCTGTGCGCTTGTGCCTTAGGCGGCTGCGCCACTCACCGCCACTCAGCTAGCCGCACGCCGCTCAAAACCGCGGTCAGTTTTCATTAGCCATATGTGTGCTCTCTGTGTCGCCCGCGCGGCGCGGCGTGTAAACGGCTTCATTTGGCCGAAGTTGCGGGACGATGTTTTGGACGTTTCCTCGCTCCCCGCGCCCGCGCCCCGCGCCCGTGCCCTGCACAGAGACTGTCTCTCTCTCTGCCCCCGCCACCTGTGACATTTTTTTTTTTTTTTTTTTTCCCGCGAGCGGATCTCCAGATGGAGAGGATGTTCGCCTCCCCCTCTTCTGGTCCCGCTGCGATATCGTTCCCCTTTTGGCATCGCGCGCTGTTGGAAGGCCCACTCTAAATCAGGTCCCATCTGCGGCCGCCCCGACCCGCGGTCACTAATTACACCGTATTAGCGCGGCGTCCTGCCGGACCGGGCCGGCAGCTGGTGCTTGGAGAATTCCTTGACTGAAGTTTCAGCCGGGAAAATGTTCTGAGAGTAGTTACTAATGCATTAGCCACATTAATCTCGGTCATTCCACCTGACCTGCTTTCCGCCAGGTGATCTCAGATATATATATATATATATATATATATATATATAGACCGCACAGAACCTTGCCACTTGGACATTTCTTATGCTTTTCGCGGCTGCTCCAGCACCACTTCCAAGTGAATTTATTTGTGGCTGGAGAGCAAGCCCCGCCCCTCTGGGGATGGGCCATCCCTGGTTTGGAACATGATTGTGGCCACCCCTCATTTGAAAATGGTTACCGTAGACCAGTATACTTTCGGGTCAATCATTCTCACGTGTGGACCCAACGCAGCCTGTGTATCTCAGCGCTAGCCCACAGCGGTGCTGGGAATATCAATTTGCGGCGATCGTCATTTAATTTGTCACTCCTGGACCTTGCCCCCGCCCCCCCCCCTCCCCCCCCCCCCCCCCCCCGCCTCATCCCCTTGGGCCTGGGGTTTGATTTGATTTGTGGAGGTTGAGGAGACAGAGGCAGTTTTTTCTGTGGCTCCTCCTGGGATGGGCGGAGCCCTACCCCCCCCCCCCCCCCGCCCTCCGCACACGGTCCACAGCTCTGCCGGGGGGGAACAGGACGCCCCCCCCCCCCCCCCCCCGCTGGATTTATTCTCCTGAATGGGGGAGCCTGTGAGTGATTGAGGACGCTGCGGCTTCTCAGAAGGGAAGCTGTGGGCGTGGAGAGGCTGCTGCACGTGTGTGTTATTGAGAATGACGTGGGAATGCAGCACACACTCATGTTAGCGTAATTGTGTCTATATTCATAAATATATATCTGATTAGTTCATATGTGCTATTGATGTAGGTTACCACCCAGCAGGTTTAAAAGTTCTTATGGGTTGCGTGGGAATAGTAGCCATAAGCTAATGTCTTGCTATGATATGCGCCAAATAAGTAATATAAAAATAGATGAACGAGTGACTGATTGATTGGTTTTTTACCTCCGTAGGGGCATGTTGCCATGGTTACTTAACTTATTACCAGCACAACCTTACATGTGAGAGTGTGTGTAAGGTAGGTCCAACAGCAGGTCCTCTGTACACTGACTCCCTGGGGAGGCGTGGCCTCCTGCCTGCCTGTCACTCAGGTGTGAGTCATTGGGGGCGGGGCTAAGCAGGAGGGAGGGGCTTATGTATGGAGACAGGCCAGGCAGGGGGAGTGTCTTCTTGTGCCGTTTCCTGCACATGCAGTCTGAGCCCATCCATTACTGTGAATACAGCCTGAGACAGGGGCGGTGCAATGACCTCCGGAATGTAGGGGGGTTAGAGAAGGCGTGTGTGCGTGCGCGTGTGTATATGTGTGTGTGTCTGAGAGAGAGAGAGAGAGTGAAAGAGAGAGAGAGTGTGTGTGTGTGTGTGTGTGTGTGCGTCAGAGAGTGAGAGCGTGTGCGTGTGTGTGCGTGTGTGTGTGTCAGAGAGAGTGAGAGTGTGTGTGCGTGTGTGTGCGTGTCAGGGAGAGTGAGAGTGTGCGTGTGTGTTTCAGGGAGAGCAAGTGTGTGTGTTTCTCACATTGAGGCTGACAGTGTGAGTGTATGTCTGTGTAAATGTATGAGTGCTCAAGTCTCCTTGAGCTGCAGGTGAGATGCAGCATTAGAAGGATTACGAGGCGGGGGAGCAGTCATAAGGCCTAACGGCCCCACATATCCTCCACTTTTCCACAAAATGACAGTTGAACTGCCATTTTAGAGACAAATTGGCTGTGTGTGAATGAGTGTTTCCACCCCCCCCCCCCCCCCCCCTTGTTTTTTTTCCACCCGCCGCCCGACACTTCACTCTCTCTCTGTGATTAAGGCCGGCAGCTCCCTCTGTTACCTTCGGTCAGCCTACTGTTGACACTTTTATTCGTGGCCACCAGAGGGAGCCTCCCTGTCTCGCTCTCTCTCTCAATCTCTCTCTCAGTGGTGTGTCTTGCCAGTGTTGCAGTCCTCCGATTGCCTCCTCTTTGGTGTTGTTTTTCTTTCGGTTCCATTGTATATCCTGACAGACGCACGTGTCCTCGTGGCGTTCAAAGAGCTCAGTCTGTGATTTCAGGCAGGAAGCTATTTCCGCTTGCACATCCAGGGAAACCCACTACAGGAATATGGAGGGTTTCCATCGTAACCCCCCCTTATTTTAATCTTCTGTTGTAACCTGGAAGACCCATCTCTTCAGTAATTACCTCTACCTCCTCCCCTTCTCCACCCTTGATTCCCATGTCCCTCTTCCACATCTTCCCCATCTATCTATCCTATATTCCCCTACCCCCTCCCCCCCAAAAAAAAGCCTTTCTCTGCCCTCACTTCCACATGTTAATTCTAGTGATAAAGGATTACCTATTGCCTGTGGTGTTATGGCCTGACCATTGCACTTCTCATTAATTGCTACTTGCGATGGTGATGATGATTTGCGAATCTGGGCCTGCTCTTCATTTGCTCTCTCTGTGAGTCGCTCTGTGAGGATAAGAGCATCGGCTAAATGATTAGAATGTAAACGAAAAAATAAGAAATGCTCAAGCCGCCGTTTTAATAACACGAGTTTGGAGATGTGCGGATAAGGAGATATTTTTTTGTGTGTGTGTGTGTATTCAGGCATTAGCCGCACGTGCTTATCTGCTTTCTCTTCTTAATTAGAAGCCGAGCGCCAGAATGCTCTGCGTGCTTCCTCCGTAAACAACAGCCAGCGCTAGATGTAGCGGCGGTGGTCCGGCTGAGTTTGAGGGCAGCGACGTTTAACGCATTCACCACGCATGCCTCTCTGTATGCCCAGGAAACCACGCTGTCTGGCCTGTTACAGCTGTGGTGAATGTGATGAGAATTAAGGCTAATGTCATCACATGTGGTCGTATGTACACATAATTAGGTCTGTGTTCCCGGCTAACCGCATGCCAAGCAGGACTTCATCAGCGGCTGTAATAGCTATTGAAGAAAATCGCGATTCATTTTTAAAATTAAATTAAATTAAATTAATTAGTGTGACCCCTTCCCTAATTATCCGCTAGTTCGCTTCTGCAGGGCACCTGGCCTCTCAAGGCACAGTGGGTGACCCTCGTTTTTTGGGGAGCCCCCCCCCGCCTCCCATCCTTCGCTGAAGGGACATCTCCCAGAATTCCCTGCTCTCTGTTGCCGGGGCATCCTCGGCCCCCCCCCCCCCCCCCCCCCCCCCGCCCCGGGGAGCCAGGAGGAGTCCGTGGGATCCGCGCATCAGCGCCAAGCCGAGGCTGCGGGACCTGCCAAAACGCAGCGCTTCCGTCTCTCCTTCCTGAGAGTCGGGGCGCCGTTGTTGGCTGCGGGGGAAAAAAAAGGGGCGTCGTGAGAAATACCGCGGCCGGCGGCGCGCTAGCATAAATCGCGCGCGAGCGACGCGCGGGATGACTCACTGGCGTGTATATCACCCGGGCCCCCCCCTTTTTTTTTTTTTTTGTGAAAGGTGTGTGACATCACCCTGGAAGGCAGGGAGGGATATCGCTATCGATTCCTCTGTCAGAAATCGCCGTGTTTTCGGTGTGGCGGGCCGGGAGGACGATCGCATAACAAACCCCCCTGTGAATGGTGATCATTTAATGTTAATTCGTGTATGAGCGTGTACGTTACCCTGGTTGTACGTTAGCCCTGCATTTTAGAAGAGCCCCCCGTTGTGGACCTGGACCCTTTGTGGGTGACGGGCCGCACAGGGATGGAAATAAGCATTTTTGGGTGTGCAAGCCAACGGGTTTTTGTAACACAGGTTATTGGTTTTCAGACGTGTAGCAATTTTTTTTAATGCACTTGAATGCACAAATTGCCTAACTGCATGCCTTCAGTCAAAATTGACTTCAAAGTTAGCTTATTGAAATGCGCTGTAACTTTGCCTAAAGCTATCTTGTACACAGTTTGCTTTATCTACACGCTGCTAATGTGCTACCTAATGTGTTTTTTTGTAAGCCCTGGTTCCGTAGCAACAAATAAACTTGAAGCAGTCCCCCACGTTGCATTAATTGATTGTATTCCAGAACCTCAAGGGCAAACTCTGCGGCTATGAGCTGCATGAACACACGCCCCCTGGCTGCAGGATGAGCATGTGCACCCTTCCTCCCCGGGGCTAGGTTGCCAGGTCTGTCACATTTGTGAGATAGCGGTGAGGTGCGGTCTATTCCCATCCCTGAGGCGTAATCACACCGCTAACAGATGTCACTAGAAAAATATTCTGGGAACGAGCTGCATTATTTTGATGTATCACAGCCATAAAGGATGTGCTCCAACAGTAATCACAACAAAAAAGAGTTTCCCTCCTCGGTGGTATAGACAGAGGTTTAATTGAATATTCTTATGGTAATTGTCTTTTCTGAGCATTCTTATGCACGACAATATTTTCTGCTCTCATCCCATTTCTGACAATATGCTGGGTTTAACATCCTGGGAACATTGCCACATCAACCGACGAACAACGTGCCTTGATAAATATAGTAGTTTGCGTATACGACCTGAAACAAATCTAATAATTCTTACAATTTTAGTACTTCGCTTTTTTTTTTTTTTTTTTTACTACAAGAGCAATAATTATTCTGATTTACCTGCGCTTAGATTACATTACATTACATTACAGGGATTTAGCAGACGCTCTTATCCAGAGCGACTTACACAACTTCCTGTGCTGCCGTATGGCTTTGTTCAACCTCCTGTTTGAAAGTCTGTGTCTCAGATGGTGGAATTTATTCGTTGTTAGGACAAGGACGGTTTGACCCTGGCAAAGCCGAAATTGCGCAGGGCACCAGGGCCACGTCAGTAGGCTGTATGGCAACAATCGAATTGGACTCTAGGGTATCAAGGCCGAAGAACACATTGTAGAAACTCTTATCGCTTATCAGAAGTCGCGAGAGCAAGTCTGTCAATGTCTGTTTTTATACCTTAAAACAAATATATAGCAGATACCAGTGAATGCGTACATCAGTGGCTAAATTAATCACAGAAGAAGAAGCGCTAGTCCTTCTCCGAGCGAAGAGTTGTTTATCATCCTTCCTTAATAAACCGAAGTAGCTCGCTAATTAAGAATATTTGTCAACACAGCAGCGTATCGGCAGGTCCCACTCCGTCTAATTCAGGCTGTTTTGAGGAAGTGGCGGGAGTGTTTCTTTTTTTTTTTTTTTGGACCAGCCGTAGCGCGGCGGTCAATGTCCGTCGCGTGTCCCACGGAGGTGTGAGGTGCGGCCGCGGTCCGTATAAAGACCACACAAACGCAGACGCGACTGGTAGACACGGCAGAGGCCTCCTTTAACTGCGGGGGACTAATCCCGCCTCAGTGTTCCTGAGCACACCATTAACTCCTGAGTCTGGGAGAAGTGAACACCATATTTTAATTGGTTTTAACCCTCCCTCCCCCAACCCTATCCCCCATACCCTACGCAATTCATGTGTAAAATCACAAGGTAAAGAGAAGCCACTTTGTGGTTGACTATGGGAGGCGAGTGTCTCCTGCTGTGCAGTACAGTGTAGGGGAATACTATGCAGAACATAAGTGCCAGTGTCTGCCTGGGCACAGCCAAGGCAAGATCAGCCCATGTTAGGACAAACTGACCTGTCAGTCAAACTGAGGCCGTAGGCTATTGGCTGGAAGCAGTGCTGCCGCCATCACTGATTGGAAGAGGGATGCTGGTGGCGGAGCTAGCCTGTCATACATATGGGTTTGAAGCATGATGTCACCCTTAGAGCAATGCAAAGGAGTCCATTTTCATGATATGATATATTTCAACATGAGTTGTGATTTAAAAAAAAAAGTTTTTTATTTTTTAATGCAAAGAATACACAGTGTCACTTTTCAGCATTCATTAACAGTGCTGTTAATGAATTAGGCCCAAGTTAGTGTCTGTGTTTGGATACTCAGGGGGCTCCCCCATATCTGCTCACATGGGTGCACCACTAATTCCGCTTCTGAAGGGTGGACTTTGATCTCCCAATTAGGGAAGCCTGTCTCTGCTGCCCAATCACAAACGTCCCTGCAGTGTTACCACGGTGCCATTTCATTATACATCATAGATGGGGAAGTCTCATTCCCCCCCCCCCCCCCAAAAAAGGAAAAAAACAAAACGAGGAAAAGCCCCGTCTGTTGTTAGATCCACAGCGTAGCGGAGATAGTGTAGAGGCGCTACCCGCCCAAGATGCCTCACTCGTATTCCGCGCGCGCGCTAACGGTCCTCCCCGCGAACGCGCGTCCTCGGGGCTCGGGGCTGCGTCTGTCCTCGGATGGCGTTTTTTTTTTTTTTGAGCGCGTTTATAAATGACAGGGGCGCTGCCGGGCAGGCGGAGCGTCTTCGCCCCCCCCGCGCGCCTGATTTGTGACGAACGGGCCCCCGTCCCATTAATAACCGCTAAGTAATGCGATCTCGCGCCGCGCCGCCGCTCGCTCTCCGGGCGTCTCAGATAAACTGTGCTTTGGAAGACGGGGAGTTCTGTTTTTTACTCCGTGTATTTGGGAATGAAGAGTAATGGCGCACCTCTTCCCTCAAGAGCTCCTGCTTGGGGGGGACGAAGATCTACATGATAAAGCTGGTGGTGGCTATGCCTTCAGCATGGTGGCCCGGCTTATGTAGAGTAAATTCTAATGTCATTATCGTGCCCTGATCGACATTTAATATCGCTGTTTCAACTAACGTGTTACCTTTAAAAAATATATATAAAAATGAATAATGAAAACATGTTTAATTAATGATTAATTTGACATTTTCGTACAGTGGTAGTTATTTATTTTTATTGTGAAACCTGGTAGTGTGCTTCACAATAAAAATAAATGCATTATAAAAATGCTAAAAGGCAGTTAAAATAAGAGAACGATCTGTGGACCGTGCTTACCGTGTGTGCATTAGTCCTAGTGAAACCGTAGTGCCTGTAAAATACATATCAAAATTAGCTCTGACTGAGGGATTTACTCAATGCCACCCTTCAGTAACACTAATTAACAAGATACCTGGCCGCACTGGGCTTCCACTGATATGGCGAGTGGCTCGGACGATAAAGGGCGAGCTGGTCTGTATGGCCGAGACTCGAGTGGGGAGGAGGAGGACCACGTGTTTTTTTTTTTCATCTGGATTTCACGCCAGTTTGCACTCTTATTTAGTTAACTAGCCACGTCACTTCTGTGATCTGTGACTTTTCTCGCACCCGGATCGCTTGAGTGACTGCTGCAGGTGACGGGCCGACTGCTCCAGCGATGATGGAAATCCTTCATGGCAACGGGATTTATTCAGGGCCTCATATCTGTCCTGTTCACTTAGCATTACTTCTCTCCTCAAGCCGCACCAGCACCTATTTATTATTTTTTTTTTTTACAGTAAGACAGGTAACTTCAATCGTTCTTTTTAGAAGTCACTATCGATTTAAAGGGTTTGCACTGGGAATACATCCATGCTTATTAAGTATAAACAGTTAGTTTCTGCGCGAGTGAATCAGCGGGGCATTTGTTTCGTGGCATCCGTAGAGTCTTCCGCGTCTTGCTTGGACGGCGTCTTGCTTGGATGATTTAAAAGGGGTCGGCTGGAAAATGTTGGGGTTTGGAAGGATGGACCATTTCGCCTTCTTGTGGAGAAAAAATAATGACAGTGTGCTTTAGAGAGATCTAGACATGAAAAGGGAATTTTGTGTTCCAGTAATTGTGTAATCATCCTATCATCTAAGGCATCTGGTACTCTGTAGGGACCCTGCAAGGACCCCTCTGGGGTGGCTTTGTTAGATGCCTGCAGGAAACTTCAGATCCTTTATTTTAATGCTTTAATCTTGTATCGTCATCAGGATGTTGTAGGTCTGTCATATCTTGTCATCATGCCTCATTCTAGTTTGACTAGTCAGAACTTTCTGATCTAGCTTATGCTTACTGTGTAATACACGTGACATCAAACACTAGTTGAAAATCAAATGATGTATTTGTGGTTGTCAGTGGGAATTTAGTTTACATTGATGTCTTTCAGTTTTCATTCATTTGATGTTCATGGATGTGCAATGAGAAAAAGGTAAGACTGCCAAGTTTATATTTATGCGTACTGCAGGTGCAAAGAAGTTTAAAATGTAAAAATGATCAAACAGTTCGAGTTAAACACATCTTCAAATATAAGTAAAAGAAGTAACAAGCTGTTCATGGAAATCAAATAATGGACACTGCAGAGCAAAATGACCCAAATGCTAAACTTAAGTGCAGTTAAATTACACATAAAAAGCTCATCAGCAAGAAGCAAAAGCCTGATTTCGCCCAGTTAGTGAGGCTTGTAAAAATCTATATTTCTTAACAACTCTCCGGGATTTTAGCTTTTATTTTTTTTCCTGTTCTTAAATGTAAAAAAAAAACGAAGGAAAATGCTTAGCCGATAAAATATGTAGTGAAAACGTTGAGGCATGGCTGAAAGAATGAACGAAAAGATTCAAAGTGCTGATAATAAATGAAATGCATTATATGTAAGATAGACGGCACTGGCTGTTGTCACAATGGAGCCAGATCTAGCGAGCTTTAGTGAACAGCTAGTGGGATTCTAAGAGGTGCGTACCTAGTCAACTAAGCAGCAATTCCAGCCTAGCTATTTGTGATTTGAAAAGAAGATGATTTCTGGGTGGAAAATAGCTCGAAGAGTGTGATCCGCAATGCCACTTGTTGCTCTTGCAGTGGGGTAGTGTGAGGTGAAAAGATGAGATATGGGTGGAAAATTCAGTAAAACGTGTCCTGTGTCCTCGTAGTGGGTGGACTGATCAATATTACACAGGAATGCAAATATGGATCTTCAGATCAGTAGAATATAAGAGTGTGCTTCAGGTTTTCTGTTGATTCAGACTTTTTTAAAAGCTGTATTTCAGTGCAATCCTGGTGCAAAAAAATTCAAATGAGTTCAGAGTGTTCTTTGTAGTCCTACCGATGCCATTTCTTTTTTGTAATTAGCATTATTTATTATTCAAGTTCAATTTAGTTTCTCATCTTTCAAGGGATGAGTCAACACAATTTAGAGAATTGCTCTTTCCGTGAAGCAGAATTAGTTCCTTTTAGAATGATATGCTGTGTATTTTTCTTCGCAATGTTTTATGTCAGTTAAGTGTCAGGTGAGTCATCAATTATTGATCGGCTTGCCCTAGCAGAAATCATCAATAATGGACCTAATAGAACACTCGAGGTGGGCCTTGCTTATCCTCTCGTTTTGTGGTAACTTTGAATTCATATTGAAGGTCAGCAGATTGATTCAGTTTGCCATTAAAGGCGTATTATACCCACACGCACGCTCATGATAATGTATTTTTTATACATTTATACGCTGCTTAGGCATCTTCATGTGTGGGATCTATCTCCTGGGAAGCCATCTGGTTGTGTCCTCAGGCGTTTTGTATCCATTGTCTGATTGGACTGAAATCACTGAAAGGATTGCAACTATAGTCACGTTAACGGCCAGATAACTCGCGTGTTGGTTTCATTTCCCACCGTAAACACTGGCAACCCTGTCCTCATCTTTTCTTTTTGACATGGGCAGCAAAAAAAACAGGCTGCTCTGCAGATGTGGAGGTGCGGCAGAGTTAGGTGTTGTGTTGCCTCTGCCTGTAAGGCAACGTTTGTCTAAAAAGCCCTGTGATTACCGCTCTTTAGAAGGGCCGTTTCCGGTTTGTTGTGTCGGATGCGGCGAGGACCGGATTCAATAAAAAAAACTGTACTTAACTTTGACAAGAAAATAAACGCACGTTCGGCGAGGTAATTTTTGTGATTGCAGAACTCGACTACCCATGATTGCGAGCGGTGGGGGGGGGGGGGGGGGGGGGGGGAAAACTAACACTTGCATTTATTGTAAAGCTGGCGTTGAGGGTAAATATTGATTGAATGCAGGCCCTTAGCTGCCATTGCCTATCCAGACATAAACAGAGTGTGTGTTTAAGCTTTGCCGTTATGCCAGCTGTGTCATAGCCTTTTCATAACCGAGCTGGGAATGTTTGAGGCTGATTTACAGTGAGGAGCTGGTGGCCATGGAGACCAGCGATGGCACAGTGCAACGGTCATGCCCGCTGTCAGTGCCAGGGTACTGCAGCGGTGCCAGGGAGAGGAGGGCACTGCTCAGGGTTTAATTAACGGTGAGAGGAGTGTGCAGCGTTACACAAGTGGGACATGATTTACAATACTGTATACACACACACACACACACACATACTCCCATAAACACACGCGCACACACACACACACACACACACACACACACTCCCAAAAACACATACACACACACACACACACACACACACTCCCATAAACACACGCGCATACACACACACACACACACTCCCATAAACACATACACACACACACACACACACACACACACACACACACACTCCCATAAACACACACACACACACACACACACACACACACACACACACACACACACACATATACACACATACTCCTATAAACACACGCACACACACACACACACACACTCCCATAAACACACGCGCACACACACACACCACACACACACACACAAAGCAGTAGCGCGCACACACACACACACACACACACACACAAAGCAGTAGCGCATACACACACAAACACACACACTCACACACGCACACACAGACCATATTGGCTGCCTCTGTTACACAGTCCTGTGAGCAGAAATAGGAGGAGGAGAAATGGGGAAGGTGAGCGGTGTTGGCAGAGGGAAGCGGTCTGGGGATGACGCTTTGGAGATGGCACATTTTCGGGCAGGAACTGCGGGTCCTTAAGGGCCACAGTGGTTCCAAGTAATCTTAATTGCCTGATTTAAATTCTCATTGAGGGGTCCAGGATTCTAGGTCTTAATTACTGTTGATGTTCTGTAGATGTAAAATACCAAAACCAGAACCATCCCAGAGCATAGGCAGCTCCTGTTTAAGAAAACATAAATCAAACACATGCGCATGGCAGAAACAAATTTTATGGCAGAGAGCCAGAAAATCAACTGCAGTCATGTCAACCCAATGCTTTGCCTTTACTGACAGTAAGGTATTCAAATGGAAGCAGATTTTCCAGTTATTATTGTTTTTAATCGGCAGGGAAGCGTGCGCACCGCTTCCAATGTCGTCGTGACTCTCCTCCGAAGAAGGTCACGTTATTAAAATCGATTTGCCCGTCCGCAGCATTGACGCGGTCACAGTCGATGCGTATTCCCGCCATTGGAATTCGCTGAAGAGAGCCGGATTAATGACAAAAGTCAAAGGGAGAGGAGCGGGAAAGAAGTATGCAGATCAATCGGAATGAAAACGGGATGATTAAACCGCGCGGATTTGTTTAGTTTCTGGTTACGCGCGTCTCCGCTCGCGTGCGAAATGGCGGCTCTGAGCGCGGTCAGGCGGCGCGCGGGATTGGCGGACGAGCCGGCGCTCACGGCGCGGTCGCTCACGGCGCGGTCGCTCACGGCGCGGTCGCTAACGGCGCGGTCGCTAACGGCGCGGTCGCTAACGGCGCGGTAGGGACGCTCCCTTCGCGGGCGCTAAGGAAGTGAGGAGCCTCAGCGGGCCGGATGGGCAGAAGCGCGCTTTTACGGCTGAGAGGGCGCGGGCCGGGCGCGACTCTCCGGTGCACTTCGGAGCGCTCTCAGAAGCAGATGTTGGCACTTGACATTTCGTCGCGGCTCGCCCGAGCCTGTCGGGCTTTCTCGGGGATCGGGTGTTTTCCGCTCGTTGACACGCAGAGCTGGTGTGCTGTTGGCGCGCGAGCAGGCTTGGCGGAGGGCGACAGAGCAGGCGGGCTCATCGTGGGGTCTTTGAAGATGGCGCGAGGGTCTAGTTTCTTTCTGTGTGTCTGCGCAGTTCAGCTTCTGGTTCAGCTGCCGTCTGAGTAGTTCAGCTGCGGTATGCGCAGTTCAAAGTTGTCTGCGCGGTTCTCAGCTGCCGTCTGCGGAGGTCAGATGTTGTCTGTGCAGTTCTTCGATTCCCTCTGGGCTGTTAAGCTGCCGCCTGCGCAGTTCTCAGCTGCTGTCTGCGCGGTTCAGTGGTCGTCTGCGCAGTTCAGCTGCTTTCCAGTGCGCTGTAACTCGTTGCGTCCGGAAAGGGAGCGGAGGCTCCATCAGGCGTTTTTTCCAGCCGCGAGAAAGCGGGCGCCCGGTTCTTCCGTTGTCGGTTACGCGTCGGCAAATTGCCGGGAGGCGGATTTGGAAAGCGCTTTTGCACGCCGGGGGGAGGAAGTGGCTCAGAAGCGCCTGTCCTTGGAAAGCTGTGATGTCACCCGCGCCCGTACCCTCAGCTGCGATCCTTCGCCCGCTTCAAAGCCATGGTGAAAAGGCTTAGAGGAGAGGGGGGGGGGGGGGGGGGGGGGCTTTGGCTCACTTTTGTCCTGGCCTTTCATCGCTCCTCTCCCTGCTGTCCGTTGCTCCTGCCTCAGGGTTGCCAGGAGTTACCCAGAGTACAGGTGCAGGATGCCCGCGGCCTGTGGGTCTTAGCCAACAGAAGAACAAAACACCCCTGGTACAGTGTCAGAGACTGCAGCGATGGGCAGCGGCCAATTCATTATGAATCAGTGGCCTCTTCTGTCCCTCTTCATCTGCCCTCCTGCCCCAACACACATGCACATACACACTCACACACACACACAAACAGACACACATGCGCACACACACAGACACATGTGCGCACACACACACACACACACACACATACACACTCACACACAAACACACACACTCACACACACACACACAAACACACACACACACACATACACACTCACACACACACACACAATCACACACACATGCACACACACAGACACACGCGCACACACACACACACACACACACACAACATACACACACACGCACACATGCACACATACACATACACACTCACACACACTCACACACACACAACATACACACACACGCACACATGCACACATACACATACACACTCACACACACTCACACACACACAGACACACACATACACACTCACACACACACACACACAAACACACACACACACGCACACACACTCACACACACACACGCAGACACACACAGACACACGCGCGCGCACACACAGACACGCATGCACACACACAGACACACGTGCACACACACGCACGCACACACACACGCACGCACACAATCAAACACTCACACACACATACACACACTCACGCACACATGCACGTGCACACACACGCACACACACACACACACACACACACTCTCACACACACGCACACATGCGCACACACACACACACACACACTCTCTCACACACGCAGACACACACACACACACACACACACACACGCACACACACACACACACACACACTCTCTGCCTGCAGGTGAGTCGTGTCCCATTGACTCATTACCTGATGATCCCGGTTAAAGTGGTCCAGGTTCCCCCGCCCTGTGTGCCTCTCTCTCTCTCCTCTTTGGGCTATTCTGAGATGAATCCGATGTGCCACGTTCGCCCGAGCGAGAACAAATCACGTCCCCCTTTCTCCCCTCTCCCCAATAAATAAACGCTTCTCTGTGCCAGGCCTCGCGGCGAAGCCGCGGCCATATGGCTGCGAATAAAAAAAACTGTGGCGGTAAGCAAACAGAACGGAACACCAGCGACACATCGGGCGGCGGCAGGTGTCCTGGGGGAGGGTGGAGGTGGGGGCAGGAGGGGCAGGACAGGGGAGATTTTGGGGGGTAGAGACGCGTGTCCGTCCCCTTTGGGCCCAGGCGCTATCAGACAGCCGCCATGAGGAAGCGGATGGAAGGTTAGCGCTGATGGTCGCCGCGGACGACCGCCGCTGCCGGGGACGCGTAATCTTAGACGGGGATTCGCTCCTCCGGAGCGGACAGGTGGACAGGTGGCTGTCGCCGGAACCGAGCCACTCTCCACCTCCCCCCCCCCCCCCCCCCCCCCCGCGGGCCGTCTGAAACAGAGGGTGCCCCGGCAGGATTATGTGTCCTGCACATCCCCCGAAATTATCACAAAGCCGAGACCACCTGTTGGATCTCCGCTCCCGCGGTCGGCGTACAGGCGATAAGCCTTCTGCACTTATTACGCGATGTCATGTGACCACACCGAGGCGTGCGGGACGCGGGTTTAGCATCGCGCTGCGAAAGGCGGGAAAATGTCCCCTTCTGACTCGGTCAGGGGCGTCAGTGTGCAGGTTCGTGCTGTCCTTTCAATGGCCAATTAGAGCCTTCGGACCAGGGTGTGTGGGCGGACTCTTTAGCCAATCAATGAAGCAGCGGTGCTGAAAGGCAGTCTGCACCGAGGCCCTCCAGCACCGGATTCTGTCAACCGGAGAACTGGGCCCTCGAGTAAGGTTTGTTATTTTCTGTGAGGGATGTAGGGAGGCTGGGTCAGATGTTTTCCACCATCCCTCCGCTTCACTATGACATTTTTTGCAGTGTTATGGAAGCTGTTTTATGCCCCACATCCCGTTTTGGCGTATCAGTGTTACAGTAGCATCCGAGCAGGACATCCATGTACCTCTCAATTTTTGGGCAAATTTTTTTTTGAGCTTCACCCACACGGAGATGAATCCTTCAAATTAACAGCGTCAGTAATAACAGAAGCACTGATTGCAGTCTCACAGTCACTCTGTGATAAGCTCAGGGCAGTACAAACCAGACCGTGTTTACCGTCAAGAGCAGCCGTAACTTACATAAAAATGCTAATGAACAAGCACACAGCCTTTACTAAAGCAGGTACGTGAGGTACACGCTGCAAAATCGACACAAATGAAGAACATTTTAATACTGAGTGAGAGTACGTTTTGTCCAGTGTGGGTTGTTAAAGTCGAATTAATACATACGTTTTTTTTTTTTTTTAAATTGTGTTTCCATTGTGCGGCTGATTCCTTGCATTTTGTTTGGCTATGGTGGTGTGAATGAAAGGTCAATGCGCGTTGTGTAAAATGTGCGGCAAATGCAATGTCTTTTTGTGTAACTGTTCCACAGCGGCGCTAAAATATAAAGCCAATGATAAACGCAGTTTACCCAGAGCTACGGAGGCTGGCAGCGTTCAGGGAAGCCTAAACACATTTTGACCCTTTTCTTCTTCCTATCTTGAGCGAGGCCCCCGATGCCTGAAGAAGCCTTTTGACAGAAGCTCTCTCTCTCTCGCCAGATAAAGGCTGCACTCTTTTTATTAGGAGGTGAGCGGTGATTCACCTGGGATTCACGCGTGTCAGAGTAGGTGCTGGAGGATGCCGGGCAAGGGCTCGGAGACGCGGGGGCCGGGGGGATTGGAATTGATACCCATAATGCCGTGCGGCAGGCCCTCTGAGCGAGCAGAAAAATTGCAGACCGCTGTGGATCGTTCTCCCGCGGCTGATGGGAGTGATGTGTCTGTTGGAGAGGACAGCCTGTAGCGCAGAGACGTCACTCCATCAAATTATGTCTGGCAGGACTGTGTGTGTGTGTGTGTGTGTGTGTGTGCCCGTGCATGAGTGTGTGTGCGTGCGTGTGTGTACATCTGTGTACATCTGTGTCTTGTGTTTCTAAGACTAGTCTGTAGACCAGGGATCAGCAACTCACGGTCCAGAACTGCTGGTTTTCCACCCTCCCTTTGCCTTGGAGTCAGGTGTGAAGACAGTCTGGCCAATCAGTAGCACTAATTACCCGGGAGAAAAGAAAACCAGGGCTGGATTTGGATTCGAGGGCCAGAGTGATGATCCCTGCTGTAGAATAACTTGTTACAATGAAACACAGCAAAAAAAAAACTAAGAAACAAAGACCAACCTAATTCCACAGGAAACATGTAATTCAAAAGTCACTGCCTTTTGTTAGGATATATTCATATTATACAGTTCCCTCCAAAAGTAACAGTAGTGATGTATTACTTTTTCTGTATATTTAAGGCATTTGTATCTGATGAACATGAGACAAAAGTACAGATGCTCAGCTTTTAGTTCTAGGCATTCACATGCGTATGTGTTACAGAAACAGCTGTTTCTTTCTGGAGTCCCTCCATGTTCAGCTGTGCAAAATTAAGTCAAGAGATGAACTTAAAAGTAAAAGAAAAAGGAATAAAGTCTAATGTTTGGCATGGCCTTTAAATGCAATAAATGCATCACGTCTGTGACCCATTGACATCTCCAAACATCTGGTATCTTCTTTGGAAATGCAACCTTTTTCAGTTTATCTTTGTTTCGGGGAGTATCTGTCTTCACTCTCCTCTTTGGTGAGTGAAATGCTCTTTCGATTGGATTTAAATCAGGTGACTGACTGGGCCAGTCTAAAACTTTCCACTTTTTCCCAATGATGAATGCTTTGGTTAGATAGGCAGTGAGTTTGGGGTCACTGTCTTGCTGCAGGATGAAGCGCTGGGCAATGAGGTTGAAGGAGTTCCTTTGTACACAGCCAGACGAAATTTGTCTGTATATTTCCAAGTTCTTCCTACTGCTGCCATCCTCCATTACATCATCAGTGAGTGAGCCTGTTCCAGAAGCAGCCATACGTGGCCAAGCCATGACACCACCTCCTCCATATTTCACAGATGAGGTGGTATGCTTTGAGCTGTTCCTTGATGTATTCCACGCTTTTTTGGCTTTCCATCGCTTTGGTAAAAACTCATTTTTGTCTCTGTCCATAAAACTTTGTTCCAGAACTCTTCTGGCCTGTCTCTGTGTTTTTTTGCCAACTTGAAACCTGGCCTTTTTGCATCTTATATCCTTGCATTTATGTAGCACTTTTCCAAATGCTCAAAGTGCTTTACAGTGAAGGGGAACTCACCTCACCCACCACCAATGTGTAGCACCCACCTGGGTGATGCATGGCAGCCATTTTGCGCCAGAACGCTCACCACACATTAGAGAAGGTGGGGAGGGAGAGAACATTTATTTAGCCAATTAAATCTGGGGATGATTTTTAGTGGCAAGTTTGCGAGAGCCAGATCTGGGATTTAGCCAGGACACCGGGGAACCCCCTACTCTTAGCGATAAGTGTCATGGGATCTTTAATGACCCCAGTGAGTATGTAGCCTTTCTAATTCTGCGTTTGAAGTCCTCTGTGTATGTCGGCTTGTGTTAATTTCCCCCCTGCCCTCTGGAGTCCCTGCTGGTGATGTCACTGCCCATTGTTTTATGGTTGTTTTTAAAATAAATTGTCTGTCTGTACTTTTGCCTCATTCATCTTTTGATCTCAAATATAAATACCTTAAGTGTACAGCAAAAAAAAAACAAAGTGTCACTCACATCCGTCGGCACCCTTTTGGAGGGCACTGCACCCGCACCAGGCTTTCGCCCTGATTAATACCGACCGTTTGCCAGCCCTCGTACTCGGGAGTGAGTGTCATTGAAACTTTTCGGAGTGGCACGGGCTCGGAATGCCCTCGTTTGCCTCCGGGACCATCTCGGAGAAGGTCAGGCTGTTTTAATAAACAGCAAAATATCACATCAATACTTTCTGCACTCGGCTTATCAGGGCTGCGTTCAATTATGTGTGAGTACGCCGTCTGAGTAATTCATCTTGTTTTGAGCCCGGATTTCCTGCCGTTCACGGACTCGTGAACTTATGTGTTTATCTCGCAAATGTGCAGGAAAAAGATTGGTAGTTCTTCAGCCTGCCTCTCTGCTGTTGTCGTATATTTATAACATCATTTCGTAATACTTTTATCATATACTTCTGTAATATGTTTTATTTTTTTCCATTATTATTATTTACTTTTATTTCAGGGCTCCATAATGTCATTGGCAGTATCGTAGGCTTTCTGTTCGGAGGCATTTGTGTAATGAGTCTGTTAACCGTAGCGGTAAGTCTTTGGAGAGCCGGGATCTCTGTTTAATTTGGGATGACTGATTTAGCAGATGTGGGAAAATGGCTGGCAGTCAGTGCCGTTGCTTTTAAGCTTTTTGGCTCATCGTTAAGTCTTTGGGGGGAAGGGAAACAAGTTTCTGCAGCTTCAGGCCCCATTCCCTGCTGCAGAAGCAGAGAGAGCTCCATCTCTCCCTTTCTCTCTCTCCCTCTCCCTCCCTGCCTTTCTTTCTCTCCCTCTCTCTCCCTCCCTCTCTCCCGTTCTCTCTCTCTGTCTCCTCTCTCTCTCTCTCCCTCTCCCTCTCTCTCTCACTCTCTCCCTTTCTCTCTCTCTGTCTCACTCTCTCTCTCTCTCCTGTCTCTCTTTCTCTCTCTCTCCCTCTTCCTCTCTCTCTCTCCCTCACTCCCTCACTCCCTCTCTCTTTCTCTCTCTCTCTCACTCTCTGTATCACACTCTCTGACTCACACACACTCACACACAAGCGTGCGCACACAGTGTTCTCCGTGCCGATCTGATAAAAATATCACCGTTATTTGTACAAATCCAGGGCTTGTGTTTGGAGGGGTATTCATTACTGATAAGATTCTGCTGGGCGGTCTTGTTCACTTTTTGGAAACTTTGAAAGATCAAACTCATAAATAACAGCTCAGGCGGGACTGATGAAAACAAAGAGCCAATTAAATTGGGATGCCCCCCCCCCCCCTTGTCCCCCCCCCCTCCCCTCTCTGCAGAGCTCTGCTGTTTCTTAGTGGAACTAGGCTGCAGGCAAAAGTGTGTTTTAATGAACAGGAGCCAAAGCATGGAGCCCCCCTCCCTACCCTGCCCACTCTGCCCCTGCCCACCCCCACCCCCCGAAGAAAACCGTCTTGCCTCTGCTATTCATTTCTGCTTGTCGTTCATTGTCAAGGGCCTCATATCAGTAATTTTTCTCTCTATTTACCCTTTTATGAGTGTGCAAGCATGGCACGTTGTCTTCCTCTTTGTATCCTTGTGTATCGCATGTGTAAATGTGAGGAGCGGCTTCAAAAAACAAAACAAAAGACCTTCTCTGTGATATAAAGTTGTGGATTTGTGGATCTCCTCCTGGCTCCATTTGCTGTTTTCTCCTTGTCCTACTGGGCCTGGGTCTGTTGGAAAAGCCTATTACAGTTCTGGCTCTTCATCAGTCGAAGCCCCTGCTCAAAATGCGAAAGGGAGCTTTAGTCAGGATGAGGCTCGGCCTCCACACCGCTCTCCTCATTCCTGTGTTTGGCAAAAGCTGCCCGCTAGGTTTGGCTGACTCGTCGTGCTTCAGCCTAAACTGGAACTGATCTGTGTGTGGACATGCATTAGGTGCACATGCCCGCACTGGTGCTGCATTAGAGCACATGCATGCACTGGTGCTGCATTAGGAGCACATGCATGCACTGGTGCTGCATTAGGAGCACATGCATGCACTGGTGCTGCATTAGGAGCACATGCATGCACTGGTGCTGCATTAGGAGCACATGCATGCACTGGTGCTGCATTAGGAGCACATGCATGCACTGGTGCTGCATTAAGAGCACATGCATGCACTGGTGCTGCATTAGGAGCACATGCATGCACTGATGCTGCACTACAGTAGGTGCACAAGGTTAGCATGCTGGACTCCAGGAAGGATCAAACCCGATGCCACACCCTCAGGAAGGATGTGTTAATATATCCAACCCTCTTTTTGAGTTACTGCTTTTGTGTTACTTACAATACGTTTTGTGTCCAAGTTGCTGCTTTCGTGTTACGGACCATACAATTTATGTAAGCTTTACAATTTATGTAAGCTCCAAGAACATTATGGAGCTTCTGTGAGAACTCCAGCGACACCTGCTGGTCAGTCGGACCGACCCCAGTCATTGCCCATCAAGGGGGATGGATGTCACAAAAATCTTTCTACTCGACACATCCATAAACATCTGGAAATACAGATTAGACCCCCAAATCCGGGCCAAAAAAGGTACAACTCCATTTTGAACTCCCTCATCAGCTCATAAACTTCCACGAAAGTACTGGCTAGTGACGTGCGTCCTGAGCGCTTACCCACCTCTTTTGGATGCCTGCCGGTCAGTCGGACCGCCCTGGTCTGCCTGCTCGAACTGCAGCCGAAACGCGTCCTGGGACACGCCTCTTTGTGAGCTCGCCGAATCAGCCGCGGCGTGAGGTCGGGGGGACGAGCGCCGCTGGCCCGTGCGATTTTAAATTCCAAATAGGCGAGGAGAAAAAAAAAAAAAAAAAACTGACAAAACATTTTCTCCAGAAAAGCTGCGAGCTGCTTAATTGTATGTAAATACAGTAATGGGCCTTTAAAACGTAAACATGCTGACGGTCCCGCTCTCTGCTGGAGAGGGCCTCCCCAGAGAACGATGTGGAGTTAATGAGTGTGGGGCAGAGTCTCTCCCTGAACGCTGCTGGACTTTCCACACATAGTGGGTCAGTGCTGGAGGAGGGGGCTGGGGGGGGGGGGGGGGGGGGGTTGGGGCACGGCGGTGGTGGCACTGCACCGGACCTGGGTCAAATATGTATTTGTTTTGGATTCAAATACTTCTCTGTGCTCTGTTGATCTTGCCTGGTGCAAGTGAGCCTGCCAATAGGACCAAAAAGATGGGGTTTGCACTTTTTTGACAGTATGTCATTGATTCGCAATACACCAGACAAGCTCAGTATAAAAAGTGGAAAAATATTTGAATCCAAAATAAATATGTATTTGACCCAGGTCTGCACAGCACTGCGCAGAATACCTGCTCTTGTTTAGCGATGCCGGAGCTGCACTGACGCGTCGGTGTCTTCCAGACCGCGTGCTTTTGGTTCTGGTCGCCGGCGGTTACAGCTCTTGGACGTTCCGCTGACTCGTTTGCTCTGATTGACACCGTATGCTCCCTGCTCAGCGGGAACAGTGAGGGCACAGTGAGCTCGACCGTGGACACGGCGGTGGCATCCGTGGGTGGCACAGGATTAAGAGGAGAAGGAGGGCCATCGTAACGCAGAGATTATCATCATAACAATAACACTGTACACAGCAGCAGCTCTTTCCGCCTCAGCTGCGCTTTTAATATGCGCAGCTGAGCTCTCCTCTCGAGCCGCGCGAGGCCTCCTCGTGTATGCTAATACGGGCCATCCGGGTTTGCCTGTTACAATACCGGAGAACCTCCACTCGGGACACTTGTTGTGAGAACGAGAGGGAAGGCAAGTCAACAAACGGCGCCCCAGAACGGGGACCGGGGACCTAATTTGTCACACGACCAAAGGGGAAAAAAATTCACTGTGAAGTGCACTTGTGGGGGGGATTTGTTGATATGAAGGCTACTTAAGTTTTCTGAGCAATCTGTAGATGATTTATGCCAAAGGGGAACTAACGAGAGCTGCATTTAACATGGTAAGCCAACTCCGCAAGTTATTGTTTTTTTTTTTTTTTTTTTACAGTGTGCATATATGTACAACAGACGGGTTATCTGTTGTGTAAATATTGACACTCGTGCGCATCCTTGTGCAGATCATCTCCGGCAGTTGGCATCCTGCAGCAGTTAATCCAAAGCTCTCTTGACTTGTGCCATTGTTTGGAGAATATGGAAACACTGTACTATCATCCCCATCCCCCAAGAAAGATGAACCCTCTGTTCAAGATGATTTTCAAAGAATTGCTTTGACTTCACTCATCATGAAATGTATGAAAAAAAATCACCAAATCACCTGTGTTTATTTTCATCATAACTGGTCCGTTGCTCGAACCTTTGCAACTTGCTCATTGCCCATATAAAGGGGGATGGATGTCACAAAAATCTTTCTTCTCGACAACATCCATAAACATCTGGAAATACAGATTAGACCCCCAAATCTGGGCCAAAAAAGGTACAACTCCATTTTGAACTCCCTCATCAGCTCATCAACTTCCACAAAAAGTACTGGCTAGTGACATGCATCCTGAGCGCTTACCCACCTCTTTTGGTTTTGTACTGTCCCTATCGCTGTTCATGCTTTACAGAAGAAACCACGGCAACTGTCAACTGCACCTACTGATGACACCATTCTGCTAGCACTCCTCTCCAACTCTGACAATACTCGAAGCCCAGCTCTGGATAGGTTTGTGCACTGGTGGGTTGTCTCATTCCTGGAACTCAGTGTAGTCGAAATTAAAGACTTCATTGCAGATTTCAGAAAAGAAAAGCCCCCTCTTACATCAACCTATAATTAATTCACAGAGGAAAAAGTTGTGTTTGTTCATAATTACATATACCTCGTAGAATTGACAGTCAACTGGAATTCTTTGACAACACATGCAATTATCAACAAAAACAAGCAGTGCCTTTGCTCACTCAGAAAAATCAACTCATTTGGAGTTGACCATAAGATCATGATCACCTATTATAGCACATTCATTGAAAGCATTCTGTTGCCATCTTCCATTACCTGGTTCAATTCTAGTAGCATTCAAGACAGGAACCGCACCAGTAATATCGGCAAAATCTGCTCAAAGATCATCGGCATGAAGTGGGATACTCCTATCTGCCTTTCAGAACAGCAAACCTATAAAAAAACACACACAACATCACCACATCAACACCATCATGGATCTAATACCCCCTTTTCCTGTTACTTTCCTGTCCCACCCACCCCACCAGACTATCATGGACCTAATATGGACTTTACCCGCCCCACCCCACATCCACCTTCCTCTGCTGAACATCACACTTCTGACTAATATGTAACTGTTTTGAAATATATGTAATATAAGTCTTGTAATATGAGTTATGTTTGTCGCAGTGTCCTGTCTGGTCTTGCTTAAGTGTTTTTTTTGTTTGTTGTTGTTGCACTTAATTGGTGGATGTAGGTATTGACGTAAGTGAGTCCTTTCCTAATCGCTCTGTGAGAGATTAATAAAGTTATATTGCGTTGTAATTTTCGATCCAAAATTGGATTTATCAACGCGCGTGGATAGCCAGTCTAATCTCTGCATGGCCGTAGATCTCAAATGTCGTCTCTGTTTGGCGCGAGGCGCGCACATTGGGGCCCGATCTCGTGTTCGCGCGTCCCGCGGAAAACCTCACGCCTTTTAATGAAAGCCGCTCTGCTGGATTCTCCAAATGTCACGCTTTTGGGGGGGGGGTTTTCAATCTCGCGTCTGCGCTTTTTTTACACGAGCCCGGATCGCGAGAGCCGTGACTTACAGAGTAGGCGCGCGGCTGTTTCGTGATCATCGAGACCGGCGTCTCGGAAACGAGGCTTCTCGGGCGTCGGGCGGGAATTTGGCGCGTTTGTCGCCGAGGACACAAAAGGTCTCCTTAACAAGGCGACGGCGGCGGCGGTGGCGGCGGCGGCGGACATGTTTGATGAATCCAGCGGGGAGCTAATGGAGCCGCTGCCTAAGAACGACACGTCCGCTCGGGCTGTTTGTTTTCGCCGATGTGTGTTTTTTTTTTTTTTTGTCGTCCTGTCTTCTGCCGTGGCAGAGAGGGCAGGAGGAGCACAGTTGAAGAACACGCCATTGATAGAAGCTGTCTGCAATAAAGCTTCCAGCCGGGATGCTATTATGACAATCGCACTGAGCTCTCTCTCTCTCTCTCTCTCTCTCTCTCTCTCTCTCTCTCTCTCTCTCTGTTTTGCTCTCTGTCTCATTCTCTCACCCCTTTGTTCTTTTCATTATTCTGTCTATAGTTCATGAGAGGAACGCTCACTGAAGGCTCTCTCACTTTCTCCCTCGCTCTCTCTCTCTCTCACTCTTTTTCTCTCTCATGAGGAACACTCACTCAAGGCCCCCCCCCCCCTCTTAACAGTTAATGTGACAGTGACAGGTAACTGCAGCAGAGGAGTGGCAGGAAGCTTTTATCCTTCTCTTCTCCAGGTTTGGGGAAGTCTCAGGAGGTGAAGCAGGTGGGACCCGTATGTGGGGTTGTGTTGAGGTCCGGCACGTGAGGGGTCTGCGGGATGAAAGCGAGCATGGGTAGCAGCTGGGTGACCAGACAATGGCGGGGTACAGATGGAGGGTGCTATACGAGGCCCCCATCCTTAAGAGCACTGGGGATCTGCAGCGGACGACACTGCATGGAGCTGTGGACCTCTGAGGTGTGGATGGCCCATGCTCATCCTTGGGAAGGGAGGAGGGTGTCCTTGTTGTGCTGGCCAGGAAGCCATAGCGACACCTTTTTGTGTCGTGTGAAAGGTTGAGGCAGACGTTTTGTTTATTGATAAGTGTGTTTCTGTGCGGCTTTCTGTCGAGGGTGATTGTCTGGGGGACCCAGGAACAGGCTCCAGCAGCGCTACGGGGTAGTACTGGTGAATTTCTTCGTATGGCAGGCAAAATTTGCAATGTGGATCACACACAGGAATGTGGTGGAGGGTCCATGGATGTATTGCAAGTGTTTAGGGATTATGTCCCTACGTGACTTAGAGTTATAATTTCATTATTTTAAAATGGTATGCATGATGTGGCACCATTTGAAAGAATACAGTGTATCTCTATCTCTCCCTCTATCTCTTTCTCTCCCCCCTCTCTCTCTCCCCTATCTCTCTTCCTCTCCCTCTCTCTCTCTTTCCCTTCCTCTCTGTTTCTCTCTCTCTCTCTCTCTCTCTGTCTCTCAGTTGTTATACACACATTTCTCACAGATACACACCTGTCCTGTCCATTCGTGTACTTACCCGGCAGCACGAGGGCCTTTATTCCCTCTTCCTCTCTTCTGCCCCCTCTGGCTGATCCCCCCCCCCCCCCCCCCCCCCCCGCAGGCCTGTCTGTTTTTCGGCTGCCTTCCCTCTGTTTTCCCCGTCACTCGCTCTGCCACGTTGTCTTTCATGTTTTTGTCCCCCCTAGGCTTGTCAGGTCCTGTTAAGAAAAGTGTCAGATTTAATAGACTGGGCTAGATTAGCTTTCTTTCCTTTTTTTTTTTTTTTTTTTATTTTTTTTTTTTTTTTATTTATATTTTTTTTTACTCACTGCGCAGTGCGATCACCTCTCTGCCATCTTTACCGTCTCAAATGAGCGATGGATCGCTCGCTCTCTTTCACATTCCCTACTTGTGTGTTCCTTTTTCTCTCTCGTTCTCTCCGTACCTCTATTTCACTTGTCCCTCTTGTTGCCCCCCCCCCCCCCCCCCCCCCCCCCCCTCCCAATCTCTTCTCTGCTTCTCATTCTTCTGGTAAAGTGCTTGTACCCTTGCGCTGTCCGGAAAGTTCTTCAAATGAAGCGAGGGAAGAACTGTGGTGACAGAAAGCCACTGAAGCCGGTGGAGAGAGGGAGGGGGGGGGGGGGGGGGGGGTGGATGGGAGTGTTGGAGTGTTGGTGAAGGGGGGGGGGGGGGGCATGTTTCATAGGCTCTCTGTCCTCCTCCCCAGAGATCTCATTTGAGGTGAATATTTGAAGCTGAGCGAATCGTGACCACCAGGGATTAACTGAACTGGGCCTCTCCAAAGCCCCCCCCCCCCCAACACCTCCTCTCTCCTGTATCTGTGTGTCTGTCTGTCCTCTACTGCCCAGGCCTATCAGACTTGCTTTACACCTGGGACTTGGTTCCATGCGGTGAAAAATACTTTTACGTCATGGGAAAGGATGGCATGAGCTTTTATCATTTTATTTTATTTTTTTTGGTGAAAATAAATGATGCGATTTATGTAAATGTGAACAAAAGCTTTGAATACTCTTAATTGCTCTCTCTCTCTCTTTCTCTTTTTTTTGGTTTGGATATGCTTCACTGAAGAACATGAAGATGGGTTGCTAGGTAGCAGGAACAGTGGTGTTTTGACTATGATTTCAAGTGAAATGACCACCCTCATTTCATTAAGAGCCCTTTTTTTTAAAGTAACTGAAATTATGGGCATGCAGTAAAATGCTCAGTGTCAGTTCGGCTTCAGCATTTAGAGTTTATATGAGTCCAGGAGAGATCAAATGCACGCTCTTCAAGCGAAATCTGTCAGGGCTGATTTAATAACGAACATTTTACTGCGTAAAGTACCACTCTCATCTGTTTTTTTTTTTTTTTTTTTTTACAAAAATTAATCTTTCACCGAATCCAGGGTCTTGAACACAGCCTGGAATTGGCTGGGTTCAGATTTTTTCCTTTTAGACTTCAAGTCGTCCTTTCGATTCTTAATTCTGCGATCCGTAATACCGTTCGAAAAAAAGGACAACCTGTGGCTGGGGTGTGAGGATTTAGTCGGTGGGGCTCGCGTTAATATGGCCACCCCCCTGCGCTTGCTTAAGCCTCTTGCCTGCAGTGCTAAGAGCTCCCATTAACTGTGCCAGTGAGCCGTGCCTGGCGCGGGTGGAGGGGAGCGTCGCGTGGATATTCATATGTACAGAGACGCGGCACGGCCAAGGGCCTGTCAGAGCGGATTTAGAACGTCAGGTCACGCTTGCACCCCCCTTCCCCCCCCCCCCCCCTCGCCCGCCCGCTTTTTATGAAGTCCTCCGTATCACCAGGTCATTCGTTTGTTTGTCGACTCAGTTTACTGATCGGGATCACGAAAATAATCGGTTTGTCAAGGAATTAATTACTGTCCCTTTCGCCGCGCCCCCCCCCCCCCCCCCCCCGATCTCCAGCTTTATGGTTTTCGAAGAGTAGGAGGGGGGGGGGATCGCTGCAGTGACATCACCGGTTTCATGACCATCTGTTTGGCATAACTGACAGCTTTGAAGGGGTCGTGTGTTCATCCGTCCGTTCTCCCGCCGTTGCCGTTCGGTCCGTTTGATTGTCCTGCCGCTGTACGATGGCTGTCGGCATCGGCCAATCGGTTTCGTATTGGATTTTTTTTATTTTTAAGATGTTTTCGTCTCGCGTTCTTTCCCGCTCGTTAAATCGCCGCGGCGATGACGCGACCGGCCGCTGGCTGCCGTCGGCAACGCTCTTATTCATAAGCGTCGTTAAATTATGATTTAACGTTTTAACTTTTCTGCGCCGAGCGCCGTGCGCCGAGTGCATAAATAGGCAGGGCAAAGCGGCGGAAAATTGTGTTATTGATTCGCTGTCACAACAAGGAGGAGAGATTTGGGGTTCACGTGCACGATGCCAGTTCACCCACCGATTCACTCGCTAAATCGAATTACTGTCAGAGAGATCGTTCACCTTCGAGAGTTTTTTTTTTTTTTTTTTTTTTTTGCTGTTATTTTAGTTTTAGTGTATGTTGTTGATTGGTCCAGACAGTTTTTTGTGTGAGCGATGAGGAATATTTTATATTTTCTGATGACCTGGCGGCACGGTGGTGCGGTGGGTAGCGCTGTCGCCTCACAGCAAGAAGGGTTCGAATCTCGGCTCGGGGCCTTTCTGTGTGGAGTTTGCATGTTCTCCCCGTGTCCGCATGGGTTTCCTCCGGGCACTCCGGTTTCCTCCCACAGTCCAAAGACATGCAGGTAGGCTCACTGGAGACTCTAAATTCCACGAGAGTGTGAGTGAATAGTGTATGTGCACGCTGCGATAGATTGGCGACCTGTCCCAGGGTGTACTCCTGCTTCTCGTCCAATCTCACCCAATAGGCTCCAGCACCCCCCGCGACCCTGACCAGGATAAGCGGGTATAGATAATGGATGGATGAATGGATGGATGGATGTATCTGACGGCCTGATTGCTTTATTGTGACTGGTAAATGGCTAATCATGAGTTTGTGGTTTGAAGAAAACATATAAAATAAAATAAAAAAATAAAAACAAATACATGTTGTCAAACAAAGCAAAGCAGCTTATACGTACATGTCTGTAATTCCCTTCGTCTCACATGGAAACTTTCTCGACGAATCAAAATCGTACGCCAACACTGAAATTATATATATACATATATAAAAACCTTCCAAATGGTGAACGCTTCAAGTCTGAATAAAGTGAAATCATTTTTAAATCTAATTCTGTATTGGAAAGTGATCTGACTAGCAGGATAACTGCCGTTCACATGGTTATTGCAGCTTGCAAGGTAAATCCAGCTGCATTGACCACACATAAAACATTTCTTTGAAGTCTGAGTAACCAGTACCCAATTCCTTTCACTCAGTCATTCAGATGAGTCCAATGGCTCATTAATAATTGGAGTTAACTGGATAAATATGACGCGTTCAAAATAGTTAACTAACCAGCGATTAGTGGCTAGGCAAACTTACTTAGCCAATTTTACCATTTGTTATAGTGTTCACAGAAGGGCCTACTGTATTTTGTATTTTCTTATTAGTCAAAACATTATAATACATTTTTAGTAGTTGCTATTACAATGTCACTATGAATTCATTTGGCTAATTTTAAGATGCGCATTTTTGTAAAATAATGTTGTTTGTTTTCAGCCCCTATTGATAGCATAGATCACAGCCAAAAGCAGACGCTTAGCACAAACAGAGACTCACGCTATCCGTCCTCTCTACATATTTATGAATATATAACCCAATTTAATATAAGGAATTGTATTTCTATCATATTAAATACAAAAAGACCCGTTCACTTGGGCTTTTGTTTTGGCTTGTTCAAGCAGAATCCATAAAGTGTTCCTTAGCAACGAGAAGTTACTGTTTATAATGAAATAACAGCAATAAAACACTGCCATTTGCTGAGCAGACTGTGTTCTCTGAACCATTTAGCTGATAACCAGCTTGGCAAGGAAACAATGGCTTTATGCATCCAAAATAATTTCTCATCCAGACAAATTTTTCTATTTTTAATGGAGCCATTTCCATTTCCGGATGTAAAGTGTGACAATTAAATGACTAATAATGAGATCGGAAAACTATAAATGTTGTGTCAAATTGCACAGTATTGTGTCAAATTTCCTAATTTTGATATACTGACCTACTGTAGGGGGTGCAAGTAATAAGAAATGTAGCCAATTTTATCCAATTCATTATATGAGCCCATAGCGTTGACACTGGCCTGGTAGCTTGGGATTAACTAATCACATATACAGTAACTGAATTTAATTTGACTCAAACTTAGGCCATTTTACACCTTTGCTGTTTTAATTCTCACTGCTGTTCTTCATGTTCTGTGCCTTTTTATCTTCTTTAATCAGTACAGAATTCTGCTTCTGCTTCTTCCCGCCTTCACACACAGTGCCGCATGCGGTATGCTGCTAGGTCGCCTAATTTGGCTTCGTCCTTATGCTCGAATTTAATTTCAAATCTGTTGTATTTACGATTTAAAATTCCTGCCGTTCTTCATCTTAATAAGTCAGCATACTGTAGAGCCTCACGCGCCGCTTTGGCTTCTCCCCTTTCCTCCTAATCGAGTGCGAGCGCCGCTGGCAGCGTTGCCAACTGTTTTCTATGGAAAGTAGCTAAGGCCTCCTCTAAAAGTCGCTAGAAGTCGCTAGATGATGTCATACGTTAATTTGCATATCTGTGACATCACCACACAATCATTTGCATATTTAAAAAAAAAAAAACGTATGTTAAGCCACGCACGGCGATAGGCATAGCGTAGGTTTTGTGTCTGCCTGCCCTCCGATGACGTTGGCCGAGCTGCGTAGTATCTGTCAGATCTGTAGAACATCTACTTCCGTGTAATTACAGCGGCTGATTCTACACAGGTCAGTCATTGCTTTTATAAACGTGGGCAACGCTAGAGCACTAGGAAAGGCAGTCATTCACAAATCAGTGAAAGGTGATTAATTTTCCTGTTGCTCGACAACGAGAACGGAGGTTGCGAGAAGTTGCGAGAAGTCGGATCACAGAGCGCAAGTGCAAAGTGCATTATACACCACTTTGATGTAAAACAAAGGTCATTGATACTTTATCAACAGGGATTCAGTCAACATTTTAACTCTGACCTAAAACAATGCCCACTCCTGTTATTGCTAATTTCTTCCCTTGATGCCATGCAGTTTGACAAGTTCAGCAATCACCACAATTACCTTGCTCAACTGTGTTCCTGAAGGAAAGGAGTTTTATTGCATTAATAGTCAAGTGTTAGGTTAATTAAGCTGCCTCAAAACCCCTGACATGTAAGTGAGAATATAGAGCAGGTTCATTTTCTCACAGCTACAGTGCTGTGAAAAAGAGATAACTTTTTTCATTATCATTAAATAAATGAAATACTAATTTAAAAATGGGTTTTGTATTTACTCAGTTTCCCTTTGTCTTATAATTACATTTGGTCTAAAGATGTTGAAACTGTTCAGTGTGGGGAAATATGCAATAATAGAAGAAATCAGGAATGGGGCAGATACTTTTTCACAGCACCGTACTTTCGCAGTTAACCTTTAAGAGCAAATCCACTTTGTCCTTTTGGTGGATTGTGGAATTAAAGTGGACCTGGGAAAAAAAAAAAAGATTAACGCCTAGGCATTATTTATTGCTTTTGTAAATTATTAACAGCAGGGAGAAAAGCACGTAACAGGGTCCTCGGTGCCTCAGGGCTGATCAGGGGTGTAGCTGCCGTGTGCTGATTTGAACCAAAATTGGATGCTGGAGACTCAGTGTGGATGGGGGGGCATGTGGAGTAAGACTAAAAAATGAAAAGGGCCCAGTGTAGCAGGCATGCATCTGATCGAATGTGTGTTGTGCTGTAGCGTTACAGCAGGGGGTGTGAAACCAAACTCCCGGGGGGGGGGGGGGGGGGGGGGTGTCTGTGGGTTTTTGTGGTCTCCCTTTCAATCAGCTGGCGGTTAAGCCCTTGGGAACAAGGTGCAGCCTATCGCTGACTTAAGAAAGGAACTGCTGGTGGCCAAGAAGACACCAAAAAAATAAACAGGCGCTCCTGCCCTCCAGGACTGGAGTTTGGACACGCGTGCGTTACAGCATCATATTTTTTAACCCAAGCCAAGGTGACATTTATAAACCTCAGCATCAATTGGGGGGGGGGGGGGGGGGGGGGGGTTAGGGTCTGAGTCCTAAGAAAAAGATCTCAAGGAGCTCGGATAAACAAACATGAAAGCCGTTCCATGACCTCATGCAGACTCGCTAATTCTGGAGCAATTCCAGACCTTCAGGGGTCACGAGAAGCCAAAAGCCCTGGAAAAACAGCGGCGAGGCCCTGCGATTGTATAAAAGACTAATAAGCATTCGCAGCCAGGGGTGTGGTAGACCTTGGCCTTTCAATCTTCTGCAAGTAAAAAAAAAAGCAGGACTTTGGCTTGACTGTAATGATGAACGCCATTGTACCGCTCCTGTGTTGTAGAAGTGCTCGCCACAGCATTCTGCACTAATTGGAGATCTGCGCAATGTGCAGGTTTGACCCGAAACAGGCAAGTCCAATTATTCAGGACTTGACTGAGACTGAGGCGCAGGTATCAACCTCATGACTGGGATTGTCCGGAGCAGCTGGAGATGAATCGCAATTTATTGAAATATTTATTTTGTCAGATTCTCTCTTTTTTTTTTTTTTTTTTTTACACTATTTAAACTTTTCATTTCTTATTCATCACCATTAGCTTGCTGCATTAGACAGTATTTGTTTCTGTACATTTAAGAGCAAAAGCTAATAATAATAATACAAATCAAAGGAAGTGATTTTTTTTTTCTGAACTTCATCCTGTGGTGGAAAGAAGCTGCATGCAGTATTTCTGTGAATTGAATCTTGTGGTCTGATGAAAGAACTCACACTTATTGCAAACTGTCACTGATACAAAAAAAGAGAGACTAAAACTTCTGCGGTTCCAGAAATACTATAAAATTTTAATATAGCAGCCATTAATGTTTTACCCATAATCATGCATATTGTATATCCCTGGGAAAACGCACTGAGATTTCAGCCTTTGGACGGATTCTTAAGGGCTAACTGAGTTTGTGCGTGCCTCTGTGTACTTTCATAAACTGAATTACATGGTAAAGCCCAAGGCATCCGTAAATGGCACTTTACTCGAGCACAGTATGTTGTATCTACATGGTGTCGAAAGGTATAACTATACATATCAGTAAAATAATGGGCAAGGAATCAGAATACAGATATATTTTTATTTAACACACAAAAAAGGATGCAGATACAGCTTTCAGCTGCTCAGCTGTGCACTTGGCGATAGGGGACAGTACCTTTACTGGTTTTAAAATACTGCCGTAATGCTGCTTACCACTGATTTTAGTGCGCTGACTTTAATTGGCTTTTCCGAAAACTGGCACAGATGGCAAACGTGTGTCCAGAACAGTAGGAAACACAACGGAGTCGGGATAACGGCAGGACAGATCCATAGTGTTTATTCCTGGTGTTTCTCTGTATAATCTGTCTATACTAAGAAACATTTGTATATACATTAAAGCACACACATACCCAAGGTCAACTCTCTCTTTCTCTTTCTATATATGAAAGACATTTGTCTGTGTTGAACATGCAGTAATTCAATAAAGTAGACTTCTTTATTTTTTTTCCGGAAATCACATCCTGATAATATACAGGACACTTTCAGCCTGAATGTGAATGGATGCTGGGGTTGGCATCGTGGACTTTTATCTCAGCAGTTAAGTTAGTTCGTATAGTTGCTGTGCAATGTATGAACAATTTGCTATGGCAGTCAAGTCTCTCTTTATTTTTTATTTTTGTAAAATGAGCTCTATGTAATTGAAAGTAAGTGCCAAAAGACGGGAAATGTGCGGTTTATTTGCATTCATGCTACTTGATTAATTGACTCAAACTGGCGCTCTATTATCCAGTTACGAGTGAACAGCAGTGTTGTCATAGCAGTGTAATTGAATTTTTGTTTCCAAACAAAAAATAAAAGAAGCGGATTTTTTTTTCTTCTGCAGAGAAAAGAGGAAGTGCTGGGTCGCTGTTCAGTGGCTGCCCCGCTGATGGGGGGGGGGGTTATTAATGCAAACGCATGTTGAGCTCAGCTAGCGGTACGGGCGAGCGAGCGAGCGAGCATGCGGGTCTTTCGTAAGACGAAAATGAAATTGGCCCCCTGGAGTCGGACCAAGAGCGTTATTGGTTTCCCGTGACAGCGCGGGGGGGGGGGCGGGGGCCGGGGGGGGGCTCGGTCTTTGGCGCGGCGAGCTAATTGTCTGGCTCTGATGCGCCGCTGGAGCTGCGGGTTTGAAAGGCGTCGGCGTCCCCGCTCTTGCCGCCGTTGCCGCCGCCGCTGCCGCTGCTGCGTTTGCGCTTCGATTGAGACGCCTCCCAGGGCTTCAGATCTGTCGTATCGATGGACCGGGCGGCGGCTCCTCCGGTCGCTATTGTTTTCATTCTGTCGGGAGCTGACCTTTTCCACACCGGCTTGTGTGCAGCTTGGCTTTTTTTTTTTTTTTTTTTTTGTATCCTTTTATACTGGGTGGATGTTGACTTGGGGGGCGGGGATGGGGGGCGGGTGAGGGGGTGAGGGGGAGGGGGAATCAGGGGTTAAGCATCTTACTGAGCGAGCTCCTCGCTTGTGGCCCTCCTGGGATTTGAACCCGCATGCCTTTCGGGCCAGGAAGGGCCCCGCCGGCGATTTCTTCCATTACGGAAAATCGGTTCCAGCAGCTTGCGGAATTTTCCTGGGGAATGAAAAGGACAGCGCAGGGAATATGCAGAGAAACCGCTGTGTTTTTAACTGGATCCTCTCTTTAGTGGGGGAGGGAAAAAAACCTGCCCTCAATTCCCTGCCCTGCACTCCCCCCCCCATCCCCTACCTCCTCCCCCATAAAAAAAATACTGTTAATCATAAATCATTCAAAAATGAACCTTGGGATATTAAATGTTGATTAGACAAACTACCTGACAGGGGGCATAATTTATATTTATATCAATATGCCAGCAGCCCTCTTACCGAGGTGCATTACCGCAGAGCAGCGAGTTATTCTGTGGCGCTTGAATGAGGGCGTACGGTCCGCCTGACGGAGGTACTTTGTGGGAAGAGCGGGGCGGTGTTTCTGTGCTTTTTCTCACTCGTGGTGGAGCGCACCTTCCCTCACCATCTGTCACTCGTCTCTGTTCTTCATTACCGTCCTCCCCACGGTCGGCACTGCCAAAAAAAACAAAAAAAAAACAAACAAAACAACAACGAAAAACAAAAAAGTTTTGTGTTTAACACCCGGCGAACAAGTGTGTACAGGTGTTCCCCTGGGGAGGAGCGCGGCGTCTTGGAGTGCGTGTCACGCTTGGTCTGTGGAGTGGAGCGGGGTGGGGGCGGGGGGGCGGCTGTGCTGTTGGGGGCAGTGGCTGCCTGGTTCTGCCTGTTTCTTCTAATGCGGCTGCAGCTCTGCTGGGCTGTTGCATTCTGGGAGAATTTTTTTTCAGGTTGTGTGAATGCATTCTGGGCATGGTTACTAGTGTTGCTGGGTGAAACTTTATGGTTTATTCAGCTGTCTGTCTGTCTGTCTGTCTGTCTGTATGTCAGTCTGTTTTTCTGCCTACATCTATACATTTTTAAATTATATCTATAAATTTTCTCTATATATCAGTTGATCAATTTCTGTATGTGTGTGCCTTTGTGTTTGTGTGTGTGTGTGTGTGTGTGTGTGTGTGTGTGTGTAAATACATCACAATATAATGATCCCAGCCCAAACTGGAAACTGGAAGTGCATTATTTACCTGCTCTTTAGCCCTTTAAGGGTTTCCTCCTCTTTGTTAATTACACATGTGGTTAAAATAGAATGAATGCCTGGAGTGGGCAGCCTAATACATTTAAGTGCACCTGGTGTCAGTGAATGCTGTGCTGCTTCTAAAATAAAATGGTAGCTGTGCTATCATCAATTGATTTTTTTTGTTGTCGCAATGGCTGCTGGTGGCTCATTCGTCTAAGGCACCGCCATGCAGTGCAAAGATGAGCCCCAAGGTCTCGGGCCGAATCCCCACCACGTCAGTGCCGACTGTGGCCAGTAGCTCCATATGGCGATGCTGAATTGCTGATGGTGTCACCCCAGATAATGTGGGGTTCACTCAGGTAGAGGTCTGCATTTCATTGTTCTCCAGCAACCCGCGATGGCCAATGGCGACTGTCGACTGTATGTCAAAGCATCGCCAGTGTATAAATGGATGACGGGAAGCCCCTATTTTCAATGAGTGAGATGAAAGGCCAATTGTATCAAGCACAAGCACAAGTCTCCGAATTGTGATGCCAAGAATATACTCCTTATGGTAGCAGCGCTGTTTACAGCATCGAGGTTAGAATGAAAAATCAGCATGAATCTTCCTAGACATTTTGATGCATGAAATTATTCCTCAAATACTCAGAATAACTTGCTATAATATGTAGTGTGGATGACAGCTTCCCACTTTTGCAAATGACAAACCTCCATTGTGGTTTTAGGATTTTTAGGGAGCTGCTTCTTCAAACATTACAGCACAGTCCTTTCAAGGTTGCAGGTTTATGACATCATTATTTGTGCTGAGAAGCCCCAAAGTCGTTACTTCCGCTGGCACGCGCTAGGAGAGGAATCCTGGTGTCCCCATGTGTCAAAGCCACAAACGAGAGATCTTCATCCCACTCCACTCTGTACGGGCCTTAGCTGTGGCCTGCAGTGTGAAAAGAAGCAGGTGGTGAAACCGTACGCCCTCCAAAATCATCAGTGGGGTTCGTGTGTGCATGTGGCTGCGGTTGCAGATAATCGGACATTCCAAAAAAATCCAAGTTTGAATTTGAAACGTTCTGCCCCACGTTGGGTACCCGATTTATGAAAAAAGATGAAAAACAAAGTCAGTTCTGTGTAGATCTGAAGAAAGTTTTTCAAAGATAGTGCTATGGTCAATAATTTAAGGGTAATACTAAATTAAACATTTTCATGTTTTGTAGATTCCAGTGTCAAAGCGTGTCTTGTTTTTCCCTGGACTGTCTGTCCCAGCAGACAGTACTTTAGTCAGGTTAATACTTATTCAAATGAAATAAAGCTGATTCATATGGGTACCAAATATTATGATCATTTCACTACCACACAAGTGTTTAACTTGTCATTGTATTTCCTATCATTGTGCATGGTACCAGCAGTCTCAGCAAACCATGAATAGAAATGATCTGTTAAGTCCATTCAAGTTAAAGTTATTCGGGTTCTGCTAGCATACTAGCTAGATGTGATGTTTTGTCACACTTAAACTAAATACAGTGTAAACACATTTCTTATGTTCTTATTATCCTCCTTTCATTGCTTCTAAAGCACTTTGTGCTTTATCACATGAAAGGTATCATATACAGTCACTGAGTAATATTAGAATAATAATAATAATAATAATAATAATAATAGTAGTAGTAGTAGTAGTAGTAATAATAATATGCTGCCATAAACATAACACCTGTCATGACAGTGTCTAGCAGCTTATGAAAAATCTCAAAATTTATGCAGACTGTCACTAATTTACATTCGCATCTGTAAACAAACAGAAAGTGCTCCATGGTAAACTGAACTGCGCTTTGGTTAATATAATAGGACTGAATTATGCACTGTTTTACTTAATGAATGCGCACCGATTGTTTTTTCATTTGCATTCTGCTTACTAGTGGTTTATCTTAATTAAGTGTGTGTGTGTGTGTGTGTGTGTGTGGGCATGTACTACTATCTTTGTGAGGACCAAATGTCCCCACAAGGATAGAAAGATGAGGAAATTATGCAAGGTGTGGGGACCTTTTGCTGGTCCCCACAAGTTCAAGAGGCTGTTTTAGGGTTAGGGTTAGGGTTACAATTAGGTTAAGGTTATGGTTAAGGTTAGGCATGTAGTGGTTGGGGTTAGGGTTAGAGGTTACGGAATGAATGTAAGTCAATGGGAAGTCCTCACAAGTATAGCAATACGAGCATGTGTGTGTGTGTGTGTGTGTGTGTGTGTGTGTCAGTGTGTTTATTGCCTGTTGCCTAAAGACCTGGTGTTATGCTCGAGGGATTCATGAGTAACAGTTTTGAGCTTCTCTTTTCAAAACAACCAACACTTTAGCTCAGTGTGGCATTTGGTCCGGCGGTGAACCGGATTGGTCTCGGCTGTGCCGGCTGGTGGAGAGCGCACACGCACCTGGGTTGCGTTGACTAATCAGCCCAGGTGCTTGAAGGCGTGTTTCTCTCCGCAGCTCGTTGCCAAGACCCGGGAGCTCACGCCGAGAGCGTGTTTCTTTATTTTGTTTTTTGTGTGTGTGTTTTTCGGAGCACGACGAAAACGAAAGTAAACCACCGCTGAAAAGTAGGGAGGTACCGGTCCGGTGAAAAGCGGGCCGGCTGTGAGCGGGGAACTGAAACTTCACCGCTCAGTTTTGCTTTCTTTTGTCTTTGCTATTTCAGTTTATTGTTTTTGCCCTGGAATCCGTGTGGAGGAAGGTGTTCGTTTATTTCATTTCGTGTATGCGTGGGTGCAATCTCTCTCTCTCTCTCTCTCTCTCTCTCTCTATGCGGCAACCAACATTGTTTCCTGGAACTGCCGCATCTCCCTCCCAGGGGTGTGATGCTGGCGCGTGACACTAACATTAAAAAAAAGATATGTATAGTTCCGTTCCTTACAAACAAAACAAACCCATGGGGAAACCACAGTTTGTCATTAATACCCAATAGTAATGTAACTGTCACTGACAATTCAGTCAAAGCACCCAGGTTGGACGTTCTGTAGAAAATTATAATCCACAGCAAGTGACATTTTTCACCAGAGGGGAAAAAAAAGGAAGAACAAATGCAAAAACGCACATTTTGGGAGCGATTGCGAACAGCTGGTCAGAACGTGGAGTGTCAGGAAGTGCCTTTTTTTCAGCGTAGAGGAATTGGTGGTTTGCGGGCACCGGAAGACAGACCCTGGATGAAATGTGTTAGACGACAGCCCTAATGAGACAGACGGTTGCTTTCTTTGCCCGTGGTTCCCAGGTGGACTTGAGGTCATTATTCACACACAGCATTAGTGTGCAGGCCCTCTTAAACTGCTTCCAGGTGCGCTGACGCCATATTCTGTCATTTGTAGTCAACACAAACAAAGTTACTTTTTCTTTTGGCGAAAGAAAGTAGTGACTTAAGAAGGCTTTACTTTTTTTTTTTTTTTTTTAAAACAAAAAATGTATTTTTGCTCCATTAAGAGTGAACGGTTGCTTATTGAACTTTTTTGCTTTTTGAAATCAAAATTACAGTCACAAATCTCTCAAACATGTAGCCGTTGGCCTGGATTCAGTCAACGTTTGTCTTCGCCCTTTTGCGTAAAAGCCGCACATTGCTTAATCTCGTTAATGACTTGCGTTAACTGTGAGTTAAACAGTCCAGGGCGTTTCAGGTAGCTGCATGCTACAGAAAGAAGAAAATGGCATCGTTTTTGTGAACCCTATTACAGAACTGAATGGACCCTGTCCTTAAATAGCCCACTGTATGTATGAGGCTAAGATTTACTGAAGGAGAACTTTTGAAGCTAAATGCCTTTTGTGTACTACTTTCCTTCCCTGCTATTGCAGGTAACTGTTGGCCAGTTCTTTGAGTGATGGCTATTGATTTGGTTTGGTGAATCAGAACACTGAAAACACTCAAACGCTTTGCTTCAAATCAAGGCCTAGCCTCGCCTGTGCCTGTGTATGCACTTTATAAACTGGACCACTTAATTAAACACATACACACCCACCCACACACACACACTCACTCACAATTACACACATGCTCACACACACATACACACACTCATGCTTCTCATGCTTACACACACATACTAGCATGCACAAACACACACACACACACACTCACTCAATCACACACACACTCATGCATCTCATGCTCACACACACATGCTTGCACACACAAGCACACACAAGACACACACACACACACTCATGGACAAGTACAAGGCACACTCATTCATTCGTGCATGTGAGCAACCATGTGCCCTATTGAGTACACCTACACAGGGGCACCCACACAGACACACATGCATACACAGGCAGAACTGGAAAAGAATAGCTTCTTCACAAGATAGAAGCCTTTTCTCTGGATCTGCTTGTACACGGCAAGCTCATGTTAATAGCTGCTGCATATTGTTGTCAATAGCAACATGTTTGGCAGAGGAGGGGGTGGAGGGGAGCGGAGGGGTTTCATGAAAGTCAGATGAGAAAATGTAATGCCGGTGTAACGGTCAGATAAACGGGAGCGGGCGCACTTGTAGTCGTGCTCCGTTTTTTATCGACGACGGCGCCGCCGCCGCCGCCGCCGCCGCCGCAGCGTGGGAATTCTCCACGGGTTCGAAGGCCCTCCCGCGTGTCCCCCCCGCTCCTCCCTTTCACACGCGGGGTTAATTTAATCCATCAAGGGGGATCACTCCCGCCTTGTTTTCCCCCTTTTTCGGAGAGCAGACGCCGGGAACAGGATGGCGGTTTTTATTTGCGCGCAAATCCAGCCGAGCCTCTGCGCCGACAATGCGAGACGGCTGTTTAAGAATCGCTAATCTGCTTTTTAAACGGGAGATTAAAGTATCCCTTATCTCAGCATTATTTATATATTACTTTGATTTGATATATATATATGTGTGTGTGTGTGTGTGTGTGTGTGTGTGTGTGTGTGTGTGTGTGTGTGTGTGTGTGGTATAATTGAGCTTTTTTTTTAACACAGTCTGTAAAGTGCATCCCCCACAACACAACCGAAATAAGCCATCGGATTCACCGTTTTCCCCCTACTGTGTATCTCTCTCAGCACACCCGGCATTCCCCAGAGATTACACGGCACGACTTTGTAATATCGTTTTCTTTTTTTTTTTTTTTTTTTGATGTGCTGTCATCTGAGCGATTGAGGTGTCACTCAGGAGCAGAAAAGGCTATGCTTTTCAGAGGCGTCCTCTTTATGCTCTCTCTCTCTCTCTCTCTCTCTCTCTCCCCCTCCCCCTCTCTCTCTCTCTCTCCCCCTCTCTTTCTCTCTCTCTCTCTCTCTCTTTCTCTCTCTCCCCCTCTCTTTCTCTCTCTCTCTCTCCCCCCTCTCCTCTCTCTCTTCTTCTCTCTTCTCTCTCTCCTCTCTCTCTCTCTTCCCCTCTCTTCTCTCTCTCTCCCCCTCTCTCTTTCTCTCTCTCTCCCCCCCCTCTCTCTCCTCTCTCTCCTCTCGCCTCCTCTCTCTCTCTCTCTCTCTCTCTCTCTCTCAGCTTGCTCTCTCTCTCTCTCCCCTCTCTCTCTCTCCCTCTCTCTCTCTCTCAGCTTGGCTTATCTCTCCAGCTCAAAGGTTAAATGCCTCCTTAATTGGTTGGCGCCGTTCCCCCCCCCCCCCCCCCCCCCCCCGTCTCTTCTCCCTTCCCACGTACGCTGCCTCTCCGTGAAATTAAAGTATTAGACAAACCCCTGATTGAAATAATTTCACCGTCGGCGATCGGTTTCTTCTCAATTAAGCGGTGCTGTGTGGCTGCAGCCACAGAACGCGAACACCAAACAGGTCTGCGCCGATTTAAAAAAAAAACAACAAAAAAAACATTTATCGTTTGTCTCCGCAGAATAATTTTCGTTGGACAGAAAGGATTGATGTGGAAAAAAAATGTGAAGATTTGTGAAGATATGAAATATTTCTGCAGCTCATTGCTGTTATGCATATTTAGGGAACTTATTATCCCAACGCTGTGAACTGAATTAAATGCCAATCCGCCGTCTTGGTTCTGCTGAAACCATTGGCCCGATTTCTCTCCCAAACTCCCAGTTACGTTCGAAATTGGAAGTTCCATGTTCGCATACTTGATTCCACAAAAATTGTAGAACAAAAAAAAATGCATTAGGCTAGTATTTGAAATGTCATGTTAAAATGAATAATTCTTTTTAGGTTATCACTTTGCTCGCCCCAGAGTTTGTTTTTTCAGCACGCGGTCTGCAGCTGAATTAGTCATTTGTCACGGCAGTGGCACTTCAGGGTTAAGAGTATGGATTATGAGTCAAGCTGATAATTGTTTTCAGATGTACTCGCGGCTGTTCAGCTGTCTTTGCAGAGATGTATTCCTGTGATATGGTGTCCTCTGCAGTTGGAATGGGTTGCATTGTCATATCTGAATGTTTAACTTTCAATCTTTTTAGCCCTTGTTGGCCTATTTGGGTCAAATTGACCCATTTTGAACTTTCATTAAAAGAGGAATTGCACTTTTGATAGATGTATTTCATAACCAGTGACTAAACATGCATGGTTGCTTCTGTTTAACAGTTTCACAGGTGATAATAAGTAAATGGAACGGAAGGGTTAACCTTTTGAAGAGCAGGTTTTTTTGGAGTATATTTTTCAAAATTCTAAGTCAGTGTTCTAGAACTCCATTGCTTTCAGTCACCAGTGGTGATTGTTACATCAGCATTAGAATGTTCAGTTAAGAATGTTCTAATCACATATTTGTGATGTCACTCCTTGAGGGTGTAATCCTCTTCTGTAGGTGGCCTCTGATTCTGGCTGGGAAGCCTGTGCTCCCCCCAACACCCGCCCCCCTCCCCCCGCAACATCCCCCCACCCCCACACAAAGCCTCTTTACTCGGTTTACTCAGGCATGACCTGAAGTATTTACCGCGTTTCCAGGCTCTGGAGATAAAATGGCAGAAACCAAAATAAGCAGTTGTTTTGGTAATGAGGGGGAGAAGAGCTCTTTTTCTGCATGAGGGGAGGAGAGGGACTGTTGCTCAGCTTTACGAGCATCAAATCTGCCTGGGTTTACAGTTTAAAAAGCCTGCATGAAGATTGGGTATGCGCTCTGACACATTGCGGTGAGAGCTCCTCTTCTGTTTGCCAGAGAGGAGAGGGAAGGCTGGGATGTTATGGTGCATATTAATGAATGTGCCGTTTTAAGCTAATATTAGCACTGCGTACTGCAGTTTGGCCGGGCAACTGTGCTGTGTGTTTTTGTGTTGACGTCTAATCACCATGTTCATCTTTTTTTCATTTTCCTAGTGTCCTGTGCTTGACTGTGTGTGTGTGTGTGTGTGTGTGTGTGCACGTATGACTGTGTGTGTGTTTGTGAGCATGTGCGTGCATGCGTGTGTCGTTGGGTGCGTGTGCATGTGTGGTGTGTGTTTATGTCTGATTATGTGTGTGTGTGCCCGTGGGACTGTGTGTGTGTGTGTGTGTGTGTGTGTGTGCATATGTGTGCATGTCTGTCTGTGTGTGTGTGTGCCTAAACCTTGCACATGAGGCAGACTCGAGGCACAGTGACCATGTGTGTGTTTGTGTGATTTATGTGATGTGTTTTGCGCAAAGGTTTGTATTATCTTACTATTCTAAAACCAACTCTAACAATTGACATTCACCTATTTTTAAAATACATTCAGTTTTTCCTTCCCTACAATCAATACCAAAAAAAAACAATATATATAAAAGACAAGTAAACAAAATCAAATTCTCCCATCCTATTTGACTTCTGCAACAATTTTCCATCAATCATATTGCTTTGCCTTCACCCTGCATTGCTGCTGGGTGGGTTGGGGAGTGCTGATGGGTGGGTTAGGGAGTGCTGCTGGGTGGGTTAGGGAGTGCTGCTGGGTGGGTTGGGGAGTGCTGCTGGGTGGGTTGGGGAGTGCTGCTGGGTGGGTTAGGGAGTGCTGATGGGTGGGTTAGGGAGTGCTGATGGGCGGGTTAGGGGTGGGTTGGGTGGGTTAGGGAGTGTGATGGGGTGGGTTAGGGAGTGCTGATGGGTGGGTTGGGGAGTGGTGCTGGGCGGGTTAGGGAGTGTGATGGGTGGGTTGGGGAGTGCTGCTGGGTGGGTTGGGGAGTGCTGCTGGGTGGGTTTGGGGAGTGCTGATGGGGGGGTTGGGGAGTGCTGCTGGGTGGGGTTAGGGAGTGCTGCTGGGTGGGTTGGGGAGTGCTGATGGGTGGGTTGGGGAGTGGTGCTGGGTGGGTTAGGGAGTGCTGATGGGTGGGTTAGGGAGTGCTGCTGGGTGGGTTGGGGAGTGCTGCTGGGTGGGTTGGGGAGTGCTGCTGGGTGGGTTAGGGAGTGCTGCTGGGTGGGTTAGGGAGTGCTGCTGGGTGGGTTAGGGAGTGCTGCTGGGTAGGTTAGGGAGTGCTGATGGGTGGGTTAGGGAGTGCTGATGGGTGGGTTAGGGAGTGCTGCTGGGCGTGTTCAGGGAGTGGGTGCGCTGTGTGATGATTGGGGGGTTCGGAATGATCCGTATCGGTGCAAGACTGGCGCAGCTGCAGGCTTCCAGGGCATCCGGGGCTTCTAGGGCTTCTAGGGCCTCCCGCTTCTCCAGAAAATGATTTCCCCAGATGGCTTGGCTCGTTTCAGGCCGGCAGTGGCCTCCGTGTGTCGCCGCTAGAGATCTCCGGTTCTGTGCCTGCCGATCAGACTCCGTCCTATTTCCTCAGCATGGGGGGGGGGGGTGGGGTTCTGTATTGGTCCAGGGGGGTGGGCTTGCCTTGCACCATAAGCCGTAATTGGGCACTGCAGATTTTTTTTTTGTTGGGGCTTTGGACCTCATCTGGATAGAGTTGGTATGTACATACGTTTTCTGAATTTTAGTGTTCGCTCATTTATTTTGTGCACACCCTAGGGATGATCTACTCTGACAGTAATGCTTGGCCCTTAAAAGTGAGAACAAGCCAAAGCAGTCATCACAGGAAGAGAGTGTTTTAAAAAAAAAAAAGAAAAAAGAAAGGTCGGCTGAGGAGAAGAAAAAAAAACTGGAAAATGGGCAGAATTTTCGAGGGGTGCTTTAGTCATTATGGACAAGTTTGAGGAGCGCTGCCTTCTCATTGTGGTCTGGTCGTGCTTCATCATGTTTATGTCTATTTTTGGGGAAGTGAAACTTGCCTGGGCGAGTCTTCCTGCCATCAATTTAAGCCCCCCTGCAAAAACACGAGGTGACAAGAAGTGGCGCCTCTACGGGAAGCACGTCTTAGCGGCGGCGTCCGCGGGAGGACTGAGCGATGGCTCTGCGGCGGCGCCAAGCGGGAACGCGAAGTCCGTCGCTAACGACGAGGAGCCCGTTAGCATTAGCGCCGCGTTTCACTTTGCATCGGCAACGGGCTTCAAGCTCGCCGGACCCTGTGGCAGACTTCACTCCGCCCGGGCATCAGTTCGGGCTGAACTGCTCTCAGAGTAATCACATCTTTCTCATAGTTTAACTGTCTTTGGTAAGCTGCCCAAATCTATATATATATTTAGTTTATTCATCGTGCGTTATCCAGGAGAAAACAGCCCCATTGAGACTGGCAGCGCTTTTTAAAAGGGGGAGACTTGGCCATAAATCCAAGTGAATATTGGAAAAAAAAAAAAAAAAAAAAAATGTTGCTCAGGACTGCACTTAGAGTTGTGCTTAATGAAGCAACTTGCGCAAAAATCACTCATAAAATAAAGAAAGTATCGGCCTTTAACTGTAGGCATTCCATGGAGGAATGAAACACTCCCCTTACATGCTGACAATAGCTTTTGAAAAGGGCAAAACAAATGCCTGATGAACAGGAGCATATCCACTGATTAATTTGCTTGAGTTTTCCTAATTATTTCACAGATTGAAAGAAATTGACTAATTACGCTCTATTAAGCCGGAGCACCTCGTAGCGAGGGTTTGCCTCGTCTCCGCTTTAATTGGAGAGTTGCGTGAAAGTTCCTTATTCTTGATCACGGGGAACTGGGGGATTCATTTGATCTTTCCTTAATTACTGTAGGCCTGCATTCGCAGGATTTTGCTGTTTGGTTTTAAATGAGAAGAATAAGGTAAATACTTGCTGAAACTCCGTAAATTGAGGTTTATTTTATTTATTTTTTTACGGGCTGCAAATTTTCGGAATTGCCGCGGTGTTGTTGTTTTCCGTTTCTGGCTCCAGTGCTCTGAAACAGTTTGCACAGTCATTCATTGCGTATGAATTATTTATCGTTATTATTTATTTATGCGAAAGGACTGACTGTAGGAACTAGTTTCAGACACACAGAGCGTACAGACATTCTTACCCAGAGTGACTTTACACAGATTACTTTTTAAATTTTACATGCAATCCATTTATACAGCTGGGCATTTTACCGAAGCGGTTTTCGGCTTAAGTACCTTGCTAAAGGCACTGCCCCACCTGGGAACCGAACAGGCCACCTTTGAGTTACAATCCCGGTTCCCTAACTGTAATAATACACCGTCGCCCCCGAGCACCTGTGCCCCAGCACAGCGGGGATACCTGTGCGCACATGTGCATTATGGATGGACTCCAGTTCACCTGTCTGGGCCCTGCTGGGCCTCCTCCGTTTGCTGAATGAGTGTAAATGACATGAGTAAACAGATTAGTGAAATGATGTAGGTCACTGCTGTCAGCAGACAGGCTCATATTAGTGCTCCCGTGAGGCGTCTTCCTGGTACGGCATGATACGCCGTGCCTGGAGGGGCCTGGTGTTTGTTTAAATGAGAAGACACACACACATGCACACACACACATGCATGCACACACACACACACACACACACACATGCACACACACACACTCACACATGCACACACACACACACACACACACACACACATGCACACACACACACTCACACATGCACACACAGAATTTGAACAGGCCAAGAAACACCTCCATTCCCATTTTTCGGAGCGAAGATAAAATAACAAGAAAAAAATGTAAACACACAAAAAGCAATGATAAAAAACAACACGTAGTTCTTCCTCCCCCCCAGTGCTGCTAAGTCCCTGTCCAAAAAGTGTTTGTGGTAGGTTCAGACCGGCTGATCACAGCAGGCGCGTCAATCAGACACCCCTTTAAAAGACGGGAGCACACTGTTTTCTTACGCCGGGCCTGACAATTACAGAAGGCAATCTGTTTTAGCTGTGTGCTCTGCGTCGGAGGAGGCAGGTGCTGTCCAAGGTCCTGAAGGCCTTCCACGGAGGCTGGTGCTGTCCATGGTCCTGAAGGCCTTCCATTGAGGCAGGTGCTGTCCAAGGTCCTGAGGGCCTTCCAGGCCTTGGTAGAGAACCGGAGCATTATAAATCAGCCCTCACTGCCACCACAAGTATGTGTGTAGGCTTCCAATAATTTAGTTGATGCTGTGCTGAACATATAAATCAGTCCAAAAAAAAACTCATAATTTGGTGTCTTAACTGCGCGGAACATTTCATGGCATTAGGGCACTTTTTCGCTGACTGAAAGTTTGAGTGCTAATATCATCCATCTAATTTCATCCTCAGCAGTGAAATACTGAGAGCAAAAAACTTTACAGCTCATGTGAATATAAATCAGTCAAATGACAAAGCAGTTGATGGATTTTTTGAAGGAGAATATGTGTAACATCTTTTTTTCTGGCGAAAACAAAAACGGCAAAGGCAATCTTATTTTCATTGCCTTTGGTACACTTATCTGTGCATGTGTACGCTCACTGACACACGAACGTGCAAACATGCACTCAGGCACACACACCTACACACACACACACACACACACACACACGTGCACGCACGCACATACATAGAGACACACGCATGCACGTTCACTCACATTCACACACATACGTGCACACACGTGCAGACATGCACCAGCACACACACACACATGCACCCACGTTCTCACACACGTATGAAAATTACCCGTGAATGTGAGGTGAGAGAGGCTCCAGAGCAGGCGTCAGAGGCAGAGGAAGGAGTTATCTTTCCAAATGATTTCCAGGCAGGAGCCCTGCTGCTTTGCAGTGACTGAGGCTCATCTCTGAGTGTGAGCGATCGAGCAGGTGGCACCCCTGTGTTTAAGAGGCTACAGTCATGCCTACCGCATAGCGGGGTGCCCTAAGATTTACCCCTACTCTGGGGGGGGGGGGGGGGGGGGGGGGTGTGTGGGGGGGGGGGGGGTATTCTCATACAGAGGATGGTTATTACACCACATGTCTATTTTTTTGGCTTACTAAAAGACTTATTAATATTTTTTCAAATAAGGATTTCATTGGGAGGCAGGGGGGGGAGGGATTGTGAAACGGAGTGCTTATTAAACCCAATTTCCCCTTTATTGACTTTCTAAATGAGTAATTAAGATGTGATTTGATTGGGCGGTTTTCTGTGGGAGGACAGTTTGCCGGGCGGGGAAGAGGGCCAGACTGGACTTGCACTTTAGCCGCGGTGCCTGATTTCTGCCCGACGATCCTCTGGGTTCCGTCTGTTCATTGGCTGTTTGGGGGAAAAAGAGGGAGGAGCCACATGCAGGGCCTGAGGGTTCACCATGTTCTGCCAGAGACTGGATGGCCATTTGGAGGCAGAGACCCATACGGCGTTCAGTCCAGGCGTGACGCGGTGCTGAGTGCTCTTCAGTCTGCAGGTAAACCGTGAGCGCAGACAGGATGAATCCACTGGCCTCCTCTCTTCTTATGTTCTCACGCGTTTAACGTTTTGGGAAGCAGGAAGCAGTCCGGGAGATCTGGACCGGTGCAGTTGAAACAGGGGGACCTGCGCACCGGTGCAGTTGAAACAGGGGGAGCTGCGCACCGGTGCAGCTGAAACAGGGGGAGCTGTGGACTGGTGCAGTTGAAACAGGGGGACCTGCGCACCGGTGCAGTTGAAACAGGGGGACCTGCGCACCGGTGCAGTTGAAACAGGGGGACCTGCGCACCGGTGCAGTTGAAACAGGGGGACCTGCGCACCGGTGCAGTTGAAACAGGGGGAGCTGCGCACCGGTGCAGTTGAAACGGGGGGAGCTGCGCACCGGTGCAGTTGAAACAGGGGGACCTGCGCACCGGTGCAGTTGAAACAGGGGGACCTGCGCACCGGTGCAGTTGAAACAGGGGGACCTGCGGACCGGTGCAGTTGAAACGGGGGGAGCTGCGGTTCGGTGCAGTTGAAACAGGGGGGAGCTGCGCACCGGTGCAGTTGAAACGGGGGGAGCTGCGCACCGGTGCAGTTGAAACGGGGGGAGCTGCGCACCGGTGCAGTTGAAACGGGGGGAGCTGCGCACCGGTGCAGTTGAAACAGGGGTACCTGTGGACCGGTGCAGTTGAAACAGGGGGAGCTGCGGACCGGTGCAGTTGAAACAGGGGGAGCTGCGGTGCGGTGCAGTTGAAACGGGGGGACCTGCGGACCGGTGCAGTTGAAACAGGGGGACCTGCGGTCTGGTGCAGTTGAAACAGGGGGACCTGTGGACCGGTGCAGTTGAAACGGGGAGCTGCCTGATTGCGGTCCGCGTCTCACCCTGTGGGGTGCGCTCATTTGCAAATCCTTCGGGCTTGTGGCGAGGCGAGGCGTGGCAGTCACTAATGATTTTCCTCTCGTCCCCGAGTTTACGGCCTACCTTGGATTTAATTCCGCTTTCCGTCTCCGCGGTGCAGTTCGGCCGAACGCGCCTCCCTGCGCCCGATTAAATTTACTTCCCATTTGTTCGAGTTTTGCTTATTTGGCGACCGCGTTCGTACGGGCTCGTGTGTCGGCTGTTACTGATCTGTGGCTTTGGCGACGTTAAGATCTCATAACTGCTGCGTGTGGAAGAAGTGCACGTATGTGGAAATAAACGGCATTTGGGGAATTTTGTTTCGCCTCCGCGTGTTCAAGAAGGGGCCGTCCGTAGCTGTAGCTAGGTGGCTTTCGAATTTGCTCGCACGAAGCTGTGGATGAAAATCAAAGTGCTTTTGCCACTGGCGTGACACCTGTCAGTTTAGATTCCTCTCTTCATATATCACGTACACGGTAAGCGCCCTGGGATTTACACTTTATTTTATTTTGTTTCGATTTCCAATGTGACTTTTTTGTTGCCGTTGTTGTCGTCGGATAAGCCGCATCGGCGATTTTAAACCGGAGTTATCACGGCCCGCCGACGCCCGTCTGTCTGCCGGAAGCGGGCCGCTCGGAACAAGCCACGGCTTCTCACTTCCTGTCGCTCGTGTCCGATGCCGCCGCCGCGACCTGGTGTTCGTGTTCGATGGAAGGTGCCGTCTCCTGCTGTGTCTCTTAACGCCTCAGAAATCCCGCTCATTTTTAAAAATACAAAAAACAACGCGTACGCGAATAAATGGCGTTAGTGAACGCCGTCTCAAAACGCGTAGCTACAGCCAGATCATGAACGGGCTGGAGACGGCTTTTCGAAAAAAACGGTAGGACTGTGTGACGGCTTCCCCGAAGTTGCGGTTAACTACGTTGTCATTTTGGCATTTTTAAAAGTCAATCCATTTCACTTTTTAAATAAAAAATGTATTTTGTTTTTTTATATCAGCCGGTGTTGCACGATTCGCTGTATACAAATGTCTGCCAAGTGACCTGAAGAATCCGTGGCTCAATTTGTCTCACGTGTGCCACTATCTGCAGTTTAATCAGAAACAAACTCCTTTGCCTCGAAGGGCAGAGATGGTAACCCCCCCCCCCCCCCCCCAACATGAAGGGAGCAAACACAGAGGCGCGGGAGGGGGCCATAAGAGAGCTCAATCCGTTTCCCTTCTATCGGGTAATAGCTCCTGTCTGTCCATTTATCTCTTTTTTTAAGGGCCTCGGGGAAATGAATTGATTGGTTGGGCCCTGGTGGAGGCACGGTCCTTCCCGAGGTCTCCCCGGAGAGGCCGGTGAATCAGCGCCTTCCCTGGGGGGTGGGGGGGGGGGGGGAGGGCTGTGAGGAATGAGCTGCTCATTGCACCTGTCAGAGCCCCCGCCGCTGTTCCCCCCGGACCCCGTCCCCAGACATCTGGTCACGCGCGCGCTGGAGACCTGCCTGCTAATGAGGGTCCAATCACATACCAGCTTCCTGATCCGGCTTCTAATGAGGGTCCAATCACGTCCCCGCTTACTGAACCACCTGCTAACGAGGGTCCAATCACATACCCGCTTCCTGACCCGGCTTCCAATGAGGGTCCAGTCACGTCCCCGCTTACTGAACCACCTGCTAACGAGGGTCCAATCACATACTCACTTCCTGATCTGGCTGCTAACGAGGGTCCAATCACATACTCGCTTCCTGATCCGACTTCTAATGAGGGTCCAATCACGTCCCCGCTTACTGAACCACCTGCTAACGAGGGTCCAATCACATGCACCCGCTTCCTTATCTGGCTTCTAATGAGGGTCCAATCACGTCCCCCGCTAACTGAGCCACCTGCTAACGAGGGTCCAATCACGTGCCCACTTCCTATTCCGGTTACTAATGCGGATCCAGTCAAATTTTGCTGCATATGACCTCCAGTACTTTGGGCCAAGGGGGACAAATTCTCAGGACCGCTGACATATTTAAAAAAGAAGAAAACAATAAATTACAAGATGTAATAACATCCTTTTTTCTTTTTTGTACGGGCACGGAATTCAACTTTCATGAGTTGCTAACCGTAGCGTCCAAGAACCACCCACAGAAAAAAAAAAAGATAAATTAATCTGCATTTTAAAAAGCCAAGATGAAGTCACAAGGTGTTAGCCCTCTGCCTTACTTCATGCATTCTCCTGCCCACCACACCGGGAGAAACACGTCGCTAATGACACCCCACTGCCTCTAGGGACATATGTCACAGATTAGCGCAGAAGCAAATTAATTCCATCATTTAAAATACATCTGCGTTATCTAATAACCTTTATCAGATTTTTTTGATTTTATGGTGGGAGATGAAGTGAATAATCCTCTTCCTACATGCAGAGAATCTTGAATGAAAGCCTGTATATTAATTCAAGGTATTATTTTTTTGTACTGTTGTTATTGCTCTTAGCAGAGGCGTGCACACAATCCCGTAATTGGTATCAGTGTGATAGAGCATAACAGCATTTGTATCTAATGTTGAGGGGAAAATTGCTTTCCTACCGGGGCTTGGAACGATAACCAGGATGTCTAAACTGTGCTACGAAGCTAACTGGGTGCTATTTAAGAAAAGGTGTTTTTTTTTTAGAAAGCTGCTGTGTGAGATGCTCATGGGCCAGTGTGTAGGGAGCATGCACCGCTGCTGCAGCTGAAAATGCTGTTCGTACCTCAGAGGACCTGAGTTGTGAGATCAGAGGAGCACAGCGTGGAGCGTGCGAGTGAACACCGGTTCTCCACCTCGGTGAACCCTCTGCCTCCTACGGGCGTGCCGACGGCTAAGGGCCTCTAAGCACAGGCTCCTTGTGTTCCAGATCAGAGTGGGTTGATTTACTGCAGGGCTGGAATACTTCTTTTTCTGAAGAAGATGAAGAAGAAGAAGAATACAGGACAACAAAAGTGACAACTAGAACAAGAAGAAGAAGAAGAACAATGCTTCCGATTTCAGCAGGACTGAAAAATGCTGAATTTTGTGAAATAAAACGTTCCAGCCTTTTCCACAGGCAGAAGCCACGGATTTGCCTGCTGCACTGACTTCTGAGTTAAGGGGAAGTGCATTATAAACATTCTAGTAGTGCATCATCAATAACAGACAAACAAAAAAAAATAAAGCATTTTTCTTTTCCCTCTCATCGTTTGGGTCACATCGCAGGCGACTGATAATTTTGAAGTACTCAGCTATGCACTTTGGTGTTGCGTCCTTGTCTGAATATTCATGTTCACAGTGCGCTGTTGTTTGTGCGGCTCGCCCGCGCCTGGCTTTTTCAAACGCACGGCACAAAGAGCGTCTGGGTGACCTGTCTGCATTCAGACGCGTGCAGAGAGCGGGCCGACTGCCTTCATCTTCGCTGTGCGGCCCAAAAGCCGTCTGAGGCAACAAAAACGGACGTGCTTTATCTCGGCAAATTCAGTGTTCCCTCCAAAGCGTGAATAAGCCTTCACTTTCCAGTTTCAAAAAAAGAAAGTTTATTCAAGGAAAAAAAACAAAAAAACGAACGTGATGTATGATTTTTGAATATGAAATAAATGGGAATTGTCAGCAAAAAAAGGCTTTGTGGGCCCATTATTATTATTATTATTATTATTATTATTATTATTATTATATTATTATTATCAGCAGCAGCAGCAGCTGCAGCAGCCAAAGGAACATCAATATTATAGAAAGCATTTCTCTGTAAATTACTCCTATTTATTTATTTTTTTTAAATTTAATTTTTACATTTTGCTGGGCAGTGCAATAAAGAGCATTCGTAATTGGTTTGAAGTAGTCTCCTTCGCCTGTGTTCTCCTCGTGAGAATTATGGGTAAACAGATTCCGGCCGAACTCCAGCTCACTTGAACAGCTTCTCCACCATCTGTCTGTGCTGGCTGGTGAGGGCTGATGTGATTGGCTCAGACCTGAGGCCTTTTTCCCCGTCAGTAAGGCTGAGTAAAGGCAAGCACAGAGCACGCCTGGGTCGGCCTGGGCCGTGCTAAACTGTGTCATGCTGAAATGCGTTGTGCCAAACTGTGCTAAGCTGAACTGTGCCTCGCTGAGCCGTGTCAAGCCAAACCATTCCGTGCCAAACTGTGCCGTGCTGAACTGTGCCTTGCCGAGCCGTGCCCAGCCAAACCGTTCCGTGTTAAACTGTGCCTTGCTGAGCTGTGCCCAGCCAAACCGTTCCATGCTGAACTGTGCCATGTTGAACTGCGCCATCACAGCCAGCTTCTGAGTAGCCTGCACAGGCCAGACCCCTCTTTAGTAAACACTTGATACGCGCTGCATTTGCTATTGTACCTTTCTAGTAGCGCAGCCCTGTCTTTTGCATCTTGATGGTGCCCCGACTGGTTATGCCAAACGCGGGTCTTAATAAATTACACTCACTTCAGCTCAAGTGGCTTCTTGAATGCCTCCATTGATGCGTAATTCAGATATTCACTTAAGCATAAAAAGAGCTGCCCCTTGTGATCGGAGATCTTCAGAACGTCAATTAGTCAAAAAAGAAAGAACGGGTTCTCGAGACTAAATTGTCTTGAAATGGGATTGATATGGACTTCTATTTGTAAGAGAGAGCAATCTGGAGGCTGGGGAAAAAGAAATCTGTCTTAGTTTTGAGTCCAGTTCAGTGAGTCGCTTTAAAAGATTCAATTGGCGGAGAGAGCGGCGGGAACAGGCAGGCAGTCGCTGACTTTGTTAGGGTCTCAGTCCAAAGGTGTGAAAGAGAAATGGGGAAAAAATCAGAGAGACAGGGAGGGAGAAAGAGAGGGAAAGGGGGGAGAGAGTGAGAGAGGGAAGGAGGGGGGAGAGAGGGCTGCATTACAGGCTTCATTATTCAGTATTATTGTTGATATTATTTCACTATTTATTTAGTTACTTCATTGAAATAATCAATTGCTGAAAGGTTTAAAAAAAAAAAGATTATGTATTATGTTGTCAGTGTTGTAATTGTTGATTTACACCTGCAAATTATTGCGGTGACAGTGCTGTACCTATGTGTGGTTTTGCCAATAAAGCATACCGCATTTTCAATTTGCACTGAGAGAAAAAGAAGGGGGGAGAGAGAGGGAAAGAGAGAATAAGAGAGAGAGAGTATGATAGAGAGTGAGGGAGAGAGTATGATAGAGAGTGAGAGAGAGAGAGAGAGAGTATGATAGAGAGTGAGGGAGAGAGGGAGAGAGAGAGAGAGTATGATAGAGAGTGAGGGAGAGAGAGAATGAGAGAGAGAGTATGATAGAGAGTGAGGGAGAGAGAGAGAGAGAGTATGATAGAGAGTGAGGGAAAGAAAATGAGAGAGAGAGTATGATAGAGAGTGAGGGAGAGAGAGAGAGTATGATAGAGAGTGAGGGAGAGAGAGAGAGTATGATAGAGAGAGAGAGAGAGAGAGTATGATAGAGAGTGAGGGAGAGAAAATGAGAGAGAGAGTATGATAGAGAGTGAGGGAGAGAGAGAGAGAGTATGATAGAGAGTGAGGGGGAGAGAGAGAGAGTATGATAGAGAGAGAGAGAGAGAGAGAGAGAGAGGGAAGGGGGTTAGCGGAGACAGATTCGTGGAGTTAGGAGATGAAAATCGTCGTGTTCTCGAGTGCCGCCTGCCTGCGATCGTTGGCGAGGATCAGAAGCTGCGCGGCGAGGGGCGGGGCCGCGGCCGCGGGGAGCGGCGATTACCGCCGGGAGGCGCCGGGCGCACCGCCGCCAAAAACACGTGTTCCCTGGCACCGCCACCTCCTCAGGACGGGCTGCGTGCCCCTTCCACAGGCGGGCACTGTGAACCTGCCGACCGACCTGCTGGCGAAACGGGCAGGAGGGGAGCCACGGGGGGCGGGGAGGGGAGGAGGGGGCACGTCGCTTGACCCGCCTTTACATCTCCTCTGTGATATCCGGCTGTGTGTGAGGGGAAAAGCACCTTTTTTTTTGGGGGGGGGGGGGGTCACTCACCTGGGTCCCCGCTTAACCCGGAGGGCCCGGAGGGCGTCGCATTAATCTTTAAGTGTGAGCTCGGGCCGAGCGGCGGTCCGGCGGCCGCTAATTCCGCCGCTTAGCGAGAGAGGGATCATCGGGCCGCCGCGCCGCGCGGGTCAGGATGCGAGTAAAACTACTCCGCTCTGGCTCTGCGACAGAGGAGGCGCCAGACGGATAAAAGCACCGCACAAAAAACGACAAAAAGCCGGCTGCTGAACTAGCAGCCACCGCACAGATATCCACACGCCATCTCAGGTGAGCAGATGCGTTCCTTCCCCCCGCGGCGTTACGCAGGAAACACCACCGGCTGAGGGACGGGAAACGCTGTCCGTTCACGCGAGAATGTCATCTGCGGCTTTTAGAAGACGGGTAACATTCGGTCCGACGAACGTACGTGCGAAGTTCGTTCCGTCTTACTGAACGCGTAGGCGTCGCCTCGTTGGTTGATTGGATTCGGATCGCCCAATCAGAACACGGGCCGCCACCCTCGCCTCCAGGGATGCGTGATGTAAACGCACCTTGTTAACTGCGGAGAAAGAGAAACTTCACATCTGTTAAGCGTTTGGTGACACGCTCGTGTTCCCGCAGTCGGCTGTGTAATTAAAATTTCCCGTCTTCCGTTACAAAACGCCGGGTCTGAGGCTGCAGGAAGTGCAGAGATTCTGTGTTTTGGATTTAAAAAACCACAGCAGAGTTTTGCTAGAGAAGTGGTGCTGAATACAGGATCTTCCGTTGCCTGAAAAACAAAATGGTTTACCTGATAATTGTTAATCTTCTCTGCTCAGTTTCCGTCCTCAACAGATAAGCTAAAATCCCTAGTTGTTATAATGAAAAAAAGAGTACGTAATTAGGATTTTAAATTTGAATTAAACAGCGGTATTTTTTTTTTTTTTCTTCTTTCAAACATTTTTTAAGGTTAGATCGTGGGAGCTGGGAGATGATTTTGTTTTTAATTTTCACACTTATGGGCATATCTGCCCTCCCACTTAGCAAGTAATGAGGGTGAAATTCTGGAACGAACGAACTTGTCACACGGGGGCGGGGCGAACAGGGATTATACGGGGTCCTGCTCGGTGTTTCTTGGCAGTCCCGTGCG
>CM045883.1:7286305-7328805 GCA_025169545.1 Anguilla japonica | reverse complement strand
CTGAGGGAGCAGCTCCGCCCTCCCAGCGCGGGGCACGGGAGGATTTACGGCCGCCGGGTCCATGCTGGCGTTAGAGGAGACGGCATTAAGGGGTTTTACTGTCCAGTTTTTAAGGACGGGAAGATGCAGCCGGGGCAGGGTCATTTCTTCATCCGATGTACTTACTTGGACCTTTTAGGTGTGTGTGTGTGTGTGTGTGTGTCTGTGTGTGCGTGTGCGTTTGGGTGTGTGCGTGCATGTGTGCAAGCGCCTGTCTGTGTCTGTGTCTGTGTGTGCATGCGTGTGTGTGTGCATGTGTTTGTGTATGTGTGTGTCTGTGTTTGCCTGTTCGTATCTGTGTGTATGTGTGTGTGTGTGTGTGTATGCGTGTGTGCTTGTTGGTGTGTGTGTGTGTGTGTGTGTGTGTGTGTGTGTGTGTGTGTGTTTGTATGTGTGTGTAGGTGGGTGTGTATTTGTTTGTGTGTTTGTTTGTATGTGTGTGTAGGTGGGCGTGTTTGTTGGTGTGTGTGTGTGTGTGTTTGTAAGTGTTTGTGTTTGTGTGTGTGTGTATCTGTGTGTAGGTGGACGTGATTGTTGGTGTGTGTGTGTGTTTGTTAGTGTGTGTGTTTCAGTGTGTAGGTGGGTGTGTGTTCATTGGTGTGTGTGTTTGTGTGTGTTTGTGTGTGTGTGCAGGTGGGTGTGTGTTTGTTGCTGTATGGGTGCAGGTGAGAACGCAGGAAACCCATCTAATTTCTGCTTGCCAAATGTGTTGTTTACACGCTGGCAGGAGATGAAAACCAAGTGATTTGTTCAAGACGAGGAATTTGCTTCATAATTGCGGGGTTTAAATTCCCATGTTGTGAAACTTTATTCTTAATGCTGTCGGTTTAACATCTCCTCTTGAGCATTAAAGATCTACGGTTGTATTATTTTAAGCTTCAGTCCAACGGGGACTGTGTTTATTACACCAGTAATGGTTGTCGTTTTTTAATTCCTTCGTTGTTGTGTTAGCCTTCAAGTCCTGTAGCACGTGACTGCGCCCAACACGAGCTTTCCCTTTATCTCTCTCCCACGTTTTAGTGTAAAGATCAGACATAATAAAGTATTGGCAGGAAATGTGATGTTTACAATACACACACCAGAAGTGTATTACCCACTCTCGGCAGTGCTGGGATATTTCCCACGGGGAAGCAGCCGCAGCTACAAGGCAGCAATGTATGGCGGCGGCTACCGTTGTGCTTGTTTATTTGCAAGGGCACACACACACACACACACACACACACAGTGAGCAGTAATTTAGGGTTTTCAAAATCAAACTGAAAGACTTTTCTGTACATGCGTGTTTGTGCGTCTGTGTCTCGTGTGTGCACGTGTGCGTGTATGTACGTGTGTGCGCGTGCGTGTGCGTATCTATTTTAAGCACGTGTGTGCGCGCGCGCGCGTGCGTGTGTGTGTGTGTGCGCGGGGCGGGGGTTGAGTAATGGTTCGAGAAGTGCGCTTGTAACTCAAGGGTTTTGGGTTTGATTGCCAGCTGGGGCATTGCCATTGTACCCCTGAGCGAGGTACTTAAGCCGAATTGCTTCAGTAAAATATACAGCAGTTTAAATGGATTGTATGTAAAAATGTCATCCGCGTAAGTCACTCAGGATGAGGGGATCCGCTAAGCGCTGAGGGGTAAGAGCGAGGCGAGCGTGCGCCCCTGAGCGCGGGCGCGGGCACGTCCGGAAATACGCCCTCAGAAAATAGTTCCTCTGGCTGGCCGCCACACTGGAACCCTTTTTAGTTATTTATGGAACCCATCTGCGGGAGGTGTTAAAAGTACGGAATGCTCCCCGTTTTGACCCTTTTTGTCTGACCAAAAAAAAAACCAAACAAAAAAAATAAAACCCTTGAACTAAATAGGTTTCTCTGTGGGGACACAGTGGAGCCTTTTGGAGCCCTTTCTTCTGAGACTGTATGTGTGTGTGTGTTGCTTGTGTGTGTGTGTGTGTGCGCGCTTCTGCGCGAGTGTGTTTGTGCACATAGCCAGTGTGTCCGTCTGACTGTTGAGTTACAGTGCTGTGAACCCTTCGCTGGACCCTGTCGACGGGGTGAAGGTTTGAGCAGGGGATAAGCAGCTCTAAAGCCAAAGCTGTCCAAAAAAACCCCCCCAAAATTCTTCCCCTTGGCTTGAGCCCCCTGTCGCTTATTTAGTGGGAGAAGCTCAAAAGCAGGTGAATGGCGCCTTGGCGCTGGTTCGCACCCGTTTGCCTGGTACAGGTTTTTGGGATTCTGATGGGTCGCTCTGGGGGCTGATATTTAAAATGGGTTAGCGGAGTATAAAATAAATGAATATTCATTCATGACGTAAGGCGTATTTTTTTCTTGATTTGGCTCTCCACAGTTTTCGGATTTGTAATCAAAAAATTTGCATGTGGCAAAAATGCAGATTCTTTGCTTTTATTAGGGGGTATTTTTTCAGCATGTAGAAATTACAGCACTTTTTATGCGTAGTTCCCCATTTCAGGGTACGTACATATGTACGTACAGTACAGATGCACACAAAGACACACACACACACACACACTCGCTGGCCAATTATACCTGCAAGCCTTGTCACATCGTTGTAAAGATCTGCTGCAATTGTTTAGTCTCCCATGCTCCCCAGCTTTCCCAGCATCCATTGCGTCACGCGAGCGCAGATTCCCACGCAGCCGACGCAGGAGAGCTACGGGCGGCCCAATTACGTGCCGCGCCGCGGGGCCCGCCCTGCGCAGGCTGCGCAGCAGCTCTCTCGGGGGCACGCGCATCACGCACGGGACCCCGGGGGGCTCGAGGGCAGAATGAGCCGAAACGCAGCCCAACCCCCCCGGGTACATTTCCGACTCCCCCCCCCCCCCCCCCCCGCGTCCTCCTGGATGTGAAGCAGCTGGCTAACGATGAGCAGTTTCAGGTAAAAAGGGGAGGTGTTTGCTGCAGAACCTTTTAACCCTTCTAGTAGACGTGGTTGGACTAGTCACCTGCGTCCTGGCACTGGGGTAACCCGGGCTAACCAGAGCAAGGTAGCAGGAGAGGGAAGGTTTTATGCGTTATATGAAATTCCTGTGCTGTAGCTCATAGTCGAGCTCGCTGCCAACTAGAATACACAGAACAACATAATTAGGGTTATTATGTAAATCTCTGATGCCATGTTTTTGTACTTGTTTGAGAGATGAATGCGTGTCTGCCATATGGTACTTTTAGCATATTTTCTAAAATGAAGTCAATTTGATGTTCCAAAGCGTGTTGTAATGGTAACTTCAGTTTGTAACGGCATGTCTGAGCGGATTATGCATGCAAACAGGTTTCGCAAAGCAAATAAAAGCTTTTTTCATCCCGTATTTTAAATCACATTTCTGAAAAAATACTAAAAAAAAAATGGCAGTGCTTACTTTTTACAAGATAACGGGAGCAGTACCTGCATGGCAGTCGGCGATAAGGAATTAATTCAAAATTGTTTCAGTTAAAACTTTTAATAAACAAGATAGAGGGAGCGGGTAGCAGTGCTGCACCGCAGCAAGGCTTGTGACGGAACAGGAGATAATGGAGTTTAGCTCAGAGAGAGCGAGCCGTTAGGAGTTGACACTTAATAATCGAGTGCGTGTTCGGGTCTCCTCCACTGTCCCCGTGGCTTTCTGTATAAAGTTATGCGTTTGTGTCCTCCGCAGAAGTGACGGTTGTTTTTCAACGGCTGATTTCTCCGCCGTTTTCAAATGAGCTGCGCTCTCTTTATTTCCCCAGGGGAGCGGCCGGCGAGAGTTGTTCTTGTTTTTTAAAGGCGCGCGTGTACTGTCGTTATATTTACCCCCGTAATGGTCGTCGATGGGAAAGCATTGCATTGAAATTCCGAGCACGGATAATGGCAGAGGGGCCGATATTTGTTTGCACGCCCGTGGTAGAAGCAGATGAGCGCGGACAACTTATGAAAATATGTAACACACAAATACAGGATATTTCAAACTTGCTTACTTTACTGTTAAGAGAGCGTTCGTCCAGGGAGCTAGGGGGAGGCTCTGTGTTGCTTTTCTTCTGGATTTTAGCTGCCAAAAATGATGCATTAAAAAAAAGGTAAATAAGATGGTTCAGGGAAGTGTGATTAGGGTAGTTTTTGAGCGGTGACATTTTCACTTAATCTGCTGCATCTGCAGCGTGTTAACTGCACCGCTTCTCTGGCACTGAAAATGTTTCATCATCTTCATCCCATTGGCTGTGACCTTAGCGATGGGCTGACGACGATAATTTCATTGGCCGACACAAACACGACCTAGATGTTATTGGGCGGCAGTGTAGTATAATGGCCACAGGTTCGATTCCTGGGTAGCACACTGCCGTTGTACCCTTGGGCAAGGTACTTAACCTGCATTGCTTCAGTACATGTATCCAGCTGCATAAATGGATGCAGTGTAAATGCCATGTAAACGTTGTGTAAGTCGCTCTGGATAAGAGCGTCTGCTAAATGCCTGTACTCTAATGTAATGCAATATTATTGTGCATCCTTAGGTGTGATCGTTAGCCAGGATATCTGGCCAGAAAAGCTCTGTGGGTTTAGGGCTGGGGGGTCACACTAAATTCCCTGGGGGGTCACGGTGTCTGTGGCTTTCATTTTAATCAGCTGACTCTTGAGGCCTTGAGAACACGGTGTGTGGATTCTTTAGCCAGTAACTGAAGAACACCTCAGTAAACCCAGGAGACACTGTGGCCCTCCAGGACTGCCATTTGGACACCTGTGGTTTAGGGCAAGTGGTCTCCAACTCTGGTGAGCCACAGGCACTTCTCAGTTTCCATAATTGATTAATTAAATCAGTTGATTACACGGTTAACTCACCTCGCCTGGTTTCTTTGGCCTGAACTCGTCGCTAATGCCATGCGAAAACAAAAAACCAGCAGACTCTGCGTCTCTCCGGGGCCAAGGTTTCAGACCCCTTGTTTAGAAGGAATACTACTTTTATGTTTTCTTAATTTTAAGAAAATAAATTGAATGGTATTACATTTTTTTCATGTATAATTTTTTCTCCTTCTATAACTGAGAAAAAATTTTGCGCTGTTTTGCTCAGAGAGATGAAAACTTGTTGATTTCCCCCCCCCCCCCCCCCCCATTTATATCTGAAATATTTTCTGAACATTAATATCCTGTCTTAAATTAATGAGAGAACCTCTAAATAGAATTAATCACCGTATTTTTAATGGCTGGGGTTGCACGTCTCCCGGGCGAATTTGAGCATACGTGTCTCAGCCCAGACGGAGCCGGTGCCGATTTCCAAAGGGGTTCTTAACGCAAGAAGCAACAAAAATAAAAAGAAAAGAACAAGACGAGTTTCCTGGGCAACGAAGCAGGGAAGCGAAGGTGTTGATGTCTTGAGGGTGTCATCGGCTCGGGCAGAGCTGCAGGCCGGTGGTTGTCTGCGGCCTCTAACGTGTCGTTAAAGGCTCTGGGCTCCCGGCAGATTCTTCTGTTCGGCGGACCGGCGAAGCGGAGCTGGTTGGAGGAGCCTCATGCGAGTCGCCCCCTCAGAACACTTTGCATTCTGGCTTTTTTTTTTTTGTTTGAATGGCGGTCTTTATATTTGGCTTGAGGCAGGGCTTTGCTTTTTTTTTTTTTTTTTTTTGAGATCTCTGAGATGCGATTACCGGATACAGCGCTGTAGCGGCGAGAGCGTTTTGCTGCAAAAAAAAAAAAAAACAAGGTGAAATCACCCACGGCTACCCCTGACGTCAATAACTCTAAAGGGCCGGGTCAATGGAGGGGAATATGAGGTGATTATATTTTGGGAGCCTCCGGTGCAATCAGACGCCCACTTTCTCACGGGACATTGACATACCCGTGCCCGGCTAGACTATTTAAACGAAAGCAACCCCACTCCCCCTCCGCACCCCCAAAACCCCAACATAATCCACCCCCCCACCCAAAACGGCCTGTGATATGAGCATTTTGTTGACAAATAGGGAGGGTTCCGGTTGGATCACCTTGCCAGGAAGTCTTTAGTGCTTCATCACTCACCCTGCTGCGCGAGTGGGAGGAACAGCAGGCCATTACCGCAGAGGGGATCTCCTCTCTCTCTCCTCTCTCTCCTCGCTCTCTCCGCGCTCACGCGGCCCGACATTAACCACCTGCTCCTGCTCCTGGCTCCGCTCCTCAGACGCCGCGCTATTAGGAGACGGCCGCTGACCTTGCTGTGGAGCTCCATCCACCGGCGGCCGGGGGGGGAGGGGAGGGGGGGAGGGGGAGAGAGGGGGGGGGGGGGGGGGGGGGAGGGAGAGAGAGAGGGGGGGGAGAGAGAGACAGAGAGAGAGGGAAAGAGAGAGGGAGGGGGAGAGAGAGAGAGAGGGAGGGAGGGAGAGAGAGAGACAGAGAAAGAGGGAGAGGGAGGGTGGGAGGGAGGCAGAGGGAGAGAGAGACTTGGAGAGTGAGAGGGAGGGAGAGAGAGAGAGGGGGGGAAGAACGAGGGAGAGGGAGGGAAAGAGAGGGAGGGAGGGAGAGTGAGAGGCACGGAGAGTGAAAGTGTGAGAGAGAGAGAGAGAGAGACATGGGGAGTGGGAGGGAGGGAGGGAGGGAGAGAAAGAAAGAGAGAGTGAGAGGGAGGGAAGGAGAGGGGGAAGAGAGCAGGGGGAAAGAAAGTCGGGAGAGACAGAGAAAGAGAGGGAGAGAGAGGGACACAGAGAGTGAGAGGGAGGAAAGGAGAGAGGGGTAGAGAGCAGGGGGAAAGAGAGAGACAGAGTGAGAGGGACACAGGAGAATGGGGTAGAGAGCAGGGGGGAAAGAGAGAGGGGTGCAGAGAGAGGGGAGGGATAGAGAGTGAGGGGGAAAAGAGGAAGGGAAACAGGAGAGAGAGAGAGAAAGAGGGAGGGAAACAAGAGAGAGAGAGAGAGAGAGAGTGTGTTTAATTTTCATTAAGGAGAGGTTATGCATTACCTGCTCCTCTGCCCAGGGGTTTATTATGCACACTTCTGAATGATCGAGTGTTGTGTTCAGGTCGGGGGGGGGGGGGGGGTGCAACACTGACCTCCTTACGAGGTTCCCCCAACACCTGGAACACTGTAAATATTCATTCTTTAAATGGCTTTTCATTTTCATTTCATTTCATTTTATATAGAGGTTTTCTCTCCCCCCCCCCCCCCCCCCCCCCCCCCTGTGTACAATGCCTATTCCTTGTACAGTAATTATCCGTTCTGGTTATGAAGAATATATCCAAACGTATAATTTAATGCGGTGGACACACTGGGCGCTGGTGATGAATGGGACTCTAATCTGTGGGATTAGATAACTGTGTTCTTCCCCTTATCTGCAGGGCGCGTGGTGACTCAGCCTGTCAGGATCGCACAGTTTAATGACAAAGTCTCTCCGCGTTCCTTCGGGGGACGTTATTATCGTTATTAGCTCTTTTGTTATTGTCATTGCATTATTGCTGCCGCGGTCCGCAATATTGCTTCTTCTTCTTCTTTTTTTTTTTTTTTTTTTTTCATTATTTATTTTTGTTTACTCTTTCAAGAATCAATTGAAGGGGAATTAAACCTGGCTTCTGCTCAGCACCTAATTTGCAGGTAACTACAGAACCTTTTTTTTTTGGACTGAAAACAGAAGGAGAGGACGGCGCGTCGTGTGCAATTACGGCCGTCAGAGCGCTGTGATTTTCCACAGTCTGGCCAAGAAATTACGCCGCGTGTCCGAAGATCCTCAATGAATAATGAATGAATGCTAGTTCCCCCCTGAAGGCCCCCTTCCCCTCCCCCCCTCCCCTCCCCTCCCAACAAGTCCCAAGTCTCGGGCGAAGCTCTTTTATATGGTGATAAACAAGCATGACGCCGCTTCTCTGCTCGGCGATGCTCGAAATAAAAATGAAAAAAAAAAAAAAAAAAAAAAAAAAAAAAACCCCCGTTCCCATTCGCTCTCCCGCTTGCACCGCGCTTAACTAGCGAGACGGCAGCGGCGGGAATCGGCGCGCCTCGCGGCTGAGAAGCAGATGCTCGCGACGATTTGTTCGACAAGTCAGAGGGCAGGCCCCCGAGAGGCGATCCATCTGCCCGTGCCGCTCCGCGTCTCCCCAGAAGAACCGGGGCGGAGTTACGCGAGAGGGGAGCGATGGAGGAGAAACCTGGCAACCCTGCATGTGGAGGGAAACTAGGGTGGGGTTACGTGAGGGGAGTTTTGGAGAAACCTGGCAACCCTGCACATGGGGAGGATTGGGAGGAGTTGCGTAGGGTGGGGGGGAATAACGGAGAAACCTGGCAACCCTGCACGTGGCAGGGTACTTGGCAACAGGGAACCTGCGCAACTGGTCATTGAGCAACTGGTCACCCACGCGCAGGTGTGTTGACAGAGTTTACGTTACATTGCATTAAATTACAGGTGACTTACAGAACTTTATAAACAGCATTTACATTCCATCCATTTATACAGTAGGATGTATTAAGTGCCTTGCCCAAGGGTACAACGGCAGCGTCCTACCTGGGAATTGAACCTGCAACCTGAAGGTCCTAACCCATTATATTACACTGCCTCTCTAGTGTACTCATTATACCACACTGCCCCCTAGTTTAGCCCACAGGATGTAAAGTGCTGCTTTGGGTCTGACAGCAGAGAGACATCAAATCTGTTTTTTTTTTAATTTTAAAAATATATATTTTTTTTTTTCCAAATTCTGTGATCCAAGTGCATGATGGAATCAGATTAAAGATGTAAAAGAAATAAAAAGCTTTGAACGTCTGCTGCTTGCTGCTAGCTGCTAACATCTTTAAAATTCAGCATTTCATCTTTTCTGTCTTGTTGATGGCTGTGCGCACTCCTCCGCACCATCTTACACTTTTTAAAAAAAGCTGTCTTTCCATCGTTAGTAGCAAACAACTCATCGCTCATAATGTAAACCTTCTGCTGAAATAGGTTTTTGATGTAGGCCTGTAACAAGGCGTAATGTAGCGTTGATGTATAATAAGGCACACTGTAGCATTTCCTCATTATGCCTCGACGTCTAACTGTAACACAAAACTGTAGCGAATATGTTTCGGTTGAAAAACCGGCAAACGTAAATGGTGCGCACTACATTTATGAAAGAGGTGTACATGCGCCAGACAACCGCTACCATGAGCAGATACTGATACAGATCTGGTCTCCCCCACCTCTGCGGTCCAGCCCCTCTTTCGTCATTGCCTCCACCCTGCCCACATCTGTCGCCACCTGCTGTTCCCCATCGCCGCCACCCGGCCCCACCCATCATCTGAGCCACATCATAAACCTTATAAAACTGACTGACATGTTGGTCACCAGTCGGCACCCTGAGCCAACCAGAGGAGGATGGGTTTCCCCCCTTGAGCCTGGTTCCTTCCAAGGTTTCTCCCCATCTGCCACAGGGAGTTTTTCCTTGCCACTGTTGCCTTAGGCTTGCTCCTGTGGGGGTTTAGGCCAGGGTTGTCTGTTAAAGCGTATTGTGACAACTGCTGTGAAATACGCCATACAAATAAAATTTGATTTGATGATGATTTGATACACATTTAAAACCTGATCGTTTTAAAAGTAGTGTTCTGGAAGGAATGGAGGGTTCGCTCTGTTGCGCTAACAAAGCATAGCATTAGCTGTCGTCCACTGTATGTACATTAACATTAACCAACTATATATGTTCTAATTTAGAACATTTCGAATAACATAAAAATGTCTATATGAGGAATTCAAATGTAAAAAAAAAAAAGAATATATATCAGTAATAACTCTCTGAACTTTCCCTCACAAATTAAACCATTAAAATAGTGTGTGACACCCTTGGGAGATTCATGATGGTTTATTTTTTCTTCGTCAAGGACGAGTTGCCAAGATTATTTATGATGTTAGTAAAAATCCTGACAAATCATATGCAAGCTCACTCCTGTCAACATGTGGATTTACTGTTATTGAAGTAGGAAAAATATATTTTTATGCATAGTTTGGATGCAAACTGGTTTGTCTTTGACTTGGACTTTCTAAAGATTTTTCTGAAAATTTGTCAGTCTCTTTCTCCTCCGGTGCTACTGTTTTTAGTCTGATATGGTCGAGGAAAGCTGATAACATTTAATAATAATAATAATGATAATGCATTTTATTTATGTAGCACATTTCAAGAATGGAGCACAAAATGCTTTCCAGAGCAGATAAAAGAATAAGGTGTACAATTGCAATGTGTGCCCAGGATAATTGAGTTTTTCAGGTGTACAGACCTGGCATCTTGTTGCCAAGAATGACAATGCAAAGCCATTTAATTGAGGTTTAAGGTTTAAACCAGCAACATTCCCATTTATGGAAATGAAGGGTGCTGTTCCAAAATTCAAAGAGAAGCCTAAAAGGAAAAGGCGCCCAGTCATGCAGCCATTTCCTTGCACCATGGCATTATGGGAAGAGAACGTTAAAAAGGCTCCTGTCAGGCATTTGTTTATTTTTTTTTGGTTTGTTCTTGAATAATGTATTCGTAGAACACATTATTTGCTTTGGACACAGTTCACGAGTTCTGCGAACAATTAATTTATTTTGCTAAAGTAATATGCAGGATGAGAGTGAGGGAATCAATTGGAATGGTGCTCATCAGCGTTTTTGGGATGTTTGGGATTTTTCTTTTGGGTCTTTTTGGGATACTGCACCCCCTCACCCCCACAGCTTTCTCGCATATCTCCAGTCTTACTGTTAATGTTCATTTAAAACATTCGAATCAATTTTTTTCAATTTAGTTGTGTGCAAATGAGACCCCTAAATGGATGGTAAATGTTCTGTATTTATATATCGCTTTTATCCAAAGCGCTTTACAATTGTTGCCTCTCATTCACCCATTCACACACACACTCACACACCAATGGTGAAAGGCTGCCATGCAAGGTACCAATCAGCTCGTTGGGAGCAATTAGGGGTTAGATGTCTTGCTCAGGGACACTTTGACGCGCCCAGGGCGGGGGATCGAACCGGCAACCCTCCGACTGCCAGACAACTGCTCTTAAAAAATTGGGCTAAATGGGGGAAATGGTTTTTTGGGTGGCACAGTGCTGCAGTGGGTAGCGCTGTCGCCTCACTGCAAGAGGGTCCTGAGTTTGAGTCCCGGCCTGGGCCTCTCTGCGTGGAGTTTGCATGTCTCTCTGTGCCCGCGTGGGTTTCCTCCCACAGTCCCTTTTAGAGACCAGATTACCCCTGGGTGTCGAGTGTGTGAAATGGTGAGTGAACGGTGTGTGTGTGTGTGTGTGTGTGCGTGTGATTGATTGGCGACCTGTCCGGGGGTGTGTTCCCGCCTCGATGGTTCCGTCGGATTCCGGACCGTCGATTGTCGTCGACGCCGCTCTCGTCGATTTGTGAATTTGATCTAGGCTCCTGAAACCTTGTTTGGTTTGGCAGTGGCGTGGTGAGAAACAGCATTAGCACGATGATTACACTGCGTCAGGCGCCTCCCTGATCAGATGAGCCCGGTCGTAATTCTGGGGCTTTGAGGGGCGTTGGGTTGGAGTGGCAAGCTCGTTTGTCACTTTGACACAAACATAAAGGCTCTTCTTCTTCTTCAAAAAAAATCCAGCTGTATTGATCCCACCCCAAAGCCCGCTTTTAGTGGTTCCTATTGACCCGCTTCTATCTCCAGGTATCTTCGAGTGTTACCCAGGATGGATTTTCAGTCACTTCTTATGCTGAGTCTGTTCTGGGATTTTAATTTTTTTTTTTTTTTTTTTTTTTAATTGACTTTAGCCCTATTTTTGTACAAGCATTTAGGCAGAGCTAAAATGAGTTAAATTTTTACAGCCCAATTTACTGCACTTGGCTCAGTTATCTTCTTCTTCTTCAAAAAAAAAAAACAATGTGCCATTTTTTTTTCTTTTTTCCTCAGGAAGAAAGCTGTACTATTGAATTTAATGCACAATATGCATTTTTTTGTTTATGCTTTGAGCCATGCAGCGCGTATCAAAACCTATTGTGCACCAGAAGCCAAATGTCATTTATGAGCTGTGGAAAGCACAGTTAGATTTTTTGTTGCAAGCTGGCAAGCTGTTGATGGCAAAAAAAAAAAATTCCAATAAGAAGTCACCTTCCAAAGGCCTGAACCACCTTCCAATAAAAAGCAACTTCAAAACCTATCGTGCAGGTACTTGTGTAAACCTCTTCCTGGATTCGGCTATTCAAAGATGGCAGCAGGCATGCTGGGAAAGTTTCAGAAGGGATAAAATGCAGCGATTTTAATGCTCACAATACAAGCAGGTGAACGTCAGAATTCAGGGGTATTACACCCTAAGCCAAAACAAACTGGAGGAGTGTGCCGGTCAATAAAGCAGTAAACTAACGATCTGCACTCTGTGACTGTTGTGATTGTGAAATACAGCCTGCTTTCACATTTTGGTCTCCTGCCAGTGGCTTGTCCATGTTGTGCAAAATGTCAGTTAATGACACCTTGCAATCCAAAAAAACATCTAATTTTTTTTTTTTTCTTTTGCCCCCCCCCCCCCCCATTTCTCCTTAATTTGGAGAGGATTGCGATCTCATATCTGCGCTCAGCGCTTCCTTTTGAGGCGCGCGGTGCCAAGCACCACTTAATAACACACCGCAGCTCGCAGGCGAGGCCCGCGCTGAGGCGAGCTGTAATTTATCTATCATTTCCTGTTTATGATTCTGAAAAAAAAAAAAAAAAAGTAATTACACTTTTTACACACACTCTTTACCTCATGACTTAATGAACACTTTAAATAAAGAAAAAAAAGCGAATGCACAGGGTCTTTAATAGCAGTTGCGTAGAAATCTGACATGGAGGATCTGATGATTAAGGTGTTTTTTATTTTTTAATTTTTTTTTTAAATCGTTCTTTATTGGGCTACAGGAGAGTGGCGGCGTGAGACCGTGTGTGGAACCTTGGAATGTGTAGTGTTCCATTTCCTTCCATCAAATGAATGCTTTGGCTGTACAGCGTGTTCCAACACACCGCCCGAGTCTTCTCCTTCTGTCAGCCAGGCTGGCGAGCAAGTGGCAGCCAGACCTTCAACACCTACTTTGTTTCGTTCGGTAGCTCCTAGTAAGATGGTGAAAACTGAAGGAAAGGTGAGAAAACCAGCAGAATTGGGGTCAGCCTGGTTTTCTTTCCCCCCTGCCGAATGTCTCTGTTGTCCTCCACAGTACAGCACTGTGTGTCTAGGATGGGAATGTACTGGATTATGAAGTGCGTGTTGTGCTAAATGTGTGATTGGAGGGACAGCGATGGATAAATTAAAATGTTTTAAAAAAAAAAAAAGTTTTTTAATATCTCCAAAACTGCAGATGTAATTGCTGCTTGCCATTCTCTGCTGGACGGTCTCTAGAGGCTCTCCAGATATTGTGTGATGTGTCATCGCTGTGTCTGAAGTAGCGGTTCGATTTTTTGAACAAGTGGCCACTTGTTGACTGTCCAGCGATTGAAGCGCGGCAGTTTGGGCTGAAATGGGACAGAGCTGGCTAACTGTGACTGAGCAGAGATGGCTGTGTATCTGTGGGGGGGTGGGGCATCCTTCAAAGACAAGGATCAATATAAGGATAACAACAGCGCAAAATCAATCTGCTCCTTGCTGAATCCAGGCATTATGTGACTGGGGTGGCCAGTGATCATGGGGGGAGGTGGGGGGGGGGGGTGCGTTGCGGGGGCCGGGGATGGGGAGTTGGGGGGGGCTGTTGGGTGACTCATCCTGTTAAGGTACTGTCTCAGTGTCTGGACAGCCCCGCTGTCTTTTGCGGTGTCCAGACCGTGACGGTGCTGCCTGTGACTGGACGCCCTGTGTCTGGAAGGACAGCATCTCACTGCTCACTACTGCCCCCTGCTGGGCGACCGGATACCCGCAATCTACCAGTTGAGCTGCAAACAAAAAGCATTCCTCCTGCTCGTGTCTGTGTGAGCCCGACTCGTAGACTGTGGTGTGATAAGAAGCGGTGCCTGACGTCACACGCTTCAGAGGGCAGCACATGCACCAATAGCAGAGGTTGTAGCAGCGAGAACTGATGAATATGATTGGACGTTCCAAATTAGGAAGAAAACGTTTTTTTTTTTTTTTTTAAATGCTTAGTCTGCGAAGAGATGGCAACTACTGCAGTTTAATTAACCAACTTAAGTCCTTAAGTCTGAGAGTATTCGAGATAATTTTCTTTAATGCCTCAGACAGATGATTGCTGTCATACTCAAAATGAAGTTATTTAATTTCCTGTGAAAAGTGAATAGATTAGTATTGTGCATCTGTCAACTTCTCTCTCTATGCTTTTTTCTGTGGAATCCGGTGCGATGAAAAACTCGGATTTAAATTTTTCCGAGCTGCTTGTTCCGCGGCCTTGAAACAAACCGCGATCAGCCCGGGCCTGTCAGGCGTGATGGAGTCCCCTGCCCGCGGGATTACTGCGCGATATCATCGCCGCCATCGGAGCGGAGAGAGCGGAGGGAAGGACACCTTCTGCGCTCATTCTGAGCCGCGAACGGGTCGTCCGTGAGGACAGCGCCAACTGCAGCGTATCCCAAAGCCGTATTCTCAGAACCTTGCTTTGTATAACCTTTGGTCTTTTTTTTGGGGGGGGGAGGAGGGGGTTAGTTATAGACCGGCCGAGTAATCTCTTTCCTCCCACATGCCAGTTGTATGCTGACCCCCCCCCCCCCCCCCAACCTCTGCCTTCCACCGTTGCTTTAATGTAACTGACTTTCATTGAGTCTCGGTGAGTTTCTGAACGACTTCTCCGAATGAGATGATCTCTCTGTGCCGTGACCTAACAGGCCATTTGCTATGTGCTGAGTTTTAAAAACAGTATTTTTTTGTATTTGTTTTTGGGGCTGTTGTGAGACTCGGGCTTCACTCCCGAGAAAGTAAGAAAAAGCTTTTTTCTCTTTCAATAGTGACCGAGAGCAGACAGCCTCTTAAGGGGCAGCTTGGGCTCAGTGTTTTGGATGACGGGTCACTTTGAAAGAATAACACGGAGCAGAGCCTCAGGCAGTGCCTTTCAAGGCAGCCGCACCCAGACGTATCACTTTAAAATCAAACAACGTCCATCATAATCGCACCACGTGCGCCCCTGGCTTGTACTTAACGCCTTTTTTTAAAAAAAAAACCATAATTTAACTTTTGTTAAGATCTTGGGAGAATTGTAGGAGCCACAAACGAAAATACAGCCGAAAAAAAAAGCTTTTGTTTGCCTCCGCTGATTGGTGATTGCTACTGCCACAGATTACACTTGTATGGCTTAGATCCAGAAATCCAGGGTTATGTTTACTCGCTGTGCGCTGGAAGTTGAGCACTTCTGCAATCAAATTACGAAGTCGTAAGTTAAAGAGATCCCCGAACCGAGAGAGAACAGCGGCTTCTTATCTTCGCCGGTCCGATGTCTCTGTGTTTAAGCCAGATGGGGGGGGAAAAAATAGGCTTTCTGGAGAATCTCAAGCTTTAAAATAGAAAATGAAACGTTTTGAGGAATTTTTGACTGCATTTGGAAGGCATACATATCAGGGCCAGCTCTGATGAAGCAGGGGGGAAGTGAAGCATTGTCAACTCAGCTGTTTCTCTAAGGCTCTGTTTTGGGGGTCCAGGGGGTGGCCCCTGTTCGAGGCATGAGGGGTGCATAAGGTAGAGCTGTGCGGGTGCGGACTGTGGCCAGGTGTCCTTTGGGGCCACGCCTGGTTGTCTGCAATGGTGAGCAGGGAAGGGAGGGCTTAGGTTACCAGGCCTCTCATTTCACATCAGCTGTGCAGCCCTCACAGAATATAATATACTGCAGATATATTGAGCTAAAATATATTATCAATGTCTGAAAAATCTGCCACTGAGGTACTGCCATTGCTACAGTGGTAGCCAGGGCAGGAAGATCACCATATTTACTGTGGTACAGTAACTACGGGAGCTCAGTAACTATGGTGCTGTAGCTATGGCAGTAACTGCACCATGTTTACTGTGGCACAGTAACTATGGCAGCTCGGTTGCTGGGATGAATAGTAGTTGAGAAGCTATTGGCTGTTGGAACACGTGTGCACACGCAGTGCAAATTCTTTAGTGCCCCCAGAAAGACCTGCTGTCCTGCAGTGTACACACACACACACACACACACTCACACACACACACACACACACACACACACACCGTGCTGCTGTTGTTTACAGGTCCTCCGGTAAGAGCTGCGGAGAGGGGGGGGGGGGCTTGTCTTGAGGCTGCGGTTTTCCCAAATGAAGTTAACGAGCCGAGCCGCTGCTCTCCTCGCTCCCATCGTTACTCCATAAAGTTTTGCTTACAGCACAGAGCCGGCGAATTAGGCCGCGGGCCGACGTGATTGGCGGGTTTACAGCGGGAGGCTGGCTCCGCGGGCTCGTTCGCAAGCCGCTCGCGGACAGCGGCCCCCGCCAGCAACGGCTCAGTTCATTTTTTTTTTTATTTATTTTTTTTTTTTTTTTGCGAAGGTCCAAATTTGAAAGACTTGGCCCGGCTCTTCAAAACGCTGCGCGTCCAGGGTTGCGCCCGTGCCGAAAAGAAGGATTGGGGCGTACTGGCTGCAGCTCTCCTCTCCAACGGGCTGGAATGGAATCAAAAGCACGCGTTTCTCATGAGATCAGAGGGCTGGAACGCCGTGGTTACGTAACGTGAGTCATCGCTCGCCGCTGCCGCGGAGTCGACCTTGAGGCCGGAAAGCGACGGGGAGCAGAAAGGCTCACGGCTCCCGCGCCCTTTTCACCGGCCGTGAATCGGACCGCGGGAGCCCTTTCATCATCGCCTTTTTTTTTTGCATATCTAAAGGATTTTTTAAAAGCTTGGTTATTTTTTATATATTTTTTTTCAAGATGTCACGAAGCACGAAACGATCGCGCTGTTACACTTTCCTGGCAGTTTGACGCATTGTAAGCACGATGGCGTCAAGAAATTAAACTTAACATTTTCCTCTGGGCGTGTTTGCGACTTTGTTGAGAAGTTGTGATTAAGGCTCTGGCGCTTCAAAATGTCATTGAATATTGACCATTTCGCAGGCTGCTGCTTCTGATTTAGCATTGACATGGTCAGGCACTATAAAACACAGACTCTCTGAGATGTATTTGTTTGTCTTTTTGCATTCCGCTTAAAGTTTACTCTTGTGTCGACAACTACTTTGGTGACGTCCGTCCATTCCTCTTCTTAAAGTGCTCATTCCTAGCAGGAATACACCTTGGACAGGTCGACCAATCCCATCGCAGGGCCCACACACCATTCACTCAACTATAATGGGGGTGGGGGGGTTGAACCTGTCCCAGCATGCAGTGGCCCACCCACACACCATTCACTCACGCTTTCATACCTACAAGCATTTGGAGTCTCTAATTAGCATGACCTCGCACGTCTTGGGACTGTGGGAGGAAACCAGAGTGCCCGGCGTAACCCCACGCGGGCATGGGGGGAACGTGCAAACTCCCTGCAGAAATGCTGCTTGGGGTGGGATTCGAACTCGGCACCACCTTGCTGTGCAGTGGCAGTGCTATTCGCTGTACCACTGCGCTGCCCTTGCATGGCGTCTACTTTCTGAACTGCTGCCAGTGGCCTGTTAATACAGCACATTACCATTAATTCACACGTCTCTCGTGCAAAATTAGGCACCTTTGCTGTGTGAAAGGCAGTGCCATGTCCCTTGGGAATTCAATCACTTGAGATAAACTTTTATCCTATTTTTCTACTTTGTAACCTATGGTAATTTCACACGTTGCTCGGAAGGTTCTATAAAAGTTATACTTTTTTTGTGTTTCCTTGACAACTGTGAACTAGATAATGCAAAAGTTTTCTTTATCTAGCTATCCAGCTTAGGGAGACAGAAATGCTCCCCTACTGGGGACCCTAGTTCTAATGGGGACCTTGGCTCTAATGGGGACCTTGGCTACAGAAAACAGGAAACCTTTGTCTTTCTTTTGAGTCCAAGAAAGTTTTTTTTTATTTTTTCCCCCTCAGTCTCTGAAGAGTGCCAAAAGTCTCTTTACTGTCTGCCAAAAAAAAAAGTTTTTGAGTCATTAGGTGACACGTTGATGGTTATCGCATGGCCCGTCTGTTTGGGTCTGCTCTGTCTGGAGGGGCCGATCGCTATTCCAGGCGCGCAGTGCGGAGTCAGCACCCGGCCACGAGCCGGAGAGGAAGAGCGGGAAGAAGTGAGAGAGAGAGAGAGAGGGATGGAGGGAGGGAGGGAAGAGAGAGAGAGAGAGAGAGAGAGAGAGAGGAGAGAGGGAGGGAGAGCGAGATGGAGAGAGGGAGGGAGAGGAAGAGAGAGGGAGGGAGGAGGAGGGAAGAGGGAGGAGAGGCGAGAGAGAGAAAGGGAGGGAGAGAAGAAAGGGGAGACGAGAAAAGGGAGAGAGAGGGGAAGAGATAAAAAGGGGGAGAGGGAGGGAGAGGGAGAAAGAGAGAGAGAAAGGGAGAGAGAGGAAGGAGCGAAAGGAAGAGATGGAGAGAGAGAGAAAGAGGGAAAGAGAGGGAGGGAAGGAGAGAGAGAGAGAATGAGCGAGGGAGAGAAAGAGAAACGAGAGAGAAGTGTACTGGCGGACGGGAAGATGGAGGGCTGCGGGCACCACAGCGTTTGATGATCTTGCGCCCGGTCCGATGGCAGGCCGAGCTTCAGACTTTTTTGCCACGTTTGTGAGTTACGAGCGCTGGACGTTTCTCCATTAGCCCTGGTTTTACAGTGTAGTAAAGGGCCCGTGAAGCTTCTGCAAACCGCTGCGTCTTTGGTCAAATGACCTCTGCCTTCAGTGAGCCTCAGGTAACCCTTTCAGATGAGGCTAATGCGTTCTATGAATGGTTATAAAGGCTTTATAACTGCTTAGTTAGCAGTACATAACACCTTGTGCATGACATATCAAGTGACCGAATCCATATGCCTGTTTGTGGTTATGGACATAAGAGCTTATGAATGTCAATGTAGTGCTATGCAGTCCTTATGGCAGAGTAATATAGCTCTTATGAAGGACTGTTCACAGAAAACATTAACCAGAACTATCTATTCCATTAGGTAATTCATTAAATACTGTTTAAAAGTGCGCACTGAATCACTGCTTCATGCAGAGCTCTTGCCTGTGATTCAGGTAGGGGGTGCACACAGGGCTGCACTGTATTAGCCTCTACCTCTTTGCAGTTTACTTAGGGACACCTTGCTCACAGAGCGTGCCTGAATTGCCTCTCCCACCCCTCCCCCCCCCCCCCCCCCCAAGCCCATTTTGTACCCATAAAGTGCGCTGGGGAGAGGATTGTGCCCGGGCTATTTGAGACGGCACTCGAGGTCCGCCGGTCTGGCCGGGCCGTCCTGTCTCATTGCGCTGGAGATGGCCCAGAACCGGCTCTCCGCCGACACGATATTGCGAGGGAATATTCCTCACCCGTTCCGAAGCTGGCAGTTTTGTGGGGAGATAAAGAGGTGTTTTTTGGTAACTTGCGGGCAATGGGGTGTTCCCGAAACACACTCGAGCTGTCAGGTAAATTGCCTACTTACTGATGAGCTTCCTGTTATTTCCGCCATGTCTTTTCAAGATGGCCGCTAACTGGCAGTCAGTGGTCTGAGCTGACTGAGTGCGCCCAGCTGCATTTATGACTCGTTTTTTTAACCACTGTTGTTGTGGTGGTGGTGGTTGCTATTAATACTACGAGCGGTATTTGTAGCACTAGAAAAACAGAGCTGCCCTCCAGCCCTCTCTCTTGTGGTCCTGGCCGCAGCTGCAGGCTATAGTGGCGATACATAATCTCTCTGCCATGTGCACTGATTCGCCGGCTCGCGGAGATAAGTTAAAAGTGATATGTTGTTGTACATTGAATGCCCTTAAGTCAGGAAGGGATTATCTGCTACGGAATTTGTCTACAATGAAGGGGAGGGAGGAAAAATGAAAAAAGAGAGAGAGAGCATGAAGGGGAGAGAGAGAGAGAGCATGAAGGGGAAAGAGAGAGAGAGCATGAAGGGGAAGGAGAGACAGACAGACAGTTCAGAGGGAGAGAGAGAGAGAGAGAGACAGAAAAAATCTTTAGAAAGTAAATTGCTTCAGTTGACGGGGCCGAGTTCCGGAGCCTTCCCCACGTGGAGCAATCAGGAATTAATTCAGCCGTCAATATCACCTTAATCACTGGAGCGCCTCCGCCCGGGCCACGCTTCTCACCGCGCCGCCGTGGAAAATACAAATGAGACGCCGCCGCCGCCGCCGCCGCACGCCGTCCGTCAGCCCCGCGCAGGGTGGGAGCCATGGCGACGGGGAGGAGGAGGAAGAGGAGGAGGAGGGGTCGAAGGAGGCAGGAGAAAACCGGAGACGGACGGACAGAAGGGGGGGGGGGGGGGGAGGGGAGGATGGGGTGGGGGGGGGGGGAAAGGGAGGGATGTTGCGGTGCCATGCGGCCAGGTGTGAGAGGAGAAGAGAGAGAGAGAGAGAGAGGGAGAGGGGGCTGATGGGAAGGCTGATAAGTCCAGATTGATTTGAGGCAGCGCGGAGAAGAATAACAGAGGGATTGAGGGGTGAGATGGACAATAGAGAGGGATGCTGTCTTCGTGAGAGAGATTGGGAGAGGAAGAGGGGGGAAAATAAGGGAAGGACGAATGAAGGAAAAGGAAAGAGAGAGAGTGAAACAGAGAGAGAGAGCAGAGGAAAGGGAAAGAAAGAGACAGGAGCCAGGGAAAGGAGAACTGCTGCACCACAAGGATGGAAAGACAACAACAAACAAACAAACAAACAAACAAACAAACAAACAAAGCAAACAAAAAGCAAGCGAATGGCTGAACTGGTAGAAAGGAGAAGCGGAGCGGGAGAAATGAAAGGGGCTCGGGGGGGATCTGTCGTGACTGTGATGTGTGGCCGTGCCGCACGGAGGAGGGCGGGCATCGGGCGACACACGGGCGCAGTTTCCCTCTGTGCCAACGTCTGCTCGCCGTAAACGCTGAACCCCCCCCCCACCCCCACCCCCCACCCCCCACCCCCCGCCGTTCCTCTCTGGCGAGAGGCTCCCTCCGGTTTTAATTGGAAACTCAGGGAGGTGGATGAAGAGACGCTTTGGGGTTTTTTTTTCATCCACACCCCCCCCCCCCCGCCACCCCACCTCCCCAACACCCTCCCTCCCCACTTGAGTCTTTATTTAAAGGCTTCCCTAGGAGAAGCTGTTATAAACCTCAACTTTAATGAGAAACAAATGGAATACAAACGGCGGTTGATTATCCCTTTCGCTAATTAGTTGAGTTGTGCGTGCGTGTGTGTGTGTGTGTGTGTGTGTGTGTGTGTGCGCTTGTGTGTGTGTGTGCCACTTCGGATCCGTGCCAGTCTGACGCGTTTAATGGGACTGATTGGCGCCCTCTTTTGTGCCGCTGACCTGTGTGAAATTGTGTTGTAGAGGGCTGGGGGGGGGGGGGGGGGGGGGGGGGGGGGGGGGGGGGGGTGCGGGGATGGCTGGGGGTGGGGGGGGGGGTGGGGGGGGCTGGGGTGTGTATTTCCCAAGGGGAAGGGGGACGTAAGGTTTGCTGACGCCAGGAAGAAAATCTGCCCGGGTTCCCATGACGACATCTGTCACTCTCGCCCTCGCCTTTCACCCGTCACTCAATCAAAGCCCTGACGGGGGGGGGGGGCCCCTGAGCGCTGGTCATCGCCGCACGGCCCGGCGTGAAGCGTGTCACACGCAATTTAGCTGTGGAGGGCGGCGGCGGGGGGGGGGGGGGGGGGGGAAATGAAAAATCACACAAATAATGTCGGGTTGGTGGCACTCCCATCAAATGCATCGCCGGTTTCAAAGTGTGCAAGGACAGTGCTGGGGTTTTATCGCCCGGGAAAGACATAAATATCCCCACGGCGGGGCGGCGGGAAAGGAACCTGTCGGGCGGCGAACGGCGAACAGCTTCCTCTCCTCTGGGTGACGGGACCACCCAGCGCCGATTGCAGGCGGCGGACCTTCCCCTGAGCGCGCCTCCGCCCTGCTGGAGCCCCCTGCGCTCCTCTGCCGCCGGCCCGTGTCGCCGCTATCGATTTTCACGCAGCGCCCTTGGGCAAGGTGAATTCATCAACTTATCCCACTATTCCAAACCCGTCCCCCCCCCCCCCCAAACCCCCACCCCCCATCACTGTGTTGAGGAAGATTGTGTTAGGGAATGCGCCTTTAATTGCTTTATAATAACCAGGTTTGGGGGGGGGGGTAGTGTGTGGGGCGAGCAGATTGTACCCTTGAGCGGCGTGCGTCGCGCTGGCTCGCCGTCTTAGTGTCCGTCGACGTAAACGCGGCTCTGCGCGGAAACGTAAGCAGGGGAGCCGGCGGCTAACGGCGGAGCGTCCGTAATGATGAGCCGTGCGGCGTTTGTAATGACGCGTCCCGCGGGCGAACCGCCCCAGCTGCAGCCGCCGTGCCGCGACCCCGTAATCAGCCTGTGGGCGGCGGTCTGCGGTAACGAGTCCGCGCTGCGCAAACAGAGGGGACCCGTGTCGCCGGGTGCCGCACTAAAGCGATCGCAGGTGTGCGGTGAGAACAGGTGTGGAGGCTCGGCTCTCTCGCTCTCTCCCCCACCCTCCCTGTTTTATTTTCAACCCTTTTTTTTATTTTTTATTTGTTTGATTTTTTTCTTCCCCCTCCGCTGCGCGGTGTGTATTCGGCTGAGCCGATTGCAAAAACAGGCGGCGTGTCAAATTAATTTTCTTAAAGTTCGATTCTGATGCATTTTTTTTTTTTCGTATTTGTAGCATTATCGGAAAATCAATGCATCACACTTCTGCATTCAGGTTGTTTTTCTTCATAAGGTCTGTAAAAACCAAGCGACTGCAGCAATTGAAACTGTCATATGCAATCTTTCAGTGCTGCTGGCAGCGGCCAGTGTTTTGAAATATCTGGCTTTTGACCGGTTACAGGTCAAAGGCCAGGCCATTTAATGACGTCACAGGTTTTGATCATTGTAGATGCATGTAAATTAGTTGTCTTATGTCTCTGTACACCTTTTTCCATAACTGGCAACTGCATTTAGTTGACTCTTTATGAAATTCAATTTTAATTTGTGATAAGAATAGCTACTGAAGTCAATGAATGAAGCGTACCTTGCAGTAAAAAACAAATGTCTAATTATATTCATCTTTTTAAAGTCTCTTGAGGAGTAGAATTATAGCTGATGTTGTTTTTGTATTGCTTAGGATGTCAGCTAACGAAACTGCTTACTATCAAGCTAGCAGCCTTGACACGAAAACACAGTATACTCACACACACACACACACACACTGTTCTGTTCTGGTTTTTTTTGCTTATATCAGAGGGTTCTACAATGGCATTACACTCCCCCACACTACTTGGCTAACACTGGATACCATCAGGCACCTAGGACTGTGCTGTAGCCATTCAGCTACTGAGCTACCCGTTGTGTAACCATGTACAAATAAATTAATACGTTTATTTGGTTGCAAATATATTAATAAATATGTCTCATTGTTTTGTAAAAAAAAAAATCTCCTTCCCACAGTTCCATTTTTCAAGCTGTTTACTGCAGAAATTGTAGCCTTGAATACCTCGATCTTTCTGGATTGACGCTGAGTCCATCCGGCCGGCAGTAAGATGAAGTGCTACGTGCGTGTGACCAAGTTACGCCTCTGCCATTCACTAAGCCCGAATGTCACATTCGTCTGATAAAAGAATGATACAAGCTGTCATTTAGTGACGGCGAGGGCTTCTCGTAAAGAAATTATGTATTTATGGGGAGCCATAACCGGAGTTGAGGGCTTGCTTTTGCATGTCATTATCCTGCCCCACTTCTCTCAATGGCATGATAATGTGGTCACCAAAATTCCTAGAGGCAGCCAGTGTAGCTTTGGGGGGGGGGTGTGCTCTAGATGCATACGGCTGACCAGCCTCTCCTGTTACCAGCTTCCCTGTAACTGTCTAATGCAGTCTGACTTGGGCCAAAAGCAGTGCATTTCAATCATCTGCACTGAGCGTGCGTGTGTGTGTGCGTGCGTGCGCATGTGCGTGTGAGCGTGCGTGTGCATGTGTGTGTGAGCGTGCGCGTGTGTGCGTGCGTGCGCATGTGCGTGTGAGTGTGTGAGCGTGTGTGCGCGTACCTGTGTGAGTGAGTGTGTGTGTGTTCATCTGTGTTCATCTACGTGATTGTATTTTGTTCTATGCAATCGAGCGGCAGCTCCAGCTAGCCTGGAAATCAAAGGGGTTTGTTTTATGCCGAGTGGCCGTAATTCTCTGGTAATCATTGGAGAATTAGCAATTTTGGCCTGACATGTTGGGCCCTCAATCACAACATATCCCTAATTAATTGGCTCATATTTCTGGGGCAGCGCTTCGCGCTAATGGTGTGTTCCTGCATAAATCGGCAGCCTGGCCTCGCAGCCTATCGATCGGGGGGGGGGGGGGGGTGCGCATATTCAGCCGGTTTTAATCAGCGTGGGGGGTGGGGGGGCGGGGGGGGGGAGCTGGAGCCCGGGCCCCAGATCGATACGGGTCTCGTACCTTAGTGGGGGAGACCTGCGTGACGTCTGGCTCCTTTCGTGATGGGTGCAGGCATGGCGTGGGTACCGTGCCAGGGGGGCGGGGGGGGCGGGGGTGCCACCCCAGACTTTGGGCCCAAAGGGGGCGAAGCGCTTGTAGGTCACCGCTGCCATCTCCTGTTCATCAAACTGCACTTCCCTTCTTTACGGATCGGACGTTTTACGGGGTCAGGAGGACCTCCTCCTCCCCTCCTCCCTCCCCACCCCCTCCCGCGGTTAATCAGCTGGTCTAATTTGATCGATACGCAATTAAAGAGAGGGGGCGGCGGCCTTCCTCCCTCTGTCCCATTGGCCTTTCAGCGGGGGAACGAGGTGGGAGGAGCCGTCCAGGTTTGTCATGTCCTCCTCAACAGGAAATCCTGTTATTACCTGCAGTCGCCCCGCCCTGGAATCCTAACCCCCCCACCCCCAGCCCCCACCCCTTCTCTGGGGCCAACCTCCACTACCGGGATTCCAAATCGGGGCGAGAAGGGGGAGAGGGGGTGGGGTGGGATCTTGAGGGGAGGTGGGACCGTGCCCCAGATTTATGGGGCCCCGTTTCACTTTTTTAAAAGCCTGATGGTATTATATTAGCTGGGAGATTATGGGGGAGCGGGCAGGCGTATCGGTAAATCACCCCGGCTCCGTACTGTACCCACTTTTATTGATGGATAGTGTTTATTTGCCTGCATGCCGTCCGTGTCCTGAATGCCCCAGCACCGCGGCGCGAACAGAGAAGCAAAATGGCGGGAACGCGGTTCGGGTTTTTCCAAATTTATATATAAATATATCTATTTTTTAATTTTTACATCCAATTAGACTTCTGTAGAAGGAGTCTGTGGCAGTGTTTAAGGCTTAACGGTTCTCCTTTTTAAACAATGCAGCCGGTCCCGTCCCGTGGACGCCTGCTGCCACGTCTCATAACGGATGATTAGGGGGGCTCGTCGATTACTCCTCCTCTGGCGGCCTGAGATGCAAAACGATGATGACACTCGGGCTTCGCGCCTCCTGCTTCGCGCCTCCCTCTCAGGGCCCCCGGGTCCTTCGCTCAAGGACGCCGGTGCGCCGAAGCGCTCCTCCTCCTCCTCCTCCTCCTCCATCCGTCCGACACCTCGTCCGTTTTTTGGGGGGGAAACGTGGCTGTCGCGCCGTTGATTAGGGCACCTCTCGTTAGAGTAATCGTTTGATTGAACGAGAAGAAAATTATTTGTGGCCGTTGGATTCCTCGGTAAAGGGTAAAAACATTTTTAAAACGTTTTGTCCTGACACGTTGTCTCCTAACCCTATGTTTATCATATCCATTCATCCATCCTTCAATTATCTGTACCTGCTTATCCTGAGAAGGGTCGCGGGGGGATGCTGGGGCCTATCCCAGCATGCATTGGGCAGGTGGTTATCATATGACAAATTAAATAACACATTTAAATACATATATTGTTTGTGTAACACAATTTAAAAATAAATACGGAATAGAATGAATAAAAGAAAAAATACATTGCTAGAAAACTCCAGTATCATCCATTCGGCATTATGCTCTGAAAAGTATATCTTAAAAAGTTTTTTAAGCACTGTGTTATGAGTATAACCACTGCATTCAATGAGATGTCAAAGTCTGTGAAATCATAATATATCTTTCATCTTCTAGTCAACGGGACTGTCACGATGCAAGCTTAAGCTGTAAATAATGTGGTGTGGGGTGCCTGTTCATTTTTTAGTGACTGCCCGGAACTGGAGGAGGTCCCGGGACGGCTCCTGGGGGTTCCCTTCCTTGTCCGTTAAATAATATTGGAACGCAGCCCTCGTGGGCTGTAAACCAAGGTCTTGGCGTTACGTCGTAGAATAGTGACACCAGGGTCGTGTGAGGACCCATGGTGTTGTATCCGTTCGTCTTTCCCAGTCAGGCTGCTCCTGCTGGCGCTGGCCTGGAGGGGGCGCTCGTGAGCACCGAGCTGCATGCTTCCATTCGGATTCCTTCGCCAAACTTTGGAGAGAAACAAGATTTATGTCAGGGGTTTGAATATTAAGTGCTCCCTTCTACTGTATCTAAATCCTGCTGTGCCACTGCATTTCTTGGCTGTTTGTCATACACTAAGATGACAAACCTTGACCACCCCTTCCTCAGCAACCCTATAACCAATTATGTGCCTCCCCTTGGCACAGTCAACACGGGCATGCCATTTTTTTCTGTCAGCGGCTTACAAGATCATAGGCATTTTTGTTGCGTTGTGAATTCCATTATAATAAGTTCCATTATAAACTCGTAACTTCAAAAAGTTTTTTTTTCTTTTTTTTTTTTTTTTGAAGTGAGTTGATTTATGCAGCTTTTTTCCGCCCACTGGATTGGAAAGTGAATTACGAGTCCACTGGTGTGACAGATGAGTTCATTGATGACCTCATTCACTTAATAACTATCCAAGTTCCCGCATTTTTCTCTGCAATTACAAATATGCGGCCTCATTAGCAGTGAAGATCAGTTTGTAGTCACGGTTACCGGATGAGAGACGCTGCCGAACCGGATCGTTTCATAACAGGCCACTGCCTTATCAGGAGCCACCCAGCACCCCGCAGGTTTAAATTGCTTTTTTGCATAGTGTAGTTTTCTTTTTCGTTTATCATCGCTGTTTCAACTGTCAATGGATTCGATTTGTCAGCGTCAATCTACGAGAGAAACCTGAGGAAGTCCAATAGGGCGTCTCTCTCTCTCTCTCTCTCTCTCTCTCTCTCTCTTCATTCTCGTTCACTCAGGGACTGGGCCGAGTGAGAAATTTTAAAATAATCCCCCCCCATAAAAAATAATTACCTGTCAGTCTACTCTCTGTGTTCGTCACAGTGGATGGTTGAATTCACTCGAAGAAGAATTCACTCATAGAAAAAAAAAAAAAAAAAACATGGATTAGGTTTAGTTTGTTATGCATTTTTTTGTAAATGCATAATTTAAAAAAATGAGATGCCACTTATAAGTCAGTCCAGGCGTTTGCAGCTGGGATAAGATGTCCAGTCACAAGCAATATCTCCAACAAATTACATTACTGCATTGTAGCCATGCAGAATACATCTGCGCATGGAACCATACAGACATTAGGCCTTAGATTATCAAAATTGGACTGCCGCAACACATGCCACATAGCATTCTGCAGTCGTTTTATATGTTTCTTTTGCTGAACTTTAATAAGCTTGACCTAATTCAATCAAGGCTTGGAAGTAATATTCATAAGGATAAAGTGATGACACTGGTGAGCGCAAGTTTGAGGACAGAATGGAATAACTCCCGTCATCCTAGAGGCAATGACTCATGAACATTATTATCTTACTTTGGGCAGAATACTCTCTCTCTCTCTCTCTCTCTAAAAAAAGGCCAATTTCAGTGTTTATTATTTTATTAATCTGTACAGAAGAACCTCTAGAGATCTTAGAAGAAAAACGACGTAATTATGAGACAGGCTGAGCGATCGAGGCAGTCCAAACTCGGCTTCATGCAGACCGACGACGTGCGAGAGCGGGTGAGATACGAGGACGCAGGAACTGAGGCGACGTGTGTTGGGCAAATGGAACGTCCTCGATCGGTCGGTTTGTGCCAGTTTGATGCTGGCGTCAGTTGAAAAATTGGTGGATGTGGAGGGGTGGCTCCTTTGTACGTCACGCGTTCTGAAGAAGGACTTCCGCTTAAGGCTTCGCTCATGTCTCCTCACTGAAGCATCCTCTGGGAGCCTCCTCGCTCTTGGTTCGTCCAATGAGATGGAAACGGAATGTTCTCAAAGATGGCGGACCTCGATCAATTTCCAGGTCACACGAGGACCGAGGAGCCGAGGTGCGGATAAGATAAGCGATTGGAATGAAGCCCCTTGTCAAAGTGGAGAGGATTATGTCCCTCAGAGACCCTGTGCTGGTGGGAGCTGTGGTTCCTGGCTGGTCTGAACCATGCCACACTGGTTTCAGCCAGGGGCCAGACCCCTAGCCAGCACCCTGGCCCTCCTGGCTTGGTGTTTGGGCGTGGCGTTAAACAAGGGGATTAGCAACAAAACAACGCAAGAGAAAAAACAACCAAAAGACTTGGCTGTTTTAGACAATACAACGAGCACAAGGCTCTTAAAGAGCTCATTGTAGCCTTGCGTCCCACAGAGGATGAAGAGGATTAAGTAAACTAAGACCCTTTCTGAACAGTGCTAGCAGCTTAGCCCGTCCTGTCACTCGATAATGTAGACGTGAAGCCTGCGGGGGAGGAAGAGGAGCAGAGAGGAGCTGTTCCTCCTCCTCCTCCTCCTCCCTGACTGCTGTCAGGTGTTCTTGTTGTCTCGGGGAGAAAAGGGCTGGGAAGCCTTCGGGGACCGCATGCTGCGTCCCCGCCCGCAGGCGAACACAGCTGGGGCTGATTTATAAGCGTCGCAGCTGTCGCTCGTTGCGTTCGTCGGACGCGGCGCGACGGCTCGGCCTGCCGCGTGTCTCTGAGGCGAGGGTTGTCACGGGCGCACGCCCACGCCGGACCTCCCTGGCCCCCGCCGTCCGGTCTCCATTAACTTTCGCATTAATCCGAGTCGTCGCTTGTTTAGTTTCATCATTATCATTTTTCAGTTTTTTTTTTTTTTTCCCCCCACCCTGCACACGCTGTGTTAGTTTTGCTCCGTTGAGAATCCCAGGTAAAAGGAATATGAAAAAAAAAAGACTGCTGGGTACTTTTCTGAATTGGTGGTTTTGTTCCATCGCCGGCTCCTCCTGGCATTGTGCCAAAATGCAATCTTTATATGTGTGTGGGTATTTGAGTATATGAATCAAACGAACACTCAAAGATTCAGGTATTTCAACAGTAATTAAGCTTGATTTTTTTTTTTTGCATAGAAAATCTCTGGCAGGAAGTTTTTGAATTTTGGTTGGCAATCTCTTTCTGCACTGAAGAACTGACGCCTACTGTGTACTGCTGGCATGTGCACTTACTGTGCACCACTTTTGTGATTTTGCATTTGCATTACAGTGCAATCACTTGGCAAACGCTCTTACCTGGGGTGGCGTACAGCGGCGGGGAACATCAGTGTTACTCTCAGGAATACAAAAACGTAATGTCACAAAGAGAGCCCATTTATTATTAATGGATGCAATGTTAGCCAAACAAACAACAGTTTGTTTTGTCGCTACAAAAAGTGCCATAAGACAGACAACCTACACGGCAAAATGTTCAGTGTAAAATTAACTCTAATGATAGACTACTTTTAACTGTAATAGTGTCCCCTTTTGACTTTTCTTTTTTTTTTTGGAGTTGATTTTACACTTCTGCAGTTGATTGAACGCTGGTAATTTTTTCGGTGTATCTGTACACAGCGATAGCTGTAACATTATCCCACAGAGAGAAACAAAACAAAACAAAAACAAAAACCGTGGTGCAGTCTGAAGCGGTGAGTCAGAAGATGGGCAGTGCTTCTGTCGTTTTGATTGCAGTGGGCGCCCATATTGGGTCTTTTGAAACAGGGCACATATTTCCAAGGCATATACTGGAGCCACACTGTTTCAATGTGTTGTTAGGAATGATAGCATAATTATGGAGGGGTGAGCTGACATAAAAAAGAAGTGACAGGCATGTTGGCAGAAGGAACGGTGGCTAAAGAGGTGACCGTAGGCTGGTGTTTCCTGAGACATATGCCAACTATCCAACAAAAAAGGGTTTTTAAAAAAATGCTTTATCCCCCCCCCCCCCCCTTTTTTTCTCCTGATGTGAGGACGCCTAATTCTATCTGTCAGCCCGGCTCACTGGTGCGAGCTCTGCTATTAATTCAGGGAGAGGGCGGGCGTGCTCCACCCCCAGAACGCACAAAGTCAAAGTCGCCCCGCTACTTTTCACACCGCGGTCCTCGGTGTCGAGTTCGCGCAGACGCGAGGCGGAGGAAGACCCTTTCACGCGACTGTGGGTGACCCCGGCTGACCAGCAGGGGTCGCTGGTGAGCGACCATGTGCATTCACCCTGGCTGACTTGAAGCCTTTCCTCCTCGTTATTATGCTCTTTCTTGCAGGCCTTGCCAGCCAAAAATCGGTGCGGGCGCGGCGTGGATTTTGTACCAAAGTGTGGGGCCCGACCACACACTGGAACATTGCCTTTTCTCAGTACGTACGAGAGCCACCCACGGCTCTGACAAATACGCTTTTGATGAGCCATCCTGGCACTGCTATATTGGTAGGCCCCGTGGCCCTACTGTAATTGTAGATGTATCACTTGCTCACACTATGCCGGTGGGAAATCGGGAAGATCTGCTTTTTCTGTATGTGCTGAAAATTCGCTGTACAGTGAGTGCCGTGTTCGTGCTGTAGAGAAACATGCCGTAAACCTCAAGACGTGGAATTTATCTTGGAGCTGATGCAACATTGATCAGGGTCAGGACAGCAGTGAGTTTGTGATTTGGATTAATTATAATGGTTTTACAGTAGCTGTGCATACCTACGCTACATGGAAAAAAAAAAGTGGATACCTGACATACAAAATCGTGTCCAAAGTTATGGGCATTAATATGGAGTTGGTCCACTGGTTACTGCTATAACAACCTCCTCTTTTCTGGGAAGGCTTTGATCCCAAAGGTCTTGAATGGGGTTAAGATCAAGGCTCTTTACAGGCCAGTCAAGCTCTTCCACACCAATCTCTACAAAATCCATTTCTATATGGACCTACTGGCCCAAACTGTGGAAAAACCAGATACCTTTGGTCATACAGTGTATATTTATGGCGGGACATTCAAGATGTGCGTGTATTTCGAGAGCAAAGAAGAGCTGTGTGATTTTTTTTTTTTTTTTTGAAAGAGTGCTTTAAGCGAGATGGCAAAAGCTGTGATGCGCGCTTCCCACTTCTGTGAAAAGCTGAAAGGGAAATAATCATGAAAACCCTGGGCAATCGGGGAAGCTAGCTACACGCGAGCCGTCCAGCTGCTGAATAATTTATCACAGAGAATAGCACGCCCTGGCAAAACTTTAATTGGCTCAGTTCCTTTATTGATGAATGATTATATAATTATGCCTACTTATGACTCAATACCTTTGTTGCTTGTTGGAAATATCTCTCTTCAAACAGGACTGGCAGAATTATTTTTGGTGGGCCACAAATTGTGTGTGTGTGTGTGTGTGTGTGTGCATGACACACATATTTTGAAATGTATAATATTGCATGTACTGATAAATATTAAGATTCCTACTTGTGTAAATTCTTACAGACATTCATTTGCATATATTATTCATTTAAATGCATAAATTGTCAGAATACATGCTAACTTGATCGCACGCATTGCCTTGTCAGCCTTAAATGTTTAAGTGAAAACAGTCATTGACTTAATCAGCCTAGAACTGACAAGTAAAAATGAGCAGCACTTTGAACACTTTCAGTATAATATCGATGCTATGTAAAGCCTATTGAGATAAATTATGGGGTTGTCAAGAAATCCATCTGCAACCTGTCTAAAATGTAAACAAAAACTCCAAACACGGGGTGCTAATTGGAGCTAATGTGGCTTAGCAACCTTTTTGCTTTCATCTCTGAAAATCCCAGATAAATTATAGATTTTTTACACGTGTCTGTCTCCGCGTTTGCTTCACTCCCTACGTGCATCATGCGGCTCGAAGAGGAGCTGATTTATTTCTTCTGCTTTTTTTTCTATTTACCCGGAATCAGTCAAACAGTGAAAATTTAAGAAACAAGATTAACCATCTGCTCATGTTTCCGTCTGATCGTGAATGTACAACCCTTGCAAATTTGCCTTGAGTGATTTTTTTATTTTTATTTAAATTGAACACATCGTGTTTGCTTCTGCTCAATTTTGGGTAACGAAAGCCGCTACCTGCTACCGTCTTTCGCGTAGCGATGTTCGTTAGCACCTGAACACCCCCCCGCCTACGGCCTGTGATGTCACCGCTCGTGAAGCAATAGGAGTATGATGACTGCTTCCTTTGGGGCTGAGGACTGTCGATCCGCTGGTTCGAAACTCTCGGCAGACACACACTCGCCCCCCTGTTACATTCGCTATAACGGCGAAAGCTTGAATAAATCTGAAACGTGTGCTCAGGAGGGGGGAAAAAAAAAAAAACTGGAGCCGCCATTGTGAAATGATATGTATCGTTTCATGCAGATACTTCATGCAGAAAGACTGCAGGCAGAGATCTGAGCAGACAGATTTATCCGGACTGTGGGTCGGGACCCACCGGTGACTCCTGGCAGGAGCTCAGCTGGGGAGCGGGAGATACGCCTGGCATGAATAACTCACCGTGTGCTGCCATTCGCTCCAAGACACCACACCTGTTACCAGCGCTGCTTTAGATCCTGTACAGTACAGTTGTTCTGAGGTGCATTAGTTCAATATTACATTATATAATATTATGTTAAATCCATATTTGATCTTATGTCAGGCTATATTTTCATTACGACTGGGTCACAGTAAAGGTATTTTCTCATTTATTGGATCTTGGAAAGTGTGTAAACCATTGGCTCTGGTGTTTAGTTGCTCCGATCATACCTGATAACACTGTTGGTGCCCCAGTGCAGGGCAGTCTAGTCCAATCCTGTTCCTGGAGATCTACCCTCCTGTAAGGTTCTCAGTTCAATCCTAATTCGGCATACCCTATTGTACTAATTCATTCGACGAGGTCTAGCTTTTGAATGAGCTGTGCTTTGTTAGGGTTGGAGTGCAAACCTACAGGACGGTAGATCTCGAGGAACAGGGTTGGGCAGCCCTGCTCTAGCTGTCCTTTGTTAGGGTTGGAGTGAAAACCGGCAGGGTGGTAGATCTCCAGGAACAGGGTGAGGGGGCCCTGCTGTAGAGGGCATAGAACTACTGTGCTTTCAGTCAGAATGTTCTGGCACTGCTGTCTTACCCTTTTGACCAGTAGGTTGCAGGTTCAGAACTCAAATGGACCCTTTCAAATGGACCCTTGATCTGCAGTATTTAATCTGAATTTTAAGATCTAGCTGAAATCAGCAGCTGAAAAGAGACTGAGCGTTGTGGAGGGGGGTGCGGGAGGTGGGGGGGATGGGGGGGGGATGGAGTATGATTAATTACCATCATGCTTTGAGAATTTTGAATACATAATATATATAAATAGTAACATAATAACAGCACTTACCTGTCAGCCAATTGAATTGAGGTTGTTGAAAAGCGTGGCGGCAGTGGTAACCTGGAACCGAGGATAACAGTGCGTGAGTGTGTAATGTGTGGCTGTGGGGCTGTGTGAGTGTGTGAGTGCGTGTGTGCACGTGTATGTGGGTGTGTGGGTGCGTGAGTGTGTGAATGTATGGGTGCGTGAGTGTGTGAATGTGTGAGCGCGTGAGTGTGCGAGTGTGTGAGTGTGTGAATGTGCGAGTGTGTGGGTGCGTGAGTGTGTGAATGTGTGAGCGCGTGAGTGTGCATGAGTGCGTGAGTGTGTGAGTGTGTGAGTGCGTGAGTACGTGAGTGTTTGAGTGTGGGAGTGCGTGGGTGTACGAGTGTATGAGTGCGTGAGTACGTGAGTGTGTGAGTGTGTGAATGTGTGAGTATGTGAATGTGTGAGTGTGGGAGTGTGTGGGTGCGTGAGTGTGAATGTGTGCGCGAGTGTGCACACATTCACAGGTATACCCGTGCAGGGAATTTGAAAGCAGGTCCTGATGGGAATGTGAGCGTTAAGCAGAGGCTGTCTGAGGGAAATCAATGCGCTCCTTTGTGCTGGACTGGAGCGCTGTTTCACTCTAGTGTGGCACATTGACTTTGACGAGCGTTTAATGACTCACCGCCCTCAGACGGCCAATCAATTCATTACAGCCTAATGTATGTATCCTGTATCAAATCTTAATTAATAACGCAAGGCCGAGGGTGGGTAACAGGTTTTGAGGTTTGGGCCGGGAGGTGGGGGGGGGGGGGGGGGGTGGTATCGGGGGGTGTTTTTATCTCTTTTTAAGTACATTATCTCTGCACTTAAGGAGCAGTGAGTGTGCGTGGTAGATGTAGGAGTGCATGGTGTGTGTGCAGTAGAGTGTGTGGGGTAGGTGTAGGATGTATGGTGAGTGTGTGTGGTAGTTGTAGGGGTGTATACGGTGTGTGTGCTGTAGAGTGTGTGTGGTAGTTGTAGGGGTGTGCGGTGGTGTGACACTCAGCATGTGGGGTGGATGTAGGGGTGTATGGTGTGTGTGCAGTAGAGTGTGTGTGGTAGTTGTAGGGGTGTACGGTGGGTGACAGTCAGCGTGTGGGGTGGATGTAGGGATGTATGGTGTGTGTGCAGTAGTGTGTGTGGTAGCTCTAGGGGTGTACGGTGTGTGTGCTGTAGAGTGTGTGTGGTAGTTGTAGGGGTGTATGGTGTGTGTGCAGTAGAGTGTGTGTGGTAGATGTAGGGGTGTACGGTGTGTGTGCTGTAGAGTGTGTGTGGTAGTTGTAGGGGTGTACGGTGTGTGTGCAGTAGAGTGTGTGGTAGTTGTAGGGGTGTACGGTGGGTGACAGTCAGCGTGTGGGGTGGATGTAAGGGTGTATGGTGTGTGTGCAGTAGTGTGTGTGGTAGTTGTAGGGGTGTGCGGTATGTGTGCTGTAGAGTGTGTGTGGTAGTTGCAGGGGTGTGCGGTGGTGTGACGCTCAGCGTGTGGGGTGGACGTAGCGGTGCGTAGCGCTTGGGCAGTGGGGCGCTGATGGCTCTGTCACTGAACAGCGTGTAGCTGTGATATGCACCCTGTAACTGGAGGTGAGGAGCACCGCACGCAGGCTGGGGATCGCCTCCTCCTCCTGCCGCGCTCCGGGTGCAGGTGCATGGGCCCGGCCTGGGGTTTTACCCGTGTGTGTGTGTGTTCATCACGGAGATCCCCTGCCTCTCTGCCAAGGGTAATTTCATTTATTGCTGGATCGCTGCGCTGACAAAGTGGAGAGGCACAGTGAACACGTGGATATGCATGTGTGTGTGAGGGGCTCCAAACCGCCTGTCTGATCTCTCTCTCTCTCACTCTGTGTCTCTCTCTCTTACTGTTCCCATCTCTGTCTCCCACTCTCTTACTTTCTCTTCCTTACTGACTTATTTTCTCTCTTATAGATTCACCCCCTGTCTCTCACACTCTCTTTATCCCTCTCTCTCTCTCTCTACCCCTCCTTTGTCACCCCTCTCTATCACTCTCTCTTACTCCCTCTCTCTCTCTCTCAGGCATATGTAATACTCTCTCCCCCCTTCTCTCTCTCTCAGGCATATGTTGACTTCTCTGCCCTCCTTTATCTCTCTCTCTCTCTCTCTCTGTCTCTCCCGCGCTCTCTCTCTCTCTCTGCCGTATGCTGTGGTACAGAGGGATTGTGGGTGTCAGAGGCTGTTCTCCCTGTGAAGCCCTGTGATCCCGCTACGGTGGCGGGTGGGAGGGGCTTCTGTTCAAACGCTGGTACTTTAAAGGACAGAAGCTGGGTCGGGGTCTGCTGGTGGGGGGGGCAGCCGGGGTGGGGGGGGGGCAGAGAGGGTGGGTGGGCTGGCAATGCAGTGTACACGCGTGTGTGTGTGTGTGTGTGTGTGTGTGCGGGCGCGTGTATAATGCTTTGATTCGCCATCAAAGTCCTTGAGCTCCGGTTGACATGAATTGAAAAAAATGAGTGATAAGGAGAAGGAGCATTATGGTAATGGGCAGGAGCATTACCGACATCAAAAAAACGACGAAATAAAACATTAAGTTCGTCTCTCTCTTCCCTCTCCCTCTCTCTCTCTCTCTCTCTCTCTCTCCCCTGCTGTTGCGACTGCATTACACTCTTTATTAAAAAAACTTAAGAAACACCTTAGACTGTATTTTTTTCCCTCCAGCCCTGCCCCTGTGCGGTGGCTGAGCGTTAGCGACGAGGACGGCGCCGCTGGCGAGCGTGACCGCGCCTCTCCGGGCGTTTTTTCGGCGAAGGCCGCGCTGAGCTCGCCGTCGCTCCGCAGTCCGGTCTTCGTCTGAAGCGATGAAAAGATTTTTTATTTTATTTTATTTATTTATGGACGGCGGGGCTTCTCTGGCTTTTCCGGGGGCTCCGATGCGTCGGGGCACTTTAAGGCCGCTTCCTCCTCCCGCTGCACGACAGGACGGCTCGCGGCGCGGTTTGGAGCGAGCTGGCGCTGATGCCGTCAGGCTCTTCCTCACGCTGGTACCGTACGGTCCGACGCGACCGTCGCTAATTAGTCCTGCGAGGCTGGAGGTCAAAGGCAGCTTCGAGGAACGGCGTCCTTATGCATTATCAGAGAGAGTTCCCCTCATTTGGCCGTTTCACTTTCCTGACTTTTCCGGTGTCGGTGACGGGCTCCATTTGGGAGTGCGAGTCTGAGTCTGGACTCAGTTTTAAATTTTACATAATTGAGGATCTCATATCTAAAATGACAGTAATGCACACGAGATTGTTATTGTTGTTGTTGTTGTTGATGATGATGATGATGATGATAATAATAATAATATGACTGGGGACTCTCAGTTCTCATTTGTGTTCGTGCTTAGCTGAGCACATTCTGCTCTCTCTCTCTCTCTTCCCATGGTGCACCGGGGCCAGAGGGGCCTGCGTGTATCACCCACGGAGACCGGCGTGGCGTCTGTGAAGACGCTCCGCAGAGCTTCCCTGAGATTCTCTGGCGTTCATTCACACACAAGCTCTTGAGAGCTCCCGCCGTTCCTGTTCTCACACAGCACGTGCAGCAATAGGGCGAGCGGGCTCTCTGTTGACTGCTGCTCTCGCTCCTGAGAGGAGTTTCCTGCTCTTTGCTGCTGCCCTAGGTGGCTTGAAAAAAAAAAAAGAATAAAAAAAAAAAAACATATTGATTCCAGCCATTTCCAGGTTGAACTTTTCTCATCTCCCCCCTCACTGTCTCTCTCTCTCTCTCTCTCTCGCTCTTTCACTCACCCTCCTCTCTCCATCTCCCCCCTCTCTCTCTCTATCTTTATCTCTCTCTCTATCCTCTCTCTCTCTCTCTCTCTCTCTCTCTCTCTCTCTCTCTCTCTCTCTCTCTCTCTCTCTCTCTCTCTATCCCCTCTCTCTCACTCATCTCTCTCCTCTGGCCTCTCCGTGTTTCTTTTCTTGTCGAATGGGGCGCACGGCGCTGAGGACAATGCGCCGCGCCCGCTGCTCTCCGCTGCTCTCCGCTGCTCTCCGCTGCTCTCCGCTGCTCTCCGCGTCCTGCGCTGCAGCTGCTGTGAACAGGCGGCCGCTGGGGCGCGGGGGGAATGCCTGTGAGCTTCGCCGCGCTGCTCAATCAATGACTTTGCGCTGTGAGGAAAGAGCGGCTGGGACAGAGGGCCCGATCGGTATTCCTGCTGCGGCGGCGAGCGTCCGCGGAGAGGCCGCGCTCTCTCTCCTCTCTCTCTCTCTCTCTCGCTGAGCGTGTGCAGGTACAGATCAGGTGTGTCTCTCCGCAGGTACCGCCTGGGCCAGCGCGGCGGGACGGGCCCCCGACGGCTACTGGAACTTCACCTGGACCGCCGAGGACGAGCTCAGCTTTCCGCAGGAAATGACATCATCGTCATCGTCGTCATCGTCATCATCGGGTGAGTCCCGCGCACGTCTGAGAGGAAGTCAGTATGAATGCAGAGCCCGGCTGTGAGTGTAAAAAGGTCTATGCGGTCGTTTAAGGGCCACAACCATGGATGGGCCACAGAATTCAGCTTTTAAATGTTGATTTATTTATTTCTGAAAGGCATTTTAGTTGTGCAGTATTAAGAGGGCGCACATACGTTTTTTGAGGTGGCGGTTCTCAGGTGTGCAAATGTCCCAACACCACCCCCCCCCCCCCCCCAACCCCCGCCCCCCCCCTCCTCAGTCTGCGATCAGCTTCCCTGGTTACTTGTTATTTAGGGCCACCAGAATCCTTGAGCCAGTTCTGTATGAACAACAACCTTCATCATTGTTCTCATTCCCCTTGCATCTTTAATTTCCTTCGTCTTTAGTTTTCAGCACCAAGAGATAAAACGACACAGAAAATACCTCCACAGACTTCCCCTGAGGAGAAAAAAATAAATAAATGGAGAAGGAAGTCTGAGGGAAGCGTGTTCTGCTCAAATATATCTCCCAGAATATCCATAATTCCAATGTTATAGAAGTTGCATTTCTTAAGAAAATATAATTTATTAAAACTGCGGTTGAATTTAGTTCTAAGATTACATAGAGAGGCTAAAGTAAATCCCTGTAAAGCTCATCTTTAAATCTTGAAAATTATAAAGGTATTAAAAGCTGAGCTTCGGAGCACAGGCAGTACTTTTGGCTGTAGGAACGCAGGTACCTTCCTAACAGAGGCGGAACAGACAGCCCCTAGCCGAAACGATGCAGGGGTGTGCTCAGTGAACTAATTTAGAAAGTTATTAAACACGAATTATAATTATATTTGCACAGTGTTTTGAATTTTACGAAGTGCACAAAAAGGAATCGGAAAGAGGAGATGAGGTTTGCCATTTGCCTCCACATGTCACTGTAGATAAATATAGGTGTATTTGGTTTGGAAGGCATTTGTGTGGCGCTGGCTGGTATCGGTTCTTTCACAGGACGCTCTCAAAGGCAGCTTTACCCATAGTCCTCTGCAGCTGACACTATTCAGAGCTTTAGAACGAGCCTTGGAATGTGCATTTTAGGTCGACTTTTTTTTTTGTAACCCAGCAGTTCCTACATCGTGGGGAGATTTCCACTTGATATCCGATGCGTTATTTTATTATAGTGATGCGGAAGCTGCATCTGCTGCTTCGGCTGGCCTCGGTTACTGTAGAGTCTTTAGAAGTCCTGTGTTACTTATTTCAGTGCGATTAAAAGCCCATGCTTGGGGTTGGATATCTTTCCTTCATGCATTAAACCAGACTTTTTTTTTTTTAGAGGCTGTTGCATTTGATGTGAGAGAGAAATCTTCTGAGTCTCGCTGAAAGGCGCTCTGAGGTCTTTCATCTGGCGTTGGAATGAATCACGCGAGATTCGTTTTTTTTAAGAGCTTGTATCTTGTTTTGACTTACTGCATTACCTTTCAAAATGCGCCACGTTTGACGGGGAGAGAAAGTTCATTTTCATACGGGTATCTCAGTAGAAAGATATTACTGCCTGCTCTAAGAAGAAGGAACTCTTTTTTTTTTTTCCCCCTCATGGTTATGTAAATCAGATGCATTTTAGTGTTAAAGAGAACCCGAGTCTCTAAAACTTTGGGTAATTGTGCTATTGTGGTTTCCTGTGTGTGTGTGTCTACGTGTGTGCGTGTGCGTGTGTATGTGTGTGTGTCAGCACCCGGTCTGTTTGTGTACAAACCTGTCAGTACCTGTGCTCACAGGAAATAAGAATAGGAATCTCAAAGGTGGGTTTGAGGCCTCGGTCTGAAGACTGCACCGGCACGCTGATGGTTGATGAAACCGACTTAATCCCCCTTGTGCCCTCTCAAAAATAAGAGAAGAGAAAAGCTTCAGCAATCGGGGTCCACCGAAACTTCGACACGGAGCAGAACCGGCTTGGCTCCCTCATCCCGCTCTGGTGATGGTGTGGGCTCACGGGCAATCCGACAGGGAAACCGTAACGCGGAGCGGGAAGTGTTTGGTAAACGCACGCGGGGAGGGGGGGGGGGGACGCGTCACCGACGCGTAGCGACGCTCGTGGTGCTGCGGGGCCGCGCCCCTTGACCGGGCGCAGCTGCGCTGGGTCGGGCGGGCAGATGAGCGCCCAGCGGTTGGTCACTACGCCAGGGGGGAAGCCCCGCCTGCTCTGGGCTATAAATCACCGCTATCTCCTCAGCATCTGCTGCGAGCCGCCATTTATCACGGGGCTGCGAGGGGGGGGGGGGGGGGGGTACCGTACCGGCTCCGTGCCCCTACAGGAGGGCAGATCCGCGCAGCTGCCAGGCAGAGATGGATCGCTCCCTTGCGCCGTGGCGCACGGGCACAGGCCGTGGAGATCACGCCTCACGGGTCTCCTGCACCCCGTCTGGGGCTGGAGCAGAGGGTGTGTATGGAGATTCACTCTGGCTGGTGCAGTGACATTGGGGTCTACTCGCTGTGTGTGTGTGTGTGTGTGTGTGTGTGTGTGTGTGTGGTGAATGTGTTTGTGTATGTATGTGTGCACCTTTGTGTGTGTCTGTGTGTGTGTGCCCGTATGAGTGTGTGTGTGTGTGTGTGTCTGTGTGTGCACGCATTTGTGTGAGTGTGTGTATGAGCGTGTGTGTGTGTGTGTGTGCTTGGGATCCTGTGGCTTCTCGCTGTTCTCAAATCCAGTATTCATTCAGTGAGCACACGCAGGGCCACAGTCAGGCCCCCCCCATACAATACAACCCCCCCACCCCCCTGAATGACATCACCATGCTGATATTCCCTCACCCAGCTCTCTCTGGTCTGCCACAATACGCAAAAGCATCCCTGAAAGGTAGGCCAGCAGGAGGGACGTGTTTGTTTTTTATGTCAGACAGCTGGCCAACCCTGGACCCCCCATCTACCTCTTACCCCCCCGCGGTCACTGCAGGTGTTGTCCCCCGGTCACTCACGGGCCTGCTGTGAAATCTCATCTCGCCCATGAAAAGTGCAAGTGAGATTGATTGCCTTCAAAAATTCGCAATAAAAAAATTGGGGGGGATAATATTTGTCTGCACTTTAGCTGTCGCAGGTTCTACATTTTATTCTATTCAGCCTGTCCGCGCTGCTTTCTGCTTTCCCTGTCTGTCAAATCCCCATCTATTTATCTGCCGGCTCCGTGTGTACATTTGACAGTGCGATAGCATCTCGGCGGTGCGAGCGAGCGAGCGAGCTAGCTAGCTAGCGCGGGAAACTCTCCCCGGATATTTGGCCCGTAACTGAGGCGACCGGATACACGAATAAACAATGGCAGCCATTGCAGTGCTGCAGATAAAGCGGTAAATATATTCATCCCCCTAGTTAAAAACCAGCGGGAGAATTTGTCACCCTCCACCACCCCCCCCCCCCCCCCCCACCCCCCCGGCTGCCCCACCCCCTTCTGTATCACTCGAGGGCACAGCGAAAGGTAAGCAGCAGTCAAAGAGCCTTGCACGTGGCATCTGAGGCCTGGACTATTTTCATTATCTGTGCTGCAGGTGTGCTGTGCCAGGTGTGTGTGTGTGTGTGTGTGGGGTGTGGGGCGGGGGGGGGGGGGGAGTGTTGAGCTGGAGCAGCTGGGCCAATCCTGGCATCTCTCCAGCTACCTACAGACACCACATGACCCTCAGATCTCTAGACCTGATGTGGGGGGGGGGGGGGGGGTGGTTGCCCTGATATTAAAAGCTCATTAACCGCACATGGATCCCCCAGTACTGGCACTGTGACATTGAATGTGCTGCACACACACACACACACACACACACACACACACACACACACACACACTGTACTGCTATGCCTGGCCTGCTTTCAGCCAATGGCCTTACCACACATGGGGCTGGCAGCGGTGTTGGTCAAGGCTTTTCATTGGGCGTTGATTAGAGGATTACTTATTATTTATTATTTGTTTTGCTGATTAATAAAGAAACACTGCTTTTCAGACCCTTCATATCTCAAGTGGAGAGACAGGAATTTAATTAAGAACACTTTTTTCAAAGACTTTTGTGTCATAAGAATACATTTCAAGAGCCTTTGCGTGCTCTGATCACTGATAACAGGGGAAACCTTCCAGCAATAAACCATATAGAGACATATTGAGTCTGAATACCAAATATTAGTGACCTCAGTGGTGACCTTGCAGACATTTGTGGATTTCTGCACAATAAAATTTTCAATGTTTCTGTCGGACTAATGTGTTCTCTGTTAGAGTTAAATTAACACTGGACATTTTACTGTGTAACAAGCAAATATCAGTGACCTCTGTGTCATCTTGGGTCTGAAAATTTAAGCTTTGAATAATCAGGAAAAACCTGAAACAAATCTCAGCCATGTTTGGGTTGGGTGGGGGGTGGGGGTGGGGAGGTGGGGGGGGAGACGGGGCGCGGGGTAGTTTCAATCACGCCGCCATTATCAGCCCCCCACTTGATGTCAATCCGCTCTTGATTGAGGGTCGCATGCGGCGGATCGTGCCTGGAGGCGTCTTTTTACGACCGGCGTCCTCCAAATGGGGCATAAAAGAGACGGAATAATTGGCCGTTTTGAATTTGCGGATTTATGGCCTATAAACGCACTTGGAATGCGCGCCCGCGCTCGCCCGCTCGCCCGCCCGCTCGCTCGGTCTCGGGTGCTTTACGGCCTTCCAGAGGCCGTGCGTC
>CM045883.1:7103805-7283805 GCA_025169545.1 Anguilla japonica | reverse complement strand
TAGCACAGCTAGAGGGTAATCACAGACAAAATCCTCTTCTCTTCTCTGTGTGCTGGGCCAGCTTGGCACTGCTGGGTCACATGGTACCATTAAGCGGCCAGTACTGCTGAGTGTTGAGAACTGTGACATCGCACTAATTCAGGAGTGTGCACTTAAATACCTCGCACCTTTTTTTTTATTATTCGCAGAATAGTTTCGGAAGTAATCTGCGGTATATTAGTGGAAATTATAGAAAAATGTTCTTGGGAAAAAAATCTTGATATGTTAATAGCAGCAATACACTGAGCATTCCCCTAGCAGCCTCAACCTTCCTCTTCTTTTTTCCAAGAGGACCACAAATCTGACTGGCTCACCTGCAGCAGTGAGGCGTGTGGACTACAGTGCTTCCTGTTCAGAATGAGGAGCAGGGCTATAGTGCTTCTGGAGTGAGTTAAGTGTAACAGAGTGCTTCCTGTTTAAAATGAGGAGTTTTGTACGACACTTCTTTCTGTTCAGCACGAGCAGTGCAGACTGCAGTACTTCCTGTGTGGAACATTCGAGTGTTCAGCGCTCCGGAACGAAGAGTGTGCACACACTGCGGCTCTTCCTGTTCGGAATGTGTTTCCTGCAGTTTTAATTTGCGAATCCATCTCTGGGGGGGTGGGGGGGGGGGGGGGGGGGGGGGGGGTGGGGATTGGGAGGGCCTGTTTTCAAACGTCTTCGAGTCGATCCGCTTTCCTATCAGCCTAAGTACCCGAACCCTGAGTGCACAGAAATGAGCGGTAAGGCCCTGCTGGTAAATGCTAATAAACAGGCCTCTCTCTCTCCCCAGGAAGTAGCCGATACGCAGACATTTTTGCTGATTGTTTTCATTCATGTTTTCCATGAGTGTTCTTTAGCCACAAATCAGAGTTATGCGGAATGTACCTTTTTTTTTCTTCCTGTTCAGCGTAGTAACGGTAGATGTGCACTTGAGCTTGTGACTTATGCTCGCTATAAGACGCATTATTTGTTTCGCTATGAAAAGAATCCAGTGTTTCCCCTGTTTCCTCTTCCATTAATTTTATATTGCTCTTGTTATTAGATTTATTGTAATAGTCCTACACGTTTTCTAGCCAGCTGGCACATATTTAGCATACAAAATATGTGGCTGTTTTACTTCTTGTTTACTCACACTGACCAACATTCAGACACACTATATTTTTTATTCTTAAAGGGACAATAATTTAACTTTTTTTTTTTTACTGTCGGAGTGTTAGCTGAACATGCACTCTGTATAATTTCGCAGTTCTAGCATCTGGAATTGCTCTCGGGAGTTTATTACCTGGAACAACATGTCAATTTGGTGATTCCCTCTATGTACCTGTTTGTACATGTAAAAGGTATGTGCAGGTATGTACTTCATGGAGTACAGGCACCAAAATTATTGTTATAAGTATATATCTATTTAAGACTTAATGCTTTGGTTTCGCTTCACGGATTAAGAAAACGCACTACACGATGTTGAAGAACATGATGAGGCTTTATCTTGCTTCAGCAGCAGAACGGCTGTAAGATCCGTCGTCAGCTGTAGCCTTGGCGACTGCCAGCCCCCCCCCCCCCCCCGGGCGTGCCAAAAACGTTTTATTTTATCCGTATTTCAAAGCAGCGTCCCTTTCCGGCGCAAACAAAAAAAAAACAACACAAAAAACCTGTTGATGCGAACGTCAGCGTGTTTTTACGCTAATCTCCGGGTCGTAATTGGCCGTGATTACGCTCTTTCCTTTGTTTACCGACGCGCTGTAATTGCGGGGCTGCTCTTTGGCGGTACTCGCGCGCGCGCCCGTGTGTGCGTGTGCGTGTGCGCTGACGCCCGCCGTGACCCCGATCGCATTGTTTTTTCCCGCCAGAGTTCAGATGCCATGGCGACAGAGAGCCGTGCCGCCGGCCCCCGGAAAGGAGCCCGAAATTCAGCTGGAGCCTGAGGGGGCCGGAGGGCTCGCTGGAGGCGGGGCCGGACGGCGTGCAGAGGGGAACCCGGCTTCCAGGCTGGGAGGAAGGTGAGTGAGCTGCGCTGTGCCGGGGTGAGGGGCTCACAGTGTCTGACCACAGTGTACTGATGCAGGAATACAATCAATGATGCACACTCGTTCATACACACACACACACACACACATACGTGTGCGCACACACACACACACACACGTGCATGCATATATACACGCATACACACACACACACACACACACACACAATCATGCTCTCACACACACACACACACACACACTGATGCTCTACTCCACACATACTCACATGCACACACACACACACACACACACACACACACACACGTACGGACACATGCACCATGACACATGCTGTTTAAAAGGCACCAATCAGCTTTGGACTTTGATGAATATTGATATGACGTATATTCATACAAAATATATCAAACCTGGAAGTCATTTTGGTCACTTACTTAATATAAATTATCTTTGCTTGGAACTCGACAGTCTCAGGTGAGTGTGAGTGGGGTTCTCAAACTCAGCAGCCTTTCACGTATAGCTATTTTTTTTTAACTTTATTCCTGGTAAGGATTTGAACAGAAAAACCACTGCCAGTGAATTTCCATGAGAGAGAAAGTCCATTTCCTGAGCTGCCAACGTGATAGTTTTGTTTCCAGGAGCTCTTTTTCTAAAACATTTTTTTTTTTAAGCGTAAAAATAAGAGATAAATTATTGCTATGGAATGGCGGCGGCTCTGACAGGCCGGAGAGGCCATTCCGTTACTGCGCGCCTGTTACGTTAGCGCGAGTAGCGAGCTGAAGCGCGCGGCGAACGGGCCTTTCCCCCCGGAGGTCAGACGCGCGTCGTCCTGCGCGGTCCCTCAGCGCGCAGAGCGCCGCCGCAAGGCCGGCAGACACTGCTCTGTAACGACAGAGTAACGGGCGCCGGGAGACGAGCGGCGCGCTTAAGATTCCTGCCGCTCGCCTCCGCCCTCATTTAATCTCCCGCACGGATATTTAAAAAAAAATTAATAAATAAATAAAATAATTTAAAACTCACATCCAGCGTACGCGGCTAAGACTACATTAATCCAATAAGTGTTCGGCCATTTCACTTATTTCAGTTCCGTGAAGGAGGGATGGTGGGGTGGGAGGGAGGGAGGGATGGAGAGATGGAGGAGGGAGGGAGGGATGAGATGGGGCGGAGGGAGGGAGGAGAGATGGCGGAGCGGAGGGAGGGAGGGAGGGATGGTGAGATGGCGGAGGGAGGGAGGGAGGGAGGGATGGTGAGATGGGGCGGAGGGAGGGATGGAGGGATGGAGGAGGGAGGGAGGGATGGTGAGATGGGGCGGGGGGAGAGATGGATGGATGGTGAGATGGGGCGAGGGATGAGGGATGGAGAGATGACGGAGGGAGGGAGGGAGGGAGGGAGGGATGGAGAGATGGCGGAGGGAGGGAGGGATCGTGAGATGGGGCGGAGGGAGGGATGGAGAGATGGCGGAGGGAGGGAGGGAGGGAGGGATGGTGAGATGGGATGGAGTGAGGGATGGAGAGAGAGATGGAGGAGGGAAACAAAGCCTCGTTTGCCAGTCAGATTGTCTGAGGGTTGTTTATGAGTCGCGGGGTCTTCAGGCACCGCTCATGCACTTCAAACGCATCCGTCAAAGCTCTGATCTCGATAGGCGCTTCTCTTAGTTGCTGATCGTCCCCCTTCCCCCCCCCTGCAAAACTGGGCCGATACTCTCATGGCAGTGCTGGCAATAAGATCAGCATCATCAACAACAACAGTTACAAAAGAAAAAAAAAATCTGCCTGGCAGGGTGCCATCAGAGATTTTGGGCCTCATGAAAAGAGATCTTACCCTGGGCCCAGCCACCCCAGAAACTCCTATGTTCTTATCTTTTCTGAGGTCCTGTATAATCATTGCATACCAAACATCGTTGGACCAGCGACTGAACACAGGTCAAATATGCTACAATTCATACAAGTATGAATTGTCCATAGACGTGAACATCAAGTGTGGTTCACACGGTAAGCATAGGCTAAGTCAGTGGAGTGACCTCAGCAGGGACCCCTGTGACCTCAGCAGGGACACCCCCCAGCCCCCCCCCACCCCCCCAAATGCCACGAAGCAATGGGGTCCACAGGAGACCAAGACCTCTGACAACAGAAAGTGATTCAATACAAATTCATTGCATGGCTGTCGTTGATGTTGTATGCAATGTTCAATGCGCATGCTTAAAATGAGACCTGTCCTTCATTGAGATTCAGCACAGGGGGTGTTGTGATGCAAAGACATTGACTAAAGAGCTTTTCCACCAAACCGACTTTCTAAGGACTGTTGAGTTATTGATTTAATTTACTACAAATGAATTGCCAGTGACAACCTAACAAACCAATTGCAAGCGATAATACACTCATATCAGAGTCATCTGATTACGTCAAACCCAAACATATTAAGGAGCTCATTGGCTGTTTGATCAAAAGTGACTGTTGTGCGTCAATTGAGGCGGTGTTATCCTTCCACATATTTGGACCAATGACCTCCTGGTTACAATCCCAGCCCTCCAAAACTTCACTATTCCCAGCATCTGCCTACTTCAGTCCTACGTCCAGTCCTTTGTATTGAGTCTCTCAGCAATATAGGAAATCTGTATTGGGAAATTAGTCAGTTTCAGTGTTCATTGATCGTACTGTATTGATGCTCAAAATTAGCATTGACTTCCACACTTTTGAGATCTTGTGCTTTTCCGAACAACCTCATCCGGTTTCCTCCTGTTTAGAATGACCATGGGGGGGGGGGGGGGGGAATAATGTTTCTTTTGAAAGGATGGTAGCTTTTATAGTTGTAACTTTTGATTGCTGTCTTATTGTTTATTCATTGTCTTTGTTGGTTTCTTTGTTTTTTTGTTTGTTTGTTTTTTATTTGCCGAAATGTCTTTTTTACCCAAATTATTATTATTTTTTTCCAGATACAGAGTCATGGCATGTTGAGGTAAACACACACAGGATGCAATCAGAACAGGGAGAATTGGGAGGTCAGCTCTACATTGGACTGTGCCATTATAATCTTCTGAGACAAAATGTTGATAGAAACTGCAAACTGCCAAATGTGATAGGAAGGCAAATTATTCTCACCCTTTTGAAATCTCCACACACCTGCCCCAAGTTGAATATAAAGCTGTTTTGTATTCTGTGAAACAGTTGTGCCAGACACAGAATGTAAAATCTGTTTTTTGCTTTCATGCAGTAGTGCTTCAGATGGTTGGCATGCTCTCCATGGTAACCCACTTAGGCTGGAATATTAAGGGTCCATTCATGTGAATGACTCATATCCTCACAGGACCCAGCAATTCACTTTTGTCCCCTCTAGGGGACATCAGTCTCTGGTCTTACTCTCAAGAACGATATATTCTACTCTGCTGAAAACCATACTACAAGGTGCGATCAATAAAAATAAAATGAATAATATTTTTGAAGATATTTACCCTGCCTCGTGTTTCTGTTCTCCGAGAAACTTATTATGTAAAAAAAAAAAAAAGCTGGGTCTCAGGAGGATATGAGGCATTTGGGGTGACAGAGCTGTGCTGGACTGAAAAGAAGCAGCTTAAACAGCCATGCCAAAAAAAAAGTGCTCTTACCATTACGCAGTAGGATTTACACTTGAGCTGAAAGTGCCGATCTGAATAACGCCTGGACGTGTACTTCTGAGCAAAGCGGATATAACCGGGGTGGTTGTCACAATATAAACGGTAGACCAGTATCATACACAGTAAAATGCCCAGTGTTAATTCAGCTCTGACGGTGTTAATTCAACTCTTATCAGATAACATTTTGTCTCACATTCCAGTGGGGGAGTTGAATTAACACTGGACATTTTACTGTGTACTACCTCTTTGTATTGCTGCTATTACTATAGCTAATTACATTTAACCTATTTAATTAACCAATGAGCTAATGGACATTTTTGACTACATGTTAAACTGAGGTTCTGAATGGTTGTATTACCTAAAGATGCCATGGTTGTGGTCACTAAAGATGCCATTTATTTAAAAGTGGGGTGTTGAGGGTTTCTCCAGTTCCCTGGCAAAATTCCCAAACTGGCTTTCCTCGACTTGGCCACCTATGCAATCCCTCAGTTCCGCTGGCTAAATAATTTCCCCCTTGCCCTCCAAGCTAATATGAGATTTCTTAAAAAAAAAAAAAAAAAGAATTTGACATGTCCAATCTTACCCTGGAGACACTTGCATGCAGCACTCCCCACTGCCGATTCAGGAGGGTGTAGACATCTGCGGTCCTGCTCAAAAAACACGTTCCGTCTCCAGCCTGCTTCTTCTCACACCGCAGACTACAGCCAAGCTCGCACAGAGCTGAGTCAGAGGAAGACCTATCACGCGCGGCTTTAGACAAGCAGTCTGCGGGCACCTGATCGACCAGCAGGGGTCACTAGAGAGCAATGAAATGGAGCCCGCCTAAACGACTGAACCTTCCCATCCCTGAGCAACGCAATCACCAATTGCTCATCACTCTGTGAATCTGTCGGACGCAGTCACCGCTGGATTCGATCCAAGGCCACGGGGCTCATCCATGCACCAGAACGATGCCATAACTGGATGAGCCACCCAGAGTGATTGAGTGATTTTATAATGCCCTCTGTGTTTAAGTGGCTGCAATTAATGATGATCTAGCTTAAGGGATGGAGACTCTGGCACACACAAACGAGGTGCCATCGCAAGCTTTATTTTCCCTCTGTTTTTTTTTTTTTTTTTTTGGCCCAAACCGGATCAGGATGTCTTTGCATATTTCTGCATGGGACTCGCGTGTTTGCGTGCCATGTTTGCCCCCCCAAAACAGTCGGTCTCTTCTCTTGTTCGTCAACATCGATTTATCTGCACCTGGAGTCGCGCGAGCTTCATTTGGGTTTGGAACGTTGCCGTGGCAAAACATTGACTGCCGCTGCTTGCTTTTCTCATTGATTTCTTTGCTTGGTTTGCAGTTGCATGCCTCTGTAAGGCAAATGGTTTCTCATTTCGTGAACACCGTTGCTCAGTTTCCGTGGAGCTTTATGTTAGTTTTAATGGGATCCCTATGCAGGACTGTCACCAGAAGGCTACATGTCTGGAAAATTAACATTTGCTGGCAGCCATGCCACCCTGCACCCTGCTCCTGCTGAATGGCTGAAGCTTGGACTTGGTTAGTAATTGGTTGGGAGAACTCCTGGGAAAGCTGAGTTGCTGCTGGAAGTGTTGGTGGTGGGCCAGTAGGGGGTGATCTTCCCTCTGGTCAAATAATCGCCAAAGCTCCAGTACAGTGATGGGGACACTGTGCTGCAGGAGACACCATCTTTTATATGTGAGGTTAAACTGAGGTCCTGACTCACTATTGTTATTAAAGACCCGATGACACTCATTGCAAGGTGTAGGGGGTTCCTTCGTGTCCTGGCTAAATTCCCAACCTGGCTCTCTCAACCTACCACCTAATCACACCCTCATTTAATTGGCAAAAAATAAATGTTTTCTCAGTTGATGTGTGGCGAGTGTTATGGTTCGAAATGGCTGCTATGCATCACACAGGTAGGTGCTATACGTTGGTTGTGTTTTGCCCTCATCACTGTGAAGCACTTTGAGTGTGAGAAAAGTGCTATATAAATGCAATGAATTATTCATTATTATTGTTGTTGTTTTTTTCTTGAGCAGAAATCCAGCACTCACCCTGTTTTCTTCCTTGAGGGAAAAATCCATCCCCCCTTTCTTTCAATTCAATTTAAAGAGCTTTATTGGCAGGAAAGTAATGAAGCAATATTGCCCAAGCCATAGAGTTGATATACATGAATAAAATAAGATTTAACGTTTGATCAGTGACAATAGCGAGATGTAAGGGTGGTTTATTTACAGTTACTCAGCCTCAGTGATATGCCGTGACATATCTTGCCACAAAATGGGGCAGTTATTCCCTCACCTGTGATAATTTTTCATTTTTCCTTGATCAGAAACAGTGGGCAGAGAATTTATAACAGCCCAGTCCATACCACACGCTCTAAATCAGGTAGTTACTTTTCTCTATTCATTTCTGTAGATGAGGTTTCATAAATAGTTAATCACAATACAAGAGCAATGCATCGCCCTGGAACGAATAGCATTCCCTCCATTATGCATTCATGCCTTTGCCTTTCTGTGTATTTCCACTGCCTTTATCTAAATTATGTGGCTAATTTAAATTATGTGTACTTTTTCTGTTACTTTAACAACATTGAGCTGAACTTACACAAGAGCTGCAAGCAGCTAAATAATTAAATAAAGGAGTTATGATTTAGGGGAAAAAAATTTATTTCATAAAACAATTATCTTGTGCAAAACAAATCTTGGTAAGGCTGCAAAAAAAAAAAAAAAACAAAAACGAAACAGAACGTCCTTATTACGAGCAATTTTGACAAGGGCAAAACTTTGTGTGGTTTGTGTCTCAATTCATTATTTATGCTTTCAGCAAAACTGCAGGGCTCGTGGAGTCTTGAGCAAAGGCGTACGATATCAAGGGGCCGCAGCATATCGACGGCGAATTATCATACAGCGCAGGTTCTCAACCTTCCGCTGGCCTCCGGATCACCCTTTCTAATAGGCCTCCCGAGCGCCGCCCAAATTAGATTCCAGACACATATTGATTAATATCAGCCTCGCCGCTTCAAAAGATAATAATTAAAGCTACCGCGCAAACACAAACACACACTGTCTCCGTTGCACAAACACTGATTCAGCATATACAGTCTTCCGAAATAAATATAAACGGTTTCACTGGGGACCGTGCCAGAGCGTATGCATTACCCCAATAGCTCATAGCTTGTGTGTGAAACCCGGAAAAGGTTGCGAGGCTGTGCACACCGACTTAATGCAAATTCGGACCTGCCGTCTTTAAAAAGGTCTCGTCAGCGAACCAAGTGGTCCTGAGCACGGGACGCAAGGGGAGTTCAAGGGCGAAGCGTCTGTCTGTGGCCACGGACGGCCGTGTGCGTGCGCCGTGCACTTAACTCTGTCACCGCACACCGCTGTCCATTAGCAAGGAAATGGACCCTTTGTGTATATTTTCACTGAGCATTAGGCATTCTGGCGATGACAGCCCTTGACAAATGATGCTTTTGTTCGGTCCCTGTAGCAGGTCCGCTCGCTTTAGGACTTTAATGTTCGAGTGGCAGAATCTCATTTTTCACCTGTCACGCAAGCGGCTTTCCTTGCACAAATAAGCCCACAAGCAGGCCGCGTGGCTCGGCTGTTTCGCCGTGGGATTTTAACTAGTCCAGCAGGACGTTTTTTTTTTTTTTTTGCAAGGCCCCTTCGTACACCCGAAATGAAATGTGCACGCGCGCAATGAATCTGTTGGCGAGTTTAGATTTTAGATTTTTTTTTTTTTTGTTTTTTTAATCTCGGCTGTGTTTTCCGTTTGTTCGGTCTTTAAGCTTAAAAAAAGAACAAATGAGAGAAAGCAACTTTTCTGTAGACTGCCCCCCCCCCCCCCCCCCCCCCCCCCCCCCCCCCCCCCCCCCAGCTTTGAGGGATGAAGTCCTCCTCGATCGATCACCCGCTAACCACAAAGGGACAAATGACCTCCTCTCTAAGCTGGGCCCGTTTCGGTTAGTAATTAAGAAGCATTACTGATGACGGGAGGTGATTTGTACTGTTTTTTTTTTTTTTTTTTTTTTTCCTTCCCCAGCTGCTGTGTGGTAACGGAAATTCGTTTTCTGTCCACAAACCGATGCAGAAGGCTAAAGACATTGCATAATGTGGCATCTTAAATTTCCATTAAAAGTCATCGTATGCCCTCAGAGGAGAGGGTTCAGAAAGGCTCCTCTCTGTCTCCATGGAGGAGGCCTGTCTAGTTCAAGGGTTCTTCTTCAGGGCAAAAAATAAATAGTTCAATCTGGGAGCCTTTTCCCTTCTCACACCTACCATAGCAGGCTCCACACAACACTAATAAGGGTTCCCCTACGGAGAAAAGGCAAAGAACTTTTTCAGAACCCCTTCTTTTTCTGAGAGTGCAGCCTTCCCGACACGCTGCTGAAGAAGTGTTTTCACACACACCTTCAGTCCGGGGTATCCCCCAGGTAAATAATTACTCATGTGGATGAGTTGGCTTGAGCTTAATATCTTACCCAGAGTGCTTCGCTTCCCGCGGAGGCTGATACTTGGGATTTCTAGACACCGCCTCCTCCACCGGCTTATTGGTCCCCACAGACGGGGAGGCTTTAGCGCGCGGCAGATCCTGTAGGCTTGTGGGCAGGTAGAGCTTCGGCCTTCCGCTAAAAAAAAAAAAAAACAAGTCAGGACTGGGAACCGCTGCAGGCTGGCTGCAGAGTCCCTCCTGGAGCAAAGCCGAGCTCTGGAATTCCAGATAGTAATGGCGAATGAAACAAATGAATAATTAAAAGTTTAACTTTAGTGAAGTGTAGCGTTCGTCCGTCGTCTGGTGTAGTGTAAAAGTTGTGGTGTCTTGACTGCGCACCCTATCCTGACAGTGTCGGTGTTGAACTCCCAGTGTTGGGAGGGCTCTGTTGGCCTCATCGGTGCTCAGGGATTGCCTGCAGTCAGGGTCGGCCCTGTCTTGTCACACAAGTGCAGATCCTGGGCGTTTTGGGCCTCTACAGGAGTTTACCTGTAGAGGCTGCAGCTTACCTGCGCAGACGACTGCAGTTGACCTGCGTAGGCTGCCGTTTACCTGCGCAGACTGCAGTTTACCTGCGCAGACAACTGCAGTTGACCTGCATAGGCTGCAGTTGACCTGCACAGGCTGCAGTTGACCTGCGCAGACGACTGCAGTTGACCTGCGGAGGCTGCACTTTACCTGCGCAGACGACTGCAGTTGACCTGCGGAGGCTGCCGTTGACCTGCGGAGGCTGCCGTTGACCTGCGGAGGCTGCCGTTGACCTGCATAGGCTGCAGTTGACCTGCGGAGGCTGCCGTTGACCTGCATAGGCTGCTGTGGAGGTGAAACTCCCACACAATCCGTGCGCAGAAATGAAAAAGGCGGGAAAGCGAGCAGAAGCGCGAGCCTCAGAGGAGACCACGCGTGCGCTCCTGCTGAATCAGACGGCGGAGGCGAGGCCGTCTGCGGGTCTCCTGCGAGCGGCTGTCGGTTTGACGTGCGAGCGGCGCGTGCCAGCGGGTGCCAGAGGCGTCATGAGCAGGGGGGTCTCGGGGCGGGGCCAAGCTGCGATCGGTCTTCCCGCTGACGCCTGAGCCCCGAGGTGCGCCCGCACCCGCGCCTTTGCGCTGTCGATACCCCAACAAATCATAATCCCCCCCCCCCCCCCGTTAATGAACTGCGCCGGCCAATAGCAGCGAGGCAGCCGAGCGAAACCAAGCAACACAGAGCTCATCACATTTTATGGGCCCGCTGTATGTTTTCCTAATAAATTCCCTGCTGTGGTATATTACATTTTAATTACCCCCTGGGCCACGCGGGCCTGTGGTGGCTGGAGAGGCTGTGCCGCTCTTCCTCTGTCCCCCTCCTCCTGCCGGCAAATTGAATTTCACTCTTAGCGTCTTAGCGTCGCGCCCCGGTCTTTTTTTTTTTTTTTTTTTTCTTTCAAGCTTTCCTAGAAGCGAGGAGGAGAAAAAAAGAAAAAAAAAAAGTGTTCTCTGAACACCGGAATGGAAATATTCAAAGCGATGAATATTTTTAATTGAGGATTTGGAATTCAGGCGCCGGTCCGTGCAAGCAGTGCGTGGAGAATATTGCTGCTGATTTGTGCAGGCGCGCGTGTTCACTCACAGCCTTAACTCCTCGTTTGCCCATGTGGAAAAATGTCTTTCCGGCGCAAAACCCTTTTCCTGTTCCTGTCTGAACTCCCATTCCCTTAACCCTTTAAGGTGTAAGATCGCAAGTATGTGATTAGAATGTTCTTAACTGAACATTCTAATGCTGATGTAGCAATCACTGCTGGTTATTGAAAGCAATGGAGTTCTAGAACACTTGATTTTTTAATTTATTTAAAACTACTGTTCAAAGGGTTAAATCTCCTGATCTACAACCTGACTGAGCCTGAAGATGTAGCACTGGCATGGGTTTATTTTAGCAAAGGATGTAAACATAGCAGTGCTATCTGTATCCTGATGGGGGCGCTCTTCAGCCGCTCAGAATCTCAGTGCAATTACCTGGCCCTGAGGAGGACAGGGGGTCAGTGCCTTGAAGTCATAATTCATTCTAATTACCCATCACCACAGAAAACTCCCAAACAAACCAGAGCAAAACTGACAAACAGAGAAGGACAGAAGCAGCTCCGATTATGGCTCCATAGTAACTAAACAAAACAAAAAAAAAAAAAAAATAAATTAAACTCATTATCCCTAATGTTTGTTGTAATGTAATTAAAATATTGTCTGCTCTGCCTCTAATGAGTTAGAGCATGGCACATCTCTGATGTCTGGAGCAGTGTGTGGGCTGCTGTGTGTGTGTGTGTGTGTTTACTGTGGGGGAGGGAGGGGGGCTAAATGGCTGTGGATTGTTCTAGATTGAGCCTCTGGCTGCAGGTGTGGGTGATGAGGCAAGATCAGTGAATTGAATCATTGAATCAGTGGGCAGTAAGATCGCTTGAGTGGGTCTGCTGGTAACTCCTGACACATGGGCAGAATTCATTGCAGCCATAAAATGGATAATGTAGCCAACGTAACTTGGTCTGTTCTGGGGTTCTGCCACTTATCACCTCCTCCTCCGCTCTCTGTGGGATTCCCAGAACTACGCCCCCCCCCCACCCTCCCCCCCCCAAAGATATCTGGCAAGCAAGCACCTATTGAACCACTATTAGTGCTGTCGGCTGTTTGTCTGCTTGCATTTTTACTAACTACACTGCACCCTTTTTCCTTCTTGTAACCCTCCAAGGTTCAAGATCGCAAACGTGCGATTAGAGTGTTCGTAACCCGAAGATTCTAATGCTGATGTAACCGTTATCGCTACTGGTAACTGAAAACTGCGAGGGAGCTCTAGAACACTGACTTAGAATTTAAATTATAAAAACCTACCTAACTTCAAAGGGTTAAGCAGTTTGATCCTCATCTCCACTTCGCCTCAGCTCGCCTGCTTGCGGACCGCCGCTGTGCCGACTCGCTAAGCAGCACCGGCAGCGTTGCCGATGGCGGCCCGCCGGCGGCCGTCCGCCCGGCCCCTGTAGTTTTGCCGGCTGCCGCGAAGCTGCGCCGATGTTGACTTTAGCCCAATATCGCTGGGCTTTACCCTGCGACCCTCACCCAGGATAAACGGCTGTAGACGATGGACGGATCGCTGCGTTCAGCCCGGTGCTTTCTGCCGCTTATTCCTGCTGATCCCAATCCAAACTTTTCGGGGAATATTTAAATATTAGCAAATAATTCATAAAGATGGGGGCGACCTCTTTTTAAATGAGCCTCCAGCTCTGAGCGTGGCTGGCTGCGTGCTGACCTCAGGGAGGTGTTTGAGCAGAGTTTAGCCGTCTGCATTTAGCCAGCCGGTGCAGTGTACCCTTTGCGCACCCTTCACCCAAACGGTGGATGGGTTTTTTTTTTAACGCAATCGTCTGCCTGCCTCTTGCAGCTGTCCAAACCGGGGCCGGGCTCGTCCCTTCACTGCCAGTTTAAGTGTAAACGTTCCCTTTCGCAGGAATGCGCGGGACGGGTTTGTTCCGCGTTCGTTCCCGTCAGGGGGAGAGGCGGGACCGGGGCGGTCGCTGCTTAGTTTTTTTAAGAGGCGCCGATCGATCTGGAGACGCGCCCGAGCCGTTTCGTGAGGGATTGGGCCTCTGCGCGAGCAGCCGTAGCCGCGTCAAATCTCCCCGGATTAATCAGAAAACAGATTAATTTCTCGTAAATTAAGCGGTCCCGTCAGTCGGCGGATCCATCAGTCAACCGGTCAATCAGCCGGGAAATCAATCAATCAATACATCAGGCCGACTGACTCAATTAACAACCGCGTTTGCAAATTGTGAATTAACATTAACGATATATCAAAAGAAAGACACAAAGTGACAAAACAACGACAAAAAAAACCGAACGAATGTGGACGTTTGTGGTTTGCTTGTAGTGTTGCTGAGCGACAGGTTCCCCTTGAAGCAGGGAACTGCAAGAGCACTCAGTCATTCTGGGGGGGGGGGGGGGGTGGGGGGGTGGGGGGGGAGTTGCTGCTACGGCATCTCGACTCCACCTGTGTTCCATCACTTCCCACCATATTGATTAGTGGCATTAATTGATGGCTGCTCTCTCAGGCCCTCCCTTCTGCCTTCTGTATGGGAGCTGAGAGAAGCAGCTCTGAGGATGGGCCGAGCCTTCACACTAGTAGCGGTCGTGCCCTAGTGCATGATGGGAGAACAAGGGGGGAAAAGCAGCCTTCCCCCCCCCCGCCCCCCCCCCCCCCCCCCCCCCCCGCTCTCTGCTCTCTCATGGCTTTGTAGTCGCTCGCTTCAAAAGCACCTCTGTGTTTTCATGCGCCTCAAGAGTCTCGGTCTCTGTTCTTTCAGATTTAAAAAATATATAAAAATAATATATATTTATGTATCCCCCCCACCGGCACTTTGAATCAAAGAATGAGAAGTCTGAGATCAACAGAGGCATCTTGTCAGGATTAGAGCTTTTCACATGGAACTTGTTGCCATCCTTAGGTGTGGGTGGCATTGGTGGGCTAGACAGTGGACTTCTGGGTAAAAAAAAAAAAAAAAGCAGAGAGGGGCATTTAATGTGCTTCTTCAGTTCTGTACGCGTATGCCAGGGAACACAAACAACGCTAGCTTTGGTTTTTGAGCAGCTCCCACGCTGTGGGTCTACGGATCTCACCCCCATTTTGCTCTTACCGTCGCTTTAATTCCGATGAAGGGCCGCGGCTCGAAGGGAAACATTCTCATCTTGTGTCTCGCGGTGTTTTTAATCTCTGACTCTGGGAGGCGGAATCTGGCGGGTGCGCGTCTGTGAACACGCGCGCGGAAGACGTCGTGGCGGTGACAGCAGCGGCGCTTCAGAAGCGTGAACGGAATCCGCGAATCGCGCGGCGGGAAACGGAAGCCGGGGAGCGCGGGCTCACGCCCGGACCCTCTCTCCTCTGTCGGAGGGAAGCGGCTGGATTGGACGGATAAAAGCGGGCAAGGGGAGGCGTCCTCGCAAGCGATTTGAAAATGAAAAGTCCAGCAGGTGATTGTGGGTAAATGGTGATACGTGCGCATCTCAAGACCAGGGCTTGTTTAAATTGCCCGGCTCCAGAGCTTTATCATATTTAATGGCTTGGCTAGACAGAAGTAATATTGATATTGTTGAGAAGTGACCCAAGATAAATCAATTAATTAAGAACCGCCATGGATATCACAACAACCGCCGCTACCACTGATAGTAATTATTATCATGAAATTGAAAATGAAAACCAATTACCAATGTCTCAGTCGATAAAATTTAATGAGCCGTTCATTTGGCCGAGCGAGAGCAGATTTAAGATGCGGCTTTGATTATTGGGTTTTTTTTGGGGGGGCTGGGGGGCTGTCTCCTCGGCAGGGGTGACACTTCCTGCTGATGGGGTTTTAATCAGGCAGGTATGCGTGGCGGTACCTGGGAACGGCGGCGCTGCCATCTCGCCCACCTCTGGCTTTCGCGAGGGCTCCTGGCATCCTGCTGAGAGGCAGCCGGTGCGGAGAGAGGGAATTCACAGAGGAGACATTTTGCGAGGTTCGGTTGTTTCCTTTTGTGAGGAGAGGAAACTCAGCCGGCTACATCGGCCCCAGTTGGACAATGGAAGAGATCCCCCCCCCCCCCAACTCACAGAAAACTTTTTACACTCAACTGAAGTAAAAACTATGGTTTGTTGTGTTGTGTTTGGTGTGCAATGTGCTTTGTTTGTTTTTGTGCATGATTGTGGGCATGTGCGTGTGTGTGCATGTGTGTGTGTTGTGTTTGGTGTGCGTGCGTGCGTGCGTGCGTGTGTTTGTGTGTACGCACGTGTGTGTCTGTGTGTGTGCGTACATGTCTCTGTCTGTCTTTCTGTCTGTCTGTGTGTGTGTGTGTGGCTGGGGCAGGTCTTTGTCTGTTCGTGAGGTTTTAAATGAACTCTGCAGTGCCACGCAAAAACTCACTTTTCATTCTGCGGCGGTTTGGGTTTTGCATTGTCAGCAGCTTCCTTCAGAAACTGGGTTCAGGAGTGATTCAACTCTCTTTTTTTTATTTTTTTGGCAGGCGTGTTGTTTATTAGATAACTAAGCGGCGTCCCGGTGCCACAGTTTGTAATTCACTCGTGTTCTCATGCAGGACCAGAGGCCCGGCTGCTGGCTCTCTCCTCGGGGAGCGTTTACAGCTGCACAGTTTAGTTTTGCATGACAAGGGGCAGCTGAGAATTGGGCAGCGGGCCGGAGCGCTCCAGGGGTGGGGGCGCTGAGAGAGAAAGGGGGGCAGCTCCTTTCTCCTGCAGAATGAGCGCTGTGGTCCTCCGCTGAATACCAAGAAGGGCGCGCATTGTTACTGCTAGACCAGCGCTGCCCAGGCCTGTTACTGGGGCTCCACCGTCCTGTGGGTTTTCACTCCAAACCTAACAAAGCCACAGCTCATTCAACAGCTAGAGCAGGGCTGCTCTGCCCTGTTCCTGGAGATCTACAGTCCTGTAGGTTTTCACTCCAACCCAAACAAAGCACAGCTCATTCAAAAGCTAGAGCAGTGCTGCCCAAGCCTATTACTGGAGCTCCACCGTCCTGAAGGTTTTCTCTCCAGCCCTAACAAAGCACAGCTCATTCAACAGCTAGAGCAGAGCTACCCAAGCCTATTACTGGAGCTCCACCGTCCTGAAGGTTTTCTCTCCAACCCTAACAAAGCACAGCTCATTCAACAGCTAGAGCAGAGCTACCCAGCCCTGTTCCTGGAGAGCCACCGTCCTGTAGGTTTTCACTGCAGCCGTAACAATGCAACCCAGATTCAACAGCTAGAGGTCTCATTGAGCTGCTAATTAGTAAAAGCAGATGTGCCAAATTAGGGTTGGAGTGAAAATGTACAGGACAGTAAATCTCCAAGAACAGGGCCGGGCAGCCCTGCTGCAGACCCTTCATGGACGTTTCCTTTCTTCCTGAACATATCTACACAAAGTTTGTTTAGTTTGTCTTGAGTGCAGACTGCAATAACAGGCGAAAATTAATAGGGAATTTGTATTTATTTATTTTTTAATGCTTTTATTTAATATGGAGTTCAGCACTTTGCTTAATTTCAATTTGGGCGCCTCAGGGCCAATGCACTGTACAAATAATAAATTGCATTCACAGCATCTTCATCAATTCTAGTGCCCATTGTTGGGAGCATAAACAATGTTGGATTGCTTCGGGTTCTGTGCTGCTCCTCCGGTGCTGTGGGTCAATGGATTTCTCCGCATTGCTTTTGCCGTCGCTTTAATTCCGATGAAGGGCTGCGGCCCGAGGGAAACGTTCTTATCTCTCTCCTTCCCCGTGTTTTTTAATCTCGCTGTGGGGGGCCGAGTCTGGCGGGACCGTCCGGAACCCGCGGTTAGCGCATGGAACACGCGGGCCGCGCACGGCCGAGTACGCGCGGCTCGCCCTGTCGTTTTTGGGGGCCACGTGTCCTTCCCTTTGCATTCGAATGAATGTAAAAGGTGAATGTGAGCTAAACAAACATGTAGCTTTGACTGTAGTAGCGGTACATCGTGCTCGCTTTTTTACGTTGAACCTGAGCTGATGTTTTCAATACGTTCATTTTTTTCCCCCCGCATTGATGTCGGACTCGTACTGTAGACGAGAGTTCATGAGTTCGCAGCTTCTTTCGGAACGAACGCTGGTGATGAACGTCATCGCTTTTCAGACGCGCGAAGAAGAAAAAGCGTTTCACAGATGCTATCGAAAAGCATTAAGAGAGCTTCCCCTTGTGAAGCTAAAGGCCTTTGTGCGAAGGGTTAATCCAGGGTGAGGAAGGGTTTGTTTAGGTCACGGTCTCTATTAGCGTGTGAGCAGTGGAGCCTCCGTCCTGAGGACAGCTGCCGCGGTTTCTAATGTGAGTCCTCCAGCAGCAGCAGCAGCGGCAGCAGCCTCCTGGAGGTTCTTGGCAGCGGTGCGTGAGGCCAATCAGGACCGGGAGCCAGCACTTCTCAACGAGTCGAGCATAAAAAAAAGCTGTCATTCAGACCGGCCGTGCAGGTTCCCCCCCTGGAGCGTTTCTTTTTCCGTTAATGAGGCTGTGGAGCCCCCCCCCGGGGGGGGGGGGGGGGGGGGGGGGGGGGGGGGGGGGGTCGCGCCTGGCCCATGTACAGCACACAGTCCCTTCCGGAAGCTTCTTCCGGTACGTTCTGTACGGTGGCGGTTTGCTGGTCAGTTAATTTTTTTTGTGGGGGGGGGGGGAGTGTGTTTTTGCACCACTGGTGTCACCTCGACAGGATCAAGCGAAGTCTGACACTCTGACCACGGTGTGTGTGTGAGAGCCTCACACTGGACCCGGGAGGCTCAGAGCTAATCCAGACCCACTGTGAGAATTGGACTGGAGTCCGAGGCTGGGACCTTTCAGAATGCTGGAGGAATGCCGATCTCCTCCCTGAATTTAACAGAGTGCTCCGAGCCCCCCCCCCCCCCCCCCCCCCCGGGGGAAACCTCAGCCCTGTGAGTGACGTGGCCCCCGGCAGTAGGGTGATTAACGATGGGTTGTGTTTGAGTAAGAAGACTCAACGCGGGTCTTATTAAGTCCTGCTTTTTTCATTCCGTCTGTAGAGGAGAGGAATGGAGGTTCCTCACCAAACAGATGAGGTCGCAGAAGGGAAAGGAGAAAGGAGAGAGAGATAGAGAGAGTCGGAGAAAGTGAGAGAGAGAGTGAAAGAGAGAGAGCCCCTCATCTCGACCCTCATTACTGAGGGTCCAAGCACCCTATCGTTATTATTAATGTACATTACTATAGTTCATTTAGTTGCTTGCTAATCTTGTTTCATGTAAACAATCGCTTTGGCAATTATTTGCTGATGTGTGGTCATGCTTATGAAGCTTATCTGAATTTGAAAAGAAGAGTATGTGTGTGTATAAATATATATATATGAGAGAGAGGAGCAGAGCGATAACACGACTGGCATGTGTCTAATTTGTGTGTTTCATAATTGATAATTGAATAGTGTTTTTTTTGCTTGCGGCTGTGGGGTATACTGATAGCTCTCCCCCCCTCTCTCTCTGCCGGTCTGGCGGGTGTAAACAGGCCATCTCTAATGCGTGGGCCGGTGATGAGAGGGGGACCTGTCCGCGGAGCGGGAGCGAGAGAGAGGCGTCTGTCTGCGTTTTAATACCGCAACGCCCGGGTTCCTGTGCGCCAAAGCATCACTCACAGCCCCGCCTCTCCGGCCCCTGCTTTAAAATCCATCCGTGTGTCCGCCCGGCAAAAAAAAAAAAAAACGACCAGAGAGCCCTAGACGAAATGGGAAGAGAGAGGAACAGAGAGAGGGACAGAGAGAGAGGGAGAGAGAGGGACAGAGAGAGAGAGAGAAAATGCTCTTCTCTTCCTCAGGAAGCCATTAGCGCTCTGATGTGGCAGTGAAGCACCGCGTTCCCATTTCTTTAGCCCAAAATTATCTATAAAAAGACGGGGGGAAATGAAGATAATTGAGTCCAGGCAGGGAATTGAAGTTGAATAATGTACCAGCCCGTAATTTTTGTTTGTTTTTGTTTTTTTGGGGGGTGGGGGTGGCACTGGGTACATTAGCATTTTTCTTTCTAACTTTATTTAGGCACTATATCAGTCTACCACACTGACAAGGAAATGGATACACAGCTATGAAAAGCCATTCTCACAATGTGGAACTTCAGGACTGCACATGAACATGACATGTCCTACACACGAGGTACCTGAAACCTTCATAAACACGATGCGTATACACACAGGTATGTACATCAGGATATACTGAATACACACAAAAATTATTGCATGTCTTGTGGATGCCTAGTTACCAATATCTAGCTTATTTACATATTTTATGGCATTCTAGACATGACCAGCCTTGTGGGAGTAAGTAGGTACCTTAAGCAGTTATTAACTGAACATTCTAGTGCTGATGTAACAGTCACTAACTCTGAAGCAATGGAGTTCTGGAACACTGAGAAAGAACATTCCAAAATAACCTGCTCTTCAGAGGGTTAAGTCTGTGCTTGGCTGCTGCAGAGCCCAGCTCATTACTGCAGGGGAAGCACTAACAGGCAGAACAAAAAAGCGTTTCCTGTCTTCAAACACCTCTTAGCACCCCAAGAGTGTCACCGGTGGCCGTTTTAAATTTAGGCAATTAACCGCCTGTCTTTGTCGCGGCCTGCCCTGACAGTTCCGTTTTTCAATAAGCTCTCCACGTGTTGCCACAACCAAATAATTGCAATTTAGTAAACATCCTTTCAAAGCATAGTGAATCAGCACCGGCCAGCTTGCTAAATGAGAGGGAGGCGAGACCTTTGTCAGGCTAAAACATTTTTTAAAAATCTTTGTTCCCTTCGTGCCCGTGTTCCCTGGACGGCTTCCAGCCTCCTGTAGACCACACGGGGACGGGCGTCGTCCTGGGGAGAGGAGCCCCCCCCCCCCTCCAGCTCAGCAAGAAATCACCAAAGCCTCAGATCATAACACAGGGCTCACTGGCTTTCCCACATAAATTACAGATATGTGTGCGTGATAAGGGGATGGATGTGTGCCTGAGCCCGTAAGATCAACTGGGGTGGTGAAGGGGGGGCGGGGGGGGGGGGGGGAGAGGGGAGGGGCAGTGGTTTAGAAAATCTCAGTTTGGTCCCAGTTGATCCCTCAATTAACTGGTTTTTGTCCCAGGTGGGATCATACTAAGAGAAGCTTGAATCTGACGTGTGTGTGTGTGTGTGTGTGTGTGTGTGTGTACTACTACCACTGCTACTTCTGTTGCTACAGTTACTATTGCTATGACAACTACGTATATTGCTAGTACTACTGATGCAGCTACTATTGCTGTAACTCTACTGCTGCTACTGCTGCTACCATGACTGCAAATTCTGTTTTTGCATTATTTTTATTGTCACAAACACACCACTAATGAAGATGAAGTGGTTTTTAGTAAAGGTTTGTGGCATTCATTTTAGCCAGGGCCGTCCAATCTTATCCGATAAGGGCCAATGTGGGTGCAGGTTTCTTTTTTTTTTGTAGGCCAATGCTGAGGCACCTGATTCTACTTATCAAGGTCTTGTTTCAGATAAGCTTGGAAGCTCCTGGTGGTCAACCCTCCATAAAACCGTGTTGATAAAGTGAGCCTTGCAATGAAAACAGGCCTACAGTGTAGGCCTGAGTACTTATAATCTGCCTGACCTCCCATCACTTACATATGAATGATATTGTTGATAAATATGGCTTGGCAGGACACCTTGTATCGGTCAGGGTCTGGATTAACCTTTTCCCCCAGAGACTGGGCTTGCCGTCAACTTGACCAGAAAGTTCACGCGGCAATATCTGATGAAAGATTTTATTTTTTCCCCTCCATCAAAGACCTTTCTGCTTCACTATCATACGAAAGGTCAGGAACATATTTCACTGTTAGCTGCTTGTAGCCATTTAGGTGGCACGGGTGGGTGGCAGTGCGTTTCTAAGACAGACAAAAGCTGTGGAACTCTCGGATTGTTTTTTATGATCGATACAAGCTGGTGGGGGTTGTGTTATGGTGTTTGTTTACCAGGAGCAACGTGGCCCCTACTTTCTCTGTCAGTAATTCAGATCTCTGTGTTTTTTGGCTTAGATATGATGTAGATTGTAGCCATGCTGTAGAACTGTTGAAGCTTGCATTGCACTCTGTAGCTAAATTTCAATGCTCTCCTCTCTTGTTTGTATGCACACGCGGAGGCTAACACTATCAAGCAGGTACACTTATATGCACGCACATTCACACACACATAGACACACACACACACACACACACATTCACATACTCACACACTCACACACACACACACACACACACGCTGATATGCATGAATGCACATACATTACAGTCTTAATGTGTTTACACACTCACACATGCACACACACACACCCATACAAACACACACCCGTACACATGCACACGCGCGCACGCACACACACACACACACACACACACCCATACAAACACACACACACGCCCACACACACACACACGCACGCACACACCCATACAAACACACACCCATACACACACACACACACACGCACACACCCATACACACACACACACCACCCACACACACACACACACTGGGTCACGCATCGTGCTGATGAGCCCTGCCAGTCGATAGCCCTGCGCGGTAATCTCATTCCCTCACTTAGGGTTCTGCTGCATTAGCTCACAGTGCTGCCGCTAATCTCGTAAACTCACACATTACTGTGCATCTCGCCTAATGGCATTAGCGTCAGACAGGGACTCAAACAGTGGCCTCATGCTTGATTAGCGCTAAATATTCCTCACGCTAACGTGAACGCCTTACGCGCTTCCGTATATGAGAAAAAGAGAAGAGAGAGAGAGAAAGAAAGAGAGAGAGAGAGAGAGAGAGAGAGAGAGAGAGAGGCGGGGGGTAGGTGGGGGGAGGTGGGGGTGGGGTGGGGTGGGGGCAGAGCACTGGATAATCACCATCATTCAAACAACATTTGTAAAGAATTGTTTCGTATCGCTCAAGCAGTTTCCACTGCAAAAATTAAAAATACAAAATATGGCCAAAAACTGTTCAACTGACAGCACATTTACTAAGAGTGCTCATGTGGAGAAGGTAATTAACAATGAGTCAAGTGAAACAGCCCCTGATTCAAGAGACGGGTACATAGTAGTTTGCAATCAAGCCTGTGTGCCTACCCATTACACAGTGCCATTTAAGTAATCAATTAATCAATCAATCAATCATTCGGTCCGCTAATAAATACATCGAGCAATCACTCATCGCCCAAGCAGGGGAGTGCGTCTCTGTCAGTCATTACCTTGTCTGGATCGCTCAGCGAGCCTTGATATTGATGAACCCTGTCAGTCCGTGGAACTACACGTTAATCTCGTTCATTCGATTTGGGGGTTCTGCTGCGTTAGCTCACGGGGCCCGGGCCGCTAATCTCGTGAATTTACATAACCGTACATCTCTCATAATGGCATTACTGTCACATGGAAAAAAAAAAAAAGGAACAATACAGAGTGGACTCGCAGTTGATTAGTGGTAGTCATCGCTCACTGTACCATGTTTGTGTGTGTGTGTGTGTGTGTGTGTGTGAAAGAGAGAGAAAGAAAGAGGGAGAGAGAACAGTGGGGGGGGGATTGTGATTTTAGCTTGGGTGGCTGGGTGGGGGTGGGGGGGGGGGGTGGGCAGGGTGTGAGCATACATACAGCTTCTGAGAATCAGCAGAATGGTGGAAAGAAGTAGCAGAACGCTACAAAAAAAAAGTACCGGCGCTCATGATGAGCTAAACATAGAAGGCCTGTTCCGGTCCTAATTCAAGCAGTGGTTGTAAAACAGTGTGGAGTGTGAGAGAGTGAGAGAGTGATTCAGCACACACACTCACACCTGAGGACGCTCGTGGAGAAACGTCACGGTATTGAAGGGAGCATGCCGTTACAGAGCAGGTGACACAGGTGCAGGTCAGGTGACACAGGTGCAGGTCAGGTGACACAGGTGCGGGTCAGGTGACACAGGTGCAGGTCAGGTGACACAGGTGCGGGTCAGGTGACACAGGTGCGGGTCAGGTGACACAGGTGCGGGTCAGGTGACACACGTGCTGGTCAGGTGACGCAGGTGCGGGTCAGGTGACACAGGTGCGGGTCAGCTGACGAAGATCCCCCCACCCCGTCGTTAGCAGCGCGGAGCGCTAGGCGTGTGCGCGGGCGGTGGAAATGAACGCTGAGGGCACTTCTGGCCTGGGTGCAGCCGGAGGAGCTCTTTAGAGGAGGATTAGCGTGAAACGCGCCAGGGTAATTATGTCCTTCAGAGTTATTTATTTTTATGCGTGCGGTTTTTTTTTTCTCCTCTCCTCCATTAAAAAAAAAAAAAAAAAAAAAAAATCAAACCGCTTCTCCTCCTGCCACTCGGAAAGAGCGGGCGCTTCTTTGATGGCGGAGCGCACAAACGCAGATGGTTTGTGCAAATATTGGTACTTCAGAAAGGCGATAAGAGGCGAGAAATGACACGTGCGAGGATGCGATTTCAGGCCTGGGCTTCTCTAGTGCTTGTAGTGAATTTGTGTAACGTGGTCTGGATCTGCCATTTGGGGGGCGTATACAAGGCACAGCGCTGTGTGTTTGTGTGTGTGTGTGTGTGTGTGTGTGTGTGTGTGTGTGTGTGTCTCATCCGCAAAAAAAAAAGAGGAAAACAAGGGCCCCTATTGGTCACTGGTTGACAACTCTTCTCTTGTCCTCATGTAACTTTAGTTTTGTTCACCTGCCCCTCTTTTACCCACAGTTCCTCTGAAAAGCAGTGAAGCTGCGTGTCTGAGCACACTGAACGAGCAATCAGTCACAGCCTTTGTGTTAGCGTGAACTGCTAGCGTTCTCCCATTTTTCACGCACATTCTAGAATAGACACCAAGAGGCCTTGGCTGTGCTAGTCATTTTTCACATGATGAATTAGACCTTATAAATTAATGTATTCATTCATAATCTGAAAGTCTTAAAAACACGAGCATTCTGCCGAAGTCATTTTAGTAATGAGCACTTTTTGTCTACCCACCCTACGCTTGTCAATCAGTCACGACTGATAAAGCTGGTTTTTGCTATTACTTTGTTCGCAAACAAAATGCCGTATGACGTTTTCCGGTTAGAACTCGAAAAGCCAAAATCCAGTTTGCAAAATACCCACAGGGTGATATCTTTATTGTCAGGAAAAGGTGTTGGAGATAAGGCATCCCCTGGACCACAGTGCAGGACTACAGAGCGGGGGGATACCTCTGTGAGCAGACTGTAGCTCTTCCTCTTTCTGAAGTCTCTCGGAGAAGATCTGTGCTCTGTGGCTGCTGCATTTTTAACTAGCCTAGCGTCATCCACGACCTCTGCTTTCCCTCTCCTCTGCTTTGCCCCATTGACAGATTGTATTGGACGCCATCCCTGCTGGTGCAGAGAGAAATTAGGAGCGTGTGTATGCTTAAGAGGTGGCCTCTTTGAGCAGGAGGCAATGGAAGCACCATCTCATCGTTATTTTTGTTGGGTTTTTTGCCAGCGAGTAGGAGTCTAAGACAACAACTGCACAGTTTCCAGAGAATTCTTCTCTGTTTCACACTTTTGTCCACTGCGAGGATAACTGCTGCTCCTGTTGGGCTGCTGCATAATGTATCTGTTTTTTTTGTTGTTGTTTATTTTATCATCATCAGGTAATAGCGGCCATATCCCATTCCCTATGGAAGAGAATTTTGTTTTGTGCCTCTGTGGATAAACCGCTTTGGTTTGCACTAGTTTCAGAGTCAAGTCAAGCCATTCAGATTTATACAGCACTTTTTATGAGTGAGTCAGCACAAAGTGCTTAACAGACATTTGCATGTACACACAGGTAGAGAAATACCCCGTGTCTACATATGAGTATAGTAAAGCTTGTCAGCATAAAATTAACTGATTAATAAATGTTATTTTTATGACAATAAGTCATGTTCTTATAGTACACAAGTACACATTGTACCACATTCTTGACCTAAGCTGCATAGATGTACATGGAATGGTTAAAAGTGACAATGAAAATAATGGGCGTCATGTTACAGCAATTATAAAATGCTGTTTTTGTGGTATTTTCCTATGGGCCAACCACACCCCCCCCCCCCCCTCCTCGCCCCCACAACCACCCCAACCCCCACTCTTTTTTTCACTCCTCAGCTGCCATGTTGTGAAGTGTGATAAAACATCATTTTGCTGTTTTCCTGGAAAAGCTGCTTCTGTAAATACGGACTTCAAGGTTTGCCGCGTCAATTGAAAAAAAAAAAAAAAGTGGGATGTAGATGGAGGAAAAAAAAACGCAACGCTGGCAGCAATTTCACCCCCGCAGCCGGCGCTGAGCGCGGGGTCTCCGGAGCACGGCTCCCGGCCTCCCGTAATCTCCACCTCATGGTGTGATAATCGCTTGGCTTTTGGGCCCCTGTATCGCCTCCTCATTCGCCGCGCGCTCGTCTGAAAAGAGGATCATTCTCATGTGAGAAGCTCTCGCTCCGCCGTTTTTTTTCGGGCTCCTCGACACATCCCATTCGCTGCGGTTCACGCCGCCGCGGTCGGAAGAAAGCCACCGTTTTCCCGCCGCCGTCGATGGGGGCGAAGCGAAACCCTCCCCCCCTTTTCGGAATTATTAAAATTTTACGGCACATTCTTTCGTATTGTGTATCTGCTTAAGCGGGGTGCGCCGTGGTGCGCTGAGAGGCATCAGTTGTAATGCGCTTTGGATAAAAGCGCTGTATGAATATAAATGCAGTCCATTTACCATCCATTTACCATTCCTGGTCAGGGTCGCCAATCTATCGCAGGGCGCACACGCCACTCACTCACTCTTCACCCACACGCTCATACCTGCGGGCAAGACTGGCACGTCTTTGCACTATGGGAGGAAACCCGGAGCACCTGGAGGACACCCGCGGCGAGAGAGAGAGAGAACATGCAAACTCCGGTATCCGGTATCCGAATACTCCCCCACGATGATTGATGGGGATTGACTCCCCTCAGCAAGGCATCCGAAACTGGAACCTTCTTCCCACGAAAGCAACAGTGCCACCCCCCACCGCACCACCGTGCCACCCCCCACCGCGCCACCGTGCCACCCCCACCGCACCACGGTGCCTCATTCATCCATTCACACACACACTCACACACCAGCGGTGAAAGGCTGCCATGCAAGGTACCAATCAGCTCGTTGGGAGCAATTAGGGGTTAGGTGTCTTGCTCAGGGCGACACACCCAGGGCAGGGGGATCAAATCGGCAACCCTCCAGCTGCCAGACGAACGCTCTTACCTCCTGAGCTATGTCGCCCCAGCAATAAGGGGGTGTAGGTAATGAATGGATGGATATCTACTGAGCAGATGCCCTATAGGTTGTATTATAAATTTGTGCAGCCAGGCATTTTGCCAAAGCGGTTGATGTCCAGGGCTCTCCTCACGGGCGCAGCAGTGGTAGCTCGCCTGGGACTCCAACCTGCAGCTTTCCAGTCGCAAATCAGGCTTCCTAATTACAACTTCGAAATGTTACCCTACGGGCTAATATGGGCTAAACTTTCAATTAGCTGAAGCTGTACTGAAGTAAATTGCGTACTCATAGAGTGCGTTTAAGAAACGAGAAATTCCTCCAAGCCTTAGTTAATCTCAAAAATGCATGTGTATGTGTGTGCATAACTGCTTGAGTGTGAATGCAAAACCAACAACTGGCACCGTTCCCGCAATTTGCTTCTTAATTGTGTGCTTGACCCATTGTGTGCGTTTAGTAAGCTCGCCTGCTTAATAATTTGGTAAAAAAAAAAAATACAACAATTTCGTCTTGAGGCATTCCTTTCAGAAGCCTCTGGCACCAAGTCAGCCTTCTCAATTTCTTCTGGATTTCTTCATCTTCAACTCATCATCAAAAAGAATGATGACTTCCTGTTATCTCTCAGCCAATTGGTTTCACTGGGAGCAACCAAGGAAGAAAAGGATCTAGTTGAATAACCTGCCAAGCATTGTACTGACAGCCGTCTAAGGGGAAGGCTATTAATGCTGAAACCTTCTCTTTTTTTTTTTCCCTACCCACTTTTTGTTTCCATTCTTTAATTCATTCTCAGTATAGTTTAAACAATTGGTGAATGGCTGTTTATTTCAAATATGCATCTCCCATATTCGCCTCCACTTCAAATCCTGCTAGGACCACTTAAATCTGCGTCCTTTGTTCTCAGGGGAAAGGCCAAATAAACAGGAAGTTGTGTCGTATATAACATCCACTTTTCTCTCTGTAGCCCGAGGGTGTTTCCACAATCAATGGGAGCAGATGTTCGGAAAATGTGGACCCAGGAGGATGATCAGACAGCGAGAAACGAGAAGTCAGAAGTTTTCTTTGTGATTTCTCGTCTCAGAAAAGAAAGGCAGGGTTCAGGCGGGGAGTTTGTTTCTCGCGGAGCCGCCCTGGGGAGCGGTGCAGAAATAGCTGGGGAAACTCTCAGGGGAATTGTGAACATTTGGGAGAACGAGGTAAACTGGCGAGCGTCTGATAGCCTACTGTAAGAGAAAGCTCCGCCCAGTTTGGGGGTTGACGAAGCCTCGCTCTCCCGTCACGGTCGCAAATGTCCTAAAATGGACACTGCGCTAGAAACAGAAGCAAAATGGCAGACCTTTCCCTACCTAAATTCACACTCACAGACCAGGCCAGCCAGCCGCTGACAGATGCAAAGATCACAAATTAACACTCACAGACCAGGCCAACCAGCTGCTCACAGATGAACAGATCGGAAATCCACACTCACAGACCAGGCCAACCAGCCGCTGACAGATGGACAGATCACTGATCCACACTCGCAGACCAGTCCAGCCAGCCACTGACAGATGCAACGATCACAAATTAACACTCACAGACCAGGCCAACCAGCTGCTCACAGATGAACAGATCGGAAATCCACACTCACAGACCAGGCCAACCAGCCGCTGACAGATGGACAGATCACTAATCCACACTCACAGACCAGGCCAGCCAGCTGCTGACAGATGCACAGATTGCTTTTTGGAGTGAAGTCTGAAGGCAAAACCTAATGTAAGAAATAATTATCTGATCTAAATTTTTTATTTATTTTTGTTTTGTTTTATCTTTTATTTCTCAGATGTTGATTGCGATACACAGCTGGCTTGCTTGTTGTGCTGCCATTTCTAACGAGGCTGACAGTGGTTCCTCATTAGCCTGGTTGCTCTGGAGCTCAAGCAGAGTTCCCACAGGTTGGTGTGTGGGATGAAGAGCCAGAGTCAGGGGGGCGTCCGCCTTGCAGCCAAAACCCTCGCCTCTCTCACCCTCCCCCAGGACCCCTCCCGTCCCACACCTACCGTTTACATATTCCAAAGTGCAGACTTTCTTTTATTTGTTTATTCATTGTTCCTTCTTTCATTTATTTATTCGTTTGTTCACAGCATTTCATCTTGCATATTTGTTTTCAAGGGCCTTTCTTGGGCTCAAACATGCTGAAAGCAAGATGACAGCCATAGAAAAGGACGGATGCGTTTACAGTATTAAACAAAACAAAGGGATTAGACGCGTGCCCGAAGCAACCACGTCAGTTTTTTTTTTTTCCACAAGAGCTGAAGTGGAACAGTCTATTTGAGCATCATGTCAAAAAAAAAAAAAAAAATCTAGCTACGCAAAATTGCAATGAAGTTAAAAGCTGCATTCACCAGTCACCATTGTGGTTCATGAGCAGGTCTGTCCCTCTCCCTTAGAGAACACGCCAAATGGAGGCAGTGACTCACTGCTCATGCCTCAATAACCTTTATAAAGTGTGGCATCTTCTTTCTCATATTTGCCCTCTCAATCACTTCCTGACTTTTTTTTTTTTTTTTTTTTAAGCGCTTTGCTTTTCTCCTCCGACATCTATTAGAAGGACGGTTCACTCTACTCCCGTGTCACGCCGGCGTCTTGAAACCAGCAACATTATCAATCTCCGCGCCCCTGTTTCTCCACCTCACTCCGGAGGTCAGCGGTTATGGCGGGAGAAAGGGCCGCTGTTGTACGAGAAGCTTTTCTGTTTTCCGGCAAAAAAACAAAAAAAAAAAGACCTGTTGTTGTGAAGTGAAATGCTACTGCCCGTGTGGTGCAATTTACAGCCGAGAGGACGGCGCGATGGGGGAGAACATCTTCACCCCCCCCCCAGCCCCCCCCCCCCCCCCCCCCCCCCGTCTTGTCGAAAGATTGGGTTTCTCCCCCTTACCTCCGCCGATGGCTCTGGGTATGCGCCTCTCCGTGTTCCGCTCCTGGGGAGCGGGAGTTCGCGGCAGGCGCGGTGTGCGTTCTCCGCGAGCACGGATTCCATTTTTAAAAGAAACAGGGAGGAACAGCTCAGTGGTTGGACTCTTGAGAATCACCCCTTCTTTGTTCTACTACTGTAGTGAGTGCATGAGCGAGAGGGGGAGAGAGAGAGAGGGAGGGAGGGAGAGAGGGAGAGAGAGAGAGAGAGAGAGAGAGAGGGAACAAAACTAAAATGCTAATGACAACTCATAAAATATTCTGTCTGGAGAATACAGAATACCTAGAATGCCCTCTTCATTATTTGTTTTTCACATTGGGATTGACTCTGAGAGAAAGCCGTGTAAAATATGTGTACGTCTCCTTTTGTCCTCCTTGTGTGTTTTTGCACGTGTGTGTGTGGCAAACAAACAGTTTTACGCCCTAGGGGTGTATACCGTTAAATAAACACTCAATTGGAAGTACGACCAGAGAGACTTTAATGCTAGCAGTGGATTTAATGGCAGCAGGATCCACACGCAGGCAAAACACTCATCCTCGTGTTTGCATTCATCTCAGCTGAGATTGCTCATCCATTTCCTGTCTACTTTCAGTGCTGCACTCCGCTCTTACGCCTGTATTTCTGGAATATCACGTGTACAGACGCCTGCTGGTGTTTTACTTCGGAACAGCCATGGAAAATGGTTTTGATAGTCTCTATTACTCATCGGCTTTTAAAGATGATTCATCGATTCATTGACTGGTATGGTTTATGCTTCGCGGTTTTTCATCCATCTTCTCTATATATTCGCACCCAGGTTGGTTATTTACTTCTGATATTGTTGTGAGGATGACATCTTTAATTTTCAGTGCACCCGCTAACATTGCTACTAGTCTTGGTACTGCTCCATGTACTGTAGCTTACTGTCGTGGTTGGCTAATGACGTAACCCATGCTCAAAGTCACTGAGTCTAAGTCACTTGTCTAAATTTCAGGCAAGTGCAGGTGTGACCTCACAAATGTGTGATTAGAATGTTCTTAACTGAACACTCTAATGCTGATCCTCTCCCCTCCTCTCTCCTCCTGTCCCCTGCCCTCCTCTCCCATCATCTCCTCTCCTCTCCCCTACTCTCCTCTTTTCTCTTCTCTCCTCTCTCCATCACTCCTCTCCTCTCCCCTCCTCTCCCCTCCTCTCCTCCTCTCCTCTCCTCTCCTCTCCTCTCCTCTCCTCTCCTCTCCCCTCCCCTCCCCTCCCCTCCCTGATGCTGGTGTCTCCTTTGCCCTCTGGCTGGTCTGCTTGTGGCAGTGCCCGGTCTCATTTACTCTGTGCTGTTTAGCCGGGTGGCCTTACACAGTGAGGAGAGGTCTGCTCACAGCTCAACTGTCAAACGCCGTTCCCCTGAGGCCCCCCCTCCCCCTCCTCCTCTCTCCCCGTCATCACAAAACCTGAGCTGGTTTCAGACAGCCACATACAGGGAGGAGTCCCTACCAATCAGCGTCACTGTGCGCGGGTTTGACCCCTCACTCGGGGGACCACCAATCACCAGCCGCCATCCCCCCTCGAATCCTCACCAGCTTGTCCAGTACCCCCCCCCCCCCCCCCCCCACCTCCCCCTCACCTCCCCGTGCCTGTACACTCTGCACAGCCCCCCCCAGTCCCATCGCTATGCAGCTGCTCCGAGGGGCTCTTTGCTTTAACATAACCGCGCTCTGCTCAGTCCTTAAAGCTGAGAATCACACTTCAGCTGGGGCTCATGCTTTAAGACCCGCGTTCTCGCGGCACTGCGGTCGGATTGGACGCGGTGCTCTGGTAAATATGAGGATGCGCTCCAGCGCCCTCCCCCTTTCGGGACGTGTCTGCGCCCCGTGTGCTGCCCCCCTCCCCTGGGTAACGGCCGGGCCGGGCCGCGGCAAGCAGGCGTCGGGAGAGTTGAGCGGGATGATCGAGTGTCACTTCCCCTGAGGGCCCCCCCCCCCCCCCAGCCCCGCTGCCCTTTCCAATGGCTGCTCACATAAATAAACACTGGTGCCCGAGCGCAGAGACAGCTCGGCTTCCGCATCCCGCCAAAGCTCTCCCTCCTCCTCCCGCCAAACTCTCCCTCCTCCTCCCGCCAAAACTCTCCCTCCTCCTCCCGCCAAAGCTCTCCCTCCCCCTCCCGCCAAACTCGCCCTCCTCCTCCCGCCAAAACTCTCTCTCCTCCCGCCAAAACTCTCCCTCCTCCTCCTGCCAAAACTCTCCCTCCTCCTCCCGCCAAAGCTCTCCCTCCTCCTCCTGCCAAAACTGGCCCTCCTCTTCCCGCCAAAACTCGCCCTCTTCCTCCCACCAATAGCGTGCCCTCTTCCTCCCGCCAAAGCATGCACTCCTCTCCCTCCTCCTCTCGCCAAAACTCTCCCCTCCTTCCACAAAACTCCCCTCCAAAACTCGCCCTCTTCACCAATCCTCCTCACCCTCCTCCTCCCCCCTCCTCCCACCCAAATGCGCTCTCCTCTTCCTCCCGCCGGAGGTCAGGCGCCCCGCCCGACACCCGCCCGTCGCTCAGAGGCCCGGCGTTTACGCGTTTGTGTTTCTGTCCGTTTAAAAATCCAGCAAACCGCTGCTTTGCGCGGAAGGATCCTTGGAGGTCTTGTAAATCGCACCATCAGAATGCGTCGTGTCCAACAAGCGCACGCACCATAAATTTGACTGATGGCATTTGCAGGCACACATCTCATGAGCCCCGTAGTATATACAGTAGGTGCAGCTTGTCTACATAATAAAAGAGCCCCTATTTCTTTCTATTCAATCCAAGGGAAAGGCATAAATAATGGCAACAGTGTGATTATTATTATTATTATTATTATTATTATTATTATTATTATTATTATTATTATTATCCATCCATCCATCCATTATCTATACCCGCTGAACCTGGTCAGGGTCGTGGTGGGTGCGGCTGCCTATCCCAGCGAGAAGCAGGAAATCACCCTGGGACAGGTGGCCGATGCATCGCAGTATTATTCTCATCCTCATTCTCATTCTTAAATAAACACTGCTGGTCCAGCGTGGCGATGCTAAGGCGAGCTGTGACGCTCTCCTCCTCCTCCTCCTCCTCCTCCTCCTCCTCCTCCTCCCTCAGACCGAGACGGAGGGGGCTCAGTTTTGTGTTGGCAGGGGGGGGGGAAGAAGGAGAGACGCAGAGCTGGATGTGACATCGATACGCCTGCATCGGGCTGATAAGTCCGACAGCCCGGCGCGTTTTCACTTGATACTACGGCACCTAAGAAAAATGTTATCAGCCCGGCGCACATCCAAGGCTTTCCCAGGGAGCTTCATCCCATAATTATCTGCGCTTATCTAGATTTAAATTCTCCGTATAGTGCAGAGAGCATGGGAGAGAGAGAGAGAGAGGTATCTTTTTTTTATATCACTCAGCTTTATATTGTGGTCATATTTAGGGCAGCGGCAGTGCAGTATAGGGCTTGTAACACAAAGGTTGCAGGTTCGATGCCCCAGGTAGGACACTGCTGTTGTACCCTTGAGCCAGGTACAGTATATAGCCTGAATAGCTTCAGTACATGTTCAGCTGTTTAAAATAAAACTGCTATCTAAAAATACTAAAGCTAAGGATAAGTGTCGGCTAATGTAATATTTGCACAGTGCCATAGGAGAGCAGACTATATACAGAAATAAAGATGTAGAGATATAGGCAGACGCTGACTGCAGCGAGCATCAGAGTCTTCCTCGTGCCGTAGCTTCAGAACAATCGTTTGCTGAGCGACTGGTCTTTTTTTCCCCCCTCGTTTTTTTTTTTTACAGTTTTTTTTTTTATTCGCAGTGCTATTTTTGTTCTGACTGACGTGCGCCTCCCGCGTCATCTCTTGGGGGGTCATCAACTCCAAACCGCGCGTGACTGGGATCGCTACAGCTGGCGAGAGCATGAAGGATTTTTTTATTTTTTTGAGTTGAGTTTCGAGAGCGAACCCGAGAAAGGCCCGGCAAAAAAACGTGTCGGAAAAAAGAAACCCGCTCAGCCTTTTTTCACATTTAAAAAGTCGACACGGAGCGGAGCGTTAAAGCCCCTCGTTCCGTGTCCTGATTGACTCGAGGGCTTGAGTGGAGTCGGGTGGCAAAGGAAGCCCCCGGAGGTAAAACTTTGAAGCATTGCTGATAATTAGCAGGGGCCTCCTTTCTGTGATCTCAGCCTTATCAAAGAGGGCTCAGGGTGCGAGTAGGGTGGTGGTACGCGCAGTGCTAATTTAACTCTTTAACAGATAACGTTCGGTCCCGCGTAGCTCAGGAGGTAGGAGCGGTTGTTGGCAGTCGGAGGAGGGTTGCTGGTTCGATCCCCCCCACCCTGGGCGTGTCGTCGAAGTGTCCCTGAGCAAGACACCTAACCCCTAACTGCTCTGGCGAATGAGAGGCATCAATTGTAAAGCGCTTTGGATAAAAGCGCTATATAAATGCAGTCCATTTACCATTCTGGAACGCGTGACCAAATGCTATCTCTTGAGTGTTGAGTTAACACTGAACATTTTACTGTGTACTGTAGCACCGGCTGAAGCAGTCTCACTCGCTGGTTGTGGAGTATTGTAGCCTAATATTGGGCTGCATCAGGACGGGACCTTGCTTTGGGGCCTGCTCTAAAGTTGTTTGAAAGGGCAAAATGTAAATGGTAATTGGTTAATGAAAACGTAATCATGCGCTTTGCTATTTAATTTGCATACTGTGTGCCGAAACGTAGCCTAATCGAAAGCGCAATCTTTCAGATTGCATTAACAATTCCTTGTTTGAGTACGTATTCATATGCCAAAATGCAAATGAATATGCAGTAATTCATCTAATGTTCCTTTTTCTATAATATCTTGGTACGCCCACTGTGACATGATGGAAATTAAAGTGTGAATTCATTTTTATGAATTACATTCCCTCCTTGTGACAGTTAATGTACCAACATTCAAATTGAAAAGTTTGACAACGTGGTTTCTTTACATTCATGGTAGCACGCTGCAAATTGAAAATAGAAACGTTATTTGGATTGGTGATTTCATTTTCTCGGTGTGTCGTGCTCCAGCCCCCAAATTTAATTGCAAACATTATTGCAAATTGGCCGCATGTGGGCAGGGTTTCCATGAGAAAACGCTGGTTGGTTGCCAGAATTTCTTTTAAAGACAGCTTATCCTCAAATGTTGGGGAATTTTTTTCAGTGTAAATGTGTATGAGAGTGTATCAAGGATGGATGGAGGATTTTAACAGGTGATCTGGGAAAAAAATTTGAAACCGTATAAGAGTCAACTGAAGAAGGATTCAGAAGAATGGTTTAGGGTATTAAAATCAAAGATGTCGGTGGGCACTGTCCGTGAAACTGTACATTCAGTTGTAAATCATGTTATTGCTGGGTCTTTCTTGGAAACAAAACAGCCCCCACTCTTAATCCAGTCATTAATCTAACACAGCTTTTATCTGATACAGCTCCTAAACAGCTAACAAAATGTCAGGAATTAAGACTATTTTAAGGATTTAGTCATGGTCACAGGGAGGAGAACACGCTTATTTAGATTTGGTTGCAGGGAGGAAGACAGGCTTATCTGACTACTTCAAAAATTCGTAACGTGGATTTTTGTGTGAAAACGGGTTCGCGTATGCATTCATTGACTGGGGTGCGCTGAAATAATGAGTGACAGGGCTTGTACCCCAGAGGGCAAGACTGTCTGCGGCCAGGCATTCATCTAATTGTTCTCTGACACAAAGAACTTCGATTCAAGCAGGTGAAGGTGATACTCATCCGGGAATCCTGCAAATAATGTTCTTACGCCACTGAATAAGTGACTTTCAACCTGGAAAATATGTTTGTCTGGGTACCGACACTAGCAGCCGAACCAGGGAGCCCTAACTAAAGGGGACTCCGTCTGATGGGTGAGACTATCTAAATACCCTGGACCACGACCCAATTACTATTCATATGAAATGATACCAGGATCCATCTGGACACTGAAAGTAACATCTGCTCCAGAGCAGCTGCACACCCGGTCAGTGCATACATCACTGTGCCCAGGGAGTAACCTGTGATGCCCCTAAACCGTATTGGAGACCAATACACTGATTGGTTCTCGCAGAGACACACACTTTGATTAACGTTTATGCAAACCGCATACTTTAGATGCACTGAAAAGGGGAAAACAGTTTTTTAATGACACAGTATGACATTTGGCGTTAACCAAGCATAGCCTCCTATCATAAACCATATATTTGGGCACATTAATAAGTTCATACATCAGCTTTAGAACATGCATGTCCATGTACCCATCTTCAATACATAATTCCATAATTTACATATAGACACATTATTATTGTGACAATAGACTCTGCTCTTTCCTACCACGGTACACCCTGAGGACAGAAAAGTCAACCCAGCTGGCCTGCACACGAAGCCATTATCAGGAAGATGGCCTGGTGATAAAACAATTACCAGGAAGATGGACCTGGTAATTTAGCCATTTACCACGAGGCTATCGGATAGTCTGTTCTTTCATCTTTTCATCGTGGTTGATTGGAGTGCCACCAGGCTGTATTTGAGCTGCTTTGAAGTTGAGAAGCGAAGGAGTGTCTAGATTATTGCCTGGAAAATGGGAATCCCCTTACACCATTGTTTAACCTAAACCTCCTGATAACCTGTAGATCTCAAGGGAGACGACTGATGTTTGATCGTAGTGCTAGGCTCTAAGCTTACATTTTTTCCCCCTAGGAGCACATGCACCCGCAAGTTACAAAATTTAGGAGCACATTAAGGCATCCCAATTAATAGATGTGCTCCTAAATATTTTTTCCAGTCATTACACATCAATTTTCAGGAACATATGCTCCAAAAAAAGGGAGCATTGTAGAGCCCTGTATTGGCAACATATAAACAAACCAGATTGGCGGCTATGTTTTTTCCATCACCATCATTGAGTCACATGCTAAATTAAATTTACAATGCATGATAACAATGGATTCACAAGCAAGGCCCCTGGTGCATAACACTGCACCTTTTGCATAATATGCTTCTTCTTCTGGCTACTGACTGTATCTTTTGGTGCAAAGCTTTATGTGAACTGGAGCCACCAGTGTAATCGGCAGTAGAGGACACCCTGGAGCCAAACCCAAGCTCTGTTTCTGTTCTGAGCTCGCAGCTGTTTCTCTCAAGCACTTCCACACTGATCTCTTCCCCCCATGTCTAAATTATTACTTGTGGCATGGCGCATCGCCACAAATGATAGCTGGCTAGCTAGCTAGCCAAATGCTTACAAAAAAGGTATTTGTCGTGTAACTAGCAAACAAGCTGAAGACGTTAAATCTCGTCATTCGCTGGGTCAGAAGCGAATCTGGTTGAGCACTTCTTCCTCTCCCTCTCAGAAATCTCGCCCAGGTTCGGCCGATGTGCAATAACGTTTGTGCCAACATTTTGGCAGCGCTGGAGCGGAAGAAACCTAAATAGATCTTACGTTTGAAAGAATGCGGTTTTTATTGCCTTCTTGGCACAGATATGTATGCACGCGTTAAGTGAATGGAAATAGCTAAATGTGCCATTACATTTCCATTAACCAATTAACATTTGCATTTATGTTTTTTGGCAGGATTGCGCTTGCATACTCTGTAGGGTGAGAGGGTCTTTGTATTGAGGCTTCATCACATTGCCTGGCTGGCTGGCTGGTCTGGCGTGGATGCAGAGGAGTGACCTTGGGCTGCAGTGCTTCTCCTATACAGAACTAGCCAAATAGGCCACAACCGAGGGCCCTGGAATTGTTAAGAGGCCCCCTTGTGGCCTTTTTGTTAATTTATCTTTTTTTATTAATTATTATTTTGGGGCCCATTTTCAAGACCTTACCTAGGGTCCAACAGACTCACGCACTGGCTCTGTCCGCTATAGGCAGGTCTCCTTGTTTGGGATGTAATGCGGAAATGTATTTTAAATACAATCCAAAGAGATGTTTTAGTGTTCTGTAAGAATACAACAATTAGGATTTTTTTTTGAACAACAACAAAAAAATGGTGGCCAATTTTTTTGGTGTGAAGAAGGGAGGGTTTGTGACTGTGTGGGGGGGAGGGTGCAGACAAAGGAAGTAGAAAAAAAGAAACTAACCTGGTGCGCACCTAAACTCTTTAGTTTAAAGTTTTATCAAACAGTCTTGTCTGGGTACATTGCAAAACAATGCGGGGAGATGAAATTGCGAAAAACACCTTTTTTTTTTTTTTTTTTTTTTTTTTTTTTTTTTTTTTTTTTTTTTTTTTTTTTTTTTTTTTTTTTTTTTTTTTTTTTTTTTCCTGTCTGTGAGAGTCGTGCAGTGTCGCTTTAAAGCAGCACTTGTGAAATGTGCTGCTTAAGTCTTTGAAATAATATATGAAGGGCCTGAGGCACCAGAGAGCTGTTCCTCACACGAGAAGAAAGAAAACCTCTCGGATATCAGTGAAGGCAACGTCTCATACCCCCTTCAAAGTGCAGTCACAGCGGGCTTCTCCACTGTAGGCTGCTTAATGGAGGGAATGAGAGGGGGGGGGGGAGAAACAGAGAGAGGGAGAGAGAGAGAGAGAGTGGGGGGGGGAGGGAGAGAGAAAGAGGGGGAGAGGATGGAGGGATAGAGGGGGAGAGAAGGGAGAGATATGACAGATGAGTTTCTGCATGCCCCATTTTCTTCTGGAGTGAAACAAGTCCTGAAAGTTGACAAAAATGAGGCAACAAAACGATTCACTAAACGCACACACACACACACACACACACACACATATACATACACACACACACTGAAAATGAACTATAGCCTGCATCATTGTTATTGATAATACATGCAGATTCTGTGTGGATATGGTTCATTTGATGAAAGTCTGGCTTCTTTGATATATTTTGAATAACAGTTTGCATGCCATGCACACTTAAAACTTGGAAATAGAGAACCTAACTGTGGATCTCAATCTGAAATCCTGGAGGGCTGTAGAGTGTGCTGGTTTTGTTTTGTTTCAGCACTTGTGCACTTGATTCAAGTCACTGATTGGCTAATGAATCAAAACACCTTGTTTCCAAGGCCTAAATTGGCAGTTGATTGAACGGATGCCGCAACAAACAGCAGAAACTCCAGAATTTCCCTCCAGATCCCTGAGCTAAACTGTAAACTGCATTTGCTATTGGAGATTCAATAGAGAGATTTATTGAATTTTGTGTCAGACTCTGACCAATAAGAGAGCAGTAGTGGGGTAGAGATGCCACACCATGAGCAGGAATATGGGTGGAGCCACCATATGGGTAGTGGTGACTCAGTGATTTGAACCAATCAACTTGTTTTACTGTGGAGCGCAAAGTCCCTTGATTGGTCATAGGTGGACGTCACGTGTTGGGTCCACCCATTTATGAATTCTCATGAACCCTTATTCTTCCATCACTCATATAAAGATCATGCCACGAGTGGCCCTTCTGCATGGATGCTTCTTCTTCAGTTTATCCTATGATCATCTCAAAAATGAATTACAGATTAGATTAGAGCACCATGATGGCTAGAAAGAAACCTGCTGCAGTGTAGTTGTCTGGTTCACCTGAAGGCACAAGGGTACTTACACCTGTACCCACCTTACAATTATTACATTACAGTCACTTAGCAGACACCGTGCACGTTGGTTGAAGGAGACAGGGAGACATGTCTCCTCCAGTATTTTATATGAATTGGTCTCTAGACTATCTAGTATGCTTGTGAGAGTTGACATTTGACTATGTGAGAATAAGTGGTCTGGCAGTATGTATCCACCAAAGGAAACCTACACCTACAGTGTGGCAGGTGCTCTTATCCAGAGCGACGTACAGAAGATGTACGGCTGACACCTACAGCGTTCAGGGTTATAAATCAACTCTGAGAATAGTACATGTTAATTTGGGTACCTTTTGATCTCCCTCGGGCCTGCGTGAGCTCCGTATGAGTTAAATTAACACTGAGCACTTTGCCGCGTGTTCTCGTTAAGAACATAGAGAGCGACCGGTCCTTGCCCCCGCCCACAGCTGCAGCGAGCGCTGCGCCGTCGAGTCGAGTCACTGTTTGAGCGGATCCGCGCGGTTCCTCTGGCCGCGGCCCTCCCTGGCGGATACCTATTTAGCTCTCGCCTTGTTAGTGTCAATCACTTCCTGCTAAATGCGAGCCGTGCCTGGCTGTCCCGCGGTTTCCTGTCCAGATGGTCCTGGGCGCTGGTTTTCCTCCCTGCAGGTTACCGCCAATCTCTCTTAATCTGTTAGGGGGGAAAAAAAAATCAGGGAGCCCGGACACATCCTTTTTTTTAAATCTGTGTTCTGCTAATTGCCCTGGCCGTTGAGACAGCTATTAGCGTTAAGCTAATTACGACTGTCTTTATGTGACTGAAACAAACAGGACTGGTTTTAGGGGGGGGGGGGGACAAAAATACACACATTACAGGAAGTACTTTTTAAAAACTTTTCCTCTTCTGGGTGGCTCAGACACCCCTGTGAGTCGCCGTGCAGTGCTGTGTGCTCTCCACTGCCCCCTGGTGTTGGGTGCAGCCAGGCCTCCCTCCCCACAGCGCCGTAGCGGAGCGGCCGTTTCCTCCCGAAGCACCGGTCCTCGTCTGCTCTCTGTCCCCCCCCCCCCCCCCCCCCCCCCGTTCAGTCCTCCTGGATTTGCATCTCATAACCGCGTCCTCGTTTTTTTTTCGGGTTCCATTTTAGCGGCCCGCGGTTTTTTTCGATAATGACCCGCGAAGCGCGGTCGCCGCGTTCCTCTGATGGCGTTCTCGCGATCGACGGCACGAAAATTGCACTCCACTTTTTTTTTTGGGCCCCGGACCCGAAATTGAAATTGAAGATTGAAGCGCGCTCTCTGAAAGCAACTCCGCACGGCGCACACGCTGTGGAGGGCTGGTTCATATTCTGAAGAGGAGCGGCTCGCTCGCGCTCTGGTTATGCATTGTGGTGTTCGGCTGGGGCCTTGTGTGGCAGCCGTCACTTCCTCGTTAGTCCTATCAACATCGCCTGGAGTTTCTTTCGCCGATGGTAATTCGAGTGAACGAACTTCTTTTTCCATTTGCTCGTAAGTGACTCGTCTGAGAAATGTTCTTCAGAGGAGTCCTGGTGTGATGGCTCGAACGACTGCCGATCGTACTCTTACCGGAGTTGCCGCACGTTGCGAGAAAAGGGTTTTTTACATAACCTGAATTTTCTCTTTGATTTATTCATGAGGTCTCCTCACCTGGCGGCACAGGAGAGCTGCTGCTGCCTCAGTAACTCTAAATCTCATCAATGCACACGTTCCGCATATTTAGTGACATATTTTACAGCCCGCGCATTTACGCCTTAATAAATGGGCAGTAAACAAAAACAGACATGCGAACATAATGAACAAACGCCGTTTTTAAACTGAGGTGCAGTTAAAGTGTGAAAATTACGTGTGGAGGGATGGTGCGTTTCGCCCAGCATGAACGGTGCGGTTGAATTATGGGTATTAACCGTTTTACGGTGTGAGGTCACAAGCGTGCGATTAGAATGTTCTCAAGTGAACATTCTGATGGTGATGTGACAGTCGCAACTGGTAACTGAATGCACTAGAGTTCTCGAACCTTGAATTGGAATATAAAAAAGAAAACGAATACCAACAACTAGTCTTAAAAGGGTTAATGCTGTGGATGAGAGCACAGCTCAGCTCTCTGTCATAAAGCAGCTTCCACGCAGAGGTGCGCTGCCCCCCTCCCTGTACACAGGTACAGCGACGGGAGAAGAACATTAAAACGAACGCGTCCTCGGAGCGTGGTACAATGCCCCGTGGGGGGGGGGGGGGGGGGGGGGGGGGGGGATGGGGGGCGGGATGATGCATGAGTCAGTCAGCAGTGCGGAGGGGGAAGGCTCAGCAGCACTTCAGAACGAGCCCCCGCTCTAAGCCTGCCAAATCTCCTCAGGTTGCCCGTGAAGGGATTTCTCGTTTGCCTTTTGTTGCGCTGGCTCATGCTCGCCGTTCCCTGGACCCACGATGGGACAACAGTGCCAGAAAAGTGGCTGGACGCCCACGTGTTTCACCAGCGGAGGGGGTGCAGAGCGGGAGCAGCCGCGTGCCGCTGGGCCCCGTACCGCGGGGCCCGATCCGGCGGGACGGCGGGACGGCGCTGGTGCTGCGGCTGCCGGTGCTGATTGCACGCCCTTGTTCGGCTGGCGAAGTCCCTGTGGGGGTTGCACCGGAGGGCTGGGCCGGTCTGATTTACTCAGGGTTTCCCACAGAGAGAGAGAGAGTGAGTCTTTCCTCAGGAGCTTTCCTCCTACCATTGGCAAGGGGGGGGGGGGTGGGGTGGGTGATCGATCAAACTTCATCAGCAGTCCTCTTCGTGAGCACACTGCTCAAACTATTTATAGGGGTGGGGGCTGGCAGTGGGGGGGGGGGGGGGGGGGGGGGGGGGGGGGGGGGGGGTGACAGTTAGAAGCAGACTGCAAATATGAAGTTCTCCACTAAACCCACTCCTGTGCTCCCCCAGCCTTCTCATTGGAACCCCGAACCCCCGAATTTTTCGGTGAGTGCCAGTTCGCCACCGCACCCCCTCGCTTTGCGGAGCGCTGTTTATATTTGGCTTCTGTTTAATCGGACGGGCGTGTTTATTGATGGGAAGCCCCGCTGGGATTTGTGTGCAGGCACCAGCTTAATCCCCACCCCACCCCACCCCACCCCATCACCGCTGCGTTTCTGTGTTTCTGGGAGTCTGGTAAATAACTCCAGCGCACCTCGGCAGGACGGGTAATTCAATTAGCCGCGCTAATGCGTTGGCTGCGTTTTGGGCCAGGGTCTGCGAGATCTTATCGGCAGAGCAAACGCACACTGATACATTGGCAATTAAACCGATCGCCTGCCGGAGGGAAGGGGGGGGAGGGGAGGGAAGGGAACGTTGCGTCTGGGCTGTCATGCTCACCTGTGAGGATTTAACGGAGGGGAAGGGGGTGGGGGGGACAGGGGGGTCGGGGGTTGGGGGGGGGGGGGGGGCGGCGTAACATTCTCAATTCTCAGTGTTTACTGAGTGTGGAAATTGTCGTTTTCCCAGGCGTATGACATCCGCAGGACAGGGGTTATGAAGGGCTGGCCTTCTGCCAGGCCTCTGGTGAGCAGTTAGGGGGCTCAGCCCTGTCTACCGCAGCTGGAATCTCTCATGGAAATGGAATCAATCAATTAATTGATTAATTAATCAGTCAGTCAATCGGTTTTATTTTCATTTTCAGCAGAGCTTTTCACGCACAACTGTCCCAGGGTGCTGAACAGTTAAAAAAAATAAAAATACCGGCAAATTTCAGTTCAGTTCCAGTCACACACAGATACTTTAAAGCGCAATCAACAAAACTGGTTTCAGCCGGTTTCTGAAAAATCATCGCAGTTTCCACAGTGATATCGGCTGGGAGAGAGTTGTGCAAAGGCGGGGAGTAGCCAGAGAAGGCTCTCTGTCTCAGCCAATACCACGCTCTCAGGAAAAAAAAAAAAAGGTTCTTCAGCTTGTCTCCACAGAGAAAGACTTTTTATTTCTCTGTGGGTCCCTCTATCGTAAGTGTGAAAAGTGTGAAATCTTCCAGATTGAACCGTTTTACCCGACAAAGAACCCTTGCACTTAACTGGGTCCCTCTGTCGAGACACAGAGGAGCCTTTTCTTCTGAGAGTGACCAGCAGCCTCTCACCTTCTGAATGCTGGGATCTGACTGAATATCTGAAAATGACAATAATTTGTATATCTACCAAAATACAATGAATGTTACAATATCTTGATGATGTATTTTATTTCAGTGTACTTTCAGTGCGTTCCATTTCCACAAGGGATTCTCCAACAGGGATGTGGAGGGGGGGAAAATTGCCTAATGTAGTTATTTCAGGTCTATGTAGAGGCCCAGGACGCGAGTGTAAAGGCAAAGCGATCATGTGCTTGACTCTTCTCTGTAGGCCTCGTGCCCCTTCAGAGCTCAGCCACACAGCCGCTAAGTCTCTCCGCCACGGTCTGCTCTGCACACGGGGCCCAGGGCCCAGCGCTCTCTCTCTCTCTCCCCCCCCCCCCGCCTCTCTCTCTCTCTCTCTCTCCCCCCCCCCTCTCTCTCTCTCTCTCTCCCTCCCTCCCCCTCCCCCCCTCTCTCTCTCTCTCTCTCTCCCCTCTCTCTCCCCCCCTCCTCTCTCTCTCTCTCTATCTCTATTTCTCTCTCCCCCCTCTCTCTCTCTCTCTCCCCCTCTCTCTCTCTATCTCTATTTCTCTCTCTCCCCCCTCTCTCTCTCTCTCTCTCTCTCCCCCTCTCTCTCTCTCTATCTCTATTTCTCTCTCTCCCCCCCTCTCTCTCTCTCTCTCTCTCACTCTCACTCTCTCCTTCTGTCTCTTTTTTCAGCCGAATGTCGATGGGCGTCCATCTGGACCAGAACCTTTGTGTGCCTCCCAGAAAAAAAACGAAAAAAAAACTGATCAATAACCACTTTTACTTCCAGCAAGAACAGCACAATCACTCTTTGGATTTTTTTTTTAAACATTTTATTCTCTCGACTGCCCCTGCAGCCCGGTGACCAGCCTGGGGGGAGTGGGGGGGTTGGGCGGGGGGGGGGGGGGGGGTGTTTCTGAGGCAGGGGGGCATTTCTGGGTCTGTGCCCTGTCTCGGGTGAACATAGACAGGCATTTGGCCAGGTCCTTGCCACTCCAGGAGAGCACCTTATCACCAGCTGGCCACACTCTGGCACAGAGGGGTGCTGACGGGTCTGTGTTGAGTCATGCATCACCTCTTGGCAGAGTGGGGAGCAGGGGTGAGCGTCCCGTGTGACAGGGTCACCTCCCAGACAGCCTAATTGAGTAACCTCTCCCCCTGCAGCCTCACCACCCCCCCCCCCCCCTCCCCCGTCTTCCTCCAGAAATACAAATCCCCTCCTGCTGGTGTTCAGTGTACTTCCATTAAAATATTTCTCCCTGGCTCCAACAGAGGCCGTTGGCAGTTGCTTAGCTCGTCCTTTCTCTGCTGTCTCTATTTGCAAATTGGGTCTTTAATTGTGTCTCGTTTGTCTGTTAGTTATGATTGATTGTATTTAGGTTTTGTTTTTCATTACAGTACAGTATATTTTGTACCTATTCTATTGTTCATTACAGTGAGCCATCATTTGCTTTGCATTTTCACCTCGGGGGAAGAACACTGCATCTGATTTGTTCATGCTTTCTCACTCCATGGCCTTTCAAACTACATTTCCCATCATTCTTCTACAGGCTCCCTTTTTGCTGGGTGTGGCTCAGCCCCCATTTGTTCCCTGTGGATTATCAGAATAGGTCACTGAGATGCACACAGGCTGTCACTCCTGCAATCGCAAGGCAACAGTGGAGGACATAAATAATTCAGCAAGTTGACATTTCACTATAGTTTACAGTAGTGTTTCTTAAAGTATTGGATGACCCAAAATGGGACGCACCAGTATATGAAGTGGGTCCTGGATTGGGTCTGTAGTCCACTTGTCTGTGCTAGTATGTGTATTTGACGGGTCCCTGAAAGGTACAAAATTTCTAATTTTGGTCCTCTTTACAGAAATGCATTATTAAAAATAGTTTATGAGAGCACTCCATATGCAGCTCAACCCTCTGAGTGTTCCTTTTTTTTCTTTTGGAGTGTTTTTTCCAGTTCGTTGTCAGTGTTTTAGAACGTCATTGCTTCCCATTACCAGTAGTGATTGTTACATCAGCATTAGGATGTTCAGGTAAGAAACGTGTGTCCCTGACATGTCTACCATGGGGACATGTTCCTCTCAGCAGTAGCTGGAGGCCCCACGTGCCTCAGACAGCAGATGCGTTTGTCAGCTCTAACTCAAAAGTGAGACAGCATGATGGCTGCTCTCTCCCCTCTTTGCAGAGTCATTAGGCCCAGTCATTTCCTGCTAATGAGGGGACAGATCCAGAGAGAGAGAGAGAGAGAGAGATACCTGAGGCTCTCTCCCACTCCCATATGTCCGCGCGCGGATTTGGCCCCCAGCGGATCCCGTGGCCAGACATCTGTCGCTCGGCGGGACGTCAAACCCCCCCCCCCCCCCCCCCCCCCCCCCCCCCCCCCCCCCCCCCCCCCCCCATCCCCCCTTCCCCCCCTGTTCCTGCCGCCGCCTGCAGCGAGGGAGGGGGGGGTAGTAATTTATTGATTCATTCCTTTTATAGTCGCGGCTTCAAAGTCCGCCGCCGCCGCCTCCGTCGCGCGGTAAGCGTGGATCTCTGTCGCGCGCTCGCGCGGTGTCGCGCGTTTCGGGCGAGGCCGGCCTCCTCCGCCGCCTCCTGCCCGGCTGCCGCGCCCGGCTGGCTCCCCGTTCGGAGCGGGCGAGTCAGCTGGACCTCCTCGTTTTGGGCAGGGTGGGGAAGGACAGGCGCTCTCCTTCTTAGAAGGTTTAAGTGCCTCTGATTGATTGCGCCGCTGCCTGTCGGGGCCTTGATTCACACCCACAGGAGGGCTGCATTAGCCGGCATCCTGGAACCCGCTCCACTTGCCTGAAGAGGGATTTTTTATTTCTTTTTTTTTTTCCAGGTTTCCTCCAATAACTATTGAGCCTTGACCCACTTTCCAATAGCATGGTATTTTCATTGTAATTCATTTAGGAGAAAAGTAAAAAATATATATATATATATATATATATATATATATAAAAAATATATATATATATATATAAAAGCTTAAATAAAAAATAAAAAACGAGGTGTATTCAGGGAAAGCGCTGCCCTCATACCATGTGGCCATAGCTGATAAAAAGCCTTTGATTTCCAATGCAGGTGACATTGGAGGTGAGAACCATTTGCCAGGCCTCTGCCCAAACCCAACTGTGGCGTAACGATCAGCTCTTTTGTGCAATCTTAGCGAGGCTTCAGCCAGGCACATTACTTATTGATTTTCATTTATATTTTTTTCTTCCTGTTCGAAAAAAAAAAAAAAAAAAGAACAAATATCAGCTCCCTCTTGCCCCTGTGCTTTCTGCTCCCTCTTTGACGGTCCTGCCCCATTTTGTCTCTGGGGGGCGCCCAGCGACTGGGGCGTCTTTTTCGCTGTGCCTCGAGACAGGGCGGCACAGCCTCGATCAGGGCACAGCCTTCCATAAACAGTCGAATCTGTCGGCTTCGCTTCTGTCCCTCTGGCTAACGATGGCTGCGTTCCCCTGCCGCCCCCACCCCCACCTCTTAAATCATCGTTAAAGGCTCTCCATCGCCTTGGAGTTTCCCTTTTATGTGGCAGCAGCACTTGTGTAAATCCTTTTTTCTCCCTCGCTTCCGTCTCTTTAGCGAACGCCGGCGTTTCGGTGACGCGATTGGCGTTGCCGTTTTCGGGCTTAGCTCTAAGGCCTCTTTCCCGGTCGCTCATTTTACCTTTTTGCATCCTTTCCTCGCTTCCTTGGCACCTCCTTGAAGGAGGACGCAAGGACAGGAGGTCAGGAAAGGATGCGACGTCAGATTGATCGAGGAAATGGGTATTAGGCAAATGGAGCGTCCTTGTTCCAGTCAAGTCCACGCCAATTGCAAATGGGCAGAGGTGGATCCACGGATCGATCATCTACATGCATCACGGGTTCTGCAAAAAAGAACCCCCACAAAGGATGGAACGCTCTTGTCCAGTCAAGCGTTAGTTTGAAGCCGTGTCAATTAAAAATGGGGGAGAGGCGGATCCACAGGTCGATCAAGTACTTCCGAGAAGGAATTGTGTTTCCTTCCTGCTAGCTCCTTCAAGGAGCATTTATTGGGTTGGAATGACCTTAAAGATGGCGGACCTTGATCGATTTCCGGGTCAGGTGAGGACCGAGGAGACCAGGACAAATTAAATATGCGACTAGAAAGATCCGTAAGTCTTCCATTGTGCGTCCTGTTCACTTCCTGGATTCGCTGTCCAATTAACTTGCTCCTGTGGATCAGCTGATCAAGGATGGATTCAAGCACTTTCTCCAAGCCTGACTTCTAAAGGGGTCCATTATATGTGCCATCTTTACACGAACGCTGATAGTAACTCTGCATGGACGTGATAAAGTAACCACTAAAGAAGATTTACTGTGAAACTTTGTGCAATTTCCATAATTTTGTGTGATGAATCACAGTTTCGTGCATCAAACCACAGAGACAGGGGTTACTGCCGATCAAGGCACTCTCATGCAGATGAATAAATGAATGAAAATTGCCGCGGACACTCCCTGGAGTTAGATTTGATGACAGAGGATGAGTTAGTGCCTTTGAGCCACAGCCCACCTGCCGCACTCAGAAATATCCAGCCCGACCTGTCACACCACGAGGGGGGAAAAAAAACACAAAACAATTTTCAAAAGAATCACTTTTGAGCCTGGATATCTCTTTAATTTCCTGCCGTGGCGCGAGTTTAATGGGAACTAATGAACAAGTCGTCGCGCGCGGGAGTGCACCCTGGGAGATGATGTATCTGTGGGGTTGTCTCGCTTGGAATATTACCACGGTAAGTCAGCCGTTGCCGAGCTTATCTCTCAGCGCTCTCCGGCCCGCTGTCGTGCTGGGTCTCCGCTCCTAATGTGAGGAATCTCGCATCAGGCCCTGCGTGACTTCAGTCATCAGTACCTCTGCATATGGGCAGAGGGATTAATCGAAAGGCTGATTGCTGAACTGATTTGACCAGTACCGTTTCTAAAAAAAAAAAAATAAAAAAAAGAAAACCTTTTCCCTTGGAAAGCACAACTATATTTTTTATCTACATTTAAAGCTTGTGATGTCAGCCACTGCTGCTGTTCATCACATCACAGTTTGCAACTTGTGTAGGCACATAGAGACAGAGGAGTGCACTTCAGATGCAGCTTAACCCTTAGAGTGTTTTTTTCTTTTGGAGTATTTTTCCCAGTTCTTATTCAGTGTTCTAGAACTCCATTGCTTTCACTTCCCAGTTGTGACCTTTTACATCATCTTAGAATGTTCAGGTAAGAACGTTCTAAATATACAGTCTAAAATACAATGATAAATGTAGCACGCAACAGTGTATTAAAAAACTTATACAGTCTAAAATAGTTTTTGAAATTGAGTGTCTTTCTGTGGCAGCCCTGACTGCAGGTTGGGATCATGGGATCAATAGCATTTCAGTGCCTCAAATGAATTGAAATTAAGGTTATGAATCAAAAAAAAAAAAAAAAAAGGTCACGCTGCTCAATTTTTATCGGTTAATTAATTGAAATGGATTGACCTCCCCTAACCCTGCCTGACCGTGCTGGTGTTAGGCCTGTGACCGACCGGCCGGGCCCACGGTCCGGTGAACAGTCGCCCCCGGTGCAGATCGGGGGCCTCGGTCGATAGCGTGGCCCCAGTGTAATCACGCAGGAGGGACGCCCCTCTGACTCCGCGCCGTTTGAGTGCTGACGACGGCGCTCTGAAAAAGGGGGAGGGGTTTGTCTGCGGCGCTGTCAGACCGCTAGCCGCATATAATGGACCCCTTTAGAAGTCAGGCTTGGAGAAAGTGCTTGAATCCATCCTTGATCAGCTGATCCACAGGAGCAAGTTAATTGGACAGCGAATCCAGGAAGTGAACAGGACAAACGAGCAAAACAAACAAACGCCACGCAAACGCTCGCAGATAATTTACACCTCTGTAATCCCGGGCAGGCTTGAAGGGATCGCCTTTCTCTTAGGTCAGTACCGCCGCTGCCGGAGCCTGAGGCGATTAGACGCACGCTGATAACGTGCTGTACTCGTCAACGAGACACGTCTCAGACCGCGGATGCTTACATGCCGTTCGTTCGGCTGAAAACGTTGACTTTGTAAGAGGATTTACGGGAAATACGCTTAAATAGTCTTTCCTTCCTTGACATTTCTCGCAGGGATTACATTTTAAAAACAGGAAGTAACACGCTCGCCAACATTCGCATCGATTCGGTTCGCAGTGACATGGTGCTTTTGGTGATTGCAACTGTAATGATGCATAGAAAAGAAAAAACAGAGCTAATGTGTTTAGCTTGGATGTAACTATCGGTATACATGCTCACTTCCAAGAAGCAGTACACTCAAGAGTAGATGGTGCCTGATTTTCTTCATGTGAGAATGTGTTGATATGTTGCATGCTAGACTGTGTTAATATGCTTCATGTAAGAATGCATCAATATGCTACTTGTCAGGCTGTGTTGATATGCTGCATGTCAGCCTGTGTTAATGTGCTGTGTCTACGCTTGTGTTGATATGGTACATGTCAGCCTGTGTTGACATGTTACATGTTAGGATGTGGTCATATGCTACATGTAAGCCTGTGTTGATATGCTACTTGTCAGCCTGTGTTGATATGCTACGTGTCACCTGTGTTGATATGCTACGTGTCAACCTGTGTTGATATGCTGCTTGTCAGCCTGTGTTGAGTCAGGCTGTGTTCATATGCTACATGTCAGCCTGTGTTGATATGCTACTTGTCAGCCTGTGTTGATATGCTACATGTCAGCCTGTGTTGATATGCTACATGTCCACCTGTGTTAATATGTTACATGTCAGCCTGTGTTGACATGTTACATGTCAGGCTGTGTTCACATATACTACATGTCAGCCTGTGTTCACATATACTACATGTCAGCCTTTGTTGATTTGCTACATGTCAGCCTGTGTTGATATGCTACATGTCAGCCTGTGTTCACATATGTTACATGTCAGGCTGTGTTGAAATGCTACATGTCAGCCTGTGTTGATGTGCTGTGCCTAAGCCTGTGTTGATATCCTATGTTGATCTGAACAGTCCTATTAATTCTCCAGCCTGGCACAGTGCTCGGTGTCTGTCTCTTGTTGGAAATAGGCAGGCTAAGATTGTGCTTCAAGGAAACAGCCCACAGATCCATCAAGGAGGGTTATGGTTCTCTTGAAGTGACGCTTACACGCGGCAAAGCGTTTTTCAGGCAGTTCTCTTTCCCATTAGCTGAGAGGCACGCATCTCTGGCTCATTTCATTCGGTGGCTCGACTGAGGTGCAAGAGGGGGAAGTGTAGTGCCTCCTTGTCTCATTTTTTAATCTTGGCTACTGGGCTGTTTGGCAGCTTGGTTTCTTAGCTCTAGAGGCTTCTCTCCGCATGTATATGTCACGGCCACTACAGTCGGTGACCTCATGAGCTACCGTATCTATATGAACGTGAAGGAGACATCCAGGCCTGGGTTTGTCCTGAAGGTTAGTCTAAATTAAGTGCTCTGTAATCACACTCAAAAAAAATTAACTCACCGGAATCTGTTTGCTATAAAACCCCTTTCAGCAAGGCTCAGGTTTATGGAACATAAGGGGTACTAAAGATCCAATCAATCATCAACGATGAGTTAAGGTCAAATATTGATTGAATGTAGGCCTTCCGACTGGGTTGAGATGGGAGCATTTGATACCACGCACGTTGCTATGAAAATGGCGAGAATTCCAACCGTATAAGAGAGATCTGTCCATCTTAAAAAGCAAGCCCTGAAGATGCTTTTATTTTTTGGTTCAGGGTATTATGTACTCATATTTATGTATATATTTTGTGTGGATGAAATTTTGTCAGTCTGGTCTTGTGGAAATCAACTCGAGGAGAGAGCGCTTCTCTCCACCGGTGTGGAATTGTGTAGGTGGAGTGTGCTAAAGACTTCTGGAATTGGTTTTACTCTCCCTGCCAAATTGTCTGGTGCCTCTGTGCATTGCGGATAATGTAAATGGGCAGACGGACGTAATGAAGCTAAACTGGAGCGCCGCAGTCTGTGAGCCTGCGATTCGCCTCCTTCCCTGCTGGAATAAAACGGCCATCTTAACGAAAAGATAATTGCAAAAAAAAAAAAAAAAAAAAAAAAAAAGGTCCTCTGACAGGAACAAGTAAGAAAATAATGAGAGGGATTAGGTCAGCTCTCCATCTTTCACTGTGACTGAAGTACGTGGTATCTCTTTTTAGCTATCTTTGTTTTCATCCATGCTCTATGGTATATTTTTTCACCCACGCCCTGTGGTATATTGCCTTTTTTTCATCCAAACTCTATGATATGTGACCCTTTTTTTTTTTTTTTACCTGTGCTCTATGGTATATTGCCTTTTTTCATCCACACTCTATGGTATATACCCTTTTTTTCATCCGCGCTTTATGGTATATTGCCTTTTTTCATCCGCGCTCTACGGTATATGACCTTTTTTTAGTCGCGCTCTATGGTATATGACTCCTGAGCTCTGTACATCCCCACAGCCTGCAGGCACATATGAGAAGCGTGAAGCTGCCTCTATTCCTCTGTGTATTTTCAGTTGGTTTTGTCTCTTTTTCCTCTCTCTTTCACTCACTCCCCCCCTCTCTCTCTCTCCCCACTCCTCCCCCTCTCTCTTTCTCCCAGGCTCTCAGATTCAAATTCGAACTGCTTCATTGGCAGTGATTTGTACATATTTACAGAAGGCGACATAACATTAATATATTCATCAATTTATGTGTTAATTAGGATAAATATTTACAAATGTTTAATAAATAGGTAATAAAAACAGTTAATAGATAATAGACGTGTAATACACAATAATGAATAATAATACAGATTAAAAAACAACACATTCACAACAGTAATAAAGAGACTCTTTCCTCACTTTCCGTTTCTCTCTCTCACATATTTCTCACTTCTCACTGTCTCTCTCACTCCCCTCTCCCTATCTCCTTTCCCATTCTCTCTTTCCTTCCCCACTCTCTCCTTCTCACTCTCCTTCCCATTCTTTTTCCTTTCTCTCTCTCTCTATCTCTCCTTTCCCACTCTCTCTCCTTCTCTCTCTCTGTCTGTCTCTCTCTCTCCTTCTCTGTCTCTTCCCCCCCCCCCCCCCCCCTCCTTCTCTCTCATAAACTCATGGCACGCTCTGAGCTGCGTGCTGATCTGTGCTCAGGGGTTGCCATGGACACTCAGGTAAAGGTTGATCTCTTACCTGCAGCTCCAGCCCGGCACGCACCACCTGGCTGGCCGGGGTTTGGAAAGGTAAACAAAGGGGGAGAAAGGGAAGTGTGAAGATAGGGTGGATTTGGCAGGTTTCACATGAAACAGCAGAGAACTTTCATCATTGACAGGTGGTGGCAGGAAGGGAAAACCAGCAGGGGGCGCTGTTTCACACAGCCAAAGTACTTTATGCTACATAAGCCCCCCCCCCCCTGCAACACCCCCCCACCCCCCACCCCCTTCCCCCGCCACCTCTCCATTATAGCAAAGAGAAGAATGCAGTCCTTCAGAGGTAGGAGACGCATTTACCACATTTAATGGAGATTTGAATGGAATATCAGCGCTGCACTCAAGTCACTCAAGCTGTGCCTCGTATAGGAATCCGGTTTGTTGTCATGCCAACAGGCGTGCCTCCCGACATGACTGTTCAAAGTTTCCGAGAACGGAAGTGTTTCAGACGCCTTTAAAAACAAAAACAAGAAAGAAAAAAGAAAAAAAACTCTTCCGCCTTTTGATGGATCATGCTGTCAATTAAGTGCAAAAGAAGTTATAAAGTCACTACAGTAAGTTTCCAGAAGTTTCGAATGGCTGTTTTTTTGTCCGACTTATATAAATAAAGCTCCCAGGGACTTCCTCACTGCTTTAAAATCCCTGCAGTGGAGCGGCTTGCTTACCTCCAGGTTACAGTGCTTGCTCCTGTGTGTATACTAATGAGGCATAATGCAGTGCCACTCTGACACATTGATTTTTGTCATTCACATGTGAGTCGGTGAGCCTCAGTCTCACCCTTAATATAATGAGGTTGCGTCAGGCGCCTGCTTAGGCAATTTTCTTTTTTCGACGCAAGAGCTTTCCTTCGTAAAGAGATCGAGGTGTCAATGGGACGGTGTCGGTGGAGAGTGAGAGAGAGAGTGAGCGAGTGAGAGAGAGAGAGAGAGGGGAGGAGGAGTTTCACAGCTCATCGTGTGACTGTTGCTGGGTGGACTGGCCTGCCGTCTTCTACACGTCTGCTGAAAAGACACGTAGTTATTATCAGAGCTTTTCCCTTTGGTGGTCGTAACGAAAGCTCTCGGTGCCAACATGACTGCAGAATGCTTATTTTTTTACGATTTGTAAATCAAATTGAGATATTTCTGTGTTTTGTGTGTCACACTGTATTTTGAGAGCCTGTAAATTCTGCGTAATAACCAGTTTTTTTGGTTAACGTTTTACATGAACGTTTTATTTTGCTTTCCCTGTCTGTAAGACCTTATCAGAGAAGTTGTTGGTTGTCAGGGAGTTGGGGGGGGGGGGGGGGGGTGGTTGGTGTCCTTCCAAACTGGTGAATATATCCATAATGTATGTATGCCCCCTCCTTACCCCCCTCATAAAAGACACCCGCCACCCTCTGAAATACAAAGTTATGTGGAATAACACACACACACAAACCCTGGCCAGCCATTTTGATTTCTCTGGCCTGACAATGCCCCTTGTCCTTAAGCAGTTCTTTCAAGTACAAAGAACTGCGCACACAAAAACAAATCCTCATTCCGTCACATCAGTGAAAGGCCGTTGCTTATTGTGGTTGCCTTGTTTACTGCCTGCTTTTGTTTACACAGTGCTTTTGCGGTCATCCGAGATGTTCATGTTCATTCACGTATGGAGTTCTTGCATACTTTTCCATAGAGAAGCATTCATTCTGGGCCTTTTTTCCCTCTCCCTCCTCTTTATAGTATGGGCACATTAAAGCACGTTATTTATTTATTTTTTATATAAAGAAGGGAACTACCTTTGTAGTTCTCACCCAGCCTTGCTTCTGGATAAGCTTCCTGATGGGTGACCTCAGTGTGGAATGCAGGGGAGAGAGGGGCTCGAAATCAAAGGCGGCGTACGAGGCTTTGATTCGCCCGCTTTCTGCAGCACGGTGCGCTGGCGAGCTTTGGGCCCGTCCAGCTCGTGGGCCTGGACTTGGCATGGCGCTACGCGTGTGGCAGGAGCTGGCAATTAATTTGTCACTAATAATTAGTCATAGTCAGAGATGTCCATAGCAGACGTTTTGCTGGGGCGGTTATCACTAAATTAACTTTTCGTGATGAACGAGTTCAGTGTTTTAGGGGTTTTTTGCTGATTTTTTATTATTGCTATTATTCTTTCTTTGTTCCTTTGTTTTGCTTTTTTTGTTGTTGTATGGAATATTTCATCCCTATCTATTTGTTGCCTGAAGTGAACCAGTCCTTTTCACAAGAACGATGCACAGAAGGAAGCAGTCCACGTGCGTAAGAATAACGCACAAAATGAAACGTGGTGTTTTGTAATAAGCGGTCTTTTGCGCCAGCCCCCCGAAGATAATCGCGCAGGCAGCGCGCTTCAAACTCCGCACAATGGATTCCCGAGCTCGACGTCGCGCGCCGCCGAAGCTACGTGGCTGGCTAAATGACAGGATGCGCCGGCGTCTGCTTTTGTCTTCTTTTGACGGACGAAAAAGGCCGCTGTTGAAAGTTCCCTTCGGCGCGCCCGCTCCTGATGGTAATCACCGATGGATATTGATTTGAGGATGCGTTCGGCTCTGCGAGCGTGACCTGTGAGAAGCGCTCTTTTATCGCAGGCTAGCGCGCCGCGCGCCCATGGGTGCGCGTCGAGGTGTGAGCGCGGTGCTAGGGGATCCTGATCTATTAGCGATGGCCTCGTAAACGGACATTTGGGTGGGGTTCTGACAGAGGTGGAAGGAGTACATTAAAAAATGGTTTATGCGGTGTTGGTGTATCGTGCAACTTCAGTGATGTGTCATTAAAATATTATTATGTTTGTTATGGATGTAATAAAACATGTTCAGATTTAATACCGGCATTGTTAATACAACGGCGATCGCGGTTTCTATTTAGATAACAAATGGGCCACGTTGATGTTAGCCCTATGGCACTTTATGTAGTGTGTTTATTTATGACTGGGCCTAAATTAAAGAAAGCATGCAAGGTAATTCATGTCAGGATCATTTAGACTCTGAAATGGGTGTCCGTGTGTGTGTATATATCAATCACTGAAATTAAATAATAACACCTTGCAGTTATGTCATATATGTTGTTATGGAGTAAAATCTTAAGTAGCGAAAATCTACCTGTTTGCAGTTTGTGTGCTATGAAGCTGAATGTCTGTGAGCTCCAGACTTATTCCTTAATCTAAAATCTTGAGTACTAACTCTCTCTCTCTCTTTCAGTCTCTCTCTCTCCTCTCTCGCTCCCCCTCTCTTTTTCTCCTGGGCTTTCAGATTCAAATTCAAACTGCTTTCTTGGCATTGATTTGTAGATATTGCCAAAAGCAACATAAAATTTATATATGCATCAATTTATGTATTAATACCGATAAATATTTACAAATGCTTAATAAATAGATAATAAAAAGGTAATAGATTATTGATGTGTAATACGTAATAATGAATAATAAAACACATATTCACAAAAATAAAACACACAACAGGAATAATGACAATGACTTTCTCTCTCTCTGTCACTCTCTCTCTCTCTCTCTCTCTCTCTCTCCCTCTCTCTCTCTGACCTCTCTCTCTACCCTCTCTCTCTCTCTCTCTCCCTCTCTCTCTCTCTCTCTCTCTGACCTCTCTCTCTCTCTCTCTATCCCCCCTCTCTGTCTCCCTCTCTTTCTCCCCCCCACCCCCCTCTCTCTCTCTCTGTGTTCCTGTGTGCAGGGCAGTTCCTGTGGGTGAACTCTTCGGCGCTGGGGGGCCCCTGGGTGCTGAGCCCGTGGCTGTGGGGGGGTCCGCGCCCCTGCAGCCTGGACATGGCTGTGTTCCTGCACCCCCAGCAGAGCGGGCGCTACACGGTGTGGCTGGCACGGCGAGACAGCCCCCCCCTCACCCTCCTCTCTGTGGACAAGCCCCGACACGCAGGGTAGGGCATCATCGCGCCGTCCGATTGGCTGACGCGGGAGATTCGCGCCGCAAGCCGGGGGGTGGGGTGGGGGGGGGGGGGGGCAGGAGAGGGGCAACCTGGGAGTGCTCCACACCAGTAATATGATTTAGATAGATCACCTCCCCCCCCCCCCCCCCCCTCGCCCCCCACCCCCAGGCCTTCCCGTTATTATTTATTTATTTATTTATTTATTTATTTATTTATTTATTTTTCGCCGCCTTGCCGGTACTCCATCTCCGCCACGGCGGGACGGCAGGTCTGATGCTGGCCGGCTGTCGGCCAGTAAGGCGGATCGTTATTCCCAACGAGAAGCTCGTTAGCCCGACCGCCTCCTCCCCGCTCATTATTTCTGACCGGTCAACCTTCCGAGAAATCTGCGCTCGGTGCCAGACCGGCCTGCTCCTGCGGGGGGGCCTGGCACGGCGCTATCTCCTCTCTCCGCTTCGTTTATGCTAAACGGGGTGCAAGTAGTGCTCAGGTAAACAGACACACTGTACTGTGCATCTCTTTATTACACTGACTGAAGCCGTGTGGTTTAGTCTATATATATATATATATATATATATAGTAATTTAGTACACCCACAAGCAATCAGAGATGAAAAAAAAAAGAAATAAGGACATTTAGTTTTTCAAAAATGAATTATTGAAAAATCTCACGTTCACCAAAATGCCCACCTTTTTCAGTAATACTCGCTGAGCATATTCACAGAATTTTTGGGTCCTGGAAAGTTCACGCCCAGCAGTGCTGTGGAATTCCCGCGGATGTGCTGCACTGGCGGGTTGCTTCTCCTTGGCCTTTCTGTCCATTTCATCCCAAGCTAGCTGGATTCTAATTCTCTTGTGGGAAAACCTGTTCATTTAGCCAAATATGGCTTTTTTTAAGAACTCTGAAATTTACATCACTACCCTGTGAAGTAAAAGATTATTTTAAAGTTCAAACTGTTAGCTTCTTACGTTGTACATATATATATATGAGGTTATTTACAGAAGTTAAACTGCTTAAAAATTTCACTAAAACAGAGCTCTGAAACACAAGTAAAGTGTACTAAAACGGGTGGGCGGTAGTGCCTATATATCCGCGTTAACTGCTATGCGATAATTGAAAATGAAAGCTATAGCTGACACTGTCGATCCAGGCTTGCTGTGCAGACAGACAGGTATGTCATTAGCCGGCTGTAATGAAGGCGTGTAATCCCAGCGTGCGTTTAATGATGTACATGGTGGAGCGTTGCATGGGTGCTCTCCTGCAGCAGATGGTGTAGAGACACGGATCTTTTTTTCTGGACCGGTGAGTCTTTGTCGTGGTTCCGTGGCCTCTGGCGAAAATGTGGCGGAATTGGACCGCGCCCGCGTCTGTGGCTGGCGATATCTGCCCCCCCCGTCCCGCCCCACCTCACCCTGCCACGCCCCTCGCCGTCCCTCTCCCTGGCTCCTCCCCCTAAATCATTCTCAGCAGGGCATGATGGGAATGCGCCAGTTTTGATGGCGTCGCTGGTGTCGCGCGCGGACGACGCGCCCGCCTTGCGTCTGGACCGGCTAGCGGTTCAGTGCGTCTCTGTTAGCGTCTCTTCAGCTGGACGGGACACTCGCTGCTGCTCTGGAAGGTCAGCTGCTGATGCGAGTCTATCACCTGTGGGGCAATATACCCAAAGTAGGATATCTATTGTAATTGTATATGAAAGGTACTGTGTGTCCCTGTGTGTGCCTGCGTGTGAGCGGTCGTGTGTGCATATATATTACTACACACACCCATGCATACATCCACTGTATTACTACAAACACTCCCCCCCCCCCCCCCCCCCCCCCCCCCCCCCCCGCCCGCCCCCACCAGCACCAGCTAAGCAGCACAGTCATTGTGTCACATTAAAGCACACTTAATTTGCACAGGTTTAATTAGTAATTCATGAACTCAATTAATAATCAGTCGATACATTATATAATTTATGCGCTGCTCGCTCCCTCGCGCCCGGTGGTGCCAGGATGCCAGAACAATTAAAACCCAGATTTGCGAAATGGAAGAAGAAGAAGAAGACGAGCGAGGCGCGGTGCACAGTTCAGCCAGCGAGAGCGCGCTGCCTTGGAGCTGGCGCTGCAGGTAATTATACGCTGCCTGGCGGAGCTTCTGGCTGTCAGCGCTGGCACCGTTTGAACTGAGTCTCTGTCGGCAAAAAAATAAAAGAAAGAATGAAAGAAAGAAAGAAAGAAAGAAAAAAAAGAAAACACCGTAAATTCTCACAGTTAACCCGAGTTAAACTAAGAGCGAGACGCTTAACTAGAAAGCAGCCTATAGGAATCTCTGTTTCTCATAAATAAATCATAATGATTATTTTCAGCATGTGCTAATAGTTCCACAACACAGTGTCCACCTAAGTGTTTTGCATTGACCCAGCGTACTTCCTATGGCCACCTACACCAAAGGCAATTAATTTATACTCCCACCAAGGTTCTGTGAAATGTTTTGTTCGGTACAGATTTAAACCTGGAGGTGATTTTGCCTATTAATTGCAGCACTGCAAATGGTCTATTTGGGATCTGCTGCATTTGTTATGTTATATTCATGCGGTGTGAGTAAAAATGTTAGCTTTTAAAATCTGTTTCCATTACAGTTCCTTATTGATGAAAAAACTTCATAACATCAGTATTCTCATTTATTAACATTTAATGCCCATCCAGTATCTTCAAATAGAAATATAACCATGTTCCATAAAACATGTTCTGGTGTGCTTTTTGTTTTACGAATATATTAGCTTTTTTCTGTTTTTTTTTAAACGTTTTATTATTCTTAAATTTGTGATTTAATTTTTTTTTTGTAATTCCCACTCCTTATTCAAAATGTCAGATTATCTGAAATTGCAGCCATGTTCATGCATGAACCTCATTGCCAGTGAGGGTGTAGACACACCGCAGACTACATCCGAGCTTGCATACAGTAGAGTCAGAGGAAGACCTTTCATATGCAGTCTTGGCATGTAGTCCATGAGCGCTTGGTCGACCAGTGGGGCTCCCTAGAGGGCGATGAAACACAGACCCCTAATCCTCCCATACCCTGGGTGATGCTATCACCAATTGTGCATCTCCCCCATGGTGCTACTGACCATTTTTGGCACTGGCATGACCTGGATTCAACCCAAGATCACGGGGCTTGTCCCTGAAGGAACCGTTTTTATCTCCAGTGGGCCCTGTTCAGACAAGATGCTGGAGTCTTAATGATAGTTCCTAACTGTAATAAGCAGTTAGGGTCTCAGTATGGGTTTGTTTGTAATCAGCGACATGCACAGAAGTCCATGCAAGGATCCTGAGCAGATTTACCATTGTTATATTATGGTGTGTGTGTGTGTGTGTGTGTGCATGTGCATGTGTGTGTGTGTGTGTGTGAGTGCATGTGTGTGTGTGTGTGTGTGTGTGTGTGTGTGAGTGCATGTGTGTGTGTGTTTGTGGTGTGTGTGCGTGTGCATGTGTGTGTGCGTGCGTGTGTGTTTGTGGTGTGTGTGAGTGTGTGTGTGTGTGTGTGGTTGGTGGGAGAAGGGTGCTCACCTCAAATGTATTCATGAGCACGAACTGAAAAAAAACACATCAGGTCAAAGGGGAGGACCGTGGCTCGACTGGCATTGAACTTCGTGCCGCGGCTGAGAAATTGCAGATATGACTGTTTATTCCTTCTCTGCGAGCGGTTTAATCTCTGCCATTATGTTCTTTCTTCTCTTTCTTTGCCAATATCTTTTCATTGCACTCAATGGCTCCATCAGCATCCAGCACAAATACCCGGAGTGGGAAACGCTGAGCTTATCACAGTGATCTTCTGATAGAGAACCTTGATTAGCTCGACTAACTGCGTCAATGTCACCTGTGGGTCATGCCAGCGGTCTCAAACTCCAGCCCCGAAGGGCTGGCTCTTTGCTGGTTTTTTGTGTGTTTTCTTGCAATCAGCAGCTAGTTTAGTTTCCAAGACCCTTTACAGAGTCTTTAGCCAATCAGTGACTTAAATTAAGCAGCTAATTAGGTGCAGGAGCACATCAAAAAGCGGCAGGAACAGTGGCCCTCCAGGATTTGAGTTTAAGATCCCCGCTTTATGCGTTTGAACCCTATTCTGTCCTAAGTGGTGCACACCTTTGGGCTTTAATGTAGGTGCCTCCAGACCTGTTACAGGCCGCTTAGGTGCCATAGCGGGGTGACTACCACTCATAATTTGAGAGATTCAATGCCATGCAGAGGACAGCAAAAAAAAAAAAAAAAGAAATTAAAAAAAAACCCCAATCCCCAGTGAACTCACTTCCTTACAGTATATTTAAAGTGTTCGTTAAGTCACAATACAGAGTAGGCTCGAGTTTCTTCAGTTTTATGAATGGGAAAATAATAGTACTGTTTCCTTTTGATGTTAAGTATGCCGTGTCGGAATATATCTGATGTAAAGTATGCCGTTTCCTCTGGAGTGACCTGTCTGTTCTCTATGGATGTTCACTTCCATTTCTCTTCTGGAGCTGATGAATGTTCACTGCTCTCACGTTCACTAAATGGTTGCACTGTTGGTTACCAAGGTTACCATCTGCAGTGTGTCCAAACATGGTTCACACCAGTGACTGTGCTAAAACCTTTGATGCCTGTGGTTTTTTTTTTTTTTTTTAAAAAAAAAAAAAAAAAAAAAAAAAAACATGAAAACCATTGTTACTCATTCAAAATAATGGTCTGGATGAAAGAAAAACTCATTTTAACTCTCAACTGAATAGGCATAATAAAGTTTTTAATAGTGTAACAAAATAGATGAGAGATTGTTGAAATATTGGAGTGAAAAAGGCAACCCGTATTTCAAAAATGACTAACAGCATGTGATCAGCTCAGGGGAGAGATAAATGGATGTTGTGACCTTTTTGAGGACTTTAGTAAGGTCATGTCGTTTAACGGTTCATTACCATGAACTTCACTCCAAAAGATAACATATGCACGGGGAACTTTAAAAGCAATTGAAAGCCAAGTCAAGAGCTACTTCGGTGGGAAACATGGTTCTGTAGAGGCATGGCGTGTCTCTACTATGTCAGCGTTTATGTGTAAATCGAAACGGCGAATTTGAGCTTTCGGTAACAAGGCTTTCTTGTTGCTATTTCCGCTAGCGATTCACCTTTGACCTCTTTACCTGCGCTGCTGCCCCTTTGTTGATGTGAATGAAACCCCCCCCCCCCCCCCCCCCTTATCAATTTCACATAATTATTCCTATCTGTAACGAGACCCCGCGATGCAGAAGAGGCTTTCGAGGGTTCTTGGAATGCAATCCCCGGTAAAACTGTTCAAGCTCCTCCAGCCGCCTTCCCATCAGGCCGTTCACCTGTGTCCATCTCACGCTTTCAAGGTGGTGTGCTCTTTTTTTTTTTTTTTTTTGCTTCTCCTTCTCCTTATTGATCTCGTTGAACATTCGCCCTGCGCTTATTTTGGGGATTAGCTCCCCTTTAAATGAAGCGATGTGTGGCCCCGAGACGGGGGGTGGGGGGTGGTTGTGAAGGGGGGGTTATTTCTCCTTCCCTTTTTGGTGTTTTTGCCAGCTTGCCACAGAGCCAGCGGCTCACCTATAGCACTCCGCGGACAGATAACGCAGAGCCCCGCCCAGCCTTCAGCTTCCTGTCCTCGTAAAACAGGCCCGGTCTCCCAGGCAGACGCGCCCGGGGAGCCTTTCACGCGCGCATTGTTCCTGCGCCGCTCCAGGAATAAAGGAAAGGAAGGCCAATATATCACCGTCACCAGGCCGGATCTTATTCCTGGAACAGGGAACAGAGGGAACGGGGTGGGTGGGTGGGTGGGTGGGGAAGGGAGAGCAGGAGAAGTGCGTGCGTGTATGTGTGTGTGTGTGTATGTGTGTGTGGTGAGTGTGTGTGTGTGTGTGTGTGTGTGAGTGAGTGTGAGGGTGAAGGTGAGTGGTGAGTGGTGTGTGTGTGTGTGTGTGTGATTGCGTGTGTGTGTGAGTCTCAGGCTCAGGCAAAGATACTCACTGAACCCAGGAGGTTGATGATGGAGCGCATTTGTACATCTTGCAGGTATGAAAATGGGTCGCAAAAAAAGAAGCAAGGAAAAAAAAAAGAAAAAAAAAAAAACCCAGATTTTACTTCAGGGACTGAGAAACACTTTCCTCTCAATGCTGCATTTCCTAACGGCGCTGTGTCATTGGATGGTTTTTGTCGCTCGCTAACGATTCTCGGTGACAGGAGGTTGAGGAGTAGAATTAAGCTGACAGCTTGTTAAAAGAACCATAGAAGGCAGAGATTGCGCTGCGAATATGATTTGGGGTCGGGGGGGGGGGGGGGGGGGGGGCGGATTGAGTCCTTCTGTTCGGCAAGGACGAGGGGCGTTAAGATTCATAAGTGCTTCCTGAGCCTGTAAAGAGGCATTGTGCTGAAGGGGAAATGACTGTGTCCTTTGTTGCCGTTCTTTATCGGGACTCAAAATTGTTATTATTTTGTCTGTCCTTATTAAGCACGGCACAACAAGATCAGAATTGCATTACGTTTCCGGGAGGATTAGCAGACTCTCTTTTTTTGTCCTGCGTGATGTCATGTAATGTACGGCGTCTGTATTCATTTGCACAGCAGGATGTAGGCCTGAAGCCATTCAGGCTCAGTACCTTAGTCAACTCTGCAACCGCGGTGACCTCCCTGGGAACTCAGTCTGCGCCTCTTAGGCCACAAACGCGATTGTGAAACCGTTACACCACACTGTCCACCCAAATCTGAGGTTGACTGGAAATGTGTGTTGCGTGCGAAATAACAGAACACCTCCCGCAGTTTATTTATTTATTTATTGATTTATTTTGTATCAGACGTAATTTCATGTCTTTCATTCATGTTTCAGGGCAGAATGTGTGCTTCACAACAGCACCTGTTTATTATATTTCAGCAGGGTCAGGGAGACACGCTTAATCCATGCCAGAGACAAACGTGTACAACGCAAAACTAAAGAGGCTCTGATCGCAAGTAAACATCTCAGAAGGCGTAGCGTACAAGAGTAAATCCTCAGGAGTAACACAGGAGCCATTCTAACATCTCCAGCCTCTCTCACACTGGTACTCTCTGTTTTTTTTTAGCATGGATGCATGACTCCACATTACAGTTTGCGCTCCGCGTGAGGAGAGGGATTTGGTGGATCTGAAGACTTTGATCTGGCAACCAGACGACCGTATCGCGAACACGCGGGAGGCTTTTTTGTTTTTGGAAGTAGAATATCGCAAGTAATTTTTACACTTCTTATGGCGGAAGGAGGTAGCTTGTTCCACCACCGATAGGTGAGGGAAAAAAAAAAAAAGAAGTGGATTCAGAATGCATAGCCGTGGCGAGTAGGAACTGCTCCGTGATCTGAGGCTGCCGAATGCATAACTCTCGCCGCTGTGGAGGATCTGAGGTGCACAGCTCTGGGAAGCGCCACAGTCTGTAATTTGATACTTGCTACTGCCGGTCGCCAGTGGAGAGCAGGGAGGAGGGACGGAGGCTTGATATATGGGGTGAAAACTGAGCACAGGCCTGTCAGCTTTCAGGATGAGCTGAAGAGGTCCAGTGAGACTGGCAGAGAGGTAAGCCAGGAGCGTGATGGTACAAGGGCATATACGTGTGTGTGTGTGTGTGTGTGTGTGTGTGTGTGTGCATGCATGTTTGTGTGTGCATGCATGCGTGTATGTGTGTGTGGTGTGTGTGTGTGTGTGTGCATGCATATGTGTGTGTGTGTGTGTGCGCATGCATGTGTGTGTGCGTGTGCGTGTGTGTGTGTGTGTGTGTGTGCATCCTGCGTGTGTGTGCTTCCTTCCTGAAATCTGGCCCTCCAGGCCAGTAGTGCAGCACTGCTGGTTTTCTTTTCTAGGCCTTAGTTAATTGTGATCAGTTGTGATCGATTAGTGCCGCTGGCTGGCCAGTGATTACACTCACCTGCCGTCCCAGGTTTAAATCAGTCCTGATTGGAGGGGAAGATCGAAAACCAGCAGCATACTACTGGCCTGCAGAGGCCCAGATTTGAGTAGCCCTGGGTCAGGTGACCGAACACCAATGGCAACCGCCACCCTCCCTCCCTCCCTCCCTCTTTCTCTGGGTGACACTGTGTGGACAGCGAAACCCACAGTGCCCGGTAGCTTGCCCACAAGCGGGGCGCCGCCATTGTTTTTGTTTTCGCAAACCGGCACTGCACGGGGGCGGGTGGCTGAGGTGAGGTAGTTGCTATGACGATGAGCTGCGTAAAGAGCGCAGAGTAGCCGGCGAACGGCCTCGCCGCTGGGCGGGCCTCTGCGGTGCCAGTCTGTGAAATGCTGGGGAGCCGAGCAGCCAATGGCAGGGCTCTACAGCGCTCCCATTTTAGGAGCATTCGTTCCTTTGAAATTGATTTGTGTGCGAACTGGAAAAAATCATTTAGGAGCACAGCTACTAATTTGGCTTCATTAGTATGCTCTGAACTTTAAGCGCATAGAGCCCTGAATGGTTGCTTGACAACAGGGACTTGCTTGCTGGGTCTGGTCAGTTACTGTATGTGTGGGATGTATGGGCTGTACACATGGGCTGTACACATGCCTTGTTAGGCCTGGGACACCACAGAACTTTGGGGTGCCGGTGACCCCAAACCAAAATGAGCTAAATGTCTAATTAAAAAACAAGGAAACAAAAAAAAAAATTACCTCAATACATGTCAGTCGCTAAATCAATTTTTGGTAACCATGGGAAAGGCCCGTTTGTTTGCAGCTTTGGCTAAAAGCTTCTGCTAATTGACCGAATTGTGGATTGCAATCAAACGGAAGCATCAACGCACTTAGCTTGAGTTCAGGGTCTCGTTGAAGACCGAGCGCTTGTGAAATGAGGGAATGTTGAGTGTGCGCGCAGAGGTCAGTAGTTCTCTCTGGAGAGTGCATCACTCTGGCCCAATTCCCTTTTCGATTTGAATATCGATTCGTACTTCCTCAAAAACGACGTGTCAATATCCAACGTGCTTTTCGTCTTACTACTCTTTACTACTTCTACTGTTACTTTCAAAACATTTTGTGTCAAAATGACCACTTTTATGTTACGAATAAACAATTTATTGTGTTACAAAGGGAGACTTTACGAACACAGACTGTGTCGAAAGTAACAGAAATTGTGTTGTCCGTAACGAGACATGGAGGTGTGTTTAAAAAACGACAGTTTATGTGTTGCTACCGCATCTGTTTGAGACTGCACAGGGTGTTCTTTCCGCACTAGCAGTGGATTCTGGCACATTGTAATTTAAGATCATCGTAAAAGGATGCAATCTCCGATGTGTTTCACAGTTGCCAGGATTAAATCATATTTAATTTTATATTGACAAACAAAGAGTCTGTTGTGTGCTTCCTGCCAATTGTGTTGTTTGTTTTGATAAAAATTAAGCGCTCAGTCATGTTGTTTTTAAGTGTTCAGGAAAACATATTTTAGATGCACGACTTCCCTGGCACTAAGTCAGATTAAAGTGTTTCACTAAAAAGCATCAGTCCTTTTTTTTTTGGCAAGGTTATTTTAAATTTGACACAATGACCTGGTTTTGAAACTATTGCCGATTTCCAATTTCAACATTTCAAAAATTAAAAATATGCAGTCTTGACATTAGATTGTGACTGTCTCTTCAACACTGTTATTACAGTAAGCAGCTGACCAATGGCCTACAGACCTATAAAATAATGAAAGAATGAATGAATGAATGAATAGGGAAGCACGGTGGTGCAGTGGGTAGCACTGTCGCCTCACAGCAAGGAGGTCCTGGGTTCAAATCCATTTGCGTGTTCCGTTCCGTGTGGGTTTCCTCCGGGTGCTCAGGTTTCCTCCCACGGTCCAAATACATGCTGTAGGCTGATTGGAGACTCTAAATTTCCCGTAGGTATGAGCGTGAGTGTGTGAGTGAATGGTGTGTGTGCCCTGCGATTGATTGGCGGCCTGTCCAGGGTGTATTCCTGCCTCTCGCCCAATGCACGCTGTAATAGGCTCTCGCCACCCTCCCAACGACCCTGCCCAGGATAACTAGGTATAGATAATGGATGGATGAATAAATAAATAAGTAAATACTGTCTTAAGAAGATACAGTAGGTAATACGATGAGCACATGGCCAGATGATTCTAATAATGAATGACAGGTTAATATAAAAGCGTTTTTTTTTTTTTACATCCAAATGGATCAGAAAAACTACCTAGCAATTTTCTGCAATCAGGCAGCTCACCAGCGCATGCTTGCTTTACATGATTATATACAAAATTAACAGAACCAGATGCACTAATAATAATAATAATAATGATAACGTTGTTTTCACCACGCCTTTCATACAGTATAGTAAAAGGGTTCCCAAAAATATACACAGAGCAGCAGACAAGACTAGAATACATTCTAATGTCCAAATAAACTAAACATACTAACGAGGTCAATGTTTGTCATCCGCTTCTTATGCAAACAAAATAAAAAACGTCAATTTTCATGTATTGGAATTTTTTCATCACTGTTTTTCAGAACAGCTGTTTTGGGTTATTGTGAAACAGGCCATGAAATGAAAGTATTCATTCATTTATTTATTTTTTTTTTTGTTTTTTTGATTTGAGGTATATTTCCGAGGTGAAATTGAACATTTAATTGCGCAAGGTGGAAGCGCCCCCCCCCCCCCCGAAAAAATCCTGGCGGCAGGAATGGCGCTCCGCGGTAGGCTACCCCTTCATCGCGGGCGAACTTGCGATCGTTAAATATTCAGAGATGTTAGACTCTCATTCCGGCCGACCTCGCGTCGCTTGATGAGGGAGAGCCGCGGCGTTTTGGGGGGGTGGAATGGGGTCCCTCCGCGACGGCGGGAAGCTGTCAAGCGCCGCCGGCGTCGGCCCGGCGACGGGGGGGACGCGCCGCGGACAGACGCCGTGACGCATTACCGAGCTGATTCTGGATCGGCGTTACTGCCGCGTGATTCTGACGGCTCTCTGGGCCAAACTCCCCTCCAGCACGTGTCCTACACCGCCAGACACTCCTGTCTGCCCTATACCAGACTAGACATCCCCTCCAGCACTGTGTCCTACACCAGTCCAGACAACCTGTCTGCCCTATACCAGACTAGACATCCCCTCCAGCACTGTGTCCTACACCAGTCCAGACAACCTGTCTGCCCTATACCAGACTAGACATCCCCTCCAGCACTGTCTGCCCTATACCAGACTAGACATCCCCTCCAGCACTGTGTCCTACACCAGTCCAGACACCCTGTCTGCCCTATACCAGACTAGACATCCCCTCCAGCACTGTGTCCTACACCAGTCCAGACACCCTGTCTTCCCTATACCAGACTAGACATTCCCTCCAGCACTGTGTCCTACACCAGTCCAGACACCCTTTCTGCCCTATACCAGACTAGACATCCCCTCCAGCACTGTGTCCTACACCAGTCCAGACTCCCTGTCTGCCCTATACCAGACTAGACATCCCCTCCAGCACTGTCTGTCCTATACCAGACTAGACATCCCCTCCAGCACTGTCTGCCCTATACCAGACTAGACATCCCCTCCAGCACTGTCTGCCCTATACCAGACTGGACATCCCCTCCAGCACTGTGTCCTACACCAAACCAACTCATGCAGTCTCATGCAGTCTCATGCAGTACCTCAAACCAAACCATACAGCCCCTATCAATCTAACCCAAACCAACTCATACAGTCTTTATCAATCTACCCCAAACCAACTCATATAGTCTCTATCAATCTACCCCAAACCAATTCGTATAGTCTCTATCAGTCTACCCCAAACCAAATCATACAGCCTCTATCAATCTACCCCAAACCAGCTCACACTTCCTGTACCAATCTGCTACACACCAGGCCCGACCGGACCGCCTTATCAGTCTTCCCCACGCTGAACCTGAACTGGCATTTTTTATGGTGCGCTTTACCAGCCAGGCGTAAGTTTGACGGGAGGGTGACGAGTGCGCTCTCCTTTGCGAGGCCTCAGCTTCCGGTCCGTTCAGCATCTCCGCTCAGACCGGATCGGTCTCCGAAAAACCAGCCCCTCGATTTCCAGGCAAACGATCTGGGGGCGATCTGGGCAGCCGGTTCCTGTGGACGAGTGGCTAATTGGACTGTTACCATGGTAGCGCTCCCGGGGGGGGGTGATCGACTGAATGAGTGACAAGCCACCCCACCCCAATCAGCAGGTCCGTGGCACCCCAACATATCACATATGGCAGGAGCCTCTCAAGGGTGCTCATTACCCATGATGCATCAGCGCCGTTTCACCTCACCTTCCGTGCCCCTCGACGGGAGCATGTGGTCACCGATTCATGAATATACAGACAAGGTGCAGCCTGGCCCCATTTAAATACAGTGAACTGTTTATAGTTATGGCCTTAAAACTATTTTATAACTATTCATTTTTTTTTATTGTGATTTGAAACCTGAAGCATTTTATTGTGCTGTGTCAATACAATTATGCTGGAACAAGGCATGCTACTCCGCAGTAAAGGTTTAAGGCAGTAAAGGTCAAAGCAAAGATATTCATTTTGTGCTTCTTTACCTAAATAATAGTTATTTGCATGGTTGTTCATTTCTCCTTACGTGGAGAACAGTTATTTACATCTGATGGAAATTCATGTTTAGAGTTAACTTGACTGAAAATGCTAAAGTTAATGTGTCTGTTCTCTACCTCTGCTGCTGCAGGTACTTTGGAAAGTCCTTCTTTTTTTTTAGTGAGTGAGAAATAAGAAAATTTCTAATCCTGTTGTGAGGAAACTGAGCCTTTATCATTCCTCTCCTGTCTGTACGAGTGACATTTCCCACACCCAAAACAGCTTTTGGTCATATAAACGGCAAAACAGATTGCTTCACGAAGCAGCGCAGTCTATGCAATATCCTCCTTTTTTTAATGTAAGCTTGCCTGTTCTAAGTCATTTGCTTTTTAAAAAAAAACATATTTGTGGCTGCAGACTAAAACTCACCGGGAGAAGAACTTCACAGCGCCTTCCTGGCGCCGGAGTGCGACTGTACTGACGATCAGCTCCCCGACTTTTATTTTTTACGAAAGTGAAAAATAAAATGGAATCATGTATACATACTGCAGCACTGCACCGTAGGAGGCATAGCAGGACTTTTTCATTCCGTCGACACGGGCTGCTCAGTTCACAAGGTTTGGTAAATTTAGAGCGAGGTTTGTAAATAGTTCTGGGCTTCATTTTTATTCAACACATGCCTTTCGGCAAGTTCGGCTCCGTCTCTTGCCGAAGAGCAAATTGTAGCAAGCAGGAAGCAATGCAGTTCTTTGGAAGAACTCCTAAAATAGTTTTAGTTTATTTTTTATATATATTTATAGGTTATATAATGAGCAGTTATATTATATGTCTTTATTCACAGCAGCTTAAAGGTAGGTGAGCTAATGTCCGGTCTGCACTGCACGCTGCATCTATCATGCCAACGATTAGTTGTGTCCTCAGATTGCTGTGTCCTCATGGTGCATGTCTGGTAATATAATTTATTTATATTTTGTAGACTGTAGACATGCCTTGTATGCACTTACTGTTCATAAGCCATACTCAACCAATGGAGTGAAATATTCAGAGACACATTCACGCCTCTTTTTCTAAGGCTGGTCATGTTCTTGGTTTTGTGGAATGATTAAAGTGCGACATCTGGAAATATGGTGCAATTATGGGTCCAAGTCCATCAATTAATCAGCTGAGTCAAGTAGCTCTGCAATTTTAAAAAAAAGTATGTATTTTTTTTAAGGAAACTCTGTCCATAGTGCAACACAGACATAGTGGAACACAGTGTGTGTGTGTGTGTGTGTGTGTGTGCCTCTGTATCTGTATCTGTGTCTGTGTGTGTGTGTGTGTGTGTCTGTCTCTGTCTCTGTGTCTGTGTGTGTGTATATGTGAACTGTCTCTGTGTCTCTGTGTCTTTGTGTGTGTGTATTCTTTTTAAATTCCCAGCAGTAAATAAAAAAGGAGTGAAATGGTACTTTGCAGAATTAGTTGTCTCTTGGAAAGGCATTAACAACTATTGTATCCCAGCCTGCCTCGCACCAGGCTTCTGTCTGTCTCTGTCGGGATGTTGTCAACCAGAAGGGCCCCTCAGTGGCCGATTGTAAAGGTGTTCAGTTGACTAAGCAGCGCTGCTTATGCTAACAGAGGGAGGAAAACGAGTGGGGGATGAAACAGATCGAGGAAGAGAGAGAGAGAGAGAGAGAGAGATATCACCGCTGTCGAGCGAAGGTCAGTTTTGCAATGTGGGTGTCCTGCTGGGCCCAATGGTTGATCCGTGATCCAAGGGAAATGGTTTTACATGAGATACAGAGCTGCTTTTTGAAGTGTTAACACCCCCCCCCCCCCCCAACAACAACCCCCCCCCCCCCATCTGCCCCCTCCAGGGTTGGCAGAACTGGGCTTCTAACTGCCTTTATCTCTCCTCTGCTGTTTCAAATGCTAATCAACCTTCCGGTACCATCACTGCTGTTGCCAGGTTTTGAGGCATGTAGCTGGGGAGTTGCGACAGCCCCAAAATGGCCCCTTGTTTAGACAAACAGAAGCAGGACTAGGGATGAAAAACAGGGACCTGAGCTCTTTTTTCTGCCTCCGATCTCTCTTTCATGTTCCCTGTCACCCTCAAGCCTCCCGTTGCACCAGATTTTCCCGCCGTCACCCGCTGACTTCCTGTCACCTACCAGCTTTGTGTCTGCCTCACTTCCTGTTGGATTCTCCTGCCCAACCTCCTGCTGACCTCAAACTTCCTGTTGTTTCCAAGCTTCCTGTCGATGCCAATTCCCAGCTACCACACAAAATGTTCTGACAGCGTTACTGGAATGTTTTGTCAGTGTTATAGCATTGCCGCAACACGCGCAACAACATTGAGAGAACGTTTTCCTGTTTGCTTGGGAGCTTCCCAGTTTTTTCCCAAGCATCCGTTCTCTTTTTTTCTCCAGACAGCTTGATCTGTGACCACTGCAGGGTCTCCCCCTCTGGCTATTGGCTGGACTGGCAGGCTAAGGTTCCATTAAATCTTTTTTGAAGACGTGGGGGTGACACACACACACACACACACACACACACACACACACGCACACTCCAGAGGGAGCTCCTTTCAAAGCACATTTTCCTTACCCTGCCCTCCCAACTTGAGCAGGAGCAATCCAGGTGGTGGATGGGGAAAGTCCTCCACTTAACGATGGGCCCTTTGGGGTCTTCCTTTCACATTAGCATTCATAGCCTGGAAATGGCTGTTACAGCTGTGCTCACAGTCTTGAATCCGCTCCCCGCTGACCTGCTGACAGACCAGCCAGCACTGATCTTAATGGAGCATTGAGAGAGAGAAAGACAAACTGAAGAAGTCTTTGCTTCCCCCCCCCCGCCCCCTCGTTTTCAGCAGCGGGAGAATGCTAAGTGAACTCCGCCATCCCAGTGCAGGTACTTGCAGTTTTAAAACGTCTTCCACCCGAACCCAAATTTTTACTCATCGCATCATTTTGGGAGCGCGCTCCGTGGGCCTCCCCTGTTCTGATAGGACCTTAACACACCGCGGTGCTTATGGGTCAGTAGATTTCTCCGTTTTCCTCTTCGTTCGGATCGTCCCCTCCTTACCTGCATGAACCCACACCTGCACTCACAACGGTGCTGCCCTTCTGTACGATTGTAAAGCGTGGCGAATTGTAAATGCGGTCTATAGGCAGTGCCCCCCCCTGAATCCAATGGTAGCGGGCTTTGACTCCGAGATTGCTCTCCATTTTAGCCTCGAAAAATATCCTTTTCTTGCGGTGTCTGTCTTTTTGTAATTTTTATTTTATTAGCTTAGACTTACATCTTAGCCTAATTGCGGTCCAATATCTTCTAGTCTTTAATGACACCCGCTTGCCTTTCTCCATAACTCCAGTAATTGATTTTTTTTCCCCTTTGGCCAGCGAATTGACAGTGCCTATTAGTTTAAGAAAGTCTGAAACCTCTTTATCAGGCTTTCCGCCTCGCTCTGAGTCCAGTCAGATGACTGCATTCATGTTTGCATTTGCTAAAAGCACGTACATTTGGTGTTTAGCGGAAATTGATGAGCACTGTAGATTTTCTTTAGGTGTCCTGTTAGTCATATTGATTATGAGAGCTGTTGTTTTGTAAGCTTCTCTTTAATTGGTGGTTTTGCTGCGGCTGGCAATGTGTAATTCAAAACAAGAATGCTTAATCTTTTTTCCTACCTGTTGCATTTTTTTCTTTTATTCTTTTTTTTGTACGATATGCAGTCGATATTAGGAAGAGAAGCAGAGAAGAAGAATAAAATGGATGTGAACTGTGGATAGGGATACCTGTCCTGTCTAAATAATGCACTAGGGTGGATGGATGTGAACAGTGGATAGGGATACCTGTCCTGTCTAAATAATGCACTAGGGTGGATGGATGTGAACAGTGGATAGGGATACCTGTCCTGTCTAAATAATGCACTAGGGTGGATGGATGTGAACAGTGGATAGGGATACCTGTCCTGTCTAAATAATGCACTAGGGTGGATGGATGTGAACAGTGGATAGGGACACCTGTCCTGTCTGTATTGTGTGTACTGGAAACCTAAACACCTTTTGGGCTTCCCTTAGCCAACCGGAGATACAATGAACAAGTGGGAGACTGAATTTTCTGCATCTCCAGTGAAACAGAGGCTGATCACATGCCAGTGTGCTGTAGTTACATGCTTCATTAAGCCCTTAGATGGATTCTTTGTTTGTTTCGTGAAAAAAAAAAGAATAAACAGTTGGATGGATGATGAGGATGATATGATAAATATAATTGGAAAAAAACAGTGTTATATGGACATTATGCAAAATAAAAGTAATTTACAAAGAATGCCGTAGGCCAGTGCTTGATTTGAAATAGACCTATGAAGTGATAATTATATTGGTCTTCGTCTGAAAAGATCATCTTCAAACCATTCACAAACCATTCTCTTCTTTAGTATCAATTTGTTGTTCTTATACATATTCCATAACTGGTCCTGTCAGAACTGATTGGGTAGATGTGGTATATCTATACTATATTGCTAGACAGGCTGGAGAATTGGGTTGGACTCACTGGCACAGTCCTAAATTGGTTCAAATCTTATTTGCTAGATATTGACTATTTTGTATCTATTAGCAACCATGTATCCGAGTGGATAAAAATACATGTTCCCCAAAGGTCAATCCTTGGACCTCTTCTGTCATCATAAAAATATAGCAAGAATCAGAGGATTCGGGTCCAAACAAGATTTAGAAAAAACTTACCCTATGCCTTTGTTTCTAGTAGGCTTGACTACTGTAATGGCCTTTTTTCAGGTCTTTCCAAAAAACCACTCAGACAGTTTCAGCTCGTTCAGAAACGCTGCTGCTCGAGTTCTCAGAAAGATTAAGAAAACTGAGCACTTTACTCTGGCTGCTTTAGGATACTTTAACTCATCTATAACGCACTGAACGGTTTGGACCCTAAACACGTCTCTAATACGCTTTTAAAATACGAATCCTCTCGACCTCTCAGGTCATCGGAGACAGTTCTACTCATTATACTTAGAGTTAAGACAACCTGGTCAACTGCTTTTAGCTACTTTGCTGCACGTATCTGGAAAAAACATCCAGAAGATTTGAGACTTACCCCACAAGTGCCACTTTTAAATAGGAGGTAAAAACGTATCTGTTTACTTTTACCGTTGCTTTTAAGTAAATATTGTGAAATTGTGTTGAAATTGTGTAATTTTTATTTTATTACTTTTATTATTTTTATTTTATTTTTCCTATTTGTTTTTTGCTTTTCTTCTTATTATGCCATTTTATTCAGCTTTGTTAACGGCAGTTTTCCTGTTCCTTTTATTCTATTGTCAGATGTAAAGCACTTTGGATGACTTTTTATATGAAATGTGCAATACAAATAGACTTGCTTTGCCTCTCCTTTTGTCAGTCTTGATGAATGTCCATTCAGTCTCTGGTAGTCAGCTTAATGTAATTTTGTCTCAAAGATATTTTCTTCTGTATACATGACTGGCTATGGCAAACAGAGGCATGTGTCAAAAAGTCTCAAATTTATTTTTATATTTTATAGCAGTACAGTTATAAGTCTTTAAATTTATGGGTGAATCATCCAACTTTTGACAAAGCTATGTAACTTTGAGAAAACAACTTACAAAGTTCAGGTAAGGATGTTCACCAGTTATCCATCCAAAAAAAACTATTCTGAAACATGCATAGATTAAAATTGGTTATACCAAATTGCATAATATAATTTTTGATGTGCTTCTGGAGCAATTACATATTCATCAAACCAAAAGATGTATGCATAATTCCTAAAAACTGAATCTTAAAATAAAGTCTTAAAAAATAATTATTCATCTAATTTCAATTCCCTTTCACATACTTTTCATACTTTTCAGTTAATGCAAGCTTGGCTTTTATGCATTGCATTGGGCTTGCCAATCACAATGGTCAGCAGCGAAAAGTGACATTGTGTTCTTCATGTGCCCTCTGACCAATCAGAGCCAGAGATAAAATCAAGAGGAGAAAAAAAAAAAGTAAATGGCAACTGCACATTGCAAGAAAAACTGTATGACCTTGTTCAATGTCTCGCTGATGTTCTCTGTGCTTTAACACCACATATGCGTGTGTGCATAACAGAAAGAGTGGTACAGTGGAAGAATAAAATAGGTAAATGTGCTCATTCTTACAGCCCAGGGATGAGGTCACTTCCTTTTCAGCCTGATGAATTCCAGTCGAAAATGACCAGCAATGTTCCGTGGGGATTTTTAAAACATTTAAATTCATTTCCTGAATTGACTTGAGTTTAACAGACTTTAAAAGACCCCAGCCTTGCTTTCAGCTACAGCAATCTGTCTATAAACTCTGCAAGCTTAATTTTATGTATATTGACATTTTGTGACGTGAAAGATTAAATGTTTAGTGATGCATTTCAGTAAAAATAAAAGTAATAAAAAAATTAATAAAACCTGAATTTGGTTAAATTTTCTACACCCCATTTGGGGTCTCGAGTGATGCGTTCCTTGAATGCTGTATGTGTGATCCTAAAATCCCAAAATCATAGTATGAGTCAATCCCTGAGGCTGGTTTCGTGGAAATACCACCAGCTCTTTCTTGTAATCAACAATGCGCTGGCTGCTCTTCATTGATATTCAGGAATTTTGTTTGATTACTCTGCAAGCTCTTGTTTCCATGACCTATGTAGGCTGTGATTCATTTATCGTGTTTTGCTTTGCCTGGGGGAATATCTAACCTTTTTTTCAGATGATTCTGCACTTCGCGATCGGCAACGTGCTTTCGGTAGCGTTACTGTTCTGCAGCCACTGCATAAACGCCCCCTTGCATTGGGCACGTCGAAGACCAGAGGTTTCCACTAGGCTGATGATATACTCCATGTCTTTCTGCTTGTTTGGGTGTGAGGAGACCTTGTTTGTTGGTTCGTTATTGCGGTTATGCTGCCTGGTCCTTGCATGATGCCATGCATCGCCTCGATTTTAAAAAAAGAACGTGATCTTTGGATTTTCAGCCTTGTTTGTGCCTCTGAGGTTTGCTTTAAAGTTCTCCTTTGAATTCCGCTTTACTGCGAAGGGCGAATCTGTATTCCAGACTTCAGCAGACCATTCTATCCTCTCTTTCTGCTCTTGATGAGCCTTTGTAGACGGTTGGCAGCTTGTTCTTGATTAGTCCGGCTTCCTTTTTGATATTCTCGCTGGGTGTTAGCGTGGCGATGTGTGGTCACTTCATATCCCCTAGCCCAGCTGTTGGGTTTCTGTTAGCTACAAAGCATTCAAAAATTTCCCCCATGGTCTGCTTCTGAGTCTATTGTCTGGCTGTGTTTGTGTGTGTGTGTGTGTGTGTGCGTATGTGTGTGTGCATGCGTATGGGTGTATATGTGTGCGTGTTTGTGTGTGTGTTTGCATTTGTGTGTGTGTGTGTGCGTGTGTGTATGTGTATGTCTGCCTGTGTGTGTATGTGTGTGTGTGTGTGTGTACTCAGGCTTCTCTTCAGATCTATCTTGTTTTCCTTCTCAGCTGTGTGTGCTGTGTGTGTGTGTGTATGTGTGTGTGTGTGTGTGTGTGTGTACGCAGGCTTCTCTTCAGATCTTTCTTGTTTTCCTCAGCCGTGTGTGTGTGTGTGTATATGTATGTATGTATGTGTGTGTGTGTGTGTGTTTGTGTGTGTACGCAGGCTTCTCTTCAGATCTTTCTTGTTTTCCTCCTCAGCTGTGTGTGTGTGTGTGTGTGTGTGTGTGTGCTGTGTGCTGTGTGCTGTGTGCGCGTGCGTGCGTGTGTCTGTGTGTGTGTGTGCTGTGTGCTGTGTGCGTGCGTGCGTGTGTGTGTGTGTGCTGTGTGCTGTGTGTGCGTGCGTGCGTGCGTGTGTGTGTGCGTGCGTGCGTGTGTGTGCTGTGTGTGTGCGTGTGCGCGTCTGTGCGTGCGTGCGTGCGTGCGTGTGTGTGTGCGTGCGCTGTGTGTGTGTGCTGTGTGCGCGTGCGTGTGTGCGTGCGTGCGTGCGCGTGTGTGCGTGCGTGCATGCGTGTGTGTGTGCTGTGTGCTTGTGCGCGTGCGTGTGTCCGTGTGTGCGTGCGTGTGTCCGTGCGTGCGCTGTGTGTGCGTGCGTGTGTGCGTGTGCGTGGGGGCCCTTTCTCTCTGAGTCTGCTCTGAAGGGGTGCTGCACACGCATGTAGACCCGGCAGCTTCTGCTCCCTCCCTGTGGCTGTGCTTTTCATTTAGGGGCTCCACTGCCTTCCCCCCTATTCTGAGCCTGCTGCTTTCTTCATGCTTCGGTCCTTTTGAACAAAATTCTCGTGATCTAGCATCTGATTTTTTTAAATTTTATTTTGAATGAAACTAGCATAATCAAATGCCTCTTCATTTTTAAAAAAAATTATTATTTTTTTATTTCATTTTGATTTTGTTTGTCTGATATTTGATTTATAGTCATAGTGCATCATGATTTATCTGATTTTTTTTTTCCATTTTAATATCTGTATTTTTTGCCGTGCGGTCTGTTATAGACATTCCCCATTAATCACATTTCCAATGAATTCTACAGTTATTCCTGGGAGTTCCCGGTCTTTATCCGTGTTGGCTTAACTGTGTAGGTCTCAGACCCCTGATATTGACGTTGGTCGGCGGTGTTTGTGCGTGTTTGAGTGCAGCCGAGAACAGGAAGTCGATCTTTATCGTTGCCTCAGTCACGAGATGGGAGTGTGCTGTAGAACAACAGAGCTCTGCCTTTCCATAGGCTGTCAGCAGAGATGACAACCTGTGACATATTATCTCCCGTTATTTACTGCCACATCATACACCTTTTGATGCTGGTTCCTTCTCACGGATTTTCATTAAACAGCTGTAAGCTGCTATTTGATTTCATCTTTGAATTTATTGAAGCGAAGAACAAGAAGAAGGAGAAGAAAAAAAAAAAAAACAAGTTTATTCATGTTTAAGACATGGCAGCAGCAGCAAGGAGAAGCAGTAATACCGCCAAGACATGGGGGCTTCATAATAATTCATTCGCTGTCAATTGTGCTGGCTGTATACAAGTGATAGTGACTTTATAGGGATAATTCACTTTCTGGGGGTTTTTTTTTCAGGTTTACTGTATGCTTTTTATTGGACCAGGCAGTTTTTCTGTGCGATGAAAGATATTTTAGGTATATAGAGACGTTTCTGACATCCTGCCTGGCACATTTCAGTGGCAGATATTGGGGTATTTGGGGGTTTATGATCTAAAGCAAGGCTGCCCACCAGCCCTGTTTAACTTGCCGATCTGCCGTCCTGTAGGTTTTCATTTCAACCCTAATTTGGCACTCCTGATTCTACTCATTAGCAGCTCAAAGAGATCTCTAGCTGTTGAATGAGGTGTGCTTTGTAAGGGTTGGAGTGAAAACCTACAGGACGGTGGCTCTCCAGGAACAGGGCTGGGTAGCTCTGCTCTAGCTGTTAAACCAGGGTTGCATTGTTACGGCTGCAGTGGAAACCTACAGGACTGTAGAGCTCCAGGAACAGGCCTGAGCAGCCCTGTTCTAGCTGTTGAATGAGGTGTGCTTTGTTAGGGTTGTAGTGAAAACCTACAGCAGGGATCATAAACTCTGGCCCTCGAATCCAAATCCAGCCCTGGTTTTCTTTTCTCCCGGGTAATTAGTGCTACTGATTGACTGTCTTCACACCTGACTCCAAGGCAAAGGGAGGGTGGAAAACCAGCAGTTCTCTGCCCTCGAGGACCGTGAGTTGCTGATCCCTGACCTACAGGGTGGTAGATCTCCAGGAACAGGCTTGGGCAGCTCTGCTCAAGCTGTTGAATGATCTGTGCTTTGTTAAGGTTGGAGTGTAAACCTACAGGACGGTATATCTTCAGGAACATGCTTGGGCAACGCTTATCAAAAGCAAGAAAATAAAGTTGAAGTCAGTTCAACTCTAAAGCAGCTGGCACAGTGGCATTATGAGGTTTTATGTGTGTATGTTGCCTGATTATTCTTCAGAAAATTAAATATTAATATTATTTTTGAGTGGAACTATTTATATTTCCTTTTTTAGCACATGCATTCTAGGATTGTTGAGCTCAAGGAAAAAAATTACTGGGACAGAAACTGAAATTTATGCATGTAGAATTGACACTATAAAGTTAATCTTCTCATATGCATAGCCCCTATGACATTTATTTTTTTTAAGAAAAAACAGGTAAAATGATCCAATAAATATTTTTGTGGTTGTAGGAGTTAGTAATAGCATGAACATGTGATATTTATATATTTGTAGTTATATTTATAAAAACATTCATAGCTAACTATACCATTAAGATTTCACACCTTCCTTCTCACTCGATATTGTTTTGTTATTTAAGCTGTGAGGAATTTATTATACAAAAAAATACACTAGTTCACACTGTCCAGTCACATTATTCAGAATCCAAGATCCAAAATCCATTAAAAAATTGTTTAAATTTTTAGGTACCTCGAGACTAAATGTCAGCTTTTAGATACAATGTGTAGAACTGACAGAAACACCTAAACACATCCTACCCATTATACTCAGATAATTAGATGCTTTGCCGTTCGAGAAACGCTTATTTTAAATAACCTGCAAAGTTAATTTCGAATGTTAATGTTTACGTGATCTTGCTGACAAGCTTTCAATTAGTTATTGTAGTTGGGAAATTTGATTGCTATAAACCGCTTTTGTTGCGAAGTCGTTCTCGGGGGTGTTGTGCCTGTCGCAGCTAGGCAACATAAGGGTAGGAGCGTTCCCCAAAAGGGTAGTGTGCGCTGCTGAGATGGTCATAAACTATTGCCTATGTCCACATGCCCGTGATGTGTGTTGGAATATTCGCACTTGTTAATTTTGGCATAGATCTCTGTAACGCATGTATTAATAATGAATGACATAACCCGGTTTTTTCTGCTGATGGTATATAACTCTGTAATGAATGATTTAGCAGACATCTGTAAGCAGATGGTCTTGTACTGGGCTCCTCGATTGTTGGAACAAAGAACAAACGCTCAAAAGCTTAGGGCCGGTTTCCCAACACTGCGGTGGACCATCCTAATGGGGCCAGCTGCATTGCATGTCACAAATTAGTTTCAGCTCAACACGAAAATTCGCACCTGTGATTTTTATATGGTGGTGCGTGCAGTGAACAACACCAGAGGCTATAGTGCATAATCGGAGTTGCTGAGTCTCTCTCTCTGTCTCTCTCTCCCTCCCTCTCTCTTTTTCTCTCTCTCTCTCTTTCATTCCTCCACTCCCTCCCCCTCTCTCTCTGTCCCTCTTTCTTGCTCGCTCTATCTCTCTCCTCCCCTCCCTCTCTCTCTCTCTCTCTCTCTCTCTCTCTCTCCCTCCTCCCTCCCTCATTCCTCCCCTCCCTCCCTCCCTTTCTCTCCCCTCTCTCCTTCCCTCGCCCCCCTCTCCCTCTCCTGCTCTTGTATTCTCAGATCAATAGCCTCCCCGGTCTGACAGGATACAGGCATTTGATTCTCCCCGAAGCTCTTCGGCATGATATGATGAATATAAAGGCACCTCCTTTGGCATCAAATATGTATTGCTTAGGGATGCAAGTAGCAGCTAGAAGTGCTCTGATCCATTTCAAATGCTAAGGCTTATCTGTCTAATCTTCAACAAAAACTTGAGCTCCCTGGCTTCAGATGTAATATTCGCTGTCTTTTCGCAACAGTGATCATCTGGACCTGGCATGATATTTAACAGTAAAATTGTGGGATCACCATAAGAATGGAGGTAGGAAATCATATAAGTCATAGAAGAAGAGGGAACAAGAAACACGTTGTTGACATTCAAAGGCTTCTGTGAGCTTGCATCATGTCAAGACCAAACTTATAACATTATTAACTGGGAACTAACCTCCTGTAACCACCATTTTGGCTCTACCACTGCCCATTCCACTAGAACACTATCCTCCAAATTTAGCCAGCAGCACAGCTAGCCTCATACATTAGATAAGACTAGCTTATTTATGGAAATTAATTAAATCCAAGGGCAGATTTGATGGGCATTGATTGTGATCGTACTGCATGCAGCCAGTTTTATCGAATGAACTGAGTCCAGCATTAAGCTTCAAAAAAAGAAAAAGAAAAAAAAAAGAAAAAAAAAAAGTCTAATTCACTAAATAATTTATTAAATGGCTAATGATGCACGAATCAGAAGTGATTCCCCGCTGGTCGCAGATGATGTGATCTCTATCTGTAGTGTTGAAAATAACAGTTCCAAACCATCAAAGGACACGGCAGAGAAAATTCTAAATGAAGACATTGCAAGTGAAGGAATTCTTAAATACAGCTGTGGAGAATCGACATAACTATTGAGAATATACATGACAATTTTCTGGGTGTGTTAAAGATGCTAAAAGGAGACCTGAAGCACGATGCCAGCAGGTTCGTGAATTTACAACATTCTGTGCTTTTGTTTTTTATTACCTTCCTCTGTCTGTAGGGGGCATTAGTCGCTGGTCTTCATCACCCTAACCATATGTTCTGCCATTGTGAAACCTACACGGCAAAGGACATTCAGTAAATATGACATTAATAATCTTTTTGAAAATATGGAATATTCGTGGAAACGTTTTTTTCATTTAAGAAAAAAACAACAACAACATGCTGTATTACATTGTACAGACTGTATTATGTCAGAAAAACGGAAAAAATACACTTAAACTTTTCTTTAGTTTTTTTAGCTGGACTGCAACAGCGGGGCCAGCCCTACAAACGCGAATGTCTGTGACTGAGTGACTGATGAGTGTTGAAGTTACACCATTGGTCGGCCGAGTTATGAAGTTATACCATTGGTCGGCCGGATGAAGTGTGTTAGGTCCAGCCAGACGGGTCTGGGTTTTGACCTGGTCTTGTTTTCTTCTGCCTGGTCTCTGGCGGATTGGCTAGTGTAAACAGGCGATGCTCCCCTATAGCTGCAAAGTCTGTCAGGCTGGCGAGTGCATCAGTCACCGCGGGCGAACAGGCGATTGGTCCGAGCTGCACGGACCCCACTCACCCTGCGAGGGACTCATTTGGTGTTCAGTCATCTGGAAAAGTGAACCGGGCTCTCGGAAAAACACACACACACACCCGCTCTCGGTCTTGATATTATGGTGATGATTTTGCCATAAACTGCGGGCGGCCGGCTTTTGCTGAATGACTGTGTTTTTTTTTTTTTTTTGGAGTTCTGTCATCGTCTGTTTTTTGGGGGTAGCAGTGCTGCGTAATGAATGATTTAGAGGGGCGTTTTGTGAATGATTCACAGCACAGAGTGAACCTCTCTTGCGCAATACCCTCCCTTCTTTGTGCAAACAGTTTAAGAGAAGTGTGTTGAGTAAAAACGTATACTTTTGATGATGAAGGCACCCTGTGTGCTTATATATTACAGAGACTGTTAGTTCCCACCCAGCCGCTGAGCCCTCTTAGATCATCTGAGCTGGCCCTGCTGGCTGTTCCAAAATTGAGACTACAAACCAAAGCTGATCGTGCCTTTTCTGTTTGGGCCCCCAAGGCTCAGGAGGAGCCTTCCTGCTATGGTTCGATCTGCTGAATCAGTGTCCTGTTTTAAATCTCTTATAGCTTACTTTCATAGTGTTGCTTACATCAATTTTATCAACTTCTTATTTTTTTAATGTATTTAATTTTTGTTCTTATATTTCACGGTTTTATTTTCCCTAAATGTCCATGTCTTCTTATATTAGAACTGTTTTTATCTCTGTACAGCACTTTGTGCTGTATATGCTGGATAAGTGCTATACTTCTGTCCATCCGTAATCTATACCCGCTTATTCCTGGGCAGGGTCACGGGAGGTGCTGGAGCCTATCCCAGCATGCATTGGGTGAGAGGCAGGAATAGACCCTGGACAGTTCGCAGATGGTAGATGGTTGTTATCGGCAGATGGTTGTTAAGCGTGATTTTGACCCATTGCAAGTGCTTTGTGGATCCTACATTTAGTTTTTCTGGTGGCTATTATTATTATTATTATTATTATTATTATTATTATTATTATTATTATTATTATTATTATTATACTTAATAATAATAATAATAATAATAATAATAATAATAATAATGATGTATTATTTATTTGTAAAATCCTTTAGTGAATCTGCCCTATGGGCTGTTACTGTAGAGTGAGAATGAAGCCTTAGAATTCTAGAAGCAATTGCTGTTACATAGCAACAAAAAAGAGGGTTAGAAATAATTTTCTGTTAGTGCAAAGATGTCTGCTGCATAATTAAACCTATTAAACGACTCCCTGTCTGTCCATTTCGCTTCTTTAATACGAGTTTTACCCGTAATGGGGAACAGTGGACTTGTTCACACTTTAGATCATGAAACCTGGAACGGAAAAGGAAAAACACACACATAAAAAGTTCATATGTATGCATAATTCATTTATTACAACCCATTAGCATCGCTGATTGGGCCTCCATTAACAGGTTAACCAAACAGATTTACAGGCTGAGGGAAGTGATGGCTTGAATCACTTGTACAGGTTTCACTCTGTACAAAGCACAGGTTTGAATCTGGCATTTGTCGTGTAGGAAGAGATCCAGTGTGTGAAGAGCTTAAACTTTTAGAGCTGAAACTGCCATCTCTCTCTCTCTCTCTCTCTCTCTCTCTCTCTCTCTCTCTCTCTCTCTCGCTCTCTCTCTCTCGCTCTCTGTCTCTCTCTCTCTCTCTCGCTCTCTGTCTCTCTCTCTCTCTCTCTCTCTCTCTCTCTCTCTCTCTCGCTCGCTCTCTGTCTCTCTCTCTCATATTTCTGCTTTCGTCTGAAGTTCAAACAAAAAATTTGAGTGCCTTTGAAAGGATGAAAGTCTCGATTTTCACCGAGCCTCTTCGAAATTTGCTGTGCTAGAGACGAACAAAAAATAAAAAGGCAAAAAAAAAGAGAAACGAACGCATAAAAACATCAACCATAACATCAAAAAAGTATAATAGTGATCACAATAATGAAAAAAATGACAGGGGAAACAGTAGATGTGAGGATGGAAGCGAGCGGGGCATTGCTCTGACTTATCCTCTTCCAAACGTACTCAGAAGCTTGTGATTCTTCACACCCATAATGCTCTGTCATTAAAGATGAATACTATTCTCTTCTGTAGATGGAGAGATGAAAGCAATTCCTCGTCAGAAAACAGACACACACACACACACACAGAAGAACACAGAGCAATGTGTTGGATCACAAGTCATGATCAACCTCCCAATGGCTTCACTAATGCCTCTCTTTGTTTACAAGATCTTTCGTGCACGTTGTCTCTGGTTTCCGAGTGTGTGTGTGTGTGTGTGCATGTGCCTGTGGGTGTGCATGTGTGCCTGTGCCTGGGTGCGTGTGTGGGTGCGCGTGTGTGTGTACATGCATGCATGCGTACGTGTGTGTCGTGTGTATACACATGCTGCTTTGTGTGTGAGGTCATGTTTGCCTGATGCCCGGTTCTCACTTTGTACTATTTTCCATCCCAGTTCATAGCATTATAATTCAGCAATTCTCCAAAGGTCTCAGCAAACAGATAAAAATGGCACTCTCGGACTGTGAAAGGAAATTGGTGAGAAAATGTCTCCTTATTGAGATGAGTGGGTAACGAGCGTAATTGACATTCACTGTAATGTAAAAGCAATTGGCCGCAGTGTTTCTTGTCCGTTTGCATATAGAGTTTTCCTTCTTCCAGACAAACAAGCAATTTCAGTGATCATTCTACCTTGCGGTCCGTGCTCAAAACATTCAGTGGCTGCATTTGGCTTAGCCTCAGCTGTAATACCCGTGATCATTTTGAATACAACTTGTCTTTGGACATGCGGAGAGAAACAAAGGAAAACCGAGTAAAAATGACATTCAATAACAGTAGGGAAAGCTGTACTGTATCCTTTTAAAGCAACGCACAGACAGTACAGTTCCTACTTATTATCGGGGCTTTTGCCTTAGGCGATTTGATCTGTATTTCAGCACGGGAAGAGATGAAAATAAAAGAAAGCAAAACCTTTCCAAACATATCACAGAGATCAATTTTCAGCTACAGAGAAATCTTACGACAGGCACACTGTCATCTTCTGTGGTGCTTCAAGCAGGGCATTTGTCTGAATGACTGACTTCTTTTCTTCTTCCGAGACGGTTACATAATCAGGGAGTGCAGATGCGCGGTCTTTCTTTTCCCCGTGCTGTGCCGCCTCTCATCAGAGACACCTCTAATTGTATTTTTTTTGCTCCCATTTTAATACGCTCCTTCCAGCTCCGCTTGAGAAACAAAGGCCTGTTCAAGAAACAGTGCTGCTGTTAACGTCAGACGAGGCTCAGTTCCTCACCACTGGCAAAACATTCTTTTTTTTTTTTTTTTTCTTTTTTTAAAGGGAGGAAAAAAGTAATAGCTTTTGTGTGCGCGTGTAAAAAAAGAAGAACATCTCGCCGTGAAGAGGAAGCAACAAGGCCCTCGCGGTCTTTCTCTTTTGTGCGTACATTGCATCAAGGTAAATGCTGATCCGGCTATTTTTTCCGTCTTTTTTTCTTTTTTCTTCTTCTTCTTCTTCTTCTTCTTATTCTTTCCTCCTCGTGCTCTCGGCGTTTCCTTGTCTGAAGTGCAAGCTCAAAGTAGGCATCATCACAAGGTTTTTGGAAGCGCACCCCCCCCCCCCCCCCCCCCACTCCTCACCCCCCTTATTGCATAGCCCAAGGTCCAGGCTGTATCCCAAGCTTTGATTCGCTCACCTTTGACACGAGAAACAGAGTTGCACAACGGCTGCAGGGAGGGGAGCTGCATCGCTGCCTTTCCCACTGCTGACCAGCAGACTCTGCCGAGTCTAATGTGTGTGTGTATTGACATGGATGGGTGGGCATTGTAATTTTCTTTTTTTTTTTTTGTCAAGCCACTGGATTTTGAGTGTAAGCTGTCACTGTGCTGTGTACGTGTGATTGTACATTTGCCCGTGCATGTGCAACTGAGGGTACTGTAGTTAATCTGCTACTGTGGTTAATCTGCTTTCAGTTTTAAATGTGTGAGTTCAGCTGTTTTTATATATCTTTATATATGTATTTATATATCTGTGTGTGCACATGTTTTTTGTGTTTATTTCAGTCAGGACAACTCACATTTACATGAATATGTAAATACATTTTAGGTTTGACGCTGAATGGATCTGCTTCAGGTATTAGTGCACGTACCAGCATGCGCTAGGTGCTAGCCTATCTAACAGGGAGTATATATACATCTCCCCTATTAAGCTGGAGGAATACCAGAAAACCCCCCAGTATCAAGAAGCAGAGCCAGACAACAGGTGGTGATGGGGTGGTGGAGGGCGATCACAATTCTGAGCAGTAGCAGTGAAGCATTCAAAAGCAGCGCAGGCAAACAGCAGCACTGCGAGGTTGGTTTTAAAAAGGCGCTCCCGTTGGTGATGTGTGCCCTGTGATTGGATGGGTGAGAGAAAAGCGTTGTGTGTACGCAATTAGATGATTATGGAAACGTGTGTGTGTGTGTGTGTGTGTGTGAATGGTGGGGCCGACTGATTGGTTGGCTGCAATTAGAGTTTTGTGACAGAACTTGCTTTTTTGCATTCCATGCTTGCCACTCGTGTGTTTGTGTGTGTGTTTGTGCGTGTGCGTGTGCGTGTGTGTGTGCATGCGCGTGCGCGTGCGTATGTGTGTTGGTGTGTGTGAGAGAGAGATACTGCAGGCCATTAGCTCTCCTAACTCTGATGGAGTCAGGTCGTTGTGCTCTGGTTCTGAGTGGGCTGCCCTGTGCAGAGTTGTGGCTCTCTCTCCTTCCCCCTGGGAGCTGTTGAGATGTGGCTTGGATAAGGCTGTTGAAGCCATTGTTTGTCCCCCATTCAGATTTAAGCTTATTGTTTGCTTGGGATATTAAGAAAGAAAAAAACATCAACAGTTCCAGAAGCCACATAGTTCAGTTGGCTAGGATGGCTTATCGACCATACTGTCTGACATATTTTCACTCAAGTGAAAATATGTTAATAGAGATTTGTGTGTGTATGTATGTATGTGTGCGTGCTAGTGTGTGTGTGTGTGTATGTGTGTGTATGTACACGTTTGTATGTGTGCGTGCTTCCGCGTGTGTATGTATGTGTTTGTATGTGTACACGCTTGCGTGTGTGTATGTATGTGTTTGTATGTGTGCGTGCTTCCGTGTGTGTATGTATGTGTTTGTATGTGTACACGCTTGCGTGTGTGGATGTGCAAGTGTGCGCGCGCGTATATAATTGCTTGTCCTTTTCTGTATTGTTCCGCTTGCCAGAATGAATTTTAACACGGAGCAAAGCTCTCCGCTGCTCGCCAGCCCGATGAAAGGACGTCCCAGCGAGGTTATCGCCGTCCGCCGCCTCGACACGCGGAAGCGGAGCGGGGCGGGGCGGGGGAAGCGGCGGGATTGCGTTAAAACTCATTTGGGCGCCGCGTCTCCCGCAGCCGATAAGCGTCAGGGCGCTACCGAGGCGCGTCAAACGCAATTATCTCGGGTCAGCTGTGTGGAGAGGGGGACGAGCCGCGGGCTTTACGTGCCGCTTCGCTCCCGAAGGCGCCTCGCTTTGCTGCGGCGGACCCGTCTGGAGCGGCAGCCTCTTCATGCGGTGCCCCTGACCGTGGCGCTGCTGGGGGGTCCGCTCGCAGTGTCCCGGAGAAACCTGCACGTGGGGGGGGGGGGGGGGGGGGGGGGGGGGGGGGGTGGGGGGGGGCTCGGACCGTTAGGGTAGGGTGGGGGGGGGGGGGGGGAGGTGATCGTGGGGGGGATGGGGGGGGGGATCGTGATCGGGGGATCGGGATCGTGGTGGGGGGGATCGTGGGGGGGGGGGGATGTGTGTGTGGGGACGGGGATCGTGAGGGGGAGGTGGGGGGAGGGGGGGGGGGGAGGATCGTGTTGGACCGTAGGGGTGGGGGGGGGGGGGGGGGGGGGGATGTGGTGGGGGGGGGGGGGATGGGGATCGGTGGGGGGGGGAGGGGGGGGGGGGGGGATTGGGGGGGGGGGTGGGGGATCGTGTGGGGATGTGGGGGGGGGGGGGGTGTGGGGTGGGGATGGGGAGAGGGGGGATGGGGGGAGGATGGGATCGTGGGGGGGGAGGGGGGTTGGGGGGGGGAGTGGGGATTGGGATGGGGGGGGATGGGGATCGGGGGGGGGGGGGATCAGGGGGTGGAGGGATGGGGTGGGGTGGGGGGGGGGGGGGGGTGTGGTTGGGGGGGGGGGTGGGGGGGGGGGGGGGGGGATGGATCGGGGGGGGGGGATGGGGGGGGGATGATGGGAGGGGGAGGTGATGATCGTTGGGGGGGGGGAGTGTGGGGGGGGGGGGGGGGGGGGGGGATCGTGGACCGTAGGGGTCGGGGCGTAGTGTAGAGATTGTGACCACGAGCCTTCAGTTTTTGGTGTGTGCCCGGGTGTGCTTAGGACACCCTACAGTGTCACTGAGTCTGTGTGGAAGCTGAGCTGTAATTCCACACTGTAGCGAACTCGAACTCTACCTGTGTTTCCAAAATGGCTTAGCGTCCAACCAGGAGGTTCCCCTGGGGAAATCAGGTTTCTGATGGGAGGCCAGCAGGGGGCGATCTTCCTAATGAACCGATGCCGGAACGAGCGCAGCGATGGGAACATTGTGCCGCTGGAGTGGTGGGTGTTTTTGTGTCAGCTGTTAAACTGAGGCCCTGGTTCACAGTGGTCATCAAAGATCCCGTAAGCACTTGTTGACAACCGTGTAATCGCCCACTGGGTTAAAAGGCAGTAAATTTCACACTGACAGCCTCTCAGATGTCTGTTGTGGTGAGCATCCCGGTACAAAATGGCCGCCGCACTTCACCCAGGTGGGTGTCGCGCGTCGATGCCAGCCGAGAGCCGATCGATCGATCGATCGCTCTCCCTCTCGCCCTGAGTCATTTTTTGGGACGCGGGAATTAAAGGGAAAAAGGCCCCTCCATTCCCGTAATCAGTTTAAAAATCACCTCGGCGAACGGGCTCCTCGTCGGCCCGAGAGAAGCCCGGCGAGCGCGGCCCGCGGATCGATAGGACCGCGGCCGCCGCCGCTGACGGTTACATCTCATCGTTTTCCGGCCGGTCCGTACGCAAGCGAGTGAAGGATGGCCGCGAGTGGCGAGCAGCCTTAGCCGCGCGCTTAATCCAAGGCCTTCCGCTGCTGGTGATATTTATTACCGGTGACTCACGCCGCAGGGTCACCGGAAGGGTTGTGGTCTGCCCGGGGAGGGGGAGGGGGGGGGCTTAATTCCCTCGTATAAACATACAGTCAGACGTGATCCCTGCGCTTCTCTCTTTTCCCTGTTTTACCGTTAAATGGAGGACGTGGGTTTAGGCGGGCCGAAGGCGACTGTTCTACCGGGGATTTCAGTGCCAGTTTTGTACTTGGCAGGATTGTTTTGTTGATTTGCTCAACAGGTTACCCTACAGGGTTGGAGTCCTGATCTGTGTGGTCACTTCTGGCACCGCGATCTTTACTTCACTCTAGTGTGTTTTCTCTGCACCTCTGCACTTTGAACTGATGCAGTTGTTGTACGTCGCTCTGGATAAGAACGTCTGCTAAATGCCTGTAATGGAATGTAATGTAATACCGGACCTCCGCCCCTGAAACCTGCCTGGCAGGTTCTCTTTCTTTTTTCTTTTTTGCTGTCCATTCGTCGTGTCCTTTCGCTGAAACTTTCCCGCACGTGCGCACGTGAGTCTTCGACGAGCGCAGGGAGGGGGAGATCAAAGAGCGGCGAAACCCCGCTGTTTCTTTTCCGTGTAACGAGGACGACGCAGTCAGAGGTGGAGACGCCGGGAAGCAAGAACTTTTCGAGCGGTTTCGGGAAAAAAAAGCCAGTCGCCTCCGTCTCGAGGAAGCCTGGGGAACGAGCGGGGGGGGGGGGGGGGAACGGCGGCCGGGCCGCTTCTGAAAGACGCGCCTCTCCGCAGCTCGGCGAGGATAAAAAAACCCGAAAAGCACGCTCTGTTGCCCGCGCGTTTCATCATGGCGCCCTGGTGCGCGCGCGGAGGGCCCCGCCCTCGCGACCCCGTGGATGGCGGTTTGAAGTCTTACTTTATCCGCCGGGGATGATAAAATAGAGCCGGGGTGTCCCTCGGTGTCATCACTTTTTTTCGCACGGAAAACCTGGAGAGGTGCTCCATCAATCACGGAGCGCGTTGGTGAGGAGCGCGGCGGCGCAGCCTTGATTTTGATTGGTGATTGGTGGATTACTTCTGCAGAGCCCTTTATCACTGAAAGCAGTACGGCCGTGAGGTATGCCGTTTTCCGTTTATTGTCTCCAGAGTGCTCTGTGATTGGCGGCGAGCCCCCCTCTGGTTTATGTGAGGAAAGTGATGACATCGTGGTCCTGTCGCCTGTTTTCTGGCTGCGGCTGCAGAAACCGGGCGCTCGGCGCGGCTCGCTGCGAGTGCCTTTTTAAGAGCGGCCCGTTCCGCCGCCGTGCTCGATGGATCGATGGGAGCGTGACGGACAGGCCCGCGCTGCGCCAGGCCCGGCCAGCACCCCCTCGACCCCCCCCCCCCCCCCACCCCCTCACCCCCCCCCACCACCGCACCGCCCCCCCTCGACAAGGCGCGACTGACCACGCGGAACGCGGTGCATTTGTTCTTGATAGGAAGCGATGAACCCAGAGAGAGAGAAAGGTAGAGAGACAGAGAGAGACAGACAGAGACAGAGAGAGAGAGAGGTCAGAGAGAGGGAGAGAGAGAGAGAGAGAGAGAGAGAGAGAGAGAGAGAGAGAGAGAGAGAGAGAGGACAGAGAGAGGGAGATGGAGAGAGAGAGAGAGAGAGAGAGAGAGAGAGAGAGGTCAGAGAGTGGTTCCCGTGTGCAGCCAAGGGGCCCCGCCTCCCCTGATTTCAGCCAATCGAATCCTTCCGCAGGTGCTTAGGAGCGCCCCTGGGCATTCCTGAGATGGATCTCGGGGATTTCGAGGCGCTGATCGATGTTTATCTGACCGGCCGCCTCAGTCAACGCGCTCGCGGCCTCTCTGCTGCTCCAGGAACTGCGCAGTGCCGCGCAGACGCAAGGTCAACAGCAGTGCGCTGGAGTTAAAATAATAAATAATAAATTAATACATAAATAAATATCACCTGCGCCGTGTGCTGCCACAGATGCAGTAACATTACGCTTATGAAATATTAATGTGAATGTTAACCGTCACAGATAAACTCGTGGAATTTGAGCGCGCTGGTTGGGAGTGAGGAATGGGATTTTTTTTGTTTGTTGAATAATTCTATTTGGTTTGTGGGATTCACGCGTAGGCTTCAAATAGAATAAAAATGAAGCACATCACATGGTTGGTGTGGCAGTCTCATGAACTGTGTAATGTTTATGGAAGTCATTATAGATCTCCATGTTTGCCTTGCTGCCCTGCCCTGCATGGTCAAGATGACTGGTTAAAGTGACTGGTTAAGGGGGCTGGTTGAGATGACTGGTTAAAGTGGCTGGTTAAGGTGACTAGTTTAATAACTTGGTGTTCTAATTTCTAAATATATCTGTATATCACACCGTGAGAAAATGCACCTCTTTCTCTACCTCACCTATTGTATGGTGTCCACATCCTCATATTTCTTCTTTTTGTGTTTGGTAACCATGTTTCTGTGTCTTTTCAAGTGCTTGACTGTGCTCACTGAGCCTGTATTTGGTAAGGATCTGTCACTGCAGAGTGAAGAGAAACATCAAATCTAATCTCGTTTTCTATCATCTCTCTCTCTCTCTCTCTCTCTCTCTCTATCTCACACACACACCCTCTCTCTCACTCTTCTTCCCTCTCTGACTCACTTTCTCTCTTCCCCTTTCCACACTCACTCTCTCCCTCCTCCCTCCCTCTCTCCCTCCTTCTCTCTTTCCCCTTCCTCTCCTCTCTCTCCCTCCCTCCCTCTCTCTCTCCCCTCTCTCTCTCCCTCTCTCTCTCTCTCTCTCTCTCTCTCTCCCTCTCTCCTCCCCCCCCCTCTCTATCTCTCTCTCTCCGCTCACCCAGCCTAGCTCAGGTGGAGAGGGCTGTGTAGGCCGGTGCTGATTGGCTCCCGCTGTTCTTCTCCACGCCCCTTTCATTTCGGCCAGGCCCCAGACGGGCGTAACGCGATCCGTGCAAATTGCCGGGGAAACGCAATTTGAAATGAATAACTCCCGGGGAGCGGGGCGGTTACTGCGGCGGCGTTTAATTGGAAACGGTAATTGATACAGGTCTGTTATTTCAGAGGCCTTCCTGGCAGCGGCGCCGTCTTAAACTGCCGTCCGAGGGAAGTCGGGCCTCCCCTCGCCCACAAGACCTCCCTCAAGAAAAATAAACCGCCGTCCAGATTTCCGCCGCATCTCATTCGATTATAATGGCTAATTAATTAGCGATTTATTTCCTTAATTGGATTGGTGTCCTTGCCTGCTGCAGAAACAGTCTGGTTGAAGCTGCTCGAGCGCGTCCTGATTGGCAGGTTGAGCCTGCCGCACTGGTGGATTCTGGGCCCCATGAAAAGATCTCACATTTGGGCCCCACCACCCCATTCCTGTATAATTTCAGTGCAGTTTTTTTTTCAGGGCCCCTTAGAATCATCCTGAACCCCCCCCCCCCACCCTCCCCCCCATGGAAAGCACCCCTGCTGGTGGGTGAATATATTTTCTAATTTGATTAGTCCTCTTTGATTGCCTCAGACGCCGTGCGTTTGAAGCCGCCGTGCTGCGCTCTGATTGGCGGTCTGGGAGACGGCCGGGTGTTGGTTTTCTGCTGCGCGGGAGCCTCATCCTTGGCGTGGCGTCTCTGGCTTTGCCCTCCTCCCCGAATCCCCCCGGGTGGAGCTTAAAGCAGGCAGAGTCTGGAAAAACCCTCATCAAAGCCCCCATTCGTTCACACATCAGCTGCACGTTTCAGCAAAAAAAAAACCCTCTCCGGTATTTTTTTAATTTATTATTTTTTAAATGAGAAATAGCAAGTAACAATACCGGGGAGAATTTATTCAGATGTGCTGCTTAATGTGTTCTGTGAGCCCCTGCTCGCTCACACGTGAGCGGTCGATTTCGGGCGAATCCTCCCTGGTATTTTTCGTAATTTTTAAACGAACGTTCCTTGGCGTTGTCTGTTGCTCAGAACACATTAACGCGGCTGGTGTATGCCTGCCGGCATTTTAAACGGATTTCCGGTGTATTGTTTTATGTCGGTGGGTGTGAGTACGGAAGCGGTTCCTTGCCTCTCCGCTTCGGACGCTGGTCTCTGCTTTGCGTCGTGCGCTCCCTGCGGCGCTGGGTCAGCCTCGTGCAGCTCGCGCCTACGGCCCTGGGGAAAGGTCATAGGTCAACCGAGCCCGTTGCATATTCAGAGGTGGTTCCGAGCTCTGCCACGCAGTCCTCCTCTGATTCTGAGAAAGAGAGGGAGACAGAGTGTGTGTGTGAGTGGGAGTGAGAGAGATAGAGAAAGAGAGAGAGAGAGATAGAGAGAGAAGGAGAGAGGAGGGAGAGAAAAGATCAGCGTATTGTTTCCCATAATGGTATCCCTCTGTCATGCCACAATTAAGCACAATACGCATATTCAAATGAAATGCACATCAGTGTTATTGCTTTAGCTCTGGAGCACGTTGCTCCTTGTAACAGCATGGTTTTTAAAGTGGGGCATTTAAATGCGATCCTCAGCCTTTGAAAGCGGCGCATAGACATGCTGCTTTTTGCCCCGTGCCCCGTACGGGGGCGTGTTAAATGTGCCCAATCGCAACGCAGAGCACTGTACGCGACGCTGTATTTCCGCGCGAGCGAGAAGTGTGCCAGCTCTTTGAGCAGTCATTAAGGGGGGTGTCAGCCAGACCCATTAGCCTGCGCCGGGTGTTTTTTATTTCGGATCGTCCTCGAAGCCTCAAACCCGAGCGTGCTTTCCAAACAGCCTTTCCCCCCATTACCGCCGAAGGAGTGATGTGACAGACTCCCCAAAAAAAAAAAAAAAAAAAAAAAGACTTTGGAGTTACAGTCGCGGCGATGTTCACTGCAGTCGGTGGCGCAGCGTCGCGATTAAAGTGACTTTAACGCCCCGACGTTCCGGTCTCTCGCACCTGACTGTTCTCAGGTGAGTGAAGAGGAGGGGACTGCAGCGTCAAACGCGATAATGATCTGGCGCATTTTTTTTTAAGGGAAAACAAAAGCTTAATGAAATGCATTTCAAAGCGTCGCAACACAGCTGCAAAATGATGCAATAATTTGACATACTGTAATGCACTCCCTCTTGACAGCTGCAGTTTCTTCCAGTACTGACAGACAGTACTTACACCAGGCGCTTACGCTCTTGGATTGGGAGCGCACTCTCAAGGGGACAAACAATAAAAAAACAGGGACAATACATTCAATGGGGACCATATGTGTTCCGTAAGAGTTGATATAAGTCAAGACATTTTACTGTGTGGCTACTTAGCCCTTTTCAGAGTAGGTGTTTTTGGAATGTTTTTTTCTTTTCAACATTCTGAGTCTGTGTTCTAGAACTCCATTGCTTTCAATTACCAGCAGTGATTGTTACATCAGCATTAGAATGTTCAGTTATTAACTGAACTCAGTGGGACTCATCCAGTGCGTATTTACAAAACATTTAGCTACTATGACAGTACATTTTTTTTGGTCACTTTTGGCATGTTTCACTATGAGCAGTAAAAATGTGTATTTATATTTGGTGTTTAATGTCTGTTTTATAACATTTTATTGTTTTTTCAATTACATTTTATTGGCCTCCTTTGAGAAGCAAGGGGACAGAATGGTATCGCTAAAGATCATTTCCGTGCTTCAAGATAATATTGTGTTATTGTTGACTGTTCGCTCATCTCTGTACAAGAAGGTACCCCTACCACATACCACAGTAGTAATATTTGCAAAAATATGAACAAAGTTTGCCATGAAGTAAACGCAAGAGTATCGCCACATCTTCAGGTTTAACACTGAACGAAACCCAGACTTAACTTACTTAGCAGATGCGACTCAACTGGGTGACGCTCTGCAGGTAGGAAATTTGAGAGGTTGCCTAGAGACGGGGTCTTTGCCCACCTGTCTGCAAGTCTATTTCATTCAGTCTAATTCAATTCAGTTCAGTTCGATTCAATTCAATTTTATTTGTATGGCGCTTTTTATGGAGACGCTGTCACAAAGATGCTTCGCAGAAGCAGAAAATAGGAACAATTAGGCGAGACCTAGCCTCAACCACCGAAGCTCCAACAAGTCAGGAGGAAACCAGCACAGTGGGAAGGCAAAATAATAAAAATAAAAACTCCCTGGTGGGGCGAAATCTCAGGGGGACCCTAGATAGGGGGCTTCAATCCTCATCTGGCCAGCCTGGTGTCAATAGTGAAAGGTCAGCTAAACGGTATTGGACAGGCTATGGGGAATAAATCAGAGCCAACTGAGTGGTTGGTTCAATTGTGGCCTGAAGTATCAAAACTCACCGGTAAAATAATAAGTCCAAGCATAGAAATGTATATTAATATTCGGATCAGGGGGAGTGTGAGGATGCGTCTAGGCCTCCATGTTGCACCATGGCATGGATTTTTTTTTTAGCCAAGGGGAGATCTGGAGCGGGGTTGAACTGTGCATGCAAGTTGGTGGGAAGAGAACGGAAATGCAAATGAACAGGAGTGAGATGATTAGGATGTTAAGTAAATGCGCGGAGTGGAGGTCTGAGTGTAATGTGGAAAATGCCTCCGGGGTACAAGCCCCAGTTCTCCCTGCCTCTCCCAGAAACACGTGCCCTCCTCCCACAGCTCCCTCCCCACCTCCACTTATCACGTTCTCCCCTCCCACCCCCCTTACTGCTAGGACAAACAGCCGAAAGGCTTGAGTCAAACCCCTCTTACATTATGCAGGTCCCCCCCCCCCCCCCCTCCTCCCCACTACCCACAGCATATGTTATATCAGACGAGCTGGCTGTGGAAGGCTCCTGTACCATATAAACAGGTTCTGCAGGGCAACTCTGTTCTTCTGTCACCTCACAGTGTCGTCACAGTAACGCTGGGGAGGGGGCGGGAAAAACTTGACCTTCCAGGAGCTCCCATATGGTTAAATGGAATGTGGGTGGGGCTGAGGGAGGGGGCGGAGTTATCGAGACCTATTGGGTGTGATTTAGACCTGCAGCAGATTTCCGTCAGAGCCATGCCTCAGAGCTCTTAGTCTTTGCTGGAGATCCATATTAATGGCTTTTTCACTGTGCTTTGCAGAGTGGTAGCATCTTACTTACAGTTTCACAAGGGGTTAACATTGCAGCACACACACACAGACACATGCACACACACACACAAGTGCACACATGCATGAACACATGAACACACAAACACACGCAAACACACATGCACACAAACAACCACAAATACACACACACACATACTCAACACACACACACAGATACGCACACACACACACACGTGTCACATTTTTCACCTACCCAGTCCTTCATCCTGCAATGCCCGAGAACTGCACCTCTTCACCCCAGCTGAATCTGGTCCCCCCCCCCCCCCCCCCCCCACCCCCCCCCCCACCCCCCCCCCCCCCCCCAATGTTTGATGTTTGCATTACTTGTCATCCCTGCTTAATAAATTCTTCCCGGGAAACAGCTGCTTTTACCAGCTCTGTCAAATCAGATGAATCACATTAGTCCAGAAGAGATGCCGCATAATGAATTTATTTATGAATAGGAGGGAGGAAAAAAAAAGAAGAAGAAAAAAAAAATACAGGGAGAGATTCAGATTTGCTGAAAGCAAATCAAGCGTTCATGCCAGAGAGAAAGGGACTTCGGACCGACGGCACGGAGACGATTAAATGAGTATTTCAGTTTTCCACAGTGCGGGCCTCTTGTGCTGTCTGAGAGACGTGTTCAGCGCCTCAGAACTGTGCCGAGCGGGGCGATGGAGAGTGGCTCGGGGAAGGACACGGAGTCGGAGAGAGCGGCTGAAGAAAGAAAAGAGAGAAAGAAGAGAGAGGCGCACGGAAAGAGAGAGGAAGAGCGAGCGAAGATTCGAGAGCGCGTGGAAAAAAAGGCGCGCTCTATCCGGCCCGTCGACTGGGTAACAGTCCAGCCGACCCGTTGGCGCCGGGTCCCCCTGCCCGTTCATGGCCGTGTCATTGGCTTTGGTTTTGGTTATTTCAGCGGGCTGCAGCTGCCGCGCGAAATTACTCACGTCTCCGCCTTGATTGACAGCCGCCAGCTTCTATTTTACGGCCAGATAAGCGCGAGCGTAATAAGCCGAGTGTCGCGGAGAACTCGAGCGTGAGATAAATGTATAATTTTACATTATTACTGCCGGGAGGCCTGTGGCTCCTCGTTCAGTGGCTGGGCCCCACTTGAGTGCAGCTCACAAAGAAATCAATGGACCTCTAATAACAATGCAAGGTGGGCCAATCAGACTCATAGTGAGGCCGCTTTCGTCTTTTTCTTTTTTTTTTTTCCTCAGTGGTTAAAATATAGACTTCAAAAATCGGCTATAGTTCACATGAGGGATTCTGGGATATATTTACCGTGTTCATAATGATGCGGAGAGGAGAGAAAATAAATAAATAAATAAATAAGGGGAAAACGTGTTTTAGCAGATGACCGGTTGATGTTCTGTGACAGGTGTAATACAGCGAGCGTAGCGCGGGGGGGGGGGCGAGAGGGTTTTCGTCAGGACACGTTTCTGCGCCCCCGGCTGAGATTCGCGCTCCCGTTTCCCACCGACGCCGTTCTCGAGATTTGGCCATCGCGGTCGAGTTTGTACGCGTCTGGCATCTCTCCCCCACGAGATCTGGCTCACACCCCCGCTCGCTTTCCACGTCCGCCCCCTCCCTGGCACAGCGTCCCCGCTGCCGCCCCCACACATCCTACACCCCCCCACCGCCCCCACACATCCTACACCAGCCCCCCCGCCCCCCCGCCCACAGGCGCTGGCGTGGTGCTGAGGGCATTAGTGCTCATTAGCGCTGATGGAGTCCTGTCTGTTTCCCATCACAGCGTCCCACACAGGTTCAGGCTGACACACACCCCCCCCCCCCACCCCCCCCCAAAACTCCACCCCCCCCATTCCACTGCCCAGGCATCGTTCTCTTTTTGCGCTCAATTACACTCCCAAATCAAAGCCTGACGTCGTCGGTTCAGTCCTGGGCGAGGACTCTTCCTCGCCGTTCCTCCATCCTCTCGTTCTCTCTCTCTCTCTCTTCTCTCTTTCTTCTTCTTCTCTCTTCATCTCTCCATCGCTGTCCCCTTCTGTGGGTGCGGAGAGCGTGTCACTTCTCTCCTAATCGCACGCTAGAACCCTCTTACGGCCTCACATTGCAAGCCGCTTCAGAGTTACTTGAAGCGTATTTCCTAGCTTTGGGCCAGGAAGCCCCCTGATGCGGCTACGCTAGGCGCTGTAAAAAAAGACCAGCAGGCTGTCAGAATCACCTGTAAATATTCTGTAAAACAGGCAGTAAAGCTGGAATTATATCTAAAAAAGAAAAAAAAACCTCCAGAAAGCGAAGTCTCTCTTTTAATGTGTTTTTATTCGTTTCCTGTGGACGCCTCGGCGGGTTTGCTCTGCGTGCTGGTGCGCTGCCCGCGCCCGTCCTCTCCACCGCACGCCGCAGCCTTAGCGCCCCCCCGGGCCCGCTGAAGTGTGCAGGCCTGTCCCGGCCTTTTAAAGTGTCGCTCTGCATCCCAAAGTTTACCGGCCCCCCGTGTGCGGTAACTCAAGGTTGAGCCACCACTCTGGGGTCCCGGGGGGCCCGACTCAGAAAGGCCCTGGTTTGGAACGAGGACGGAGCCGTTTTTGGGGTGTGTCTCCGTCTCGTAGCCCGTGGGTGAGAGGCCTGTCTGCGTCCTGCCTCCGTATAATTACAGGTCAAGGAAGGGCGGTTGCCGTAGCAGCCCTCACCCTGCACCCCCCCTCTCCCTCAGGCTGTTTTGTCACTGTCCTGTTGTCCCAGTCTTGTGATTCGTCACCCCGGCTGTCAGTTATCCGGTTGCACTGCTGAGGCGGGGCGGTGACCCTGAGAGCTTCCGTCCCCGCCGCGTTCGATTCCCTTCATCCTCTAATCGCCCGCTGTGGGGTTACACTGCCCCCTACCCCCCTCCCAGGTGTCCGACAGGGTGGGCGTGGCCCCCCAAAAAAACCCCGCAGAGCTATGCCCAGCACGCAGCGCGTACGTGCGCAGATAATAATAAAAGGGGTTTTTCATTTCATTTTCCAGGAGTTTCCTGCCCGATCTTTATCCAGCAGAGCCCCTGCTTTTCATTTCCATGGCGACGATGTCTGGCTGGAGGGTGATTTTCACTCCACAGTTCCCCTCCTCTGAGATCAGGCACCAGAAAACGCAAAAAGCTCCGTGCCCTGTGTACTGTAAATGAAGATCCTGCTGGACATGTGCGATGTTTGTAATGTAAGAAAGACGTACGGTATACATCGACAGCTCAGGTCGTAGGGCACGGAAGACATATGAGCTGGTGTTGTTTCGGTCTTGATCTCCCGATGAGTCGATTTTGTCAGGAAGAAGACTTTGCTGATCCATCAAAGGATATATATATATATTTGAATGTATATTTTATGGCATGTGCATTATGGTCTCTGTGGGGGGGGGGGGGGGGGTTTGCAGGGTGGTGGTTGATCCTCATTTCCGCAGGAAAAGAAGCGGGGGGGGCGGGGTTGGGGGTTGGGGGGGGGGGCTGCTGGGTGGGGAAGGCCAATCAAACGTCAGACAGGCGTTTGATTAATTCATTCGTTTATTGACCGGCTTGCTTTGATCGCCCCTCGCTTCCCTCCGTTCACTTCCGCGAGGATCGATCTTCTCACCTCGCCGCCTGCCGCCGGCCTTGAAGTGCCTGGGGGGGGGGCGTGTTCCGCGGGCGATCTGTGATACGCGGTTCAGACTCTTGGGGGGGTTTGGGGGGAGGAGATTAAAGGTATCCCAGGGCAGAATTTCCTTTTTTCTCGCGGGGGGGGGGGGGGGGGGGGGGGGGGGGGTCCTGTAATGTAACGTAACCTGGGGCTCCTCCAGTCTTCCGCCGTACCCAAGCAGTCAGCTGCCTCCTCCCGCTAATCAGGCTGGTAATTAAAGTTCATTTACGGGGTCTTATCTGCGGGGAAGTTTTTTGGGGGTTTTTTTTTTTTGGGAGGAAAAGCGGGCGAAGCTTTGGATGGCCGCTCTCCAAAAACCGCCCGGGTGCAGCCTCTAAACGATCCGGAGGCACCAAGTGGAAACTCTTTCCCCACAGACAGACGGTGTCCTTTTTTCTCCCCCCCCCCCCCCCTTTTTCTTGTTCAAAAAGCCCTTATTTTAAAGCTGGTTTTTGCTTACGCTCACCAGAATGTTACTACCGCTGTGACAAGACCTTTATTTTTGCACTTAGTTATTTATTTATTTTTTTAGATGTTGTTGAAGCTGGAAAGATATCTCTAGTACTGGATTACTGTGATCCTATAGCGGCGGTTGCTAGGGGCAACAGCCATAGGTTGTTTTTTTTTTTGTTTTGTTTTTTTTTTTGCTAGCATGCGCCACAAGGCTCAGCTGTATTTTTAATGAATGAGCATGTTGTGCTGTACCTGGCATTATTAGTTCTGCATGAGGGAACAGCGCTCTATGACACCCTCTCCGCGTGTTCCTGGGGTGATCCGTCTATGGCGCCGGATGCAAATCCGCGCGATTCATCCTCAGTCCGCCATTGTTCCCACTATTGATTGTGATGAGCCGGTCCAGTATGAAAACCGGACCTGCTTAATTGCATCCTGCAGGACGGCTAACCTGCCGCACTGCTAAATGTCAGTGATTTCCTCGTTAATTGAGTGGACGTTCTGGTTCCTGTATCCTGAACGCATGACTTAGTTCCTCTCGGCACGAGGCGCTGCCGCGGCTGTTCTCGCAAGCCGAGCGCCGTGCTGTCTTTTGACTGGATACAGGGGATATTTTAGGAAGAAATACTTGGCCAGATGACCGTATGTGCATCGTGTTTTCTCGCCTGCAACACCTGTTCGAATTACTTGCGGTCGTACAGAATCAGTGGCAATTAAAGGCAGCCTGGTAATGATAACTGTGGAAAAATTAAGTGCTGTGCCTCTTTCTCATAAAAAAAAAAAAAAAAACGCCAAGCCAGATTGCAATTAACAATTAAGAAGCCTCATTTGTAGATGTGCGAATGGTACCAAGTTATGTGATTAAGAAAGATTGCTGCTGTGAATAACTGTAAGATTACTGGGTTGCTTGTTATTGTGGTGATTGGTAAGCAGTGATTTCACTCATGTAGTGAAAGAAGGTTTTATTGTTTCAGTCCAGAAGCAGTATAGCAGCATTACAAAAACAAGCTGCTTGCATTTTTTTTTTTTGGGGGGCGGGGGAGCAAATAAATAAAATATCGGCTGAAACATTCAGCAGAATGGATGGCATTAGAAAATAATAATAAAAAAACACATACACCAGGGGGCTGGAATGAAATGCTAAAATGGGATGTTCTGTTCCCTGTGGCGACCATAAAGGGACAGGGTCTCTCTACGGGTCACTCCAAAGCCGCTTAAATGCTAGCATGCTAAACTTTACAAACACAATGAACAAAAGAAGGGCATTTATAATGGCTGAGATAGGTGGGCGCTGTGAAATTCTGCACTGCTGACCTTTCATTCTCATTAAGGCTCTCTGGCTACGTCGCTACCGACACGTTAACTCCCAAATACGGACAGCTACAAAGCGTTTGTTTAAATGTAATTAGACAATGTGTAGATCTCTAAAACAAAGAAGAAAAAAAAAAACAGCCTGCATTTAAAAATAGACATCGTAGGTTCTTAAGATTTATAAATCGTAAGAACCTTCCATCTTAGGGAGACTTAAGAATTTCTTTCACGTGGCTGCGAATTCAGTATCTCACAAAGGTATCCCTGTTCTTGAGTGAGTCGCCATATGTGATCTCACCGAACTAATCGCATTTTTATTTTTATTTTATTTTTATGAAGCGATTAAATAACGCCATCGCGGCCCTTCGATCGCTCTCAGATTGTCCGAGGGAGCTGCAGCGGGCTGGATATATTGAGTAACGCTATTAGGAAGCCTTTGAAATGATTAAAAACCAATTTTTGAACATTAATGGATGAGAGCTGCGGGACCTCTAATGTTACAAGCCCTGTTCAAGTGATTGTTCCTGTAGGCCACGGAGGATCATTGCAGTTCATCGGAAGGGTAGTGGTTGCTGGGGGGGCTCTTGCACTACCGATTGGTTGGTTTGTGTTACCGAGGAAACCCTGTACCGGCTGTCTTTGTCTCGCTGCAATTATGTCGTAACCTGGATATGATATTCTGACCCGTACAAGAATAACAGATGTACCGATACGACTGAATTATATATCTACTTTAAAAATAGAAAAGAAGTTTTTTTTTTTTTTTTACACAAGCCTGTGAAACCAGTCGGGAAATGTAGGTTTCCATATTTCCTCGGTTCAGCAGCGCTGTGTCTGTCCCAAGTCGTGTATTTTGTATGGAACTGGTGAGTGACACCTGACACCAAAGCCAGTGATAAATTATAAATCTGTAACCTTACAGGTGTTTCCTTTGGCTGGTCCCTGTAAGGGCATCTGTGGCAGCACACAAAGGTGTTGCTGTGCATTAATTCAAGAATGCGTTGCCATCCCTGACACCAAAAGTCAGGAGAGACCATGCACTATTGAATTCGGTGACTGATATTTTTTGGACTGGCGATCCCCACTGTTGTATGGGATCTGTCTCAGGTCGCTGTCGCCTCTGACAGCATTGTTTCGCTGCCCCTGTAGGTCAGGGGTGGTACTGCATTTCTTCCAGTGAGTTTGAACCTATTTTAATGGCACACACACACACACACACGTACACGCCATGTTCTTCAAATCTGGAACGCGCGATTCAATTTCCGTGCCTCTCCCGTCGCCGCGGTGAGCGCAGGCGAGTGCAGCGGGCGCCTTCTCGTGAGTTCCGCTCGGGCGTGATGTCATAGGGCAAACGGCTCTGACTGTGGCACTTCCTGTCTGGCCCTGATTATATCAGACTGTGCACGGCCCCAGGGGACTCCCCGCCACACTTCTCCGGTTCCACACTAAGGGCCAGTGATTCAGCGGGCACATAACCCGGCAGTCCTGTTTTTGCTTTCCATTTTCCCCCGCTGGGAAATGATCTTACAATCGAATTTCCATTTTGGTGGTTTATAGTTTTGATTCCCCCCCCCCCCCCCCCCCCCCCCCTCATATTTATTATTATGGGGTTTTTTTTTTTGTTTTCCTTTACTTCGGGAGCGGAGTTGCTAGTGGTGCCGTTCGTGACACAGGAAGCCGGTCTGTGTCTGAATCCAGCTGTTCAGTTCCTGACGTGGCTGTTCTTGCCTGTAATAACACCCACCCTGGGTATTTGTGGGAATTGATACCCTGTCTTGCGTTCAGATGCTACGCCGTTGCAGAGCTCGAAATTTCCCAGGTCGGTGACGTACACCAGGTGCTGCGGTCAATCATCTTTCTTGCCCCCTTGTGGTCGAAAGTGACAAAAAAAGAAAGAAAAAATCCTTTGAAAAGTCTATTCTGCAACCTTTGATAAAAGCAATCATGCAGGACCTCTGGAACGTAGTTCGGCTCTCTCTGGGAAATCACGTTTTAGACAGCATTTGCTGCTTCCCCATTAAAATGTCAAGAATGAACTTGATCAATATGAAATGCATAATCGTTAAAAAAATAAAAAAAATAAAAAAATAAACAAACCTCTCTGGCAGTTTGTGGTTTTTGCGATTTTGCATGCAGTAAACCTCCGCAGTGTGAATGAATGGCAGAGTCTGTGCCTGTAAGAGCAGCATTACATCTTTAACACCGAGTCTAAGTGTCTGTGGCCGGGCGTCTGTGAGGCGTGCGGTGTCAGTGACATCTGGGACCCCTGGGGGGACAGGGGTAAGGGGACCTTCACTTCAGCGCCGCTGCGTTTCGAGGGGAATATTCATCAGCAGTCCCAGCAGAGGTGATGGCCCCCCCACCCACAGCACAGCCCTCCCGCTGTGCTTCTGTCTCATTCCTTTTTTCCTCCAGTTCTGACCTCTGAAGCTTCTTCATCGCTGTTTATTCTTCCTCGGCGTTTGAATTGAATTTCAGAGGCATCCGAAGGCCCCCTTTGTGTGGTGACCCACCCCGACCGCCTGTATTCTTCACCCTTTTTCTGCATCAGCCGGCGAGGAGGACGTCTTCTGAGGTCTTCTGAGTTTTTTTCCTTCAACTGTGTTTTTATCGGTTTTCAAAAAAAATAAAATAATAAAATAAAAAAATTCAAACATTAAAAGAAAATTCACTTTAAAATTCAAGTTCTGACTTTGGAGCGCAAGGCCGCAACCCCGTCCGTCTCTTTGATTTCAGGCCTCCGGGGGAGAGGCGAGAGGTTTATTTTTTTATAGGTCGTCGTTACGCTCAGAGCTTGCTCAAGTTCTTCTTCTGCGGTTTTGCCATTTGTTCCAACACATCGCTAACGCCCCAGGAACGTAAATAATAGAAAATAAAACAGCAATTAGGTTAAAAAAAAATGGCAGTTGGGCCGTCAGCGTGCGGCGGTGTTCGGCGAAGGCGAAGCCTCTTCCTCTTTAACTCGACGCCTGTTCCTGTTTGTGCATTCCGCGGGGCTTCGCCGCTCGGCGCTAAATGAGGAAACCTTGACGCGTTGAGTGCGTTTTGGGCAGGTCTCTTCTCCCGCCGCCTCGGCTGTCGGGTACCGCCAATACCTGATGAGGTGGAGGGAGCCGCGGAGACAGGGAAATCGATCACATGCTGATGTGTTCGGGCCCGCATGACAGCTCGTGGCTCTGAAGAACGGCATTCTGGGTAGAGTATTACATACTCAGCGAGATAGCGGGAATGTTGAGTTGAGGGAAACGGTCAGTTGCAATAATGGGGATGAGGGGGGGGGGGGGGTGTTATGGGGGAGTTTGGGGGAGGTGGGGGGGGGGGGGGGGAGGGGGGGCTGGTCAGGCTTTTGCAGACTGTCATGAAATAAAAATTCACAAAGACGGAGAAAGACATGACCTGGAAGAAGCTCAGCTTTTGCCGGTGATGGCCAATCATCACAGACGGCTAGAATACCAATGCGCTCTGCCGCAGTACTCCAGGCTGGGGAGAATCTTCCAAGTAATTGAGTGTCCATTTGAGAAAAAAAAATTAGCCAAAGGATGCAATTTTTTTTTTTTTTTTTTTTTTTACTTAAGAGTTCTCAGGTATTAAACCTGACAAATGTGTTCTGGCAAGAGAAATACAAGAGTGGAAATACCTTGGGGAAATTTGTGATGGTTAAATTGTCACTGAAAAAAATAAATAAATAAAATTACACCAAAATCCCCTGAAACGGATTGGTTCATTGCCAGCGTGATGATTGAAATGGGAGAGGGTTGAAGGCAGCACGTTTGTTGCTGCATTCCTGCCTATATTAATGCAATCCTGGAGGCTGTCTAGCTGCATGTGATATCACATCTATAGGGGGAGGAGCTTTGGGTGTCAAGGTAATGCAGGATGAGACTGCAGTGCCATAGACCGGCTGATTTCTTCACCATTTTAAAAATGTTAATTGATTTAAAAAAATAAAAAAACACATTTTCAATACCACGCATACAGTTTGCTATACGCTACATGTTTAATGAGAAGTTTCGATGCAGTTGTGACTGAAAACACAGAGACAACATGGGAGGCATACAGCGGAGGAACAGAACAGCTTCAATTCACGAAACATCCGCTTATCAACACTTAAATAATGTCCGAACATAGAAATAAGAACATTTTCTCCATGTCAATGTATTTCTGTTTTTAGATACGTGCGCAGTAAAGATATTAATAAATCTGCTTCGTGACTCCCAAAATATGGTCCAAACCGCAATCGACCCACGTTTTCCTCCCTCCGATATCATGTTTCTTCGTTAAGCGTGGCTGTACAATCACAGGTACGTGCATCCGACGGCTCGTCTGCATCGTGAAGACGAATGCGACTTTTACTTCTGGCTTACAGTAGCTCTAAAGTGATTAGGAACCCATGGGAAAGACAGGAGCGTCCATCAGCGTGAGCGATCTGCGGTCCGGGGGCAGGGCTAATGCGGGGAGCGATGTTAGAGAAAGCATCGCAGCTGACACGAGGCTTAGCTCTCTCTCTCCCGCCCGAGAGGCCGGCCCCCCTCTCCCGTCACGCGGCGTGGGAGCGCTGTTCTGTCTCAGCGCACCGTCGCCGCCGCGTTGAAGGCTGGTCGCCGTGGGGACGGGCGGCGGGGATGAGTGGCGGGTCAGCGACGCCCCGCCGCGGGTTAGCGCTCGGCGGCGCCGACGCCGGGTTCTGGCTTTCTCTCTAATGGGCCGAGCGGGCCTGCTGCCCCCCTGCGCCTCTACGCTCCGCTCGTCTGGAGCCTGGGGGCAGCGTCTGGAACAGCCTGCGCCCCCCCAAAACCCCCCCCCCCTTGCCCCCTCGGTAGGTCGCGGCTCTCTCCCACACGTGGCGGTTCGCGGACGCTGGGCTCTGTGTCCCAGGCCTGTTCACTGCGTGCTCCGCCGCGGGGGGGGGGGGCGGGGGCGGGGGGGGGGGGGGGGGGGGGGCACAGTGTTCGGTCTTCGCTCGCTGTTTGTCACTTCGCTCCAGGTTTGTAGAGCAGACCTCAGTCGTCTTCGCCGTAACCCCCAGGATAAAACTCATTCCCAAACATATGCTTCCTGGCATGGGCAGCTGCTTGGCTCACTGCGCACAAACAAACACACACACACACACGCTCATTCATACACACACACACACACACTTGCACAAACAAACACACACACACACGCACATTCATACACACACACACACACACACTCGCACATTCATACACACACAAACACACACACACACGCTCATTCATACACACACAAACACACACGCACACACGCACACACACGCAGACAAGAACAGAAGTCTGCTTTATTGCTAGTGAAGAGGAAACAAATTGAAGCGTGGTGTATTCCCTATTTTGCGACAGCCATGGCAACCATGCGTCTCTGGTAAATTGCCTCTTACCATCGCGGGAGAATTACTCACCCCTGTGAAAAACTGTGTTTACTGGGAGGCAGAGTTTGTTTTTTAATCAGTGGGGCATTTGGATCATATGACCAAGGAGACAGAAGGTAGGGTGGGTGGGAGGTAGAAGGGAGAGAAAAAAGGATGAGAGAGAAAGGGAGAAAGGAGTGAGAGAAAGTGAGAGAAGAGGAGGGAAAAGAAATGGAGAGAGATAGAGAGAAGAGGAGGAAAAGAAAGGGAGAGAGTGATAGAGAGAAAGAGAGAAGAGGAGGGAAACTAAATGGAGAGAGGTGAAGAAAGAGAGAGAAGAGGAGGGGAAATAAAGGGAGAGAGATGGAAAGAGAAAGAAGAGGAGGGAAATGGGAGAGAGACAGAGAGGAAGAGAAAGAGATAGAGAAGAGGAGGAAAAAGAAAGGGAGAGAAAAAGAGAGTAGGGAAGGAGAGAGGAGGAAGGAAAAGAAAGGGAGAGACAGATGGAGAGAAAGAGAGAGAAGAGGAAAAAAAAGAAAAGGAGAGAGAGAGAGAGAAAATAGCAGTATGTCCAGAAGGCAGAGCACTGAGAGCAGAGTGAGTGAGATGCTGATTATGTGAGTGATGTGTGGAATAAAGCCCCTACAGTAACAGCCCAGGCCTGTCTCCTCCTCCCTCCTTTCTCTCTGCATCATCCCTCTCTCTCTATCACTCTAATTCCCTGTCTTTATGAGCAACGTTCTCTCTCCATCACTCTACATCACTTTCTTACAAAAGAACATCCCCGTCACAGTGCACCTGCCAGCCTGCGCACCCCTGTAAATCTACCTACGCCCGGGAACAGATGGGGCCTGAAAGAGAAAAAAAAGGGGGGGGGGGGTGTGTGTGATGACGATGACTTCCAAAACACTCACCCTTCTTAACCCTGCTGAGAATTACAGCTAAGACCAGTTGGGATTCTAAGCTGGTTTAAGAGGGTCTAAGCTGTGTTTTTGACACTTCTAGCGGGTCATAGCTGGTCTGTGGCTGGTCAAAGCTGGTCTTTAGCTGGAGAAAGCCGGTCAAAGCGGGTTAAGCTGGTGGTGAACTGGTGGACTAGCTGTATGTATAGCCTTGTCAGCTGGTGAACAGCTGGTTGACCAGCTCAAAGCAGCTTATACCTACCGTACTACGGGGTTATGGCTGCAGACTCACCTGATAGGACTTTCATCCTGTGCCTTCTGTGAGCTGGTTGGCACAACATTCGCTCCTTCTTTCAAAGCATTCTCCCTCCCTGGAACAGGGCCTCGTGGCTCAGGCCTCAGTGGCTTCTTGGGTTCTCAAACGGGCACCGTCCATCACTGGCATTTCGCATTTTGCCCCATGACACCTCGGGCTTGGCGTTTGGTCCAGCATCCGGGATCTACCCCCCCCTCAGCCACTCCAATATGTCCACCGCTTAGCTCTCTACCACCTCCTTGTGGCCATCCCGGTTTTGCCACCATTCATTCCTTTTGAGCCAAATCCACCAGGAAGCTGTTTCTGTCTGCTTGCTGATCCCGGCTACCATCTCATTTTGGGCTGTTCCTTTGACGCCCGGCAGGTCCAAAGCCCTCTCCAGAGTGACTGTCCTGGGGCTCCCCTGTAGCCCACTTCCACAGGCCCTCCGTCCCTTCCACCGGCTCTCTGGGATAAGGGACTGATATTTCCTAATCTTGCCCTCACGTACCTCCTCTATCCTCTCCTCCCAGGGCACTGGAAGCTCGATCAGTACCACCTGCTTTCTGCGCTTTTCCACCAGAGGACCAGCCTAGGCTGGTGTAAGCTGGAATTTTCAGCAGGGAAAGGGAAAACAACCGGGCGTTTCACCCACGGTTTCAGCTTAGAAGCATCGGGAATCGCTCATGAAGGATAAACACACAGCATGTGGTCTTCCAGCAGACCTCGTCATCCTGCTTTCTGTCATTTCTTAGCTCAAATAGCCTATGGGGTGTGTGTGTGTGTGTGTGTGTGTGTGTGTGTGTGTCTTTGTGTGTGTGTGTGTTTGTGTGTGTGTGTGTCTGTGTGTGTGTGTGTGTGTGTGTGTGTCACTAGCTACTTTTCACAGGGGTCTGTTGATTCAAGCACTGTGCGGATGTTTCCCCATGTACCTCAGTCCTCTTACATTACATGGTGCAGTAATATGGATTTATGGACTGGCAGCTCTAAATGGGAAATGAATCTACTGGGTTTATTTGATGGGCTGAATGTGTGGTAGTCAGGGAGGGACTTTGCCTGGGGGGTATTATTTTTCCTGCAAACCACCAGACTCCTGCGTTTATTATGACTTCAGAAGCGGCTCGCTTTCACCAAGGTTTGTTTGATGTCTCCTGAGTTCGTTCAGTCGACAAATTGTGACCTGTTGACCTTCAGAAAAGGTCGGAAGGGCCCCTGCCCCGCTGCTGGTCTGAATGAAGGCCAAGGTTACTGCCTGTAAAAAAATTTTTTTTTTTTTTTTTAAACCCTCAGTTTTTTTTGATGCCCCATTAAACTAATCTGGTACTACAATAAAAATAAATAAATAAATAAACCTCTGTGGCAGAATAATATGCCTTGATTATTACTTTATTAAAATGGAAGGTTTAATAGGATAAGCTGTCCAGATGAGGATAAATCCACTTTGGCAGACCTGAGCTGTCTACTTGCAGTGGTAAGTGTGCGTCTTTGCTACGTCCATCGATGGAGGAGGCCCTTCCAGAGCACATGCTAGCTGGGGCTAGCGCGCTAGCTCTGTCTGCTCTCCGGCCTTCCAGAGCACATGCTAGCTGGTGCTAACACGCTAAACTCCATCTGCTCTTTGGCCTTCCAGAGCGCATGCTAGCTGGGGCTAGCGTGCTAGCTCTGTCTGCTTTCCGGCCTTCCAGAGCACATGCTAGCCGGTGCTAACACGCTAAACTCCGTCTGCTCTTTGGCCTTCCAGAGCGCATGCTAGCTGATGCTAACACGCTAAACTCCGTCTGCTCTTTGGCCTTCCAGAGCGCATGCTAGCTGATGCTAACACGCTAAACTCCGTCTGCTCTTTGGCCTTCCAGAGCGGATGCTAGCTGGGGCTAGCGCGCTAGCTCTGTCTGCTCTTTGGCCTTCCAGAGCGCATGCTAGCTGGGGCTAGTGTGTTAGCTCCGTCTGCTCTTCGGCCTTCCCGTGCCAGCCCTGCTTGGACAGCCACAGCACTGGAAACTCTTTCAGTGTTCTCGGTTTCAGGCGGCCAGCAGCGAGCTGGACTGCGGACATTCAACTGACCAGTGGAGGCGCTAATGACGTGGTCAATAGTGCCCCCCCCCCCCACAAAAAAAAAAAAATAAATAAAATAAATAAATAATAACAATAACAGTGACACAAGGTTAGGATTCCATGGATTCTATTCTGCACCACAGGGCTCATCATTACCCTGAAACTCTGTCTTTCAGCTGTGTATATATACAGCCCCTGAAAACCACTGTTTTCTCTCTCTCTCTCTCTCTCTCTCTCTCTCTCTCGCTCACACACACACACACACACACACACACACACACAAACAAAATCACACAAATCAGTTTATGTAAATCGCGCAAAAGGAATTCTTTTTTTTAAATAAACCACGGTTGTGACTCAGTTATGTCAGTCAATCTGTCCCAATTCCATTCTCGTTAAATATGCATGAGGGGGAAAATGGCATGCAAATGTCAGTGTCATGCAAAAAATAGCACAGTGGTGCTTTTTTTTCTCGTGACACCCTGTGTCCACAGAAATATTTCCTTTTTTTTCCCACTTAAAGAAATCTGAGGCACTCCTTCTGTTTGCTTTCTCCACCCTAGAGAAACCTGCATTTGTACAGCACAGCCCTTAGAAAATACCCTGAAAATCTTGCAGAATTTAATTGGTACTGTTTGTGACATCCCCTTGCATGTTGTCATGTACACTTAGAACACAAGTTCGTTAGCAGTGCTATTTCTGATCATAATTATTGATTCATTATTTATGGTATTTTTTGAGTACTGTGCATTGGTTCTCCTCAGCTCAAAGCAGACCTGGGTCAAACACGTATTTGTTTAGGATTCAAATACTTTTCTACGCTTTACTGATCTTGTCTGGTGTATTGGAGCCCATGAAATACTGTCAAAAAAGTGCAAACCCTATCTTCTGGTCATATTGGCAGGCTTAATTACACCAGGCAAGATCAACGGAGCACAGAAAAGTATTTGAATCCAAAACAAGTACGTATATGAGCCAGTTCTGGCTCAAAGCAACGAACATCATTGAGGCTGGAGTGGACATCGCATCCCCCACATTTGTCCCGGATCCAACCTGGCAACCTTGCTTACCGTCACATCCTCACCTCCTAGCAGTGGCTATTGAGTTAATTCAGTCATTACCATGGTCCTGATCATCTCACATCACTTTTTTTTTTTTTTTTTTCCTATTTTTTTATAATTGCACGGCCCATTTTGATGATATTTGTAGTTCTGGTTGCCATAGATACACGAATGCTTATTGCTATTCCACGTACGCTGTCTCCGGTCCGGAGGTGTTGCTAGTCTTTGTCACTGTTGCTCATATAACACTTGTGGATGCACTTATGTTCTGTTTCATTGTAAGGCGCTGTGAATATTCCGCCAAATACATTTAATGAAATATAATGGCTGGGTTGCGTAACCATCATCAGTAACCGGCATGCTAAGATCTGCACGGAGAGAGTTGGAGTGAAAATCTAGAAGAGAAATTAACTGCATGGAAAAACCACACAGATTTGTGAAGTTTGGCCATTTTGTTAAAAAAAAAAAAGGAGTCTTAATTTCCGTCAGTTTCTAAAACCTAAATCCTGTGTAAACTCCATAATAATCGACAGAATTTATATGATGAATTCTGAGGCTGCTGATGAACAGCTGATTGCACATTAGAGTCGCTTGCAGAGGCAGGGAGGGAGTCACAAGGTTACTTTCACAATGAGCTAGAATTCAGCTCCCGAAGATTTAGTTTGTGCGCGTGTCTGTGTATTTATTTATTTATTTGTTTATGTATTTATTCATGTATTTAAGCTTCAGGTTTTAAATCACACGGTTCTTGTTAGAGGAGTGCGGGATTGCTTGTCAGAGCAGCCTGCCTTCATAGAGGCAATGGCACAAGGGAAACGGCGCTAACAAATCGCTTGATCTAAGAGCGTCGTAGCGAGAGAAACGGGCGGCGATGCCGGCTGGGGGCTCTGGGCTAATGTGTCTCCCGACTGGCGTGGGTGAGAGAGGAGCAACACGGCGGCGGCTTCGGCTCCGCGCCCCAAAGTCACCTGACTGCCGAGCGACGGTTTCCGGGGCGACGGGAATAGCCCGACGGGTTGGGCGGTGGAGCCTTCGTTCGGATGGGGCTCCACGTGCAGATGAGATAGTGAAAGGGGTGGATGGAAGTGGGAGGGTTTAGGGCCTTTATATCCTGGGGACCTGAATTTTTGGGACAGAGCCATTGGCTGGGGAGAGAGAGGAAGTTTGAGCGGTAGGTCAAGCACAAAGTCAGAGACTGGGTACAGGCATCACAGTTAACTTCTCTGTGTTGTTATTATTATTATTATTTATTATTATTATTTATAATTATTATTATGAGTAATAATAATACTAATACTAATCATAATGAATGAAGTAGGTCAGAAAAATTGCTAGTATTAAATTAACTCTGATAAAGCAGATCTACATTTTATCTATTTCTGATTTCAAATAAACACTGTAAGATTCAATTAAGACTCTGGTGAGTGAAAAAAAGAAAAACAAGAAAAAATAAGAACGATTTACATTTTCATAACTGATGGCACACACCATGAACAAATAGGAAATGCGCTAATTGGACAAATTGCTTTTTAATTTGTGTTCACAAGTATAGACGTTCCATGAAGTAATCATGCGGAAATAAGTTTTGATTAAGGAACAATAATTGAACCATCTTTGATCCCTTTGATTAATGAATTTCTGCGTCCAGAAAATGATTTAAGGGCCTGTTTCTGCAGCGGGAACGTAGAAAGCTGATTTCTTATTTACCGAACAATTCCCCGGCCTCGCAGACGTCCGTCTTGTAGCAGAATGAGCCCCGCTGGCTGGCAGTATTGACGTCCCTTCAGTAAGCCGCTTCAAGCCCCTCAAGATTGGAGGTCCTCTCTTCGGGCGGCCGAGCAGGGCCTGTGGGAAAATAATATTCATCGAGTCCACACACTTACCCGCGCCCCGCGAAACCACCTTCCCCTCTGAACATTACCTTCAGCGGTCAATCGGCTTTCCTTTTTAATCCGCATTTATCATAGTTTCTTTTTTTTTTTTTTTTTTTCATTTCTTGGTTTTCTCAACCCTCGAGCTCAACAGGTTTTTAGCGAATGTCCGTTAGCACGAGGTGATGGGAAGCAAATTGTGTCGACTGGCAGGCCTGCGAGGAGCAGATGAATTTGCTTGTGCGAGCACCACCACCCCCCCCCCCCACTCCCCCCCCCCCCCCACCCCAGCCCCCCATCCACCCACCCCAGTCGCACATACTCATTGATCCGGCTCGTCATTGGCTTCTCTCTTTCTCGTTTGCGACTCTCCCCAATAACACCCCCCCCCCCCCCCTTCCCACTCCACTCCCGCCCCCCCCCCCCCCCCTTATATCAAAGTGCCTGCTGGAGTGCTGTGATCCACGCGCTGGATCGGATGGCGGGGTTTGGGGCCCAGATCTCCTCCGCCGCGCCTCTCCTTAATTTTTCTGACAGTTGTGCCTGGGCAGCCGCGCGCGGTGCCCGTTCCCGCGGACGCGGGACGCCAGAACCCGCCGCCAGCAGATGCTGTTTGTGCTCGTTTGTGTGTTTTCGTTTTTTCCGTTTTTTTTTTTTTTTTCCCGGAGATGCAGTGGGCTTGATGGCGTTTGGCAGTGGATGCATGACTGGGATTTTTTTGAGACTCTTACAATTTTCTAGCCCACGCACCCAGGAGATGACAAACCGAGATGAGTTTCATGGCTTCTGGCTGCGAATGAAATAAATAAATAAATAACGACGCTGTCGATAGTAATTTAACATAGTTTTTCAACTTTTTTTTTCTTTCTTTAAACGGGAACGTGCATCAGCTTGTCTGTAATTAATTTCAAAATGGTTTTAATTCTCTTGGATCAAGTCGTATCGCAATATTGCTCAGTCCAATAAAAAGCAACATTAACTGCAATTTCCTGTGAATATTTGATTGGAATCTTCTCTCGTTTTATTTTAAACACATTTGATTCATCAAGCAAGATGTGACATTGTCCCCCTGTGCATTCTCCTCTCCGTGTGCCTGAACAGGACAGTCAGCTGTTCATCACCTACAAGGGGCGTACATTGTGTGTGTGTGTGTGTGTGTGGGTGTGGGGGGTGGGGGGGGGGGGTGGATACTGCCCCTTTCCCCTCTCATTTATGGACTGCATTTAGTGTGTTGGTTCCTGATTCCAGTAGCACACCCCAAGAGCACTACCTGTAAGTGATTGATCTTGTTGTTGCATATCTTTTTGGTGAAGTTCTCCTTCCAGATTGTTGCATCAGTACCCTGCTGCCATCTTGTTTCCGTACAATGTTTGGTCGTTCTGAAAAGTTTTCATCCATCTTGCTCTTAAAAAAAGAATCCTGCTCTTACCATATATACTACCTCATATTCTCCAAATGTGTTATGATATAATTAAATTCTGTGCCCCTGGCCAATACAATAAAGACAACAACCTCCGTGTGTTTGAATGTGGGACTTGTTAATGTTTATGCCAATTTTTTATTTTTTTTTGTTGGTCATATTTTCTCAATTGTGAGGCCAGTTGCAGCTTGCGTGATAAAACAAAGCCAAATGTTTTACTGATCTGCAGTCTCCTGTCTGAAGGGGACAATTTAAAGGCATGCTATGCAGTTTCATTCTGCTTTTCCCCCACAATTCCTGTTACAGTTTCTTATTGCACAAAGTTTCAAAGTGCAATTCGAGTAAAAAAAAAAAAAAAAAAAAAAAACTCAATACAGAAATCTGCTGCATTTTGAAGTAAAATTTCAAATCAAATAAATTTTATTTTATAGTGCTTTTTTACAGAGACCTATCACAAAGACGCGTTACACAGTAAGTGAGGGAAAATTGGGGAAAAAACCAGGCCTGGACACTCAAAAAGCAAGCAAGGTAAAAAAAAAGAAACAAATCTCCCCAAGTGCAAAGAAAAACACTCAAACAGTGGTTCCCTGATGGGAATAACTCTCATGAAGAGCCTGGCTATAGAGGGGGGGAAGCCCATCCTCCGCTGGCCAGCCTGGTGTAAAGCAGAGGTAGACCAGCTGCAACAGAAATGCAATGAGGGACCGATCACTGCAAACAATCAAATGGGTCGAGCAGGTTACAGTCGAGGTATTAAACTAGCATGTATAGTAAAAAGTCCAAAAGAAGCTATGCATTATAAAATGCTTATTCAGAGGGTTGGGGCGATTCATCTGGTGCTCTAAATTTAGCTTAATAATGATACATTTTGTAACGCTGTCTGTGTCTTTGTTGAAGGCTCGGTGAGAAAAGAGTAGGCTAAATATATTTGTCTTCCCAGTGTGCACAAATGCCTGGCAATTCAAGTGATGTAAAGAGGAAGAATGTTACCAGAGGACACAATTAAGAGAGGCAATAATAACATGCCAACTGCTGCAAATTATTCGGCTAATAGCTTCATTGTTTATCAAGCAAAACAAACAGAACCAGTTTTGAAGAAAGGATTAAAAGTAAAACGACTGCCGTGTCAATTTTAAGCTTGGGAAACAAAAAAAAAAAAAAACAAACAAAAACAAAAGATCCAATCAAAGAAGAGAGACGATGGGCTTGATAGTGCTCCTTAACACTCCTGCATATGAATACATATCCAGCACACACCTCCTCTGTGATAAACTATTCCCACTGAAGGCCTTATTAGTTTCTGGATATATATCGTCTATAAATCTGTCATGTGTATTTCAAGAAGGAGGGATAAGCGTGGTCTCTGCAGGCTAGAGGGAATGGAGGGAAATAACAGAGAGATGAAAAAGAGAGGTGGGCTTTCTTTCATCCGAGAGCTTTCTGCTGCGATCCGGTGTTTTTTCAAAGTACACTAATATATTTAATAACACAAAGTGCTGTTTATCATGCATGCGTGGTCACTATAATCTGCAAATGGGCAAACCGCAGGTTGCTACCTAATTCGGTATTGGCCAACTGAGGTGGAAAATCCAGGTTCAGAAAGTAGAAGTCCTCCCCTGTATTTTTTTCCAATCTCCTGGATCTGCTAATTAGCACAATTCTTCATCCAGGAGGTAGAAATAACGAGTGAAGTCAGCTGGCTGAATTTGTGGGTGGAAGAAACACGTGGCAGGACTTTTACTTCCTGAACCTTGGATCTTGGAGCGTTGTTTATTATTTAGCATGACCTTTGAAAAATAATGTATTATGCCAGAATGAACAAAATAGTGTATGTTTATGCTATCGGTATACTATTTGACATAATGTATTTTTAATTAAACCCTGAAATTGCTCTGTTTAAGTGTGTGTGTGTGTGTCACCATGCATGATTTATGTAATTCAGACTTCTCCTCGCTTCATATACGCTGTGACACGTGTCATACGTTCACAACTGAGTAAACAAGCAAAGTTATTTGTGTCCATAGCCGGCCCTGGGGATTTTGTGGCCCTGAACAAGGAGGGAACGAGAGGGAAGGGGGTGGAGGGGGGGGGGGGGGGGGGGGGGGGGGGGGGGGGGGGGGGGGGGGGGGGGTGCGTTGTGGGTGGTCGAAGCTATCGCAGACCATGGGGAGGGGGGAGTTGGGTTGTATGGTAGTGGCTGGCTGACCGGTTGATTGCTGCAGACACATAACTAACAGTACTGTACAATGTGTTCCAAAATGTGTTCCGCCAAAAAATTAAAAATTCAAACTTGAATTTTGTGGCCCAGGGATGGCTGTGGCTCTAAACGACTGCATAAAATGTTTACGCCAGCAGCTGGCTAGGCTAGCATCATGCAGCTATCCATAACTGAGATCCTGTAACAGCCAGTCATAAACTGAGAGCCAGAGCAGTTCCATGCTAATGTGACTAATACAAGTAGAGTGTGCTCGCAGTCTCCCCCTGCTGGTTGATCGCAAAAAAAATAAATAAATAAAGGCTCATTTGGAGTTCAAGAACGTTCTCTGTCCTGGAATTATTTACCGGAATTACTGAAGACTGAAAGACTAGCTTAGGGAGTAAAGTGATATTTGAAAGCAATTTTCTTGTGACAGAGATGAAAAACTGACTAAATAAGTACATTTAGGAATTGTGTGTGGAACTAAATAATATTGGCATGGCACTTGTCACAATTTCACAGTAGTGCACACCCTACAGCTAGAAGTTGGCAGGTTGTCAACAGAAATGAATTAAATAATAAAAAATTAAAAAATACTCAGGAACATTTTTAGGAAAATAATGTGCAGCAGTATAATTATCAGCCAAACATTCAAATGTTTTGCAAAATTTGTGAATGTTTAAAAAAAAAAAAAAAAAAAAAAAAAAAAAACAGTACCCGATTAGTATCTATACTGAGCAGGTTTTACTTCCAGTGTGATCAACTTCATAGGTTATTCTGCATATATTTCAACACAACACCATTCTGTCAATCAACCTTGCGAGGACAAAATCCCATGAGCATGTGGAGGAATACTATATTTCATGTGCTTCCTATTTTGTGAATAATTGTTTATGAATTTTTACTCGTAAAAGTATACATCCATGCAATAAGAGAGAGAGGGAAGTAAAAAGAAATTAAAGGAAAATGTCAGTAATATAATTAAGTAAAAAGAAGTTATCAAAAAGGTAATAATAATAATACTAATAATAATATAATAATAATAATAATACAAGAGGGGATGACAGGTGAAGTCGATTTTGCAACAGTCATAATTATATGTTATGAATGAATTTCAGTCCATTTCATGTGCTTCCTGATCGCAACGCAACTCGTTTCTGGGCAGTTCTGCTCGGTCACGCGGCATTCCCCTAAACACCCTGCGGCTGTACGGTCGCGCCGGCCGTCTTCCTAAAACGCCGGCGAAAGGTTACAGCCGCATGAAAAACTGTCACTCGCGTCGCACGTGCTGTGCGTTGTGTAGGAGCCGTGGCACTCGCGGTGTTCAGGGTCGGTCGCGGTAATGTGCGATGATGCTCCGCGGCTCCCCGTTTCATTCAAGGCTGCGCTCCTTTCAAGGTTTTTCCCATTCACACATACAAAAAAAAAAAAAAAACTAAACGTCTATGGTGAAATGCCATTGAACGCTGGGATGCCTTGCTGTTCATTTTTTACTACAAGTGCAGAATGTGGTGACGGGGGTTGAGAAGATAGACAACAATGAGTATGGCTAGACAGAGAGAGAGAGGGAGAGAGAGAGAGAGAGAGAGAGAGAGAGAGAGAGAGAGAGAGAGAGAGAGAGAGAGAGAGAGAGAGAGAGAGAGAGAGAGAGAGAGAGAGAGAGAGAGAGAGAGAGAGAGAGAGAGAGAGAGAGAGAGAGAGAGAGAGAGAGAGAGGAGAGAGAGAGAGAGAGAGAAAATACAAGCAAGATATTATTGAAAGTGGTGCAGTCTTCATGTAAATGTGACCATTTAGAACCCCCCTCCTCCCATCCTATACGATGGGGCACAATCTCCCTGTAATCACCAGGGCTGTCATTTGCCGGAGCAATTTACCTTTCCCGCGAAAGTGTGAGGCATTATTTCAGCATTATTCAAGTTAAAAGCTGGAGCATTTGTCATATGATCTTTTTTTTCTCCCCCCATTGATGTTTCAATTGTGTGCTACCCCGGTCCAAGCAGGCAATTTTTCACCACAGAAAGGACACAGGGAAGTATCAGCGTGTGTATATTTCTCACGGTTTTTTACGGACAGTAAATCAAGGGGCTTGTCTAAAACAGTGTTGCAATTTTAATTTGGTGCTACAGGATGTAGCCGTTGAGAAATGTTTCATTAAGTGAGATCCTGTGTGTGTGTGTGTGTGCATGTGTGCATATCTTTGTGCATCTGCGTGTGTGTTTGTGTATGCATGGACGTGTGTGTATTATTATTATTATTAGTAGCAGCAGCTGTAGTAGCAGTGGTAGTAGTAGTATCAGCAGTAGTATCAGCAGCAGCAGTAGTCGTAGTAGCAGTGGTAGTAGTAGTAGCAGTAGCAGCAGGCAGCAGTAGCATAGCAGTTAGCTGGTAATAGTAGTAGCAGTAGTAGTAGTAGTAGCAGTAGCAGCAGCAGCAGCAGTAGCAGTTCTAGTAGTAGTAGTAGCAGTGGTAGTAGTAGTTGCAGTAGCAGCAGCAGCAGTAGCAGTTCTAGTAGTAGCAGTAGCAGCAGCAGCAGCAGCAGTAGCAGTTCTAGTAGTAGTAGTAGCAGTGGTAGTAGTAGTAGCAGTAGCAGCAGCAGCAGTAGCAGTAGCAGTTCTAGTAGTAGTTGTAGCAGTGGTAGTAGTATTCTTCAGTGGCCTTACAATCAGCACACTGACATTGCATGGTAAATAAATCAGACTGCAGAGATACTGCTGCATTACTGAAGCAGGTCACAGCAAAAAAATACAGAAGATCAAACCCTGTCAAAGGAGCACAGAGAGAGAGAGAGAGAGAGAGAGAGAGAGAAAGAGAGGTGGTAGGGAGGGAGCGAGCGAGAGAGGTTGACTATGAGGTAGGGAGGGAAGGGGGAGCAAGCGAGAGAGAGAGAGAAGGAGAGAGAGAAAGAAAGAAAGAGAGAGACATCAATACTTCATATGCGCCGGAGTGTTGCCGGTTGCTGCTGCGTGTGCACGGGCTCCACTGCGTCACGTGACCGTCCCCGGCACACAGTGCACGTGCACGTGCACGTGCACGCTGCAGGCGTACAGCCGCTCCACCGCGCTCCCGGTGAACTCGGACGCGTTCGGCGGCTGGCCGCACGCCAAGCCGCGCGCGGAGCCTAGCGGCTTCCGCTCAGGCGCTCCATACCCCTCGGTGCAGTGTGCGGCCTCTGAATCTCCCTCTCTGTGTGCCTCTTCATCTCTGCAGTCTGTGTGTATATATATATATGTGTGTGTGCGTGTGTGTGTGCTTCTGTATGTGTGTATGTATATGTGTGTGTGTGTGTGTGTACATGCCTGTGTGTGTGCGCGAATGTGTGTGTGTGGGTGTGCATGTGTATGTGAGTGTATGCGTGTGTGTGTGTGTGTATGTGTGCATGTGTGCATGTGGAGGTTGTGCAGGGATGTGAGTGTGTGTATGCAGGTGTGTGCATGTCTGTGTGTGTGTGTGTGTATGTGTGTGTGGGAAGGTGCCCTTGAGAGCTAACTCCTATATCAACCTGTCCCCAGATGTCTGCGGTGCAGTGGAGACTGAGCACATCGCCACGTCTCGCAGAGTGAGTTAGAGCGAGAGAGAGAGAGTGAGTTAGAGAGAGAGAGAGAGAGAGAGAGAGAGAGAGAGAGAGAGAGAGAGAAGAGAGAGAGTTAGAGAGAGAGAGAGAGAGAGAGAGAGAGAGAGTGAGTTAGAGAGAGAGAGAGAGAGAGAGAGAGAGAGAGAGAGAGAGAGAGTTAGAGAGAGATGAGAGAGAGAGAGAGAGAGAGAGAGAGAGACAGCGTGAGCTACGCACACGTGCAGAGAGGCCTGCCATGGATCAGGGCCTGATTCATATGCTGGCCCACTGCTGCATTAGCATCCCGCAGCACACACACGAGCACACACACGGCACACACACGAGCACACACACGAGCACACACACGGGCACACACACGAGCACACACACGAGCACACACACGAGCACACACACGAAGCACACACACGAGCACACACACGAGCACACACACGGGCACACACACGAGCACACACACGAGCACACACACGGGCACACACACGAGCACACACACGAGCACACACACGAGCACACACACGAGCACACACACGAGCACACACACGAGCACACACACGAGCACACACACGAGCACACACACGAGCACACACACGAGCACACACACGGGCACACACACGAGCACACACACGAGCACACACACGAGCACACACACGGGCACACACACGGGCACGCTCAATGTCTGTCTGGACGCTGTTTATGGATGCTGACATGAGAGAGGCCCTTCTGTTTCTCCCGAGTGAGAGCATGTGCGGGAGCCCGGTGGAACCGGTGGCTTTATCATTAATCATCACCACGGCACTGGTAACACTGTAATGGCAGGAGTAAATTAGACCTGTATTGAAGCAAAGCATGGCGCTTTTTTAATGTGTTTGTACTTCAGCAGGGAGTATGCATTGCCGATAGAAAAGTGTGTGTGTGTGTGTGTGTGTGTGTGTGCATGTGTGTTTGAGTGTGTGCCTGTATGTGTGCATGTGTGTTTGAGTGTGTGCGTGTGTGTGTGTCAGTATGTGTGCATGTGTGTTTAAGTGTGTGCCCGTGTGTGTGTGTCTCTGTCTGTGTGTACGTGCGCACGCGTGTTTGTGTGCATGTGTGTGGTAATGTTGCCCCACACCGCTCTAAGCTGCTTCCTGCTTGGCAGCTGGATGCAGTGCAAGCCCATTACAGGTGTAATGTGATTAGAGCCGCCATTGTAACCGTGCTCAGATAATCCCTGTGTCACAAACACTGATAGCGGTGTGACGCCTCCTGTCAACTCCGCTTCCTTAACATTCAGCAACTGGCTCTGTGCTCTGTGGGGGCCAGATTAATTTAACTACCCTAACCCCCCCCACCCCAAACGGCCTGCACCAAAACATGCGGGATGACAGTTTAATAATGCCAGTTGTGTTTCATTATTCTTATCTCTCGCCCGCTCAGCCCATCTTTTAACACACAAACCACAGACACACACACACTCACACACACACACACACACACACACACACTTGCATGCACACATGCTATATATTTATGTACCCATGCCTCTCTGTGGCTGACAGGGGGGAGGGGGGCTGATTGTAAATGGCTTTTGTTTCTGAGCATGAACCCCCAACCACCCCGCCTCCCCCACGCCCTGCCGCCCGCCCGCCCGCCAGCCCCGCGAGAATGGCGGAAGGGCGGGGGGGAGCTGCTTTGTATGGCGGGCGAGGCGCCGGCGGGTCGGGGGGGGAGGAACGGCGAGCGGGGCGCGCGGCTCCCCCGCCAGACGTCACCGTCTCTGAGCCGCTGAGCACGCGTCTGACAGAGGGCAGCGGCTCGCCGCAAAAAAGCACCTTTCTGCTCTCCGCCCGAAAAAGCTCACTGGCTCTTTTCTGCTCCAAGCGCTCACAGCCCATTGGGCATCGCTGATGATGTGCGCCTATTCATTCATCTGTTCGTTCATTCATTCATTCATTCATTATTCATTCACGCATTTATTTGTTTCTTCATTCGTTCATTTTTCATTCACTCATTTGTTCATTCATTCGTTCATTCACTCATTCATTCATTTGGTGATTCATTCATTATTCATTCACTCCTTCATTCATTTGTTCATCCGTTCATTCATTCATTATTCATTCACTGATTTGTTCATTCATTCATTCTTTGCTTTTGGCTGTAATTGGAAGGCCTTCTCGTTTGCTGAACGCTACACATGTGGGATAATTCTTTTTGGCGGTTTTCGCCATGCGGCGCTGAGGTGGCGCTTCCTCTGAGGATCACTTCTGAAAGCGGGCGAGCCCAAGGCTTATCATTAGCGCTTGATCTGAACGCTTTTCTACACCGAGAATCAGGAGCGCAGGGCCACTCTAGTGCTTCCTTTGAAGCTCACCCTTTCAGAAAATCTCAGCCGAGCTCACGAGAAACTAAAAGTTGCTGTTAACCTTGACTCAGAGTCGGGATTCCTGGGGGTCACTGTGACCCCAAGCATCGAGGCTCTCTGACACATTTACCGCTCACTACAATAGCCTGGGCATAATGGGAATTTTCGCTCTGTAATCACAGTCCCTCCGTTCTTCATACCGACTGCCATGAGTCATTAAACCTGGCAAAAAAAAAAAAATGAAATTGCATGTAACAGCCCAGTATTAGTCAGTCTGTTGTGTTTAAAGTGCATCTGCCTGCATTTATGAACAGTCTGTTGTGTTTTAATACACCCACGTTTTAAAATGGGAAATTAAATAAAAACGAGTTCGAAATTTCACGGGTCTGTACCGAACGCACTGTAAGTCAAAGCTATTTACCCTGCTGTCCGTCTAAATGTGGGCTTTTACACATGGCCTGGTAAACCAGCGGCGTCGGGTTCAACAGGTCAACAGTCGGGGTCATTGAAGACTTCGCTGTCTCTCGCTGTGTCTCCTTTCTGGCTGAGCCACAGGTGACTCCCTAAAAGCCAGGTTCAGTCATTTTTACGAAAAATGGGATTTCCAGAGAAGTTAATGGGAGGACTGCGCTTGGATTTATGCACAGGCCTCATGCCGAGGGGTCGTTTTACCCTGAGATGTCAAGGAGCTAAACTCTGAGACTGAGATTGATGAGTGTGCAGCCGCCAATGCCACTGCACTTATTTTATTAATCACCTGAATGTCCTGAACTGAATGGAGGACAATAAAGAAATGAAATGGTAATATTTATTTATTTTCAGAATGGCAGTATTAACACATTGGGGGTATTGGGGCATTGCAGGAAATGAGTGGAGATACTGAAAGGTGACTGAAACCATAGAAGCATAGTTGCTAAGCAGTTGCTAAGGAAGTGCCAATGTACGGTCCCCAGTGCAGTCTGGTGGGGGGCGGGGGGGGGGGGGGGGGGGGGGGGGGTTGCCGGTTTGAAGATGCTTCTCATGGACGAATGATGCGTTTTGGCTTCAGAACGGAAGGGAAAAGTCGCCCGGCAATTCGCTGTAAAACTGCTGCTCTCTGAATTCCTGCTGCCCATTGATCATACTAAAAGATTTTAATGTAACAGACCTTGTACAAGGCGACCTCCGGGCCAGCCGTGCATGTAAATATTTGGCTAATAAATGAAGGGAGCCTTGCCGAGGGCAGCTTGATTGATTCGAGTACCTGTTCGATCTGAGGCGATGCACGTCCAGCCTGTAGTCCTGGCAATTATCCATCACTCGCTCGCATTACGAGATTTGATCAGAATTACCTTCAAGGTGATCCGTTTGTGCAGACGTCAGAATAAATGGTTATTTAAATCACTCCTGTGCCTTTGCACAGCAGCGTTTGCTACTGATGTTTGAATATATTTATGTGTCAGGAATATGTTTATGTGTCAGTCTTATTTCATACAGAATTCCCTACATGGCAGTTGCATGGGGACTTACTCTCTGCTGAGGTTTGCATGTTCTGAACAAACAAAACTTTTTTTTCCTCAATGAATGCTTTCAGATTGTGTCTAGGGCCAGATGACACGAGGTAGATGAACAAAAAGAGTGGGAGAAAGGCAACTTCCTGTTTTCAAGACTGAGAGTGACTGAAAGTATGCCTTCAGAAAAATTAGGGTGAGGGTGAGCCAAGCCACCTCACAGGGCTGGCCTGAAATGGCACTGTGGTTGGCCTCTGTCTGTGAGAACTATTCAGGGTGTGGCGCAGTGGTTAACACTGAGGTGAGGTGATGTGAGTAGCACACACACACACACACACACACACACACACACACGCACTTTATAACACACACGCACACACACACACACACACATGCACTTTATAACACACACACACACACACACACACACACACACACATGCACTTTATAACACACACACACACACACACATGCACTTTATAACACACGCACACACACACAGAGTAGCAGGCCTGTTGTTATAAGCTCAGTGCGTCATATGCCTAGACTCGCACGTGCGTCATAATAGCAGGTTGCAAGAGAACAGTCCTGAATGGAGAGGATCTCCAGCTGTGGCCCCCAGTGCATGCTGGGACTGACTGTCTTAGACAGACTGATGAGAGACAGAGAGAGAGAGAGAGACAGACAGAGACAGAGAGTGGCTTGTTTTAGAAGATAAAGAGAGAAAGCGTTCACCGTATTGAGAATGGCTGGCCACTCAAGAGAAAGAGTAAAAGTTCTCTGGCTCCTTTGCCGCACGGTGTCTAGACCGGACGGTTGTACACCTGACAGTGACAAATGGCGCACCTGGGAAGTCTCCGCGAAGCAGGCGTAACTCAGTCGGACGCGCCGCTGCCGTACTCTTCTGTTATCGTGTCTGAGCATCCCGCCCGGCGTCGTCATCGTCCCGGAGTCACCCCCCCCCCCCCCCCAAAAAAAAAAAAAAAAAAATCTGCCGCATTATGGAAGGTTACCCGCGCTCGTTTGTCAGAAACACATTTTTTTTTTTTTAAATAAAAAAAAAGACTTCATTAAATGCGAAGCCCCCGGTTTTTTTTTTTTTTTGTTTGTTGTTTGTTTGATGTGTGTCAAATCGGCGGATTTCAACCCAGCTGTTTAATCAAATCTCAGGAAGCGCGTGTGCGAGGGCTCGGGGGCGGGGCCGGGGCTCGGGAGCGACGCGCGCGACAGCGTGAGTTATGGCGAGGATATCGCCGCGCGATTAACGTCAGAAGTGCTCTGCTGTAATCACATTCCCTTCTGCCCCCCCCCCCCCCCCCCCCCCCCCCCCCCCCCCCCCCCCCGCCGCCCGCCACCCGCCCCGCCTCTCCTTCCCGCCCCGCGCCCCCCTGGGGCTAGTCTCTCGAGTCAAGACTTTCAAAACCTAATTTGCTTTGTTGTTTCCAATCATCCATTTCCCTTTGATTGAATTATTTTAATTAGTTTAATTACAGTAAGAAAATATGCACATCTCTGTATTGACATACGGAGCTAGAATTAGTGTATATGGCTTGTTCTTTTGATAATTCATCTAATATATATATGTATATATTAGATGATATATATATATTTTAGGGGACCAAAAGTTACTGGACAGTTGGCTGCTCAGCTGTTTCTTGGCCAGCTGTGTGTCTTTGCGCGAGAACTAGAAAAGTCGTATAGTTGATTCGGTGTGTGGTATTCGCATTTGGAGTCTGCTGCTGTTGACTCCACACGAGGTCCAAAGACGTGTGAATGCCAGTAAACCAGGCCATTATGAGGATGAAAAATCTGAAGGAATCGATCAGAGACGTACCCAACACAATGGGAGCGTCAACATCAACTGTTCCATACATTGTTAGAAAGCGAGAACGCACCGGTGAGCTCAGATATAGCAAATAACCCGGTGGACCCTGGAAGACCACTGCAGTGGTTGAGAGAATTTTTTCAATTGTGAAGAATGACCCCTTTTCAACTGCCGAGGAGATCAAGAACACTCTCCGGGATGTACTGTTAGGCGTGGACGTGTCAAAGACTACCATGAAGAGAAGACCAAAACTGCATAACCTCTGAGGGCCCACTGCAGGAGGCAAACCAGTGGTAAGCCTCAAGAACAGAACGGCCAGGTTAGAGTTTGCTGTGGAGAAACAAACAGTCCTGGAACAAACTTTTATAGACAGATGAGTATTATTAACCTGTACCAAAAAGGAAGGTGTGGAGAAAGAAAGGAACTTTGCATGATGCAAAGTACCCCCAGCCCACCCCCCCCCCCCCCCCCCCATCTGGTGGAGGTAGTGCTATGGCTTGGGCATGCATAGCTGACACTAGAAATGGCTCACTTCTAATTACTGATGATGAGACTACTGAATTCTGAAGTGTGCATAAGCATCTTATCTGCTCAGATCCAACCAAAAATCCCCCAACACTCATTGCACAACACTTCACCTTGCAGCAGAACAACAAGCCCCAACAAACTGCTAAAGCAACCAAGGAGTTTTTCAAGGCGAAAAAGTGGAACAGTGGCAATAACTTGTATATTTGCCCATAATATTGTGAAGGACTGCAATAGCTTGATAATGGTTTTATTTCAATATATTTTCTAGTATTTTTGCTTTTCCATATGTGCGAAATTGACTCTAAACCGGCACTGACAGTTTCCTATAATCTATAACTCAGTCACTTTGTGTTTAGAATACCAGAGGGGGTAACAGAGTGAATATTTTTGTTTCCATTTGCCACAATTCAAACATTTGTCTATACACTGATACATTTCCACTGCTAGAAATTGAAATGAGGTGACAGCTGTCTAACTGTCGGGCTGTTTTTCATTCCGGTTGGATTCATTGCATCGGTAGAGATGCAGCAACTGCTTACTCCTTTGACCTGTTGGACAGGCAAACGTTGGACAAAAAAAAAAGCGATATAGAAGCCAAAAACTGCATCCTTTGTTTTGTCAAAATTGTCTGGCATTGTCGTCTGAATGCTGATAGGAGAGGATAAGGTGTTTTCTGTGGAACAGTATTCCTCCCGCTAATTTAATGGGCTGCATCGTACAGACAGCCTGAACGCGTACACTGGCCCAACAGCCGAAAACGCTTCTGTTTTGCGTCGCTCGATACGAGTTATCTCCGCGTTCATACTTGTGGGTCAAGTTTTAATGTGCTAGTAATTATCAGTGAGCCCGTGCATGGATGAATCCCCCCCCCCCCCCCCCCCCCCAAAAAAAAAGTATAGGCATGAAGGTCAGGGTATGGCAACAGGAGTTGTGGTTGCCGGCCGCTTGGACCGTTGCCCACCGGAGGGAATAGCAAGCGTGCTTTTTTTTCTGCTCACGTATCCCTTCGCTTTGATTCACTTGTCGGGGTGAAATTAGCACAGCGCACCGACGCTGTGGAAAAAAAAAAAAACAAGGAGAGGTGCTTCCAGGTCAGTCGTCCCGAAGAAAAAAAAAAAAAAAAGACAATTGCCTTATATGCTGTCATTAATCTGGACGTTCTGATCTGTTTGGGGGAAACTCCTCGTAACCCAAATCAGCTCCAGCAGGGGTGTAGGGGTGTACTGTGCCCCCCCCCCCCCCCCCCCCCCCCCCCCGCCTGTAATGGAGCTGATGGGGAATGATAGGGCTTTAAGGTAAGGGGGATAATTGGAAGCGACTGAACAAACGGAGGCTCGATTTGTTTGGTTTGATTGCCAAGGAAGAGGGGGGAGATGGAGGAGAGAAGAAAGCCTCCTCTGGGATAAAAGCTTGAGTGACAGGCCTGCTTCTGTGTACAAGTGCTTATTTATTTATTCATTTATTTATTTATTCATTTATTAGCTTATTTATTTAACTATTTATTTATCTAATTTTGTATTTATTAGATTATGTATTTACTTATCTATTTATAGTTTATTTATTTATTTATTTAACTATTTATTTATTTATTTATTTATTAGCCTATTTATTTATTTGTTTATTCATTAGCTTATTTATTTATTTATCTAATTTTGTATTTATTAGATTATGTATTTACTTATCTATTTATAGTTTATTTATTTGCTTATTTGTTTATGTAATGAATTATCTGGGTTTTTTGTTTATTTATTTATTATTTATTTATTTATTTATTTATTTATTTATTCATTTATTTATTTTATGTATGCATTTATTTCATCCTTGCGGTAGGCTACTGTCAGAAGCCCATCCAAACAAGCCTGGCCACACGAGAGCCTTGATGTCCCTCGTTCAGTGACCTTCAGCGTCTCTTCGCTGAGGTCGGATCAAATCAAAACAAAACGAAACGCCCTTCTGTTCACAAATGAAGAGCGGTTAATAAAACACAGCCGATAAACTCGCGGCAAATGTTACACCCTTGTCGTCCGCTTTTATTTTGACGGAACGAGGCGATGCTGTTTCGGTAACGGGCGACGCTTGCGTGGAACGCAGACGAGATGAATTAAAGGTCAGTGTTTTTTTGAGACGGCGCAGGGTGCGAATTATGAAAGCGAGAATTTTAATAGAAAAATATCTCTGTTGTGTAATTAGCGATATTAATAATCCTCGCATGGGGTGTTCCTAGTTTGGCAGACTTGAAATGAGAAATTTTTCTATTTTACTATAATTCTTTTCATTGGTCATGAACCATAGCAAATACAAATATTTTCATACTTTTCATATTGCACAACATATTTTTCCCCCACTTTACACCCTCCCCCGCCCAACATCCCCCATCCCCCCTGTCCCCACACCTTAAGGCGGTCAACTCCACATTGCACTCTTGTTTTCTCTAGCTATGGCTTTTTCTCATTTTATCTAACTTTTGGAATTTATATGACAGTATTAGCATTTTGCAATGGATTTTTGCCATATGGTTAAAAGCTTTAGGTGGGTAAAATAAGGTCACCGTCAGGTCAAAGCTCCTGTTTTTTCATTGGCTTGCCATACCTCAGTGAGATTTGACCTTTTTGGACGACTGCTGAGAAGGTAATTTGAGATTGTGAATGGCCCCTTGTCATATTCAACATATTGCAGGGCTTTGCGGGTGAAATAGGCATTTCTGAACTACTTTAGTTTTTGTACTGTCTGAAAATCGAATGTAAAGGCTTTTTGTGCGCTCAGAGAAAAAATAACAACAAACTGAATTTAGTGCTGCATCTTAATAGAAAACCCAGGCCTTGACGGAAACCTTTAATACGCCCGACTATGATAAAATAAATAAATGGTTAAATAAGCAGGTGATCCATTTGCGGCATCTAGTTCATTCAGGCTGCCGCCAACCCGTAGTAACACCAGAAAACGATTTTTCTGCACGTTGAATTATTTTTTTTTGAAAATTTGAACATTTGTGATCCTTATCCTTTCTTTTTTCCCCCTTGAATTTCGTCTTGGGATAATGTTGCAGGCACAACTGTGTAGAGATAGGTTATCTGCTCCACGCTACTTTCGTTTTTTTTTTTACAATGCAAATTGTTGTTTGTTAGGCTAACGTTACAGTTAGCGATTACGCATGGGCCATCAGCGGTGATACAGTATTTCTGTACTCCTGTGAGAAACGCTGATGTTCTCCAGTTCTCTAAGCCACTGTGGATAAGAGCTTCTGCTGAGTGATAGTAACATAATCAAACTTTACGTAACACAAGGACAGGGGATGTATAACTCAGAAAGAAATAAAAACCAGGTTGTCTGCCTGTGCTGCTGTTTTGTATGCGATGCCAGAAGAGCTCCACCGAAGTGATGCTGAACTTGTGCTGCTCTGCTGCCTCCTGAGGACACCTGCTGCCTTCTGTTCAGTGCAAACCAGCCTCAGTGCCCTCTGCACTGCAACCACTGCGCACGCGTGCACACACACACACACACACACACGCGCGCACACACAAGCACACACATACACACACACGCACACACACGAACACACACACCACATACACGCACACACACACGCACACACACCACACAGACACCACATACCACACACACACACACACATCACATCCTCGCGCACACACCTCGCACACACTCACAAACATACTGCATACACACATACACACCACATACATACCACATACCACCTACCACACACACACATCACATAGCACACGCACACACACACATACTGCATACATACATACATACACACATACCACCTACCACACACACACACACACACACACACACACTCCTCAGGGTAGTCCTGTCTCTGCTGTGGGCCTTCCCTTGACTACTATTAATGCGGATCACTCTCTGAAATCCAGGAAGTGCGAGCAATGCCACAAAAAAAAACTAGAGTGCCACTAACTAGAGCATCCCCATCAACCTAAAGAGCTGTGAGCTATTTCTGCAGGCCTGAAAATCCAATCCTCTCTTCCTCCCCTCCCCTTAATACCCACCCCTGTGTAGGCAATCTTTCCACCCCGCATCCTTTTTCTTATGACGCCCTGCGGTGGACAAACATACACAGACAGACAAACAAACAAACACGCAGGTGAAATCACAAAGCCCCTGCTCCCTCTAGTGGCGGCAGAGGGGATAAAGCACGTAACCTGCGATGCAAACGATGGTGGCTTCGCCGAGTCGTTTTGCATTTTTGCATAGCCAGCAGTGCTGTGTGTTTCCTGTGCTGCGTATGTGTAATTAGTTGTGGATGTACATTCAGGGATGCTCCTACGCTGTTAAAAAATGCATAAATGAAGCCCTAACCCCCCAACCACCCCCGGCTCCTTCTCTAAGGTGAGGTGTTATAAATAGTGTCACCGGTTCCCTGCACTGCAGATTCAATACAGATTTGTCACTCTTGGCTGGAAGGCTCATCTCAAAATCCCGGGTTATCTTTTTCTGTAATCCGGGCCGCGAGTCACAGAGTGCTAGCCGTGTGTACGCAGCACACGCATGGCGTAGCGTAAGTCTCTTTAAAAAAGAAAAAAAAAAAAAAGAAAAGAGACTCGGAGGCCCAGGTGAGCCCCCGAGCGCCAGCATCCCATTGGGCGAGAGAGAGGAGGCCAGCGAAGCGGTTGGGCACGTTTATCTCCACTGTGGAAATGTTAGGTTTTTTTTTTTTTTTTTTTAAACCCCAATCCCATCCCATATCTTCCTGAGGTAGTTCCCTATCTGTCTTTCAGCCTCTCCATCCCTCTCTCTCTCCCTCCCTCTCTCGCTCTCTCGTTCTCTGCGGCCGGAGAGAGGGGCCGTGTTTCTCACTGCAAGGTGAGAACAGAAGGGTGTCCCCACCTCACTGTTCTCAGAGCGGAATCAGATGTTCCGGAACAGCTAACCTTGATCAGCCCATGACATTTACATACCACAGTAGGACTCTGCTGTTCTAACCCACTCGCTGACAACACAGTGCAGTCACACTCATGCATGTGCAGACACACACACACACACACACACACACACACACACACACACACACACACACACACACACACACACACACACAGACACGCATACACGCACACACACACACACACACCCACACACACAGACACAGACACACCACATACACACACACACCGCATACACCGAGAGAATTTTAATCAAATTAAAATGAACAAATCTGTTGAACTTCATTGTCCACGAGTACACATCGAAGGTGCTTAACATAACGCTGATGTTTTAGTCAAATAAACACTACTTGATGAAAACAAGTACTCCTAAAGTTAATGTAAATAAAATAAAGAAATAATTCCTCTTAATTCTTTTATGTATGCCAATCTAGCCTTTGAATATAATGACATTCTCTGTCTGTCAAATTTCAACTACCCTTTATAAAACATTTTAAAATAATTTCATGTGAAGTGTCCTGTTGAATGACTCGTAGAAAATTGGTCAATTTCTGGAAATACTGCTATTTATGCAGCTTCATGCAGGCTTATTAATGTTTTTATAATAATTTAAAAAAAAAATGTTTATTTGTGCCGTCAAACTATGTTAAACAAATCATATGAATATAACCACCTGGATTTACTTCAGTCTGCACATTTAATCCTTTGGTCAAAAAGATACATCCCTAAGAGAAAACATATCGTATATGGTATCATAAATTGCTGTTTATGTGTGTGTGTGTGTGTGTGTTCGTGCGTCCCTGTGTGCATTTCAGTTAGTTAAAATCCCACCTGTGGGTTGCGATATCACTTCAGTCTTAGTTTATTTTCAGTGTGGAACAATATGGGCATCAGTGAGAAGTGACAGTGCTGAAAACAAGGAAATTTAAAAGGTGGGATGGTGGGTTGAGGGAGAGAGAGAAAAAAGAGAGAGAGAGAGAAGTGGGAGGGAGAGAGGGAGGAAGGGGTAAGTCATTGGTCCACAGTGCAGAGACAAAATCCAATCTGCATTATTTGGTTAATAAAATTAGGAGGCATATTGATAGGGCAGAGAGGGCTGGAGGGGGGATATGGAGTCCGTCTGCTTCCCTCAGACGCAGAGGCAGAACCGGAGAGAGACCAGCACACACACTCGCGCACGCTGAACGCAGGGGCACACACACACTCGCGCACGCTGAACGCAGGGACGCACACACACACACACACACACACACACACTAGCTCCCTGCAGGCGTCTTTCAGCCCAGGGCTCACCGCTCCCCGCTCAGGGGCGGAGGATCCGGAGACAGCCGCGAAAAGCGCCGGCTTCGGGACACGTGCGCGGAGGAGGCAGGGGCTCGCACCCATGCCCGAGAGCGGCGACCATCCCGAAACCGTGGAGCCCAGGACGACGGAGGCGGGGCCGGCCCTCGCCCCCACCACCACCGCCCCCCTCGGCCCCGGGGGGCCCTGCCGGCCCAGGCTCCTGATTCTCACCCTCCTCTTCCTCCTCTTCTCTCTCCTGGGCAGCTGGGCGGTGCTGCAGCTCATCCTGGGGTCCCAGAGCTCCCCCTTCCGAATCTCCTCCGGCTACGGGCAGCCCAGCGAGCGGGACACGGCCTCGTTCGCGCCCCTCTTCACCACCAACTGCACGCTCGGTAAGCACCCCCCCCCCCCCCCCCCCCCCCCCCCCCCCCCACCCACCTTTCTCTTACTGATTCTGTTAACCTCCTTTCCATCTCCGTCCAGTGAGAGTTTGAGCCGCTGATGGCTCGGCTGCTCTGCGCAGACACGGCTGCGCAGCTGTGTCTGCTGTTAGACTGCACGCGCTTTTTGTGCTGCAAACCATCGGTTTTAAAGCAGTAGCCCCCGTCTGGCGTTTCAGTCGCTCTGAATGCTGATCTCCGCTGTCATCGCTGCAGTGCAGGCGCAGGAGTAAACATGGATTTAGAGCGGCCGGTTGAGATTAACGGCGAGCAGAGAGACTGGAGCGCTTCCGGTTAATGCATTTATATTGTTGCTGAGAGCTGAAAAACCCCCCCAGTTATCGGCACATGAAGGGATTACGCTCTGACGCTGTTTTTCATTTCCCCTCCGAGCGGATATTGTGATTGAAACTAATGCCAGTGTAGCGCGTCACTGGCTGACGGCTAAAGTATGGGGACACTCCAAGTTCTCGAGCGAAGCCCGTGATCCCGGTGTGTCACAGGTGTGGCTGCTGCACTGGTAAAGTGCTGCGTTATGCTGGGGTCAGAGGCAGTCTAAAGTTCTGAAAGTACGGGGTTTTTTTTTTTTTTTTTTTTTGGTGTTTATTACTTGGTGCTGTGAGACCTGGCTGGGCTGTACCCAAATACGTGTCAAGGGAACTTGGATTGCCCCCTTAGGACCATACGGCATGAACCCAAGGTAGATGTCAGACATGACGGTCAAAGCAAAGATGCCAAAGCAAAACTGCGAAAATGTTTGTATGTTAATTTTTTTATGATTCAGTCCAGGTATGGATCATTGTAAAAGTCGGTCCATGCTTGGATTAGTGTTATGATTGCAGGGTTTGTTTAATTCGGGTGAAAAAGAGTGATGTGTGCCTCCAGCCTGTGAGTGATGTTTGCTTGCCGTCTGTAGCTCGTTAGTGCGAAACACTGATTTGTGTTCCGGCTAATGGCGGATCGTAGCGTGACAGGTTTATGTGAAAGTTGAGGCAAGGTGAGCGGGCACCAGAGGCTGGTGGGCTGTTTATGGACTAACTCAGCCTCCAGCCTTGTAAAAATACTCTTCTTTTTCATCTAGAGTTTTATGAGCAAAAGAGCAACCCACGCTAATATTTCTTGTTTGCATTCTTTGAAAAAAATAAGAACATCCATCTGTTTTTTTTTTTCTTCTTTTTTTGTGTGTGTGTGCAATGATGTTGTATTCATTCTGAATAAAAATAAGCAACTGTCCAAAAAAACTTCTGTCAAAACACCGGGGAAAAATGCATGGAAACTCAAGGCAGGAGATGTCCATTCTGTCAGGTAAAGGTGCCAGGTGAAGGTTCTGATCCAAAATAATAATCATTTTGTCTTTTAGATGCCGGACACATAGGACTTACATGGATTTTGCACAAATATAATGCTGTCAGCTATTTTTTTGGGGGGATACGTATTATTATTATTATTGTTTTTTTGTTATTTTCATTATGAATACCTCAATAAAATTGCTGACAGTATTATATACGTGTGTGTGCGCACAAAATCGATGGCGACCCTTTTATCTTTTAGATAAATAGAGCGGTTTTATTAAAATCAGAGTACGCTTTATCTTGGCTTTTTGGCTGTGCTTTGACATTCGCGTGCGCTTGCTCACTGGTGTCTGTCGCTATCTGATGCTGACGCGTGTAGACTAATGAAGTAGCACCTATCTGCAAATGAGGTGACCGAGCGGCCCCGATTAAGCTGCGGAACAGGCCGGGCGATGTGTAACGTGCTATCGCGCATTTCCCCTTTTTAAACATTTAAACGGCGTGCAAATCGGGCGTTTATCTCCCGAGGAGATGTGAAAAGGGAAACGAACGTGCACGCTCTCTCCTGCGCGGAAAGGTCTTCTGTGGTTTTCCTCGCGCCGTTTGATGCTCGTTTGTTGGCACGAGGCTGCGAATCTTGAAAGTTTGCGTCCTACATTTTCATATTCTCCCTGCCTGGCTTTTGTTTTGTTTCTGAGACTCCGCTCCGCGGGACTGAAAGTAGTCATTATGCAAATGATTAACGGGCCAGTTGAAGTTTGAATTTGCGGCACTCGCGTAATTCCAGGCGTCCGCCGGCTTCCCGGGGACAGACCGTGCTGCTGCTTTCCAAAACCGCGTCTTCCGTAACACGCAAAAAAAAAAAAAAAAAAAAAAAACCGCAATCTCCCACGCCACTCCGTTCGCCGCTGCTTCCCGTCCGTGGGACAGACGCGGAAGTGACCGCAGGCCACCCTGTCGACGTCTTAATCTCCTGCTCTTTAATTTCCAGGATAATGCGCGTTAGCAGACCCGCGTTAGTCACTGTTGGCAGCGCTCTGTGAGTCTCTCGTACCTGCCGCCGTCCTTGCGTTGCCCGTGGCGCCGCTGAGTCACTTCTCGGTTTGGGGTGTGATTGCCAATTGCATCAGCCGCCGTTTTTTGAGTCTTAAAGTTGTGCCATACCGCTGCTTTGAAAAAGCCGTCCTCTGTCGTTTGATGGGAAAATAGCTTCTCGGCTTGATTGCGGCTGCCCTGAGATATTGTTTTAAGAGCTTCTGTATTTTTACTTGAGTTTAATAGGCATCTGCCCTGCACCAATTCTGATCTGTGATGGTTCTTCTCGTCATCTCAGTGTTGATTTTAAATGTCAGTAGTACATTGCAGTAGTTTGGTTAAACCGTATTCCAAGCAATCCCACTGTCTATCTGTTCTATCCTTTTGTATGTTTTATATATTTTCTATCCTTAGGAATGAACATGATTTTGCCAGTGAACATGAGCTTTTTCAGTGGCTAATAGCTCTTCAGACTAAATGCGTCGAGCGCATGCTTTTGTGCGTTTTCCGTGGTGTCGCAGTAATTAAGTCTCCTGTCAGGAGGCCGTGTAGAGCAGCTCAGATTAATTAAAAGCGGCCCAAGCTGTGATGCGTCTGTCTGTCGCCGGCTCATCTTCCAGAGTGACGGGAGATCTGGGCGCGCGCCGGCTGATGACACCTGTGGCACCTGCGCTCTTCCAGCTGCATACAGATGACTGAAGGCTCGGAGCCTGGCGTCTCTGCAGCGATCCGTTAAAGCGAACGGCAAACGCAGTCGGACCGCGAGCGCCGGATTAGACCCTCTCGGTTCAGTCTGTCCGTCGTAAAAACGGCAGCGTATCTGGCCGGGCGCTTTGCCGGGACCCTCCTTGGGGTCTGTTTTTTTTTTTCACGGTTAATGCGTCGGTTTTTGGAGTCTGGTCGTGTAGCGGTTTTCCCGATCCCGTCCGTCACGCCCGCCCCCAAGTCTCGGCCCGCGGCGATTCCCAGAATTCCGATTCCCCTCGCTTCATCGCGGCCTCGGTTCCATCGCTTTTACCGGCAGGCTCTCTCCGACAGCCGACCCCCCCCCCCCCCCCCCCCTTCCTGGCCGGCCCGGTAGTTTGACACTCGTTCGGCTGCGCATATTGTGTACTCGGCTGCGCATATTGTGTATTCGGCTGCGCATATTGTGTATTCGGCTGCGCATATTGTGTACTCGGCTGCGCATATTGTGTACTCGGCTGCGCATATTGTGTATTCGGCTGCGCATATTGTGTATTCGGCTGCGCATATTGTGTATTCGGCTGTGCATATTGTGTATTCGGCTGCGCATATTGTGTATTCGGCTGCGTATATTGTGTATTCAGCTGTGCATATTGTGTATTCGGCTGTGCATATTGTGTATTCGGCTGTGCATATTGTGTATTTGGCTGCGCATATTGTGTATTCGGCTGCGCATATTGTGTATTTGGCTGCGCATATTGTGTATTTGCGCATATTTGAATTTGGATACAGCCGTTCGGTGATGCTGCGTATATTGTGTATTTGACCCCTCCGAGTTACTTGGCTGTGCATATTGTGTATTCGGCAAGCCGAGATTCAAACCCACGGCCTTCTTTCTGTGGGTCAGTGCGACAGTGCTAACCACTATGCCACCGTGTCCGCCCGAAAATCTACATTAAGTGCAGTGATATTCCGCCTGGACCCGTTCGCATCCAACACTGTGCTAGTGCCCACCGTGGGTCAAGTGTCCCTCACCACGAGGAAGAGGCAGCTCTGGCCGTGATGTCACACGAGGAAGGGGTGTTTTTTTGGACAGCAGAGTCGCTCTCTGTCCCGTAGCTCGTTAGTGACTTTTGTGATTTTGGGCTTCTGTGATTTGCCCATGCCAGCTGTGCCAGTTTGGCAGGCTGAACGGTTCGGGGTGTCCACTGTCCCCTCATTACAACCGGGAAACTGAGCGGTAGAATAAAAGGTGGGGGGGCAGCTTGCTCCAAGCGATTCATGGGATGTGATTGCCAGCGTTTGCCCTCTGAAATTGACTGAGGACTTTGAAACAAGGGTGGTGGGGGGTTGGGGGGGATCTAAAATTTTGCCTGGGAATTTTGAGTAGTACTTAATCTTATATCCTTTATTTCTCATTGACATATTCAACTCAATGGGGCTTTTATACTTATCCAATGAAATACTCTACCCTTTTATATTCACAAATGAATATATGAATTTATATTCATATATTCATCTCAATGGGACTTTCCTGGAAAAATAAAGGATATTTTAGAGGATGTAAGAATAGGCACAGTAGACAGCAGACAAAATACTAAGAAAAAGGGGGGAAAAAATCTGACTTTTTCCCAGCAGTGAACTTGCGAATAACAAATTGGAGGGTCGAAGAATACAGATAAAATTAATTGTTATAACTAACAAGCCAAATTAACTACATGAACAATTAGAATTTGGTACAGAGTGGCTGTGTTGTATATCTGTTCATCGTCGAGTGATTGAGGTCGGATGCATTACAGTAGTTTTGCCGGCCCGGCAAATTCCGTTACTCTGGTTACGAGCCGACGGTAACCCTCGTCTGCAGAAGCACTTCAGCCACATTTTGTGAAGACGTACCGTAATAGTGTAAATCGCAAGCTCCTCGAATGGGAGAGCTGTTGTTTACGTGGCGCAGCGAGGCTGGGTGAACACTAATTCTGCGCTCGTTTGCTAGCAAACGGGGTCGCGCGGAGAACACAACGGGAGCTGTTTGCAAAAGAAAATCGTAACGGCGTTTTCCCAACTGTCAGCCGGCCTGCTCTTGGGCTGCATGGTGGATGAACGCTGCCGTAGTGAAGCGTCCTCCACCTCTCTGTCGACTCCAGGGTCTCAGTCTCTCCATCGCTGCTTTTATAAGTCTTTTTTCTATTTTTGGCTGGACCGCAACAGCGGGGCCAGCCCTGTAAACGTGAATGTCTGTGACTGAGTGACTGAGTGAGTGATGAAGTTACACCGCGCATGTCTGTGACTGAGTGACTGAGTGAGTGATGAAGTTACACCGCGCATGTCTGTGACTGAGTGATAAGTTACACCATTGGTCGGCCGGTTCGGTCCAGCCATATACTGTGCTTGAGAGTGAGAGTGAGAGAGAGAAATAGAGAGAGAGAGATAGAGAGCGGGAGAGAATGAGAGAGAGATAGAGAGACTGAGCGATAGAGTGAGAGGGAGAGAATGAGAGAGAGATATAGAGAGACTGAGAGATAGAGAGAGAGGGAGAGAATGAGAGAGACTGAGAGATAGAGAGATAGATGTGTCCACCGATTGCATCGTTGCCTCTCAGCCTCACACGTTGCTGAGTGTGTGTGTGTGTTTGAGAGTGAGAGAGAGAGGAAGAGAATGAGAGAGTAAGAGAGGGAGAGAATGAGAGAGAGAGAGACTGAGAGATAGATAGAGAGAGTGAGAGAGGGAGAGAATGAGAGAGAGATAAAGAGACTGAGAGATAGAGAGATAGATGTGTCCACCGATTGCATCGTTGCCTCTCAGCCTCACACATTGCAGAGTGTGTGTGTTTGAGAGAGAGAGTGAGAGAGAGAGGAAGAGAATGAGAGAGAGAGGGAGAGAATGAGAGTGAGAGAGAGGGAGAGAGAGAGAGAGACTGAGAGATAGATAGAGAGATTGAAAGAGAGGGAGAGAGAGAGAGACTGAGAGATAGATGTGTCCACCGATTGCATCGTTGGCTTTTAGCCTCACACGTTGCCGTGTGTCCCCTCCTTATCCTCCATTGATCCGTGCCTCGCGGCCGTTCCACAAACAGCCTGTAAAACGCGCGCCTCTTTTACGGCTGCAGACCCATCCGTCCGACACCGATTCCTCTGCGTCTTTGCTCTAGCTGTTATTTAATAACGGCAGGGTTGAGGAATAAAACCCGCCCTGCCCCCAGCGGCGTGCCGAACGTTAATGCCGTGGCTAAATCGAACCAGAGTCTGGATTAGTCTTCAAGCGCAGGCGTCTGGTTAGGGATTCTTCCGCTGTCTGCTGAAAAAGCGGTGATATATGTATTAATACGGCAAAGTGACAGAATAAATACCTCATCTGTTAAACGCATCCCAAAAGTTATTCAATATAAATAAGACATTCCAGATAACACAGGGAGTAAAACAGAGAGTAATTTTCATTTTGATTAGACCTGCGGGTTCGCCCGTGTCACCGGGAAATCAATCTCAGAGGCAGAGTCGGTTTTGCATGTTAATCAATCAGAGGGAGCCCTATCACCCCCCCCCCCCCCCCCCCCCCCCCCACCCTCGCAGCCAATCACATCGCAGCCTCTTATTCCTACCCTGGCACCAGGGGTGGCATGCCCGCCCCGACTGTGCCCATAAAATATTTTAAACACTAACCTCACCACCCACCAACAAGCCAGCACCCGCCCATCAGTCACTAACTGGCATTGTTCTCAGTTCAGGACTCAACGGTGCACAGCCTGAGAGTCGTTTAGTCTGTTCTGCATAAATCCCCCAAGTTTGAACAACCAGACTGACACAACACAATCACAAGGCAGTGAGTCAGATTATTTATTTATTTGCTTGTTTTGTTTTATACTCTTTTTTTTTCCCCCATGCTTAACACTCAACAAATGGTGGTAGCAGTGAAGGCAACATGGTGGCAGTGGAGGTCTTTAGAGATTTGCTTTGGGAAAGATTTCTGTTTGACTATGCAGCGTAGAAGCCAGCCTGTAAGCCCATGTTTGTGTTTGAGCATTAATGCATGAGCCCTGCAGATCTGTGATTGCTTCGCTTTGCTTTTTTTTTTTTAATAGGATTTTTCAAACTTGAAAGCTCAGCCTCTACTTTTTGCTGCCACAATTTTTCACTTAATGAGGAAGATCACATGATCCTCAAACTTGATTCCTTATTGGTTCTACACGTCACAAACGGAGGGTAATGGGCTTCTGGATGCATCTGTTCTGCACCCGACGTGCACTTGCAGACCAAATTGATTTTCAGTGAGCCTGCATCTGGTTGGCTGCAGTGGGCTGTACTGGTGGTCTGAGGTCACATTTGCAGTCACAGGCCCAGATGATCTAACCGTGAGTGATTGCGAAGGATGAGCTTTGCAATAAATGGAGGGCAGCAGATTGCTCCAAGTTTACAATGAGATTTATGTGACTTTTTCTGCAATATGCATAATTGCGTTCTGCTTCTGGGGAAATGTGAATATACTGCCTTAGATGCCAGATAGCGTTAGCTCTCGTACTGGAAGCAGGAATCACGGATAATGGATTTGGTCAATGGTCTGGATTCAATCAACATCTGTCCTTAATGCTGACTCATAATTAAAAACAAGTGTTACAAATGGTGTGGTGAGTTCAGCCTTCATGACAAAAAATTAACTCTGTTAAAATCGACTGCCTGTCAAGAGGGGGAAAAACAAACAAACAAAAAAAAACACTTCCAGTTGTTTGAAATTCAACGTTTTTGATTTAAGCACGGCCAACAGTTAATGGCTGCTCATCCTGAGAGATTGTTCATCCTGTCTGTAGATCTCCTCAGATGGCCCACCAAATTACACCCCTGCCGAAAAGTCTGCGAAACCAAAGTAACGCAGGGTAGCTGAGGAACCGAGGGCAGGCAGGGTCCTCCCACCCCCCTCTACCCCACCCAACCCCACCCCACCCAAACCCCCCCCCCCACGCCTCTCCATCCCACCCCAACTAAACCCCCACCCCCCTCTACGCCTCTCCATCCCACCCCACCCAAATCCCCACCCCCCACCCCCCTCTACCCCACCCAACCCCACCCAAACCCAAACCCCCCCCCACCCCCCCCACCCCCCTCTACTCCTCTCCATCCCACCCCAACCGAACCCCCAACCCCCCTCTACTCCTCTCCATCCCACCCCACCCAAACCCCCCCACCCCCCACTCCCACCCCCCTCTACTCCTCTCCATCCCACCCCACCCCCCCCCCCCCACCTCCCTCTCTCTGACTCATGGTGTCTGGGTGCGCTTTGCTCCTCCCACTGATGGCACTCTGACGCGCGAGCGGCGAGCCGCTCCCCATGCCGGCGGCCTGCTTTTGTGCCGCTGCGTGCCTACACAAGGGAACCCTTACGGAAGCGGGGTCCCCGTGCTTTTGGGAGGGGGGGGGGGGGGGGTGGGGGCTAACCAAGCAGAACCACGGGGGGGGGGGGGGGGGGGCTAACCAAGTAGAACGACAGATCTGAGATCACTACATCCTTTCCTCTTACACAGCAGCGAACGCTGACGATGTGAGCTGTGCTTCTTGCCTGTTTTTACTTTCTTCTCCTTCTCCATTTTGTGCAGAAAGACGGGGATAAATGTGCGCCCTCCCAAATCTTATCTGGAAAGGGCCGCTGTGGGTGCAGCTGTTTGTTTCAGCCCAGCTCTGTGACACCCGATTCAAGTAATTAACTAATCACTGTCGTTAATCAAGACCCTGATAAGTAGAAGCAGGTGTCTTAGTGCTGGGCTAAAACAAAAGCCTGCACCCACACCGGCCCTTTCAGGTTAAGACCGGACACCCTTGTCTTTTAGCTGACGCTGGCGACTCGAGCTTTGCTTCTCTCCTGTCTTCACTTCCCTTCTTCCTCGTGCGGCTCCACGCCCTGCCCCCTGACAGAGACGGATGACGAGCGGGGCCGATGACCAATCACGCGGGACTCCAGCACAGTTAATTGAATTCTTAAAAGCTGAGCCTTCTGGCTGGTATCTGGGAGAGTGCAGATTCGGCATCATCGTCCCCCCAACCCCCCCTCCCCGTCACACGGTCCGTTTGACTTTGGGAAATGATAATTGTAAAGGGGGGCAGAAGGGGTGAGATTCTGCCAAGTCAGACACATTCACCCCCCCCCCCCCCCCCCCCATCCTAAAATCGTACCGGATCTCACGTGAAAATGAAAAGGACATGCAAGTTATGCTACTTGAGGGGATGGAAGGGTGGGGTCAATCTACCCTCTATAAATAATAATAATCACAATCATAAAAATAATAATAATTAAAGGTCGTATTTCCGTCACGCTCGTCCTGGAGGACCACAGGCATGCTGGGACATGACCGCGCTGGCGAGGGCTAGCGGGGATGGCTAACGGTGTTCACACGGCCGCCTGTGACATCACTCACAGCGGTCCCTCAGCTTGTTAAAGCCCAAACTGTTATCCTTGAAATTGGAAGTCTTGTGAAAGACGCCATTAAAATGGATGTCGCTTGAACCACCCCGGAAACGTTGTGTTGCGGCTCTTCAGCACAGCACAAGGACCAACGTTCTGTCTCGAATATGGAAAAAGAATAATAATGATAACATGTCACACAATAGGTTTTCACGAGAACTGGAGTCATGAGCCGTTGTCAGACCTGCCGCCGTTTGTATGATTCTAAGCCCAACAAAGGACACTGTGTCTTCATTCAAATAACCCTGTACTTTTATGTTCACAATTCAAGGTTTGTTGTATTCAAATTTTTACTGCTAACTTCCCATTTTGCACCAGGTAGCTGTTTTGTCTGTGCATATGGCCGACAGCGGCTTACCTACTGTCAGTCATACTGTATGTTAAGAGCTACAAGACACATAAAATAAAATAAAAACTGCACATGTTCTGTAGTACAAATAACATTATTCGATTTTTGGCCGACTTTGATGAAGTTAAGGATCAATAGATTTAAACAAAAAACAAAAAAATCGTTTTAGAAAAATGTGTAGATTTAAAAAGCCACTTTTCGAGTATATATTAGCGTTTGAAGGGTGTGGTTTAAAATAAACATGAAGGTTCCTCTGCCCTCCACTGCACATTCGCTGAACCAAAACAATCCATGTTGTTAAGAGTAGCATAATGGTAATCCATCTTGATCTTACTGCTAGGACTATTATGTCTGACAGCATAATGATAAAGACTGGGCTCAGTAGGAACGGAGACCTTCAGTTCATCATCCAAGCAGTCTGATTCATTGCGCAGAGGGCAGAAGTTTAGCGCTGAAAAGCCTGCGCTGAGGAGTCCCCGTCGAAAACACCAGCGGTTTCCTCTTTAGCGATGATAAGACCTGACCCTGAATTTGCCTCCCAGAGCACAGTTTGCCTCATCGTTTAATGCAAGTACATCAAATCAAAGCTTCCTTTTTCCAAAGCGGTCTTTTTCACGGATCATCTCCCTTTGCTGTTGGGCTCTCTCTCTCTCTCTCTCTCTCTCTCTCTCTCGCTTCCTCCTTCCTTTCTCTCTTTCTCTCTGTCTCTCTCGCTGGTCTGCTCTCTGCTGCCACCCGCTGGCTGCAGCAGGCAGTGCTGTAGAGCAGCAGGTGTCACGCTGCGGTGGACGGGGGTGGGGGGGGCGTAGGCGTGACAGATGAGGCCTCCGCCGTTTCGTCATTTATCGGGGGGGGGGGGGGGGGCGCAGCGGGAGCACAGCCCCCCCCCCCCCCGCGCCTGTCACCTCCACTTCTCTCCGTTGCCTGTACATCACTCCCCCAGAGCGAGTCAGAATGCAGGAGCTCCAGTGACACAATCCCACAATCCCCTGCAAACCCACCGCCCCGTGTGGCTCATTCGCTCCTGCCCGGATTCGTCATTCGTCAACCTCCGTCAGAAACGGAGCGCTGCGTTTTGGGGGGGGGGGGGGGGGTTTGGACCTGCGGGGCCTGGGTTCCCTACAGCCCCGATGTTTGACATTTCACAGCAGGGCAGAGGCGTCACCTCAGTGGGAGGATGCTCCTCTCACTCAGTGCCGAAGTTACCCTTGAATTGGTGCTGCTCAGTGTTGGTTCAACTGGCTGCAGCATAGCAACATACCCTAATCATTGTTATCAATCTCATTTAAATTACATGTATTCCCAGTTCAATTTACTGATAACATATCGTCTTTGATAGCAATGGCAATCACCAGTAAGCAAGCACGCAAATGAAAATCTGTTGTTGCTTCCCCCAACGAACCGTCAAATCGGACGTCGGGCGCGTGCGTTGCGTCCTGTGGCTCCTCCTTTTTTTTTGTTTGTTTTTGAGTTCCGCCGCCGGTGATTGAAACGGGCGTCGAGGCCGAGACTGTGCAGACGGTGCCGCGCCGGTGCAACACGCCGGGCTGTTAAACAGGTGCACTGATTGCCGTGGCAGTCGTCCATCTCACGTGTCTTGTTCACAGAATACAAATATGGCTGCGATCCAGCGCCACTCAGAGGGAGCTGGGCGGTGTGGGGGGGGGGGGGGGGGGGGGGCAGGTGGGGGGGGGGGTAGTTGGCGGGCGTGCAGTAAAGGCCGCCCACATTAAACAGAAAAAAAAAGATCTCGATTGTTTCACGGCCTTCCCAGCTGTTTGCGAAATGTTAAGGCAGTCGGGGGGACCAGGGAAAATTTCCACACTTTGTGGAATGACACGACTGGATTTCAGTAACTTCGTTTCAGCCGTGAAAACGGATTGTGTGTTTATCTTTCACGGAAACGAGCCAGCTCGCTGGTTTCGTCTGGTCCCTTATATAGCCGAGAGGCGCTAATTACGTCCAAAAGCACTCCCTTTTTAATCTCCGTCGAATAACTCTCTAGTTTCTGAACGTAGAATCTTTTTTATATTTTTGTCATGCATGGGGGACTTGTGACTTTCAAATATGTGAAATCTACCGACATTAAAGCCAGGGCTGCGTTTGAAGAGCACACAAATGGTAAATGGACTGCATTTATATAGCGCTTTTATCCAAAGCGCTTTACAATTGATGCCTCTCATTCGCCAGAGCATTTAGGGGTTAGGTGTCTTGCTCAACGACACTTCGACACGCCCAGGGCGTGGTTTGAACCGGCAACCCTCCGACTGCCAGACAATCGGCCTTACCTCCTGAGCTATGTCGCCCCATACCTACCTTTTGCTATGTTTACACTATTTCGTCACCACGAGTAGTAGCTGATGAAAACACGTGCGGACCATGGAGAAGTCACTTCCTTGTAGTTTTACGTGCTTCTGAAAATAATGTTTTTTTTTTCAAATAATAGCCCTACCAACTAATTCATATCATATCCAGCCCAAAACTTTTCCTGATAGGGACATGTCTTGTGAAAAAAATGAGGGGTTGCATGAGGGGTTATCTATTAGATAAGTCTGTTTAATCTGTTAAAAAAAAAAAAAAAAAACTGAGGATAGTGAAAAAACATCCAAATCTCCCTGGGTCTCTAAGGGCTATACTCAGCTCCAATTTTACAAACTTGAAGGATGAATGTGCCATTGTAGTTCTAGGACTTCTTCATTAAATTACACCTACTCAGAAATTGTTCATGAATGGCTCAAATCATAATGAGCTAAATTAGATATTATTAAGGATTATTATTATTACATTTTCATAAGTGAAGTAACCTGTACTTAGTATTAGCTGTATTCATAAAAAAAAGATGTGAAATTGTCAAAGGAAGTGACAGCACCATGAAGAATTGGGTAGACATATTGCACACACTTATGAATATGCATTTGTCAAAGGCACCATTTTACGAACCTTCGCTTTTGTCTCAAGTACCCTTCAGAAATTCTAAAGAAACTCGGTGCTTTTTTTTTATTTTATTGCATTTGTGCTTAATCATCCACTGATCCCCACACATCAAACCGGCCTTAAAAGGACTGCAGCGAAAATAATAGTGTAGTGTAGTGTAGTGCCACAGCTGAAGCTCCTGCACTTGGAGCGGACGCAGGCGAACGCGTCCTCAGAACGCGTCTGTCTGCGGAATCATCAAAATCCCGAAAGCCTCGTCGTGGCGGTTCAATACGTGGAAATCAGTTCGGCTCTTAAAAGCTCTGCCCCAAAAAAAACGAAAGTGAATCGCTTCCGCATTTACGTCACTGCTATCGACGGCCGAGATCAACAACAAAAAACCCACGGCTGTTTTTTTTTTTTATGAGCTCGGTGGAGACGGGACCGGGCTATTTGCATAGATATGCAAATCCGCAGGTACATGTTAGCGCAGAGACGATGCTATCTGCCCGCGCGGTGCATTTATCCACCGGCGAGCCCGCTGTCTCTATCCGCGCTTTGTTCTGTCTGGCAGCCATGCTGGGTGTCGTGTCCTCGGAAGACACGGTATGCAAATCGGGGGGGGGCTGTTACAGCCTCTGTAGCGGTGGTTCCCCATGTGGTGGGCGTGCACCCCAGGGGGGGGGGGGGGGGGGCACAGAGAGATAACAGGGAGGTACGGTGGAGGTTGGTGCAGAATGGGATGGGGGGGGGGGGCTTAAAATGTCCTATTATCAAAAGGGGGGGGGGGGGGGGGCTTACTGAAAAAGTTTGGGGACCACTGCTCTGTAGGATGATTTGTGTCAAGGGAGGGTTCAGTTTTCGATGTCGTGACAGGTTATAATGGCATATAAGATTAGGACGACATTTGGTCTGTTTTTTTTTTTCCGGGTGAGCTCATTTTTTATTTCCTGTTTAACTTCTTCCTTCCTTCCCTTTGGAATAGCCATCACAGGTAGATCTTCCATCTGGCTGGACAGACGTGTGTGTTTGGGTGTGTGTGTGTGTGTGTGTGTGTGTGCGTGTGCATGTGTGTATGTGCATGTGTGTATGTGTGTGTGTGTGTGTGTGTGTGATAGTGTATGTGTGTGTGTTTGTACACACAAACTTGCAATTGCATTGAGAAGTAGAGCTGGACTGTGCATGCCACCTAAAAAGCCATTTTGATATTTGTGAAGTTCCCGTCTTTAAATAGCTGATTCGTGAAGCGGTTGTCAAGGGAAACAAAATGCCCGAGGCACCGAGATGAAGTGAGGAACGCAGGTACAAGTGTGATTTTAAAGACGCGTTCGATTCGTTAGGATTTCACACCGCTGCCCGCCATCTCCTTCAACGGCTTTAGAAATGACTGCTTTCTCCCGGTCCCTAATGTACTCTGCGGAACTAGCTTTGACTGTGAAATCATCCAACGTAGCTCACAGTGGACACAAGTGCATAATCTTGGATTGCAGATGGTTTGGATCAGAGGTTTTCGACCTTTTCTGATCGAGGGAATCCCATAGAGGTTCAACAGCATCCAGGGGACCCCCATCATAAGTGAAAAATGTATATTAAGAAAGAAAAAAAAAAAGGTTTATATAGTGAAATATTTCCCCAAATCTATATGTAGTCATTGCATATCAAGTCTGGTCAGGGACCCTCCTATAGGACCTTCAGGGACCCCCAGTAGTGCACAGACCCCCTGTTGAAAGCCCAGGGTTTAGATCAGCGTGACCCCCAACCTTGTTCCAGAAGATTTTTTTTTTCCGTGTAGGTTTTCACTACAACCCTAACAAAGCTAGAGATCTCATCGAGCTGCTAATTAGTAGAATAAGATGTGCCAAATTAGGGCTGATATGAAAGCCTACAGGACGGTTGATCTCTGGGCAGCCCTGCTTAAGATGCTCGTGATTATCACACGCAGGGTTTCCATACTGTATGTAACTGCTGTGGGAGAACAGCTCAAAGCAAACGGCAAACGCGTTCCTCTGCCTCTCCTCACGCACAGGGACCTCGCCCACGCCGCAGATCCCCCTGCAGGGGCAGTACCAGTGCCACCAGGGGCCCGAGATCACCATGGGGCAGAAGTGCGACTTCAGCGTGGACTGCCCCCTCGGGGACGACGAGGGAGATATGTGCCGTGAGTATCCGCTGCCGAAAAGTGTCTGGTACCGAAAAATTGGAAAAGTATCTGCTGCGGAAAAGTATGGAAAAGTATCGGCTAACGAAAAATGTAGAAAAGGACCCAGTACAGAAAAATATAGAAAAGTATCGTGTGCAGAAAAATATAGAAAAGTATCCGGTACTGAGAGAGAGATTACCAAACACTGCCATCATCTGAAGGCTCAGAGCTCAGTGGCCAGACTAGAGACAGTAGTTCTGTGGAAAAGCTGTTATGGGTGTGTGTGTATAGAGAAGTATCGGGGACAGAATAATATATAAATGTATTCGCTACCGAAAAATATAGAAAAGTATCCGGTACTGAGAGAGAGATTACCAAACACTGCCATGATCTGAAGGCTCAGAGCTCAGCGGCCAGACTATAGACAGTAGTTCTGTGGAAAAGCTGTTATGGGTGTGTGTTTGAAATGTATCCCATAGTGCCTTGCCTCAGCCGAACCGTGCTCTCTAGTAACACGGTGTTCCCTTCACATGTCACACGCATAAAAACGTGTTTCACCTTCCAGAACTCAGTGGGAACTGGTGGTACTGTGCTGAGCAATGTCTGCTTACTCTTATTGTGTGTGTCTGTGTGTGTGTGTGTGTGTGTCTTATGATGACGATAATAATTATGATACTGATGATAATGATGATTATAATTATTAATTGCCTGTCATAACAAGAAACTTTTTTGAATTGAGAGAGAGAGAGAGAGAGAGAAAAGCTGGTGTCAAGGCTGTCAGATATATTGTGGGAATGTTTTTTTAAGTCTGTTGAAAGTCTGTTGCAATACCAGTCTGATAATCCTGCAACGGAGAGCCCATAAATCCCAATCTAATTGCTTTTTTTTAATTGAAGTGAAAGTTCTGATGGTAATTGGTAGATGTTCGGCCATGTTAATCCGAGGTATAGCCATCCCTCCTGGAGGAGGTGTCTGGGGAACCGAACAGACCTCTTCCTCTTTAAATGAAAGTATGACAGCTTTCCACTCAGCATTTGTTCTCCTTGCACATTTATTCACTGTGCAGCTGAATCTCTCCCTCACATTCACACAGTTCATTTCATTCAGAGACGTAATTAATGATCCAGAGGGAGAGCCGGCCTATTTTAACTATAGGAGGAAATTCATGCCCCTGACACAAGCTATTCCATCATGCTGATGATTCTGTGCATCTGCCTCTGACAGTGGCAGCTCCATCTGTATGATCAGTGCCTTGTGTAAGATCAGTGTCATAGGTAAGATCAGTGCCATCTGTAAGATCAGTGCCACGTGTAAGATCAGTACCATGTGTAAGATCAGTGCCATCTGTAAGATCAGTGTCATATGTAAGATCAGTACCATGGGTAAGATCAGTGCCATCGTGTAAGATCAGTGCCATCTGTAAGATCAGTGCTATGTCTAACATCAGTGCCTTGTGTAAGATCAGTGCCATATGTAAGATCAGTGCCATCTATAAGATCAGTGCCATATGTAAGATCAGTGCCATTTGTAAGATCAGTGCCATTTGTAAGATCAGTATCATCAGTACCAAATTTGTGAATGACTACACCAGGATGCTTTATTGTCGGTGCTGTGTGATGGCGCTGTGCGGTACATGCGTAGGTGTTCTCCTGATGCTGTACTCAGGAAGGGGGACAGATGGTTCCAGAACAGTTTGAGTGCACACGTTTTCTCTTCATGCGTAAGCCGGGGATTCATTTCTGTGTGGCCTTTTGTTTGTCATTTATTACATGTATTTTATTCATGTATTTTCAGTTCTTTCTAATGGTAACCAAGTTTGATACCTCTCCTCTCTCTCTCTCTCTCTCTCTCTCTCTCTCTCTCTCTCTCTTTCTCTCTCTCTCTCTCTCTCTCCATTCAATTCAGTTGGCTTTAATGGAACATCAAGTATATTTTGTGCTTAGTATGTAATTCTGTGAAGGCCTTGCTCAAGCAACAGATGACAAAGAAGTTATGGTCAAACATCTTAGACCACCAATGCTGAACATTACCTTTGCTCTCTCCCTCTCTCTTTTATGATTATTATTATCATTGTTTTTGTAGTTTTTTTTTTTTTTTTTTACCTTTTTGTGCATGTGTATGTGTCTGTGAGTGGGCATTTCTGGTGATGTGGTGGACATTTGGGTCCCATTTGCTGTATTTTTCTGTCCTGAGGAATAAAAGGGGACCCAGAAGTTGGTGAACTTCGTAACTTGTTCTGTCTGTTTCAGCTCTAATTCATCTGCTGCTTGAGCCTATTTTAGGTTGCACATGGGTCTGGCCTGAATGTATTATGAAGTAAAAAAACGGGTTCAGCTTTTGTCAGTTAAAGGGAATTTATAACACTGCAGACAGTCAGTTTCCTTCAAAGAGATACCAGGTCGATATGTATACACTCACAGGCTTAGTGGCCATAAGTTCTGTGTCTCTCACTTCTTCACAGATATTTTGTTTCCCTTGACAACCGCTTCAAAAATCAATGATCAGGACAGTGAGACATCCAATTTCATCTTGTGGCAACCAATGAAAAATTGAGAATCCAACACTAAACGGTGGCAGAAGCCAACGGGAATCACACCTCCGCCACACCTCCAACACCCACTCGCTGTCAGACGCCTGCTTGTGGGGGCTTAATGGCATTGATTGTGTGGAAATGTATTTCAGACTTTTTCAGAATTCCCCAGCATTCAAAACTCGTTTTTTTTTTTCTCTCTTCCTTGTTAGAAGTTTGAGAGTACGTTCAGATCATTAAAATTAAATAAAGTTTGCAGATTTGCCATGTGTTGTGAAATGTAATGTTCTGGAGGCAAGGAACTTGTCCTTATTCAGTTACTTTTTTCATTAGTTAGTGGTGCGAGTGGTTTTGCTGATTGCTCCTTATATAAAGAGTCCCATCAGCAGATCTAAAATGGTAACAGTTTTATATAAGCAGACCCATAACTAAAAGAATACATCTTGGCATAGTTGTTAAAAAAATAAAAAAAAAAACTATGTGCAAAGCCTTACTTCTGTCATCTCTTCCATGTATTCCTCTAAAACTGGTTCCTCACTAGTGCTGGATTTGCAAATTGAAGTATTACATGTGGTTTCATACTTGACGTCATGTCAATAGGAGTTTAGTGTGAGATAACAAACCATAAACAGTCATTGTTTTATATATTTAAATTATTTATCATTGTAGTTTACTCACATGCATTAAGGGGGATAGTGCTGTGGTGTAGTCGGTCATTAAAGGTAATCTATGAATTATCTGTATTTTTATGTCTTTTTTGGGACATGCAATGCACTCTGACATGCTCTTCAAACATCTTCCGTCCTGAAGGAACGAGAAAAAAAGAGTATATTCTGTTTCTTTTGTGAACTCTCCGACATCCCCTCTGGATGTGAAAATGGAGCCAAAAGGTCTCTTTTTTTCACATTCAGCTTTTTCCTCCCAGACCCTTTTTCACCGGTTCATCAGTTTATCAAATGTTTTCTGGGAGTCCTTTTTTTTATTATTTTATTTTATTTGCAACAATCTTTCTGTGTCTCGCTTTCGTCTCTGGGCAATAGCTCTTCAGAAAAAAGGTGAACTGGCATTATTGCGGGGGCCGCTTTTTGCTGACATCAGATTGAGGGCCCGGATACCCATTCCGCTCAAAGGAAAAATCCCCTCACGTCGCAGGGGGACGAAAAAATACGGCCCTTCTGGGTTTTGGAGAGTAACCCAGCGCTTTTAAAGTGGGCCGGGAACGGCGGCGCTGATAAGTAAAGCTGTACGGACGGCACTTTGGTCCGACGGGGGGTTCGGCGCCTGGGAACGCTGTTATCTTCCCTCTCGGCCCTTTCGGCGCCGGCGAGAGACGCTCGTCGTCAACAGGAATCCATTTTTATGGCGCGAAGGTGAATTAGTTCCCTCTCTTCACTCTCTGCACCAGAGACGCCCAACTCCAAAGAAAGAGTGAGTGCAAGGGAGAAAGAGGGGCAGAGAGAAATGGTGGGGGGGGGGAGGGGGGGGGGGAAAAGAGAGAGCCAGGCAGAGGAAGAGAGAGGGACAGGAGATGATCTACGAGAGTCTCTTTATTAGCGATTGATATGTAATATCCTTATTTGTAGTGTAAACATAGGATACAAGCCAATACACTGTATCCTATTGCATTTTTGTTTGTAATATCAGCTCAGTATAAGTATATATAAGCGTATAAGTTATAACTGAGTTGAATTCACGGTTGCTGCAGACACTTGAAGTGAATTGAATTTATGGTGTCTGTGGGATAAAAAAAAAAAAGCTGTTACTGAACTGAATTGAATTGTGTGGTTGGGATTTTCTCTCAGACTCAGGTTATGTGGTGTAGGGGTCCCTCATCTCTGAAGCCCTGATTGTGTGCTGGGGACCGGTTCAGAGCCATCCACAGACGCGTCTCTGTCTCTGTCTCTGTCTCTGTCTGTGCACGCTCCAGCTCGGCCCTCTGATCCTCCGGCACCTCACATCTCAAAGTGCCATCCAGTGCCTGTCCTCCCTCCGTATTCCAGCTCTCTCTTTCCCCTATCGTCCCCTCCTCTTCTCCTTCTATCACCCCGTCCGTCTCTCTCTCTCTCTCCTCGCCTTTGCTCCTTTTCACTCACGGCCTCCCCCTCCCTCTCTTTCTCTCTCTCTCTCCTCCTCTGTTCGTTTCCAGCTCGTCTCTTTCCGATGTCAGAGCCGTTGTGCGGCTGTCAGATCAGCCGTTAGCCCCCTACCCTCTCTCCTCCCCTCCTCCCCTCATCCCCTCTTTCTCCTCGCTCAACCACTTTTTTTTTCTGTGATGCTCCACTCCTCCTTGTCATCCTGTCATTTCCCTCCTCTCCTTCCTTGCTAAACTCCTTTCTTTTCTCTCTTTCAGGTCAGTTCCTGAATGGCACCTACTGTTCGTTTGAAGATGGCGACTGTGGATGGAGGTCCGTATCCCCCAGAGGCCCCAGATGGAGGGTGTCCAGACGCAGCCAGGGGGCGCCACACCCAGCTGTCCTTCTTCAGGTGCTGGTCACGTGACTGTTAAAGAGAACGCAATGCTGATTGTTTATAACTGCAAGCGCAGTTTGGTATCAGTTAAGCAGAGGTGTGAACGTAGGACAGGATGGTACATCACTGTGACTGTATCGATGAATCTAAATATGCATCCTGTCATGTGTGTACACGTGTGTGTGCATATGTGTATGTGCGTGTGTGTGTGTGCATGTGCATGTGCGTGTGCGTGCGTGTGTGTGTGTGTGCATATGTGTGTGTGTGTATGTGCATGTGCATGTGCGTGTGCGTGTGTGTGCGTGTGTGTGTGTGTGTGTGTGTGTGCAGGAGCTGTACTGATGGTGGACAGTAGCCAGTCTAAAGGGCAGCAGGGAGCAGCCTCAGTGAGGAGCCCTCTGTTCCCCCCACCGCTCAGGAACTCTCGCTGCGAGGTGAGATGCCGACTCGTCGCCCATACGACCCAGCACTTCACCAACCCCGCACTGGGCCCATACGACCCAGCACTCCTCCAACTCCGCACTGGGCCCATACGACCCAGCACTTCACCAACCCCGCACCGGGCCTATATGACCCAGCACTTCACCAGCCCTGCACTGGGCCCATACGACCCAGCACTTCACCAACCCTGCACTGGGCCCATACGACCCAGCACTCCTCCAACCCTGCACTGGGCCCATACGACCCAGCACTTCACCAACCCCGCACTGGGCCTATACGACCCAGCACTTCACCAACCCCGCACTGGGCCTATACGACCCAGCACTTCACCAACTCCGCACTGGGCCTATACGACCCAGCACTTCACCAACACTGCATTGCTTCATAAGGTCCATACAACCCAGTGCTCCACCAACTCCGCACTGCTTCATAAGGCCCATACGACAGCTGCGACATCTCAGACCCCCACAAACAATTTAACATAAACCTTCTCTCAGATCAGCATCAGCACTAATTGCAATTAATCACGAACAAGGTTTTCATTTGCTTTTCAAATTAGTGCACTGATTTTTCACTTTCTGTAGAGTTTTTTCTAAACTTGGAGTTGTGTGGTGCTTCCCGGAAAGGCACGTACTCATTAGGCTGTGTGACCTTTGACCTCTGCACACCTCAGCAGCTCAGTGGGACATCGGTTTGAATGACAGGGTATAGTGAGCTCATGTTGTGATGGTGGGGTGGGGGGGGGGGGGGGGTTGAGGAGCGACAGGACGAAGGGAAGAGGGGAGTGTGTATGTGCATGTGAGGATGGCCTGATTGACAGATCACAGACCGCACCCTCCTGGCCGGGACGGCTGCCCCAGGGCATGCCTGAGGCGGCCCAGCTGTGCCCGGTCTCTGACACGAACCTGAAGAGACCGAGCCATCGCTCCAGAGTAACACACCCCCCCCCCTACATCCCCCCTCCTCCCCCAGCGTCCCCTGGCTGGCCTCCCCACCGAAAGGGAAGATTAATAAACTGTGCAGTTATTAAAAAAGCTCCGCTTGACGGTATAACAGTACCCTGTGAATGGGAGGCCATTTACATTGTGCCGATAGCATTTAAGGCTGGATCAATGCGCTAACTAGCCGAAGGTACATAAAAAAGAAAACCACATTCCAGCAAGTAAACCTTAAAAAAAAAATTCAGATTTTTAAAATTCTGACCGATGTTTGACCCCGCAGGTGCGGTTTTGGCTGTGTTCCGGAGGCTCCCAGTGGGGGGCGCTGTCTCTCTCGCTGGCGGAGAACAGCACGGGCCCAGAGAAGCTGCGCAGGCTGTGGCACGCCGGCGCGGAGGACGACAGGGAGCCGGGCTGGAGGCTGGTCACCGTCCCTCTGTACAACCTGACAGACTGGTACGGCCTGTCTCAGCGGACCCTGAAACAAAACCGTCTTTACGCACGATAAGTGCTATATATAGCTGCTACCGTATTACGTCATTTATTAAACGACTGTAAACGTGTTATAATTTCACTAATCAAAGAGCTGAAGACTCCGCACAGCTCACCGCTGAGGTGCAGTCGCTGGAGAACTAGGAGCAGTCTTTTTTTTTTTTTTTTTTTTTTACATTTAATACCGCTATATTAATAAATGCGGTAATTTATCACCACCTCCTCCTTTTCAAATGCAAATTTTGCAAATAACATTACCTTTCTGAGATAACCCCCACCGCTTTCACGCCGAAAACTTTAATGAGTCCCACCGGGTCGGGCTCAGGAAAGGGGGGGGGGGGGGGGGGTATCGCGGCACATTGAAAGCCTTCCACGAGCCCGTCCAATTAAAGCTGCAGACTCACCCATTCATCCAGGCTTTCCTCCAATCAGCCGCGGCACTTGATTCGTGGCTTGGAGAGCAGAAGGGAGAGTGATAAAAAAAAAAAGTGCCGGTTTTTTTTCCGTCGCGGTGCCCCTGATTGGGATCTCCTCTCTTTTTATTGGGGAGGCGCGCTGGGCGAGCCTCGCCCCTCGCCCTGAGAGGGTGATTACAGAGTGAAGCCTGGCGCCCTCCTGCACGCACGCGCGCGCGTGTGTCCCCGTCGGAGGCTTTCTCCCGATAAGGGGGGGGGGGGGGGGGGTGTTCTCCGCCCCGGCGCTGAAGATGAACGTGCAGGGCGCATGGGGTTGCTCACGGCGTCGGGGGGAAATGGGCGCGGGCGCGGGCGACGGCTGTCTGTCGAACGCCGGCGAACGTTTCGTTTGCTCCTCTGAACCGCGAGCGGAACGGTTTGGTCGCTCTGCGGTGAGCCAGAACAGCGGCTGCTGGTTCTGCTGAGGGCGGAAGACGTCACTTTTGTCTGTCGCTTTGGATAAAAGCATCTGCTAAATAAATGGAACGCAATGTAATATAATGTTACATTGTGTAACAGGCAAGGGTGTCACAGTGGGGGGAATAGGAGGTAGGGGGGTCAAAAGGTCGGGCCTAAAAAGTTTGCTTTGGTCTTTTTTTTTTTTAAGGGGGCCCACGGAGACTGCATATGCACAGGGCCCAAAATATCATACTTTCAAACTTACAAACCTTTTTAAAAAAATTTTAAAAACTTTTACATAGTACCATACGGACAGCTGGAAAAGTACTGAAGTAATTCAGACTCAAGGCCATAGCCTTGCTCACAGCCATTGTAAGACTGTGTCCTGCCTGAGAATCAAACCTGCAACCTGCAGTTTACTTTATCCACGCTGTGGATAGTAAAAAATAAAAATAAATAAAAAGTAAATAATTTAGATATTACAGACCTGTGTTTCTAGCAGTTGCAGCTGAAATTTGCTGTGCGTGGATTGTACTGGTCCTTCATTGACGTATTGGCTCGGTGAGTCACTGGCACTGAGTCTTTGCTGGAGGTTAACATGTCACACAGTTAAATCTTCTGTGTTACTTCAGCTCTCACAGTTTACGAGTTCACACTTATTTAGTTCTTCATCAGTCTAATATGAGGGCAGCGGCCTAACATTCTGACTGGGGAACCGTTACACTCACCAGTGTTTCTCAGGTGGTTGCAGGTACGATTCCCAGGTGGGGCACTAAAATTGGGCCATTGAGCACGGTACGTTTTTTTTTTTCGGAAGATGGACTCTGGGTTCACTGGGGGACACAGCGAGGGATGGAGGACGGAGTGCAAAATCGGGGCCGTCCTCAAAAATACAACCGGCACCCTCTCCATAAAACAATCATTGACCACGGGAGAACATTCAGCACTTTCCCCAACTGGTTTAATGCCCCAGTAGGTTTCTCAACATGGTTCAGAAGATCCTTCCTACCTGAGGCCGTCCGATTACCAAACAGGGATACTCAGCGCTACAGAACTTTTATATCTGCACTTTTATATCAGTTTTTTTTTTCATCTGTTATGATGAACAATACTGTTTTGTTTTTGCTATCGTGTGTTTTTATTGCTTGGTGCCTTTGAGTTTGGTGAAGGAGTCTATTTCCCTTTGGGGATTAATAAAGTGTTTCCCATCTCATCTCAAAATGTAATGTCAGTCAGTTAGTAGCGGTGTATTTGCTTTGCCTGGTTTGGGTCATTGTCTGTGGGAGTAGGTTAATTCCCCCCTCTACCTCTGACAGGTTCTGGCTGCAGTTCGGCACCAACAGCGTGTTCGGTCGAGGGTCCTATTTCAAACTGGACAACTTCTCTCTCAGCATGGACTGTTTCCTGACATGTAAGTACCATGGCAACCGCATCATAGCAACAACATCGCAACAATGACCACCTACCTAAGTGTACAGTATGCTGTATTTGGTGGGCTCACTGATTTTCTAGCTTACTGGTCTATGCCATTTTATGTTAATGCATTACATGTAGAATGCAGAATACAGTTTATGTAACTGGACATGTCTTGGAGGTGAGTTCAAGGGTTGGCTTCTCCCTTTTTTTTATTTTTCATTTTCATTTTTTTTTTTTTAGAGTAACAGCTGCAGTCAGCTCCCCTGCTGGGCAGCCAATAGGGCCTTTCGCTGAATCCAGTCCAGCTCAGGTCCATTTCCTGAACGTCAATATACCTGGAGCAGCAGGTCGAGATCCTTTAGCGCTCCTCGCCTTAATCAAGTACAGTAGAGCTAATTGAGGAGGTCAATCACCGACATTAAGGGCGACATTATCTGGCAACCCCCCCGCTGAGGTCGAACCCTGGCGGTGAGAAAAGACAACGGGAAAGAGGGATGAGGAGAAAAACGGAGAGGGGGAGGGGTGAACTTGGAAATCGGCTCTGCCAAGTGGTGGTGGGGGGGGGTGGTGGTGGTGGGGGTGGCAGAGCTGGGGGATCATTAAGGCAAACGGGCCTAGATTAGACCACTTAAACCCATTTACTTAAGGAGTTGGAATGAGCTTCGGAGCGGGGGTGGGGGGGGGGGGGGGTGAGTGGGGGGAGCTCTATAAATCGTTGTCTATTTCTTAAGCACGACTGATTTCGCCTCCTCGTTCGCCTGGTTTGATTTCTGGCTTGGCGGAATCTGCAGAGGATAAATTACATATGGGCTGCTCGCGAACTCTAATGGTGATGAGGGAAGAGGAATGTAAGGGGCCTTTCTTTGTGGGAAGACCAAGTGCATTTAACATAACTTTGCATATTTCTGATAGTGATAAATTCATGCTTAATATTCATTGGCCCACTTGGCCTTGTAATAACGATGTTATTAGCGACCGCTAATTAATAGGCCTGTGGTTGCCTCCTTGGCGTTAGTCAGTGCTGCTGTTTCTCTCGTTCAAACCGTGAACATTGCCCTTCGTCTGGACCCTTGGCCTAATTGGCCTAAGGACGGAGTGTAGCACAGTGGGTAAGGAACTGGGCTTGTAACCGAAAGGTCGCAGGTTTGATTCCCAGGTAAGGACACTGCCATTGTACCCTTGAGTAAGGTACTTTACCTGCATTGCTTCAGTATATATCCAGCTGTATAAATGGATACAATGTAAAATGCTATGTAAAAAAAAAATAATAATAATAATTGTGTAAGTCGCTCTGGATAAGAGCGTCTGCTAAATGCCTGTAATGTAATGTAATGTAATGTAATTCTACCCTTAGCGTTTCTCTTCTATTCTAAATTCGCAACCATTTTCCGAGCGGCGTGAGCGTCTTGTGAGGTCATGTGACTACGCTTCTGCATTAAGGCCCTTCTGTCGTCGGGGTGTTTCCTGTGTCCGCGGCAACAACGCGCGAGTCCAACAACGAGCACAAACGGCAATGAGCTTTTACGATTTGCGCAGTTTGTGTTATTAGTCTGTTTTTTTTAGTGCTGTGGCGGGCGATTGGGTAATGATCTCGGTGATGTTCTACAAAGGCTGAGATCGTAGAGGAAAAAAAACGAGCCGAGCTCTCGTCCCTCTGGCTCCAGGCGGCAGAGCTCCTGAGCGATGTGTCTCTCTCTCTCTCTCTTTTTTCTCCTTCCCCTCGCTGTTATAAAAAGGGCTTTACTCACTTCTGCCGCACTATAAATATTTATTGACCAACAACTCTCCCAAGCACCGCTCCAGATGGAGGCCCTAAAAACCACCTTTATCTGTTATCAGAAGCCCGAAACGTTAACATCCAGGCACTTACCGTATTCATTAGGAGCGATGGGCGAGACGCTACACGGCTACGTTCGCGGTATCGGGCAGATGCTTCCCCCCCCCCCCCCCCCCCCCCCCCCCCCCCCCCCCCCCATGGTGACTTATGCAGATTATGCTTTTTTTCACATTTAATTATTCATTTAGACAGCTGGGCGTCTACTGAGGCGATTAGGGTTACGTACCTTGCTCAAGGATAGGCCGGTGTCCCGCATATGGGACTCCCACGTCCCGCGCAGTAAGGGTGCCCGGTGTTAATTCATCGCTAACCGAGTGCATGAGAGGCCGACAGGGACCATATGTGCTCTGCGGGAGGCGATTTAACGCTGAACGCTTTTACTGTGTAAAAACTGAACGTTTTTACCGCGTAAACCCTGGAACCCTGAGCCCGTTATCCTAGCCGCTGTGCTACGCCGTTGCTGCTGAGCGCTGTATTCTCAAGCGTCTTGTTCTTCGCCGTTTCCCCCTATGAATCCTCTAATCCTTCAGCTCAAGCCCTGCGCGGTGTGGACTGTGCCATGTTTGACTCTCTCTCTCTCTCCCATCCGAGTGTGGCTTGCTTGCTTGCTTGCTCGCCCTCTCTCTCTCCCAGTATGTTGGCTTATTTGAGTTGTCACATCTTATATGCCAAGAAGATTATAACTCATCCGTGCACACGCACGCAGATCTGATAGATACCCTACAGACTTCCGCACCTCGTGTTTTTCCTTTATTTTTGTACTCGTTTTTGGTTAAATAAATTAGTATTTGCCCTGTAATTTTCCTCGTGTGGTCTCCCTCTTTTGCCTGGGCCTCACGAGCCGAGGTTGTAGCACTTCCTAAACGAGCAGATGGCCTTGGCTTCTTAGAGTTATCGTTACCTTTCTCTTTTTGTTACCCTGTTGCCTTTTATTTTTTAATGCGATAGCTGAGAATTGAGATCGGTTGACTGAACAGCAAGCTAGGTTAAGGCCGCCAGGTTTCGCTGATTTATTTAGATTTTGCCAGTTTTTTTTTAATTATTTGTTTATTTATTTTTTGTTTTAAACGCTTAAATGCTTCCGCGTTGCCAGACACTGGTAAACATGCCGGTGGCTGCTTTGCGGAGATGACAGCTGCTCGGTGCCAGCGGCCCCGCGGCGCTCAAACTCCCCTGTATAACTTCTGGGGAACGTATTTGGTCGCGGAAATGTCGCTCCCAGGAATCGCGTGTGCCAAGGCAGCATTTGGCCTGAATAAATCACACTGGCTGGCTGATGAGCGTGTATGGAAAAGCCAGACGGTAGTTATGCCCCGTCATTTTTTTTTTTTGCTTTTTTTTTTCCCCCCCCTAAGATATATGCAAAGATGGCGGGGTGCTGGTCGGATTTACGAGCGATTCCCCTTTAAGTTTCGATTGTAGCAGTGCAGACCCTCGAGAGTGGTGAAGCTTTCCTGTTTGGAAAGCGTTTACAGCAGTGTGATAAATCCATGTGGATATATGCCTGCATGCTGTGCAGGGGCTGTGGGGCTTGCTTCTGTTATCTGGTTCCACAGTGCTGATAATGACCAGTATGTCTGTCCCCAGCAGTGCCTGTGTGTGTGTGTGTGTGTGTGTGTGTGCCTGTGTGTGTGCGTTTGTATGTGTTTCTGTGTGTGTGAGTGAGGTGAGTGTGTATGTGTTTCTGTGTGTGTGAGTGTGTAATTGTATGTTTGTGTGTGTGTGCGTGCCTGTGTGTGTGTGTGTGTGTGTGTGTGTGTGTGCGTGTGCATACGTGTGTGTGCATGTGTGTGCGTTTGTATGTGTTTCTGTGTGTATGAGTGAGTATGTTTGTGTGTGTGTGTGTGTGTGAGTGTGTAATTGTATGTTTGTGTGTGTGCGTGCCTGTATGTTTGTGTGTGTGTGTGCGTGCCTGTGTGTGTGTGTGTGTGTGTGTGTGTGTGTGTGTGTGGGTGTGTGTGCCTGTGTGTGTGTGCGTGCGTGTGTGTCTATGCATGTGTGTGCGCGTGTGTGCATATGTGCGTGCCTGTGTGTGTGTGTCTGCGCGCGTGTGCACGTGTGTGTGTGTGTGTGTGTGTGCGCGTGTGTGCATGCTGAGGTCAGCTGAGGTCTCGCAGGGTTGTGTCTGATTCAGTGCATCTCAGCATGCGAGCTTCTCCTGCTGCTGTTCAGTTTAGGAATGAATCCTTTAAGGCTCGCTGGACCAAAAACACCCGAAAAAGCTCACAGAAAACACCTGCTGAACACAAAGCAACTGCACAACGGGAGACAGTGAAATAGGTTTGATCTTGCCTTAGAAAATACAACAATAGTTTATCAGTAGCACTTGGGGGGGGGGGGGGGGGGGGGGGGGTAACCAGTGGAATGAGAATAAGGAAGTGACAGCGTGATATTTTATCAATATCAGGAGAGCCATTTATTCTCCTGGCCTTATCTCCTGTCTCCTGTGTTTTGCTGTTGACCTGGACCACATTGCAGCTCTCTCAGAAATTACAAGAGGGGCATTAGTTCAGGTACAATACTCATTATTATGACAGTTATCCATAATCGTAAACACGAAGTCCATTTCACACAGTAAGTATTGGCTAGGTCAAAAAGTCATGACAACTAGAAAGAGGCATGACGACAAGATATGATCGACCTACAACATCAAGATAATGGTACGAGTGCAATATAAGTGCTGGATGAACATTCAAGTGCACATCAAGTGCTGGAGGATCAAGATAGGAGGATACAAGCGACGAGAACGATTCCTAGATTTACATTTTTATTCGATAAGTAGACTATACTTGGTGTACCAAAGTGTCAAACTGACACATCTCTTTTGCTGTGCATGTTAATATCTTGCTGTGACCTTCCCTAAGTATCGATTCGTATCATATATCTCAGTCTCCTTTATCTCCATGTAAGCACCATAAATGCTGGCTGGGTGATTTCCTGTTGTATAACGCTACTTTCACAAGTCTATGCCACGAGGCTTTATTTCCAGCTGACAAATACAATCAATTATTTCTGCTGCGCAGCACTGAAGTCCTGACCCCGCTGTTTTGTTTTTGTTAAAACAAAACCCTGGTTAATGCATTAGCAGGGGGGTTTTAGACAGACCTAGCCAACAACATCGCAGGGGTTCTAAATATGTATCTCCGTGCTTATTTACGAACAATGCACTGCCCTCCCTGCGGGCGTTCAAAGGCGAATAATAAATATTTATTCTTGCTGCAGCTGCGCATAGCCAGACGGGCAGCTGGCTCCACATTTAAACATTCGGTACGCGGTCGTGTCCCAGTACGATCCGTGTCTTGTTTTTTTTGCGTTTTTCGCAGTTCGCTTGTTCTCCTTGGAAGCGGAAGGAGAAATAAGGAAGGAAATAAATGTGTCCCGCTAATTGGAAGTGAGTATAGCCACGTGGAGAAATTAGAGAGCGGCGCTTTTTGCTGGATTTCCTGGAAGTCAACACCTCCTGTGTTACTCAGACGAGTCTCTTGGGTCAGATTGCTTCGCCGTGTCTTGAAGTGCTTGTGCGGGGCGGGGCGGGGGGGGGGGGGGGGGGGGAGCATAGTGTCATCTTTATCGCTGGACCACATACTGTAGTGGGCTCACTTGGAGGTAAAAAGGAGGGTAGTAATGGTGGCAAACCGAATATATGAAAATACCACTGTTTATTCTAACAACAGAGGGTTTTTTTTTTATATATATAGTTTAAAAAAATATATATATTTTTTTTTTTACTGTGAGGCGGACCAATCGACTTGTAGAAAGGGTAGTGAAGGGTGAGACTGAAGGCTGCTGGGAGTTTAGGGAGCTGGAGAGTCCTGAGGTTTAAGAACGGGAGTTGGGGGGGGGGGGGGGGGGGGGGAAGGGGGGGGGGGGGGGGATGAGTGTTAATGACCGATGGTGTAGAGGTGAGCCCTCTGCTTTTGGGGAATGGGGGTTTAACGCTATGGCCCGACGGTGTTTTGGTGAGGGCTGAGTGTTGAGATTCAGAGCAGGCTCTGAAGGTTTGAGGCCGGGGGGAGTGAGTTCTAATGGCTGACAGTGGGGGGGGGGGGGGGGGGGGGGTGGGAGTGTGGATTAGGTGTTTGGACTCTCTAATCCCGCGTGGTAGGGATCTGTCTGGCAGCTCTGTAAACCGACAGTGGCAGCAGTGGCTGATGTGCTGTAGCCCGCTGCCCCGGGTGGAGTCTCTGCTCGCGATGGAGGGAGAGCAGCGAGACTCACACTAAACAGCAGGAGAATACCAAGTCTCTGGCCTTTACACAGCCACCAGCCACTGCACGTCTTTAGTGTGTGTGTGTGTGTGTGTGTGTGTGCACGTGTGGGTGTGCAGGTGTGTGTGTGTGAGGGTGCGTGTGTGGGTGTGCAGGTGCGTGTGTGTGCGGGTGCAGGTGTGTGTGCGTGTGTGTGAGGGTGAGTGTGTGTGCATGTGCAGGTGTGTGTGTGTGTGTGTGAGGGTGAGTGTATGTGGGTGTGCAGGTGTGTGTGTGTGTGTGAAGGTGTGTGCGTGTGTGTGTGCAATCAGGTGTGCGCTTGTGTGTACGTGCGCGTGGGTGTGTGTGTGTGTGTGTGTGCGTCTGCTCTCTTAAAGTAGAGAGTGAAGCGCTTTTGGGGATAAGTGTCCCTCAATATAAAATATATTGTTCTGTTATTTTTTCTGCACCTCATACCTGTGTTTTGTACTGGGGGAATTGTCTCTGAGGTTTTCCACCTGTCATTTTGAGGTCCTACACAGCGTGATTAAATTAAGCTTAAATTAAACTGTAACTCAAACTGTAACTGAGGGGTTAGAACTCACTTCGTTCTGGGCCGAGGGGAGGAGAGAGAGAGGCGAGAGAAAGGGGTTGCCGTGGGAGATGGTGGTACCACTACGGGGATGATTGGATTTTATGTTCTGGGGTGAAACACTTGAGGATTTTGAGTTGCGTCCTCCTGCCAGGACGACTCCAATCATTTCTGCCGTATTAAACCTGGATGACACCAATTTCGAAAAAAAAAAAAAAAAAAAAAAAAAAACCAAAAAAAAAAAAAACTGCCGCGGCAACAAGGAGATAAAGTGAAACGGCGGCAAAAAGGATTGCCTTCCCCCCCAAAAAAATAAATAAAACAAAAACGAAAGTGAGCCAAAGCAATAAGAGAAGGAGCCGAAAGCAAAGAGATCCCCCAGCCCCCCCCCCCCCCCCCCCCACCCCCGCTATAACTGTCACAGCTGGTTTGCCTCTTCCGCCTCCAGGAAGACTGACTCCTCTAGGCCTGTAATTGAAGTGAAGCGATGGATGAACTCCATGCCGCCGGGACGCTCGCTAGCGAACGGGAGGGCCTTCGCGGGGTGTCTCCCCACCGAACCCCCCGTTACGCGATCTTACCGGGTTGTGATGAACGACTTCTTCTTCCGCCAAGTGTGGCGGTGGGGAGGACGAGTACGAGGAAACGGGGCGTTTTGACGGTGATCAAAGAGAAGGGGGGGAGGCGGGAAAAAGCTAGCGTTTTTTTTTTTCCACCGCCTGCCCCCTCCCCGTAAGGCCTCTGCATCAGGATGAAATGGAAAGGTATGCTTGTCTTTTTAAAACGGGAGAATTAGCATAGTGTTAGCAGAGCATTTGAAGTGGGCTAACATCACATTAGCAGATGGTTAGCTTTAGCATTAGCAGAGCTTTAGCAGAGGGTTAGCACCATGTAGGCAGAGCATTAGCAGCATGTTGCCTTGGGCATTTGCAGCAGTTTACACAGTGAGCAGCAGGCAAACAGCACATGTGCAGAAGTTGTGCTGGTTGCTGTGTTGCAGGAAAAATAACCTAGCTTTAAGAGGTGGGACATTCACAGCATCACACTTCAAATAATTGAGGGGAAATCTTGGTACAAAAAATAATATAGATAATATGGTTTAAAAAATATACTTAAAATCCACCATCTTCTATTTATCTGGCTCCTGCATGTGAAAAATCTGCCAAATTGGTCACATCACATGACCAGAGTAGCCACACCCTTTCTCAATGTAATACATTACATTATAGGCATTTGACTTAGGCAACTTTTTTTTATTTTTTATATAGCATCCAATTCTACAACAGTATATATACTGAAGCAATGCAGGTTAACTACCTTGCTCAAAGGTACAACGGCAGTGTCCTACTAGGGAATCAAACCTGTGACCTTTAGGTTACAAGACTAACTCCTTACCCATTACGCTACACTGCCGCCCATGTAATAGCCACAGGCTGTAAGAGGTATGATTCACATGTGTAGTTGAACAAGGCATGGAGGACAACCATACTGTAGAAAAATATGATTTTCTTGACCTTCCACTTACGGAGTAAAATGCAACATAAAATTAGAGGGAATTTCCCCTTTACAGTTGTAGAATTTGTTTCCATTCTTAACCCTTTTACAAATTACTGATATTCACAGAAAATGGCTTCTTTCAGAGAAGCCATTTTAGATTCTGAGAAACGTCAGTTTTTGTCGAATGAATTTTGCACCGTTAAGTGTTGCCCAATTAAAAAATGGCAGTACTGATTAGGACGAACAAGGAAATACAAATTTCCATGTAGTTCTGCAATATCAAGTTACTTATTTATTTTTCTCTCTTTTTTATTTTTGCGTGCGTGGCATTTATAAACATTTGCCCACGATCGAGAAACACTTACTGCCTATTGATTCCGCATACTGTAGAAACACGGCGCAAAGTGGCTGAGGAGGTAGGGGGGGGAGTCGCTGCCTGCATCTCATTTGCACATTCACTCTCCTTCGGACGCAGACGGTCCTCCAGGCGGCCGTGCTTTCTGTCACATTTGCATACGCCGCGCGCGTACCTTTGTGGGGGCGGAGACCAAATCTCTCGCCGCTCTCTATCCGGAGGTGACACCGAACACGGCTGCACAGACCCATGGGAAGGCATCCTATTTACTGTGACATTGTGGAATGAGGAATGGAGAAGTTTTTTTTTTTTTTTTTTTTTTTTTTTTTGCGCATACCCTAAAATAGCAGCGGCCTTTTTGTTTTATTTTTTTATTTTTTTACTGCATTACAACAAGGGCCGTTATAAAGATAAAGAATGCGCAGGTTGAGTTTTTTTTTTTGGTTGCCATGGAGAAAAAGGTAGTTACCGTCTTGAGAGCTTTTTTTAACGTTTCTGGGAGCCCAGCGGGAGGTTTCGAGAAATATTTGGGAAAACCCTTCCGCCCGGATGACTGAAAGCTATTTACATATCACAAGGAAACTCGCCGGCACTTCTCTGTCAGACTCTGTGACCTTGAGGAGCCGGAAGGAAGGGCGCTGCGGTTCGGGCCACTTGTGGGAACGTGTCCGAAATGCAAACCGGGGCCCTCTGACGCCCTTAAGCTGATGAAACGCGCTCCTCGTGAGCCTGAACCGGGCTGCTGAGGTTTGCCGCGGGAACAGGAAAAAGGCGTCCTGGTACGTTCACCCTCACGTGTGGGCATGGCAGTGGGGCCGTTTTTTGTGTGGTGGAAGGGTGCCGTTACTACTCTGATACCAAGCATTTGTAATTACATAATTGCCAGAGACATATCGGGGAGTAGAGATAGGCGTCAGTAGAGCGTATATTGAGTTAAGTGGGGGAATTTGACGAACTTCAGCTCTGAGGTCAGGTTTGAGGTACAGTCATGCCATTGACTTCTAATTGACATTGGCATTGACCTGACATGCATGTCTCCTGGTGTGGGAGGGAACCGGAATACCTGGAGGAAACCCACGCGAACACGGGGTGGACATGCAAACTCCACACAGGGAGGATCCGAGCCTGTTGGGACTCGAATCTGGATCCTTCTTGCTAGGCAACCACCGGGCCACCGCACTGCCAGCCTGCATCCCACATCCCGGCCCGAAACACGATCAGAATTCCTTCGGAGGCACGGAAAGTTCCGGCAGTCTGCGCGCCCCTGCCCCCCCCCCCTCGTGCTGTCTCTCCGTCTGCTTAGCAGAGGGGGCGCGGCGAAGCGAGGACGCTAACGCAACACGACAGGCCGGCTACACGGCCGATCCGTCACCGCAGAGCTGTCCCACGGGTTCGACAAAAACACCCCGGCCTCCTCGGCCTGTCTCCCAGCTGGCGAGGGGTGCGTGCGTCCCACACCAAGGTGATTTATTCATTGAAGGACCCCGGGACAACTCGCCGAAACGCGGAACGCGATTTTGGGGAAAAGCCTACGCAGACGTACGGTAGGGCGGACCGAAGCTTTACAAATGCGCCCATCTGTTCTGGTGTGTGTGCTTTGAGTTTCAAATCAATCTCTCCTTTTGTTTTATTTCTCAAACACTTAGGAAATTGATTTTATTCCCCTAATAAAACTGAAAATGTTTCCCTCTCTTCGAGTGGATAAATATGTTTAACGATGGCATTTTAAATAAAAATGTATTTTTTTAAATTTATTTTTACCTGTTTGAACAATGAACAAGTGGGTGCTCCTTATGACTTGTAATAGCAGTTAATTAAGCTTGCTATTCAAATATGGATTTGAGCTCACATTTGACCTGGCGGGGCACAGCGCAGACATCCCTCAGGGGATTGCCTGGATCCCTTGAGGCCAGTTTGCCGTTAAGCGATCTGTGACTGTTGCCGCCGGCGATTAGCACATTTGATGGTCGTTTGGAACAACTGTTTAGTGTATGCTAGAGCGAGGGCCAATTTGCTTATCAACAGCGCTCTAGATCAAAGTCGAGCGATAGTAAAATGTTCAGGGCAATGTAGCGATATGCCTCAGCCAATCATACGTCGCGTAAGTGTAGACTGGCGTTTACTGCTGCGTACGGGTTTACCAGCCCCAACCCTACCAGCAACCCTGCAATAAAATAAATTCCATCTGTTCAAAATGACCAGTACCTGATAAAAAGCCATTAGCTCGGGGCCCTCGCCCTGTCTCAGCTCAGGAATGTTCTGTTGCCCCCACTTGACGTTTGTTTTGTTGCCCCCTCGCGCTCCGTGGGCTGCTGGACGCCCTTTCCGCGATCGGCGATAGCATTCCGGCAGGTTCCGTTCAGGTTTCCGTGAACCCCGGCGCTGAGGGGCGGCGTCGTGCCGCCGCAGCCGCCGCTGAGCCGCCGTCGGCCCGCCGGGCCAGAAACGTGCTGTGCCTCAGCTCTCAGCGTCGGCAAGGAGCGGCAGGCGCAGCGGCGTGCCGAGCTGAATAACAATCTGCAGGTTCGGTAATTGGCGGCGAAATAAAGGGGAAGGAGAAGTAGCATCCGGTATTAAACTGACGTCCGACTTTCAGCTGTGAAATTCCTGTCTTGTTTCCCAGTAAAATGAAATTTATTTAAAAAATAAATAAAGTAAAATAAAAAAAACGAGGTTAAAAGAGTGCAGGGCTGGAGAGAACGGGCCGAAATGTGCTGCGGAAATGTAATCAAAAGATTTAAAAGATTAAAATATCTTCCGCTTTTATGAGAGAGAGAGAGAGAAAGAGAGAGAGAGAGAGTTAGCAGAGTTGGGCAGTCTGGGATTTGGTTATAAATATTTGAATGAATTTAAAAGTTTTCGCAGATGCATATTTTTATGTGCGTGCTTGTCGTTGGATATATTATGCGCTGCGTTTCTGAAATGACAAGGGCTCATAATGCGCTGAGGACTCCCAGGGTAAACAACCGTTCAGTCAACCCAGACTGCTGTTTTTTCATTATTATTTAATAATTTTTCTACGCGCTCTTATGAATGTGTTTCAGGCTTTGTGAGCAGGAACAGCCGGAGGATTCTGCTTGCATTTCTGTCTCAATCACGGGGCGTATTTCTGCCCATCTCGGCATTGCCTCTCGAACCCTTGTCTTCTGGGGCTGTTGTTCGCTGGCGCGTGATTTATCGCCGTTGGGTGTCCGCGTTCTCCTGACGCCGGGCCACACACAGCTGGGTGGTTAGCGGCGTCGCGATTAGGGCCCTGATTAATGGAAGAGGTCAGCGATCAATCAGCGCGCGTTCCCGTGACCTTACTGCTGTTTATCGCCATGGCTACGGCCACTCCGGCCTCTTATCTCTCTCCCCCCCTCGTAGGGCCTCTGATTCTGGCGTGGCCCCGGACGACCCCCGGGCGGCCCCGGACGACCCCCCCGAGCTGCGCAGCCCCGACACCCGTCCTTCGCAGTTACGCTGACACGCGCCCGGCCTGTCTGGCGAGGCGGCGTTGTTTTCGCCCGGGTCCGAGCGAGGCCAGGAATTAATTGAGCGCGCATTCCTGTGCCTCTCCCGGCCGGGGCTGAGGTACCGCCGCTGAATCCTTAATGTGGATTCTGCCCCAGATCTGAAACCCGCTCCCCCCCTCCCTCCCTCCCTCCCTCCCTCCCTGACGGCTTTCGCCCCCGTGACCTCAAACTTACCTCATCCCCAAACTCCCCCCCAAAAACCCCCCCCCCCCCCCCCTCCCCCACCCCCAACCCCCCCCCCCCCCCTCCCCCACCCCCAAACCCCCCTCCCTCGGCATCCTGCTTCTTAGCGCTGCCAGGCACGTCTCTGCAGCGTCTGCTTTAAAACAGGAGAAAAATAACCAAAGTGGAGCGCCCCCCCCCGCCCCCCCAGCCCTTCCTAGCTTCTGACCGTCTGCACCAATCGGACGCGGCGGCGTTCACCGATCCGCGCGCACCTTTCTGCACTTTCTCCCCCCCCCCCGTTCGGCCTCCTGTCACGCAGAGCCGGGCCAGCTGACAGCTCGCGTGCTGATGCCAGGCGTTTGCCAGCGCGGCTCAGCACTGTTCTCCAGACGCAGATTTGCGTCTTGGTCAGGAGGCGGAAGGCGATAGAAAACACCGCCGATATTATCGGGACTGTTGCAGTCCTGTGGGTGGAGAGGTCCGAGTGCATCTTGTTGTTGGTGGTTAATTTTTAATAATTCATGGACCCTGTGAATTGTTTTTGTTTTGAATGCATTTTTTGTTTATGGTATGGTTTTCTGTTATTGAGTCTTCTTCTAATAAAAACAGGACACATAGCAGGTTTGTATTATCCCGGCACACTTCAGGGACCTGGGAACTGCGGCTGTAAGGATAGGCACCAGCCTAATAGAGGATGACCACTGCACCATTTTGGAGGGGAGGCACGTACTGCGCAGGCAAGCGTGTGGGCTGATCGATAATCCGAAAATATCACTGTCGGGGTTGCTGTAAGGGGGCGGGGTGGGCAGGTGGGGGTGAAGTTAGGACAATTCTGAGGGCATGACTGACAGAAGCCCTCAAAAAATATTAGAACATAGGATTTTCTGGGATGGTGAGGACCATTGTGGGATCTTTTTATGGGGACCAAAATCCCTGGTGGAACCCCTAATCACTGTACACCCCCAACACCCCCAAACCCACCTCAGATTCTGGTGAACCTACCCCCCCTACCTCCTCCCAGCAGATCAAGTTGAGTGGCTTCCTACCAGCTACAGATCTACAGGCAGATTTAATTGCGAAACTGCGCTGAATCTTTCAAAAAATTGTCAAAATACGCGTCGGCAGTTTGTCTCACCCTGCCCTCTCTTCGTGAACAGTTTGTCTTACACCCCTCCCCTCCCAGTTGACAACTTGTCTGGAGTTCCCCAAGCAATTCCCATCTCCTCATTTGCGGTCTTCACGATGGTGATAATTTGTGTACATACATCACCATGCAAAATGGTTGCCATGGTGCATGTTATTTGCACCCCGATCACATGCAAAATGCATTAGCAGCCCAAGCTTGGTTCGGGGTGGGGGGTGGGGGGGAATTGAGTTATAATTTGAATTGTGAGTCAGATTGAAGCAGCGCTGCCTTTTTTTCCCCCTCCTTTGCCTACAGCCAATGGGGAGTTTCCGCCCGTGATTACCAACCAGAACATCAGGATGACCTCGTCGACCCAGAGAAATATGAGTGACAACAGAACCTTGACACCCGAGCTACTGGACCACTGTGAGTGACTCAGCTCTTGACACTCGTGCTATAAACCTGCTTTCCCTCTCAATTAGTGGGTTATATTTAATGTGTTTCAGATGCACACACTCACACACACGCACACACACACACCGCTATGGAGGTAAGGAAAACTGAATGGGTAGCCTGTATTAAATCAGAAATTGCAGAGCAAACATTACACCTGGCAATATCTTTTTTTGTTTTTGTTTTTTGTTCTAATAGCATGTCACAGCGATACCATGCTGCTAATATTTAATGTTTGATAATGGAATCTGATGTAGCGCTCTGTGAAAGCATGTGGTCTTATGAAATTACAGTTCCTCGTGAGGACCATTTTTGTTTAATTCAAGGTAATCCTTCTTTTTCTAAACATAGTCATCGTCTAGATCCACTTTCCTATTTTAATGCGTGGTGTTTATAATGATAATTGCCAGGCACTATGCTTTCGCTGGTTAATGTTTTAATTTTACTGCTGCTTTCTGAGCTCCAATCCTGCTCAATGCTGTATTTATATTTTTAAATTGTATGAATGGGGTTGCAACCCCGAGATTCGTATATCAATGTCTTGTTGCAAATTACTGTATGTGGTGATACATTATTTTCATTTGCTGCAGTATAATTATAAATACAGTACAGTGCAGTTGTGTTTTACATATTGAGTAGAATTTAATTCAAGAAGGTTCTAGAAAGCCTCGCTCATGTGCCCTGAATCTTATGAAGAGGTCTTGTGCTTCCACTGCAGTAAAAGTATGTCAGTAAAAAATCATGTAATAGGATCACTCACACAGATCTTCACAGTTTTTGTTGCCTAATTTGCATCACAATGACACCTGTTCTGTTGCCGATGTGAAGCTAATTGACGAAACACCTGGCAAATTCACCTTGCAAAGCAAATCAGGCTGAATTGAATGTTATTTTTCTAAAATGTAAATGGACAAGGTTATCTGTCGGGACCTGTCGCTTTTCCGTAATCCACGCTGACGCTTAGAAGGCATTGTAGCATAATGGTTAGGGGACTTGTCTTGCAACTCCAAGGTTGTAGGCTTATTTCCCAGATGGGGACACTGCCATTGTACCCTTGAGCAAGGTACTTCACCTGAATCAGTTCAGTAAATATTCAGCCAGGTAAATGCCTTGTGTGTGCATGCATTCATACAATATTGAGCTGTATAAATACACTGCGTATATACATATATGTATGTATATATATACATATATATATATATATATATATATATATATATATATATATATATATATAACTTTCATTGGCACAAGTCTGGTCCTCATGTTGACAAATGCCAATAACAATTTGCCAATGACTCCAAAGGCAATCAAAGGCCAGAATCAAATATATATGTGTGATCTATGCAATTAGCTATATGTGTCTACAAAATGCCTATAATAATAATAATAATAATAATAATAATAATAATAATAATAATAATAATAATAATAATAATAATAATACATATAATAATATATTAATATATAATGTGCTATACCCCATGAGAGACATTCCTGCTTCATTTATTGCATCTTTTTTGACAGATTCCAACATCAGTCTGACAAAAATATGATTGGTTTTGATGTGTTTTAAATTTCGCTCTTGATGGCGTTTATGGCCTCGCAGAACCAAATGATCCAGCCCCAGGGGAAATACTGGCAACGCCCGTCTCTAATGTCTAAGAGAGACCTGCTACAGTAAAGCCAGCTGAGAAAGCAGGCCATGCACCTGAAGCTTCAGGACCCTGCCGTGTAGGTGTCCTTTAAACTTACATTAGTATTTAGATATTAATCAGACACTCTTAATCCAGAGTGACTTACAAAAGTGCACAATACCAAGAGTCAATACCAAGTCATCAGTATCACAACTGATAGCACTTATCAGTATATAAACCTTCAACATAGAAGATAAAAGCCATAGCAGGTACAAGAGGGATATTGGTAATGCAATGGCTTAGAGAATGTACTGCTTTGCATAGAACATCGATTGGAGGACACAGTGTTATATGTAGCATAGATGTAGTTAATGAGCCTTTAATAAATGCAGGATTATTTCAGTTCAAGGATTATTTCAGCCAAGACGTAGTGTCGAAAGGCGTTTTCATCGGTAGTGGAAGACGTTGACTTCCTGAGTCCCTTTTAAAAAAAGTTTTCTTTTTGTGCCACCACTACCTCACCTCTTGAATTTTGGGGGGTTCAGGCCTGTGTTTTGTGACAGCTCTCTGTAAAAAAAAAAAGCACAGTAGAAATAAAATAGATTTGGTTTCATTTGTGAGTCCAGGCCCGGTGTTTAAGACTCAGTCGGGCATGAGTTTCAGTTATGACTCACGACCAGAGGAGAGATAAACAGAGAGCCAATTTTCCAGAGGACAGAAGAAAACACTCCATTTTCTTCTCTCTCTCTCTCTCTCTCTCTCGCTCTCCGCTTGTACGTTAGTGAAACAGAGCTAGTCCGTCATCCTGTTTTGCTGAATAAGGCTTTTAATAGATGCAGTGTTTTGGGAAGAAAGTGGGAGGGGGGGAGGAGGGGGACGTACATGGGATGCTAATATAGACTGGCGTTCTTCAAAACCTGTTCCTCGAGAATGATGGGAAAAAATAAAAAAAACTCGGATTGACGCTTGCGCATTTCGGGTCGATACGGACAGTAACTCGTAGCGCTGCGGTGAAAGAACCGCCTTTTGGATTCTGTGCGGTTGCATAAATCAGGAGCTCGTTTGCTCGCTCTCGCACAGCGCTCCACCGATGTTTGTGACATTTTAGCCCACGCGCTCTCTCTCTCTCTCTCTCTCTCTCTCTCTCTCTCTCTCAGACTCTCTCAAGCCCTCATCAATTTGGATTAGCGGCTAATGTGCCGTTTAGTGTAACTTGTTAGGAGCGAGCGGGGGATAGTCCCGTCCACACTTAGGCGGCGTCCCGTTGTTGTTCTGTTATTGTCGGGGCTGTGATTGAATATGAATATGAATATGAATACCCCCCTTCGCCCCCCTTCGCCCCCCCATCCACTTTTCAGCAGTCTGATCGTGAGCGTAGCGGGAGTTTATTAGCTCTCTCGCTGAAGGAGATAGGAGACTGATCGCTGCGCAGAGCGGAGGAGGTCTCTCACATGCATATTCAATTACAAACCCCCCCTCAACCCCCCCCCCCCCCAACCACCACCACCGCCGCCTCCGCCAAAATAGGACGTTCCCCTGCAGGCCCCGGGACGCGCGCACTCATTTCTGTCAGCTGACAGCGCCCGCGTTCGCCTCGTTATTCTCGCTCCCGCTCGTAGCGGTGGCGTGAGGACGACGGCGGTGGCGGTAAGGTCGCTGAAGGGCCGCGGCGCGCCGCGCCACCGGTCCCCTGCTCTGTCCCCCGGGGGGGGGGGTCCCGGTTCTGTGTTCTGTGAGGTATTAGGCCTGGCTGAACGGTTGGCTGATTTTGGCCCCCTGGGTGTCGGCCCCCCTTGGGCGAGTCGTTTACGCGGTAACAAACGAACGCGTGCCCGGATTGCTTCCGTTACTGCCACTCCCTGGATGACCCAGTGCAGCTTTCCTCTTGACCGCTCCAAAATTAAAGACCCCTGTTTGTATGATGGATTTGCACGGACGCCAGATTTGTTTTGCACTAGCATGCTAACGTGCTAATGCTACATTAACGTGCTAACATGTAGAACTTGTTTCTGCACACTCCCTCCAATGATGGGATTGATATTAACAACCCAAGTGCAATTTTTAATAAAAAGATATGTGTCACATGAAGTGTGAAGCCTTCCTGTGCATAGAAAAGTTATTTCTTCTTTAAACTTATCTGGGATTTTCTTTTTTTACATTTTTTTTTATAAGCAGTACTTTCATTTAGAATGAGTGCTTTGTTTCATTAATCTACAAGTTAGCATAATTGCCTATTTAAAATTTTTAAAATTTTAAAAAAGCAGTGTAACTTTTTTGATGGGGCTGTGCTTAAGTTATGGTTTTTACTGCTGTTAGTTGAGGGTGAGCTGTGCAGTTTGGATGGGAGATTGCTGTCCTGTTTCTTTATTTTCTCTGCACTGATGCACATCCCAGTCCCCCCCCCCCTCCCCTACCAAACCCCCTCAGCCCCCATGGGCTCAGTCTGGGGAGAATCAAATGCAATCATTGCGGGAGTCAATCACCCGGCTCATCCTGTTCCCCAGGAGCGTGTGAGCGTGAGCGGTTTTTTTTTCCCCCCGCCATTCCCAGTACTCACGGGAACACGGTCTTTATCTTGCTCCTCCCCTCGCTGAGCCTCCGGTCGAGTCGCCTCGCCGTTTCGGTGGAACCGTTTAAGCCGAAAAGGCTTTTCAACAAGTTACTTTACAGATTCTTGTGCCGGATCCCCCCCCCCCCCCCCCCCCCCCCCCCCCCCCCCCCCCCCCCCCCGCCCAGGACATGTTACATTAAACATTTGTAATTTTCCCACCATTTCATGTCCACTGCTCACCTGGTACCATCAGAAAAAGGTGGGCAAAATGGATAAAATGCTTCCAAATCGTCTTGACTGCTATGGATATTAAGGATGCAGCACAGAAGCAGGTATTTGACATTTTCACCATTCTGGACACTGGAGGAAGCGGAAGACTTTTCTCGAAAGGGATACATTGATTTTGAAGTTTTCAAATTCAGACAGTGTGCACAAAAGCAAAATTAAACGTTTGGTGAATTTCACGTGTGTTTGCATGCTCTTGCCAACGTCCTGCAAATTCGCAGACTCTGGTCCTCAAAATAGACGTCAGATAATCCAACATTGTTCATCCAGTAAACTCAGACAAAACAAATTGACCGATGACAAAATGGACTTACCAAAACTGCTCAAAACAGGACGGATTAATGAGGCAGCTTAACTCCAGGCACAGGAAATGGAGAAAACACTTAATAGCAGTAAAATGGGGCTGCAGTAAAAAAAGCCTTCTAGCTTTGAGCCACAGTGTAAAGAAAATGGGATGTGCCTCTCAGCAGCTTGATGTGAAAAATATGTTTTAACTGTGAGGGATCATTTCCTCATGAAACACAATGTCCCACTGTTTTGTAAAATCTGTTGAAAATGTGAAATCACTTGCCAAAGAGTGCCACCCTCACCCAGACCATGGACTACAATCCCTAGAAACTGGAGGTTCTTCAGATCCTGGTCTCAGTGCACTTCGACATGAGTGTGACGATCAAAGACGAACTTACCTTCACACTGGGATCCAGGAGTGAACCTGGATCCAGGCCTCCCTTCCATAGCTGCACCGAGGCAAACCATCCACGTCAGTGGATTACTTCTTGATGTTAAATTCGCCAACAGAGCATCTGTAAATGTCATGGACTTTTGCGCCTTTCTGTCTTTCGCCCGGTCATAATACTCTCCACAATACGACTATTAGAATTTGTGCCCATGGCTCACACACACCACTTCCCATGCGAGAACAGTTTCAATTGCAGCTCACCTGCAAGGGGAAGGCCATTATGTCCACCATTTATATTGTGAACGAGACTGCTGTACCGGTCATCAGCTGCCAGATAGCTCTTGCTCTGGATCTGGTGTGCCTAGTGAACAGTGTTGGCAGGGCAACTGTTTTTCAAGAGAAGTATCCTGATATCTTTTGAGGTATTTGAGGCAAACTGAAAGGGACATCTGGTGAAATTACACGTGACATACTGTGGCTGTTTCATTCAGGACCTTACCACCACGATGCAGCCCCTTCAGAGAACTGATGAAGTACGACCATCTCTGGGAGTGGGCTGCTCAACACCAGTCTGTGTGCGACTCTTTAAAACACAAACTCAGCAGCAACCTGGCCGTGGCCTACTTCAGCCCCTCAGAGGACACTGAGGCTATCCTGGATGCTAGCCCAGTGGGTCTGGGTGCAGTTTTGTCCTACTTGCATTGCCTACAACCCTGAGGAAACCCAGGGCTGACAGCACCTGAATCAGACCTCTGCTTATATGGCAGCAGACCCATTGTCCTGGCATCCTCTCCATCCATGTGTAGTAGACATCACCCATGAGGGCCACCAGGGGCCTCGTCATGACAAAAAAAAAAATTACTATGAGAAAAGGTCTGGTTCCCAGGCATTAATGAGCAGGTTGAAGACCACATGAAAGACTGTCTCTTCTGCTAAGCAGTGACTAGCTCAGTGGTTCAAGCACCATTACGGATGGCTCTGCTTCCAGCTGCCCCTTGGACTGATGTGAGCATTGACTTTTGTTTTAGGCATGGTCACGTGGAGGAAAACAAGTTTGTTTAGATTAGGGAGGAAAACATGCTTATCTGACTCTCTAACTTCCAACTCGGTAATGATGCTCCTGTGAGTACGGGTTCGCATATGACTGGAGTGTGCTGAAATAATAGGCAGCAGACCCTGGAGAGCAAGACTATCTACTGCTGCTGGGCATTCATCTAATTATTTTCTGACATTAAGACCTTCTATCTGAGCAGGTAATGGTGCTGCTCATCCGGGAATCTTGCAAATAATGGTTCTGCACCATGAAGAAGGGACTTTAACCTGAAAAATATGTTTTTGTGAGTACCAAATCCTACGGCTGAAGCAGGAAGCCCTAACTAAGGGTACTCCATCTGGTAAGTGGAACATCCAGACTATGAATAAATATCCCGGGCTATGACCCCTCTATTCTTTATATGAAATAACACTAGGATCTATCTGGACGCTGACTCAAACAGCTATCCCAGAGCAACTGCATTTCTGGCTTGTGAACCTATCGGGAGGTAACCCAATTACACTGTTACCCCAAAACCACATAAAAGGCCAATACACCGATTGGTCCGTGCAGAGATGCACACTCCGGTCAAGGTATGCGAACCATGTACTTTAGATGCACCGTAAAGGGAAATTGTTTATAATGATGCAATGTGACAGGTAGGGATAAGTAAGGATAAGCAGTACTGACAATGCTGAAAGGTAAGCATTTTATCAGCAAAACAATACAAATAAAGACTGCTACTCTATAAGAAGAGAAAAAAAACATACATCCAGTAATATACACCAGGTTTGTATTTGGGCTGTTGGCGCTCCAATGGGATCCACTTACACTTTTGTCCCTTTCCTAATGGAAGCTACCTGTTGGTGGTGATGGATGACTATCCACGGTTTCCAGAGGTTGAGCAGGTGTCCACTTTGTCAGCTGGGGCAGTCATTCTGAAACCGGATTAGATTATCTCCTCGTTCGTTTGGCATACCTGCAGTAGCCATAACAGATAACGGTCCTCCGTTCAATGGAGAACACTTTTCTCAGTTTGCCTCGTATTCAGGATTCCGTCACAAGAAAATCACACCTTGCTGGCTGTAAGAAAACAGGGAAGTGGGATGCCCTCATGCAGACTCTATGAAGATGACACCGCGTTGCCATAATGGAGAACAGGGATGTCCAGCAGGGCCTCAGTTGCATTCTTTGTCTTTACGGGGCCACCGCACTGCTCCCCTTAGGAAACCAGCAGCCGCAGCTCTCTGTCCAGCCAGCAGCTACGCGTCAGACTTCCCAGTCCTCCCGTTTCACATGCTGACAAACTCGTGAGACCCAGAGACACGCGGGCCGAGAGGAAAATGAGAGCCCGTCGCGCACCCCCCCCCACATTAGCCGTTGGTGATTGGCTCCTCTCTCTGTGGCTCCTGACTCGCTGGCAGATTCCCCCAGAGCCCCTCCATGTCACACCAGGCTCCAAGGGACAAGTGATTACAGCGCAATGTGGTCAGCGGACAGTGACAGGGAATGTGTCCCATTTGAAATCCCCCCCCCCCCCCCCCCACCCCCCCGCTGGGCACTGTATCGCCTTGCTAAGTCCCTGTGGCCCCGGTCCATTTCAGACCCCTGCACCACCCCCTGGGACACCCCACAGGGCATCGGTGCTCCCTGAGGCACCGAACAGCCTGCGTTACCCTCGAAAACCTCAACGGTCGTCAGTCGAGCTGAGTGCTTTCAAGGCTTCGTCCTGGACTGACCGTGACGGTGAAAAAAACAAATCGAGAAAGAATTATAAGGTGGAACGACAAGAAAAACATTGACTTTTTTTTTGTTTTGGTGCCTGTTTCTCTTTGTGTTGTTGATTTACATACTTAAGATGCTCTGCTATAAGGTTGAATGTGATGTGTTCAGAAATACAGTTCTGCACTGTTAGTGCACTCATACTTTCCGTATGCATTGATATTGTCCCTAGACAGCTATAATTTATTCATAGTTAAGCTGTTTGTTCTTTTTGGAAAATGAGGAAGGATGCAGTGTTCAGAATATTTGGGTTACACCTTAACTGTCCACTTTTGATTCATATTATGCATGCGCCTTGTCAAAATGGTGGTCGAAAATGACCCACCCGCGCCAGACCATCTGTGATAAAGCTTCTTCAATTAATTTTAATTCATAAAACAATATTTTTCATGTAAAAACATGTCACTCATCAATAAATAACTGTTTTCCTACTTCACAGCCCAGAGAGACTGTGTTTCTTCAGTGTACACCACTTGTTTTTTTTTTTATTTTACAAAAAAAGCATCATAATTATTTATACTTTTTTTTTGTTGCTGTAATGGATGTGTGGCACTGAACTTCGATTTTGACTTTGGATTTCATAACTGCAGAGTTAAAAAGGACTCACAAGACAGTGTTTATAGCCTGATGGCATACTACTTTCATGAAAATATTAAAAAGGCTAGTGATTAACTTTTTGTAATGATGGGAATGGGTCACTCCAGGAAAAGTAATCAAAATTGATGCTGAAAAAATATATTTTGGCGGTTTTTCAACTCAGGGTGGAGTCATTTTTGACTCCTAGGACAGCAGGACGGACAAGAGGAGCGTGGCATGCTGGGATAGGGGGACACAGGAAGAGAAGGAGGAACAGTGAGGGAACGGAGATGGGCAAGGAAGACTAAAAGAGCCTTTATTTGCATAAACGTCCTGCGAATTTCACCCCAGAATACACCCACAACAGAAGTGTAGGGAGTGTGTAGGTTTCTGGAGGGGGTGAGCTCCCTGGAGCGGTGGAGGCTCCCCGCGGGAGTGTGGGGCGGTGGTGGGGGGGGTGGCGGGGGGGGGTGGAGGCCGGCGGAGAGGCCCGTGATTTGTGTCCCTCTCCCCGCTCTGTGTTATTAGACCGGCACCGCTCCCCCGGGCGCACATCTTAATGAAAAATTGAGGCAGATTTATAGCGCCTCTCAGGACATATATATTGTTTAGCCCGTTAAGTGCAGAAGGGCTCGTTGGGAAGGCGCGGGGCGGTCGGGGAAACAGAGTCCAGTCGATCGCCGGGCAGTCGGGCAAATGAGCATGAGGAGGTGTTCCAG
>CM045883.1:7066305-7098805 GCA_025169545.1 Anguilla japonica | reverse complement strand
GCGCGACTCGGATCGCCCCCGGACGTCCCGCGTCCTCCGCCTCCGCCCCGTGGAAAAAGAAAAGGGGGTTTTTTTTTTTTTTTTTTTCCCGTGACTCTTTCTTCATTTATTTTTTTTTTTTGTCGCTGCTCTTAGCTCCGTTCTCAGCTCTGTTTATTATTCGCTAATCACGCGTCAGTCTCCGGCGTCGTGCATCGACCGGAACGCCTAACGATCCGGCGGGACAGGCCTCCGGGCGCCGTGTGGCCGCAGCGAGAGTCGGGCGGAACCGAAGGATTTTCTGTCCCCGGATGGCTCTGTTTTTGTTTTGGAATGGATTTATCTGCACCCCGCACCCTCCCCCTCCCCTCCCCCCCCCCCCCTCCAGTTTTTTACGCGGCTCGCTTTCACCGCACAGAGGAGCAATCGGAAAGGCACTTAGGCCAAAATAGAAACAGTTTTTGGGATTAATTGAGCGCTCGCATGAAAACGAGAGTGCTGGTCGGCTTTAAATAGAAAAGGAGCTGCTGGCCATCAACTCAGCAGCTGTCCTGCAGTGACTAGCTGTCTTCTGATATCCCACGTGTGTGTGTGTGTGTGTGTGTGTGTGTGTGTGTGTGCTTGTGTGTGCGCGTGTGTGTGTGTGTGTGTGTGTGCTTGTGTGTGCGCGTGTGTGTGTGTGCTTGTGTGTGTGCTGTGTGTGTGTGTGTGTGTGTGTGCGTGTGTGTGTGCGCTTGTGTGTGCGCGCATGAACACGTATGTTCAGTATTTAATGTGGGTGCCTGTCTCGCAGGTGGGGGCGGTGGCTGGAATGACACTCTTCCTGTGGCTCGTGGGGGGAGACCTCTTCTGCTGGGGAGCCAGGGCGGGCAGGCCTGTCAGTACGGCTGGCCAACCAGAGGGGGCTTCGGCGGAGGGGGAGGAGCCTGTTCGTCAGGCGGGGGAGGAGGGGGTTACAGAGGTAGGTCCGCTCTTTCTTAGCGACAGCCTTCTCCATCAGTCTGATAAATCTAAAGGTCATCTCAGCTAGACTGATACGGCCCAAGGGCCCACAAGCACACACACACACCTCTCTGTCTTTATATCTCTCCCGGTCTACAGAAATAAGCTCCAGGGACCTCAGTGTTTTTGTAGCGTGTGTTCAATCACCAGCCAGTTTAGACCTGGGAAGCAAGCTGTGTTGATTCTGCACAATCAATGGCTTAGATTATAAATTTAAGAGCTGAAACACACCGCAGGCCAGCGAAACGCTGTGTCCCTCCAGGGGGGGCGAATTTCAGATTCTTACCTTATCTGCCCCCCCTCGGCGGCTGAAATTCCCGTGTCGGCCCCTAGGTGGCAGCACTCCAGCGGAGAACGACCCGAGGAAGGACGGGAAGGACGGATCTTCCTTCATCGGCCCCGACGGCGTGACCTTCATCGAGCCGCTGAAAGGTAGCTCACATAAGCGCTCGCGCCGAGCCCCCCCCCTCCAGCCGTCGGGCCGCTTTGGGGGGGGGGGGGGGGGGGGGGGGGGGGGTGGGAGCTCACCTGTGGGAGACGCAGAGCGGTTAAATAAGCTCACGGTGACGGGGACACTGGGAAGGCGGGACGACGGGAAGCCCCGGAACGTTCCGCACATTGAGGCAAATGGAGCGCGAAGTTAACGAGGGTCGGGGGGAGAGCGGAGTCTGTCAGAGGGAGAGAGGGGCCGCTACCTCGCTCGCCCACGCTCAGAGCACACCGTATTCCGCCCTCTGGTGTCCCCCCCTTCCTCTCTTTCTTCTCCTCCCTCCCGCCCTCCCTCACTCTGTCCCTCCCCCCGCTCCCTCCCTCCTTCCATCCCTCCCCTGTCCCTTCCTCCCTCCCACTGTCCCACCCCCCCCTCCCTCCCTCCCGCTGTCCCTCCCCCCCTCCCTTCGTCCGTCCCTCCCCCCCTCTGTCCCTCCCTCTCCCTCCTTCCATCCCTCCCTCCATCCCTCTCCCCCCCTCGCTCCCGCTGCCCCCCCCCCCTTCCATCCCCCCTCCCCCCCCCCCCCCTCCCTCCCCCCTCTCTCCCGTCTCTCTCTCCTCCCCCCTCCCTCCCTCCCTAATGCCCCCCCCCCCCCTCCCTCCCCAGGCATGGAGAGCCATGGGGAGGTGGTCATCGCCCGGCGCAGAACTGCAGCCACTGTGAGTCGGGCGAGTGTCACGAGACGGGCGAGGAGACCGTGTGCCTGTGCTACGAAGACCTGGTTCTGGACCAGGACGGCGTGTCCTGCATCAACCACACAGGTAGCAGGCCCCGCCCCCCACGAGCCCGTCCCCACCGAGGACTCCTCCTGCATTAACTAAAAAAAAAATGTTTCTGGGGTGTGCTCAAAACGGACTTGGGAAATGAGAATTCAAACTTTTCTGTGATACATATGTGATATTATTACATCGCGTTTGCGTTTAAAAGTGTTTGTGTAGTTTTAAACATTTTATAGGTCATTAGTATCATAAGTGTGCACGTATCAACCGTAAAACTATCAGCAGCTGCTGAATCCCTAATAAAAGCCAGTCAGTTTGGCTAGCCAGGAACACAAACATAAAAATGAGAATAAAATCCAGATTCCAAAAAAACAGCAGGTCTCTATCCAGCGGCAGGGCTTGCTCACATGGTAGGCAATTAAAGGCCCGGGCTATTCATTGGATTTTTACTGCATATTATATTGGGCTGAGAAGACAGTAAAAGGCTAACAGTCCTCAGTTCTGTCCACGGTATTGCAGTCCCGGGCACTGAACAGAACATGCTGCGCCCTCTCAGGTGTGGGATCACAAATACGTGATCGGAATGTTCTTGATTGAACATTCTAATGCTGATGTCACAATCACCACTGGTGACTGGAAAGCAGTAGAGTTCTAGAACACTGAAAAAAATAAACATTCTGAAAAAGCTACTCTTGAAGGGTTAAAAAGGGGGATAGACGCAGACACTTTACACCCCTGTGCCTCTCATAACACATGAGATGAGCTTGGGCGAGACGGGCTGTTTAGCATTCAGAGGGTAATAGATTTGCATCCCAGGAGGGCAGGCCGCTTCTTTATCCTTAAGCAGTACATCCCCGTACGTCAATTCCAGTGAAAATCACAAACAGGCGGGAGAACGTGTGAAGATTCGCCGAGCCGGCTGCACACACACGCGTGCGTGTGTGGCCTGGAGACGGTCTGAGGCTGTAGGTGCAGATTAAATCCTGTGTTTATTTCGTAATTATGACATTGCTTTTCTGGCGCCGTGATTTGTAGCCGCTAATGATTTGTAGCATGTAGCCGGTAATGATTTGTAGCCTGTAGCCTGTAATTTGGTTGAAATCCACGGCGGCTCTCCGGGTATCCTGAGGCTGAGCACAAAAACACTGTCAGTTATTATGCTGTGAGTTACTGGTGGTTGATTGGATAAACACTGAGCGATCGTAATGAGTTTGTGCATTCCAGCAAATGATCCTGCATTATGAAGAGGTTAGACCGCACTGTAGCTTCCTCATGCCAAATAGCTGAATTAAACAGTAGGACTGTGTTTGGTCCTTAGCTCCTGTGGAAACCTGGTTGCTGCCAGAATGGGTGATAGTGGCCAGTAGGGGGCACTCTTCCCTCTGCAGTCATGGGACAGCGTGTCATTGAATGTCCGGTCCTTCAGATTGGACATTAAACTGAGGTCGTGATGCACTGTAGAGAGATCCTGCTGCAGGAGGATGCATTTCCTCCTTATGGCTCTCTGGCACCTCATCATCTTATGCTGCTTTTTATGAAACTTTTATTTCTCCAGGTGAGTCCCATTGAGATTTTTAAAAAGCCTCTCATTTTTAAGGTAACCCGGGCCAATCTGCTCTATAGTTTACTGGCTACACAGTCCCTTGCGTTCCTTGCCCAGCGTGATTGCCAAGGTCGTCGCAGGTGTGCTGATTTCACAAGACACTGGCGGTGACTGCCAGGAGACCAGGCTAGCCCCAGTGCCTGATTTCTGGTCTTCCGTTGTGTGTGGTAATGTGCTGCTGAGAGGAGTCGAGCAGTTTGTCATCCTGTAAACCCTCCCCTGGTGCATTGTGGGTCACGCTGATGTCCTCCAACCCGCCCCCCCCCCCCCCCCCCCCCCCCCCCCCCCCCCCGCACCTGCAGAGCGGAATCTCCTGACGCCACACCTGCCGCTGTCCAAGCTGGCTCTGGGGCTGTCTGTGGGCACGTCTGCACTGATCGCTGCCCTGCTGCTGGCTGTGTCTGGGGTTATGATCAGTGAGTAACACGTGCGCTTACACACACTCAAACACTCATACACACACACACTCAAACACTCATACACACACACACTCAAACACTCATACACACACACTCAAACACTCATACACACACACTCAAACACTCATACACACACGCTCAAACACTCATACACACACACTCAAACACTCATACACACACGCTCAAACACTCATACACACACACTCAAACACTCATACACACACACTCAAACACTCATACACACACACTCAAACACTCACACACACACACTCAAACACTCAAACACTCATACACACACACTCAAACACTCATACACACACGCTCAAACACTCATACACACACACTCAAACACTCATACACACACACTCAAACACTCACACACACACACTCAAACACTCAAACACTCATACACGCACACTCAAACACTCACACACACACACTCAAACACTCAAACACTCATACACGCACACTCAAACACTCATACACGCACACTCAAACACTCATACACGCACACTCAAACACTCATACACACACACTCAAACACTCATACACGCACACTCAAACACTCATACACACACACTCAAACACTCATACACACGCGCTCAAACACTCATACACACGCACTCAAACACTCATACACACACACTCAAACACTCATACACACACACTCAAACACTCATACACGCACACTCAAACACTCACACACACGCACTCAAACACTCATACACACACACTCAAACACTCATACACACGCACTCAAACACTCATACACACGCACTCAAACACTCATACACACACACTCAAACACTCATACACACACACCTAAACAGGCATGCACACACACCTAAACACGCAGGCACGCACACTCAAACACTCATACACACACACTCAAACACTCATAGACACACACTCAAACACTCATATACACACACTCAAACACTCATATACACACACTCAAACACTCATATACACACACTCAAACACTCATACATGCTTACACACGCACATGCACGCACACACAGACACATACACACGAACACACACACACACACACACACACACACACACACACACACACACACACGCACTCACATTCAGAATGACATCAATGGGTGATTCACAGTCAGGGATGAATTAAATCCAGTCGTGATGGATTTCATATTGATGGCAGCCTGACAGGGCTCATGCATTACTACTTTATTAAAAAAGAACACAATCATTTACAGCCCCCGTGTTTACAGCAACTCAGCTGTCTTTTCTCTCTGATTGTGTGTGTGTGTTTGTTTGTGTGCGTGTGTGTGCGTGTGTCTGTGTGTGTGTGCGCATGTGTGTGTGTATGCGTATGTGTATGCGTGTGTGCGTGCGTGCGTGCGTCTGTGTGTGTGTGCGTATACATGTGTTTGCGTGTGTATATTTGTGTGTGTGTGTGTGTGTGTGTGTGTGTGTACAGTGTACAGACGCAAGCACACGGAGCTGCAGGCTATCCAGCTGGAGCTGCAGAGTCCGGACTGCAAGCTGAGCAAGCTGAGGGCCTCCACCATCATGACCGACTACAACCCCAACTACTGCTTCGCCGGCAAGACCGCCTCCGTCACCGACCTGAAGGAGGTGCCCAGGCGCAACATCTCCCTCACCAGGTCAGCGAAAACCGCCCCGCCTCCTCTCCCCCGCGGCAACGTTGCCGCCGCTCAAAGGTTTCCACGGGAACAACACGCTGATCCAGGCCTACTGAACCAAAGCTATTCATGGTTCTGTTTACTTGAGCATTCTTGTTTTTGTTTTCTATTTTATTTTCCCTCAGGGCTTGCTGTATATGACCGTTTATTTAAAAAAAAAATGCTTTTTTGGCCATATATGGCAGTTACTGTGAAGGAATAGTTTCTTTGTGACTTCTTGTGACTCTCTACATGCGCTGCATAGCTTTTTATTGGATTGATTGACAGCATAAAACAGTAGTGTAGGTGGCAAGAACATATGGTTTGGGTTAGGGTTTGTATACCACTCATACTTCTGTTCACATATGTGTGTGTGTACGCATGTGTGCATGTATGCTTGTTTGTGTGTGCGCACTTAGGCCAAAATAAATTGGGATTAATTGAGTGCTTGCATGAAAACAGAGTGCTGGCCGGCCTTAAATAGAAAAGGAGCTGGCCATCAACTCAGCAGCTGTCTTGCAGTGACTAGCTGTTTTCTGATACCGCACGTGTGTGTGTGTGTGTGTGTGTGTGTGCGCGCATCTGTGTGTGTCTGTGTGTGTGTGTGTGTGTGCGTGTACGTGTGTGTGTGTGTGTCCGTGTGTGTGTTTGGGTGTGTGTGTGCGTGTATGTATGTGTGTGCATGTGTGTGTGTGTGTGTGTGTGTGTTTGTGTGTGTATGTGCGCATCTGTGTGTGTGTATTCCAGGGGTCTGGGGCACGGCGCGTTTGGGGAGGTGTACGAGGGCCTGGCTGTGGGGATCCCAGGAGAGCCCAGTCCCATGCAGGTAGCGGTGAAGGTAAGACCCCAGACTAGACCCCAGACTGTCGGCTGTCTCAGGCACTTGCCTGGCTGCTCATTGGCATGCCCAGCAAGACCCACACCTGCGCCTGCAATCCAGGAGCACAGGGCTCCTAACCGGAGTAGCAAATAAATCCACCACTCCCCAAACCGCAGGAGCGGAAGCACAGCACTCCCAGGCAAAAGCACTGAGCAGATGGGCGCAGCTGAGAGCCAAGACCCCCCCCCCCCCCCCCCCCCCCCCCCCCCCCCCCCCCCCACCCAGCACGGTCCCCCTCAAGAGCCCATTTACCCTGGGTTTGCTGACCTCGGCGCATGGCCTGTAATGGCTTCTCTGTCCTGTTCCGCAGACGCTGCCTGAAGTGTGCTCTGAGCAGGACGAGCTGGACTTCCTCATGGAGGCGCTCATTATCAGGTCAGATGCATGAGCGAATGCGCGCACACACACACACACACACACATACACACACGCACACACACACACACACACGCTCATGCACGCACGCACACACACACACACACACACACACACACACATACACACACGCACACACACACACACACACGCTCATGCACGCACACAGACACACACACACACACGCGCACACACACACGCACACACACACACACACGCACACACACACTCATACACGCACGCACACACACACACGCAGGCACACACACATACTACACACACGCAGGCACACACACACACACACACACACATAGGCGCACGCACGCACACACACACACACACACACAGAGGCATACACACGCACACATGCACACACACGCACATGCACGGCAAGCACACACACGCACACACACACGCACACACGCACACACACACACACACACACACACACACACACACACACACACACACAACACACACACACGCACGGCAAGCACACACACGCACACATGGGCAGTCCATATTTCCTTTCAACTCAATTCAATAAAAACAATAGGGAATTTTTTTTCACAGTCATCAACATTTCAGAAATATGTTTTCCATACCCATATACAACCTTCAATCAAAACGGTGTGTTAAAAATGCTTTTTAGCGGGTGCTCTAGCATTTCTAGAACACAGTAAATAAGCCTGCTAGCTTATTTACTTTTGCTAAATAAGCAGTCAGCGTGCTAGCGTGCTAGCATGCCAGCGGGGCACCAGTTGATTGTCACTGCTGGGATTGAGAATGGCTTTGAAGCGCTGCCAGTCTGGCCGCAGCGGGCAGCAGTGCATCCTCTTACGAGTGCTCGCCTGTCTCTCTCTGACCTTCAGCGCTCTGTAGGGTCAGTCCGGTTTGTTTCCCACCCTCTCTGTAAAGACACCTATCAGGCCATCTCGCCAACGCCGCCCTCCATATTTCTGTTTCCTAGCATCTAGTAGGAGTCAGGAACATGCTTGTTGCCTGGCAACCAAACTGAAATTAGGTTTTGAAAATTGTCCTGCCTTCTCTGTAGCCTTTTTTTTCCTCGTGTAAAAGCATCTCCGTAACGAGCTAAGTAACTGACTAGGCAGTGTGTTGCACTACTACCCTTCACTGAATATGCTATTTTCACGGTGCAATAATTCTCAGTCTATTAATCTGTATGAGTATTTAGCATTAGTATATTTGTATTTTTTTAATTAAAGTTAGGCTGGGAGTATTGACCCCAGATGCCTCATTCTTTTAGTGGAAATAACATTTTACAAAACTTACAATTGGATTGGTTCTAGCGAGCTTTTATCTGACACACCATATCTGATGAGTATTATCAGTTGTGGGGCGGTGTTTACCAAATCCCATCCCCTGTCCTTATCTCATATCAACCTGGTGAGGCGCATAGTAGAGCCTTAATGCTATCAACAGGCCAGTTCAAATCTCCTCCATCACGAGAACTAGCCAAATGGGCTGCAGTTACAACTTAAACTTAACTTGGAAACTTAACATAAGAAATGTGCTCCCCGCTGTTTTCCAAAATGGCAGTTGAATCCAGGGAGGGCAGTGAACTGTGTGACTTTAAAGAACTGCAGAAATTTCCTGGCTGGCTGACTGTTCCCTGACAAAAAATGAAGATCTGAGGTTCCATATCATTTAGACAAGAACCATTGCGAAGCTGACTTAAGCATATAATTCATGACTCTCTCCCTCCCTGCCCTTCTCTCACTCCCTCTCTCTCTCCACTTTTTTCTTGCTCTCTCTTTTTCTTGCCTTTTGTCTCTGTATTTCTGAATCCATTATTCTCTCTGTGTTTTGGCTCTCTATCAAAAACTTTTTCTTCTCTTTCTTTCTCTCCCTTTCTCTCTCCCTCTCTGTCTCCCTCCCTCCTCTCCCCCCTCTCTCTGTTTCTGTTTCTCTCTCTCTCTCTCTCTCTCTCTCTCTCTCTCTCTCTCTCTCTCTCTCTCTCTCTCTCTCTCTCTCTCAATTTCAATTTCAAAGTGCTTTATTGGCATGGCAAATATAGGCACTTGTGTTGCCAAAGCAGAGGTTACAAAATATAACTATATACAGTATGTATCTGTGTGTGTGTGTGTGTGTGTGCAGTACGTTCAGCAGAACATAGTGCGCTGTATAGGAGTGAGCCTGTATGTATCTCTCTCTCTCTCTCTCTCTCTCTCTATAGTAAGTTCAGTCAGCAGAACATCGTGCGCTGTATAGGAGTGAGCCTGTATGTATCTCTCTCTCTCTCTCTCTCTCTCTCTCTATAGTAAGTTCAGTCAGCAGAACATAGTGCGCTGTATAGGAGTGAGCCTGCAGGCTCTGCCGCGCTTCATTCTGCTGGAGCTGATGGCGGGAGGAGACCTCAAGAGCTTCCTGAGGGAGACGCGCCCCAGACTGGTGAGCCTCAGTCACACGCATGTACGCACTGACGCACTCTCACACGCACGCATGTACGCACTGACGCACGGTCACACGCACGCATGTACGCACTGACACACGCTCACACGCACGCATGTACGCACTGACGCACGCACGCTCACACGCACACACTCACCACATACACGCACGCACTCACGCCACATATACACACATACACACACATGCACGCACACACACACTCACCACACACACACTCGCACACACTCACCACATACACGCACGCCACATATACACACATACACACACATTCACGCACACACACACTCACCACACACACACACACACACTCACACACACACACTCACCACACACTCACCACACACACGCACGCACTCACGCCACATACACACATACACACACATGCACGCACGCACACACTCACCACACACACACACACACACACACACTCACACTCACTCACACACACACTCACCACATACACGCACGCACTCACGCCACATGCACACGCATACACACACATGCACGCACACACACACTCACCACATACACACACACAAATACACACACACACACACACACACACACACACACACGCCTCGTGCCAGTCTCACTGTGCCGTATGTGATAAAGCGTTTGCTGTAACTGACGGGCACACCAGGCAGCGCCAGCTCAGACACCGCTGGCATTCTCAGCAGGAGGTCCGTTCAGGGAGGTGAGCTGTATTTCACGCACGTCTCTCCCTGTTTCTCCTGCCTCACATTTGAATTTCCCAACCGAATCACGCCCTTTACCTCAGACCCGTCTAAGCTGATGTGATTGGTTAGCAAACATGGGCTTATCGTGGAGAGGCATAAGCCTGGCGTGTGACACCGGATGAGCCCTCGCTGCTCTGATCATTTTAAAAAACATCCTCAGTAGCCGTTCCGTGTCCCACTTTCGAACCCTCAGCACCAAGGGTGCGCAGCCTTGCTCCTGGGTACTGCTAACTGATACTCCCCGCCCCTACCAGCACAGCAACCTCCACTCAGCCAGAGACGAGGCCTGAAGTTATTCAGGCTCTTATCAGACAAGCTCTGATGCAAATGCTTCCCTCGCCTGGCCATGCAGCTCACAGCCAATCAGGGAAAGGGGGAGGAGCCACCCACCCTTTTAGAGGAAACCCCCAGGGTCTGCAGAAGATTGAGCCACTGCTTTTGATAGCCGGAGAAATGATATTCTTTTTTTTTTTAAGCCACTTACAAACGCATAATAACATAACTCGGTCCAGGAGAATGCAGGCAGTCCTATGCTCCACTGCACGCTCAGTCTGTCGCTGTCTTGAGAGAGCTTCAGTTGGAAATATTCAATCTGTGGCACTCTGTGATTAAATTGACCCACCCCATGGCTGTGTTCTGTGTGAACCAAAGTGCTTTATCAGTGTTTGTTCCTCACTGAACAAGCTCATGCCAGTTTCAGTTTGCTGTATTGGAATACCCAGCATGCATTTCTCAAAGTATGTACACGAAAGACCTTTCGTACATCTACATGTGTACATTGGATACATGTAATATTACAGACAATTACGGTCTGTGCCCCCATCTGTCTGTATTTCAGTGACCTCTCTGACATATCTGTCTGTCTATCTATCTGTGTATGCCTGCCTGTCTGTCTATCTGTGTGTCTGACTGTCTGTCTCTCTGTTTGTGTGACTGTCTGTCTGTCTGTCTGTCTGTCTGTCTATCTATCTGTGTGTCTGACCGTCTGCGTGACTGTCTGTCTTTCTCTCTGAATGACTGTCTGTCTGTCTGTCTGTGTTCAGGAGCAGCCCTCCAGCCTGTCCATGGTGGACCTGCTGAATGTGGCCCGGGACATCGCCCGGGGCTGTCAGTACCTGGAGGAGAACCAGTTCATTCACAGGTGAGAGTTACGCCCCTCTTTCAATCTGCATGAGACTGCCGGTCTGGGGGGGGGTGGGGCGCCACGGCACTGTCGGCAAACCGTCGGCAAGCCGCCACCGAACCGCCGGCTGGTCCTCAGGCCGCTGCTCACGCGGAGCCTGCGGAAAGATCCGGACTCCCGCTTTCCTCTCGACACTTTCATGTCGACTCTCTCTTTTTCATTTTTTTTTGTCAATTTATTTTATTTTATTTTTTTTGCTGAATGCCGATTTTGTTTTTTGCCGACGCTCCTCTCTCGCCACCCCGCAGGGACATCGCCGCCAGAAACTGCCTGCTGACCTGCAAAGGGCCCAGCAGAGTGGCCAAGATCGGGGACTTCGGCATGGCCCGGGACATTTACAGGTACGGGGGCCGCAAGGCAGGCAGCCCAAACGCCTCCGCCTCGACCACAGCGGCCGCTTGACACCTTTACCCAACACCCGCGACGTCAGCCACCTTTACCCAACACCCACAACATCAGCCACCTTTACCCAACACCCGCGACGTCAGCCACCTTTACCCAACACCCGCGACGTCAGCCACCTTTACCCAACACCCGCAACGTCAGCCACCTTTACCCAACACCCGCGACGTCAGCCACCTTTACCCAACACCCGCGACATCAGCCACCTTTACCCAACACCCGCGACATCAGCCACCTTTACCCAACACCCGCGACGTCAGCCACCTTTACCCAACACCCGCAACATCAGCCACCTTTACCCAACACCCGCGACGTCAGCCACCTTTACCCAACACCCGCGACGTCAGCCACCTTTACCCAACACCCGCGACATCAGCCACCTTTACCCAACACCCGCGACGTCAGCCACCTTTACCCAACACCCGCGACGTCAGCCACCTTTACCCAACACCCACAACATCAGCAGACACTCAAACCAAAACAAAATAGATTTTTTTTTAAACCAACATGGATCTATCTATACAGCTGGATGTTTTAACTGAAGCAATTCAGGATAAGTACCTGTTTTCAGAGACACAGCTGCAGTACCCCCACCTGGGAATTGAACTTGCAACCTCACATCCAGTTCCTAGCTACTATACTGCATTGCCACTAATCTCTAAACTGGAATGTCATCATATTTAAAGAGACATAAATATATATGAATTATGTTGCTATTTAGTGCAATATGAATTGGTAATAATTATACTGATTAGCCTGCGCTACCAAGGACTCAGAAAACTGACAGTGCTTATTTTAACTAAAGCTTGTCTGGGTTTATTTGCAGCCTAAATGTTCCTACGTTCCCCCGTCCTTGTCCCCCGTGTTATGAGTAGGCCGCTCATTTCTCTGTCCCGCAGCAGTTGGCTCGCACCGCCGCTGCTGCGAAGCTTCGCAGGCGGTTTGGGACGGTTACCGGGAACCCGAAAAAAGCGCCCGCCCGCGGTGCCTAAAAGCGGACGCGTCCCGGCCGCGCCCCATCTCAAATTAAACTGTCACAGCTCCTCGCCCCAATACTGACACTGCGGCAGCCGGGGGGGAGGGCCTCTTTTAGGAAGGAGTCGGGACAAAATGGCACTCGTCAGCAGAAAGGAGCCGTAGTCAAAGCCTGTCCCCCCCCCCCTCCCCGCCTGCCCCCCTCCCCTCAGGATTCTTCAAAGTGTGGATTGGAAGGGAAGGGGGGGGGGAGGGGGGGGGGGGGGGGGAGTTGGACGGTGAACAAACCGTATTTGGCTTACTGTGGAGCCCATTGTCAGGTGTTTTTTTGTTTTATTTCAGTGGATCTTCGCTGCGCTTCTGTGTAAAAAAAAAAAGATAAAAATAAGAAAGTGAAAGAAGAAAAAATAGCGGCGCTTCCGGTCTCTGCTACGTGCGTGTGTGACTGGGAGGGCTGGCAGTGGGGGTAGGGTGGGGTGGGGTGGGTGGGGTTTGGGGGGATTGGGGTGGGGGAGTAAATTGGGGTTGTGGACTTCTTCAGCTTGTGAGCGCTGTTACACCCCCAGCCCCAGTGTTCCTCAGGGAGGGGGGATGGGGGCGGGCGGTTTGCTGCAGCAGTGGGGATGGGCAAACCAAATTTTAACACCCAGAAACACCAATAAAACATTAAGAAATTCAAGGATTAATGGGCATCAACCATCGCCTGCCTGCGTGTCTCCTACCTCTGTCCTCTGCTCCAGAACCCTGCTGGGTCTCTCTTCCAGATCTCAGCCAGGACAGGGAAACTAGGCGCCATCGTGCCGTGTGTTCAGTCTCGGTCTAGAAAGAGCGGCGGGCGTGTCTCCGCACTCGTATCTTTTAATAACCGCGAGTCTTCGACTGGCGCGCTGCGATTTCCGCCAAATTCCTCGCGACTGCGGGACTGGGCTGCATGCAAGACCGTCGCTGATATTCAGAGCGCGGAAAACATTTATCATCACTGGATGGCCAAAGATGTAATCAGCAAAAACGCTTTTTGAAAGCGCATACCTCATATAAAAAATGGGGGAAAACACCAAAACCAATTTTTTTTTTTTATGATGTGTTTAAACGGAGATTGCAGTGCTCGTAAACAAATGATAATATTAAGATGCGTTACAGAGTGTTATGCATCTTATGGTTCTCTGTATTGTCACTTTAAATGCAAAAAAGATCTATTTATTTTTTGTTTTCGTCGGGAAAGGCTTTCCAGTAAATATGCTCTCAGATAAGCCGCCAAATGTGGCTCATATGAGACTCCACATGGGGTAGCTCCTCGGGACGAGGCTAGGCTAATGTAGCAGCACCGTGAGCATTAATGTAAAGTAGCCGGTAAAACACTGGTCCTTTAGAGAAGCAGCTTCGGTCCTGTGAGTGTGTGCTGCTGCAGAGGAGAAGCAGCTTCGGTCCTGTGAGTGTGTGCTGCTGCAGACTAGAAGCAGCTTCAGTCCTGTGAGTGTGTGCTGCTGCAGAGGAGAAGCAGCTTCAGTCCTGTGAGTGTGTGCTGCTGCAGACTAGAAGCAGCTTCAGTCCTGTGAGTGTGTGCTGCTGCAGACTAGAAGCAGCTTCAGTCCTGTGAGTGTGTGCTGCTGCAGACTAGAAGCAGCTTCAGTCCTGTGAGTGTGTGCTGCTGCAGACTAGAAGCAGCTCAGTCCTGTGAGTGTGTGCTGCTGCAGACTAGAAGCAGCTTCAGTCCTGTGAGTGTGTGCTACTGCGGACGAGAAGCAGCTTCGGTCCTGTGAGTGTGTGCTGCTGCTGCAGACGTACTGACCTGCGTGCTGGAGCAGGCGGTGCAGGTTTCGGGTACAGGTATGGGGACAAGAGGGGTTCAGATGCAGGGGGCAGTGGGTTGGTTTAGGGTGGTGTTTTCTGTAACCTGTAAAGCAGAGGTAGGAAGATGAGCGTGGTCTAGGTCCGGCCGTATTGTCACCTCAAATGCTTCTGAGCGCGGTCTAGGTCTGTCCTGCTCACACCTGCGTTGCCGTGGTAACGTCCACACAGAGTGCATGCGTCAGGTTTTCTCGCTGTGTGTGTGTGTTTGTGTGTGTGTGTGTGTGTGTGTGTGTGTGTGTGTGTGCTAGAGGCTTTGATTTATCAGCTTTTGTGTGACTCCCCTCGTCTGCAACAGATATCAGTGATCTGTAGGGCTGACCGTAGTTCCGATGTGCTCTACTGATATCCGTGTGCGTGTGCGTGTGTGTGTGTGTGTGTGTGTGTGTGTGTGTGTGTGTGTGCATGCGCGTGTATGTGTGTGTGCTTGCGCGTGTATGTGTGTGTGCATGCGCGTGTATGTGTGTGTGCGTGTGTGTGTGTGTGTGTGTGTGTGTTTGTTTCTCTCCGCAGGGCCAGTTACTACAGGAAGGGTGGGCGTGCGATGCTGCCGGTCAAGTGGATGCCCCCGGAAGCCTTCATGGAGGGGATCTTCACCTCCAAAACGGACACATGGTACCCTCATCCTCCTCATCCTCATCCTCACAGAAAGCAGGCCCCCCGGCCCGCATAAAGCAGCTCTCCTGTGCTTATATAGGTCACATGCAGCTCCGCAGGCTGCCGTGTGCCTTTTCCAGGGCGCCGGCAGCCTTCCTCCCTGCTGGTGTTTTCCTTTAGCTCTTCATAACGCTGACGTGATTCAAACGCACTTCGGCGGGGATGACTTATTAATGCGTCTGCCTCCGTGGCACAGATGCATTTATAAGCCAAAGTGATGAATCTGAGGGGGGGAGACGGGCGGCGGATTATCACACGGGCGGAATCGGGCGCCGCGATTGGTCGGCTTGATGAACGACATCAACGTCTGGAAGCGCGTGTCGATGTCTGCAGATAGAGGCGACGCCAGGCGTTGTATCATCGTATACAAGAGCTGCAGACAACATCGCACCTGAGCTAATCTCCCGGCTTCAGAGAGATGAGTGTCTGTGCGGCGATAGCTTAATTCTGGACAATTTACAGTCTTTACGGCATTATTATTCAGCAGTGACACTTCTCTGTGGGTCCTACACAAAGACACGGAGAGCCTGTGTGAGCACAAGATCCACACGCAGGATGAACAGAAGTGTTTTGCTCTAAGATGCACAGAGAGTATGGACTGTGTTCTGCCTAAAGGCATATTTTTTGACTCACTTTCCTGAACTCTTTCTGCTCTCACACTGTGTGTGTGTGTCTGTGTGTGTTTATGTTTGTGTGTATGTGTGTGTGTACGTCCATGCATGCGTGCGTGGGTTTGTATGTGTGCGTGTGTACATGTGCATATGTGTGTATGTATGTGTGTGTGTGTACATGTGTGTATGTATCTGTGTGTGTGTGAATATGTGTGTATTCATGCATCTGTGTGTGTGTGTGTTCAGGTCCTTTGGGGTTCTGCTCTGGGAGATCTTCTCTCTGGGATACATGCCGTATCCCAGCCGCAGCAACCAGGAGGTTCTGGAGTTTGTGACCAACGGGGGCAGGATGGACCCTCCCAAAAACTGCCCCGGGCCAGTGTGAGTACAGCACTTTTATTCACACACACACACACACATGCACACACACACACACACACCTTTCCCCACTTACACACAGAGCCTCTCTCAGACACACACACAGGACACACACCCGCACATGCACGCACAAACACACAAAAACACTCTCTCTCTCACACATAGGCGCACACACCACGGCACTCTCTCTCTCTCTAACCACCCGAAGGCCTCGAGCCAGCCGGAGGACCAATCACAGCGAGCCTCGGACCAGGAGCAGAGTAAACAAGGAGAGAAAAGGACGGTGCAGTTCCACAGCGGCGGCATGAGCCGCGTTTCCATCAGCGCTTCCCGCGCCGGTTTCCCAAACCGCTTTCGCCCAAATGCCAGACATCCGAAAAAATAAAAAGGCGGTGTTTTTTTTTTTCCGAAGCTGGATTTTTGCAGTATAAACGCGCGCTAACGCAAATGGAAGCAGCTGGAGACGCTGAGAGGTCACTGACCCGACACCGCGGGCCTACGCAAATCACACCACTCCCACCGCCGCCAGCTAGAGAGGCTTCTCGGAAAGACGCGTGGCTGTTTCGCGCGATAGCCTGTTGCGCTCCGAGGTAAATTGACTAGGACGTTATAATGGGGGCTGCAGAACGCTTAGTGCTTCACCCAATCAGGTTAAACTGCGTTCGGAACGGCACTTTCCCTGACTCGCGGTGGCTTATGGATTGCCTCACGAGAAACGGGTCCAGCGACGCAATTAAGCCCCAGAAGTGGCCCCCGCCTTGTGCTGACTCGCCCAAAAGTGCAGCCGAAAAAGCGTCGCCTCAGATGGCAGATGGTGGCAGTTAGGAAACAGCAGAACCCGTCGTTTCAAAGGCTCTTAAACTACTTATGCACTGCCAAGCAAAAAAACAATGAGACGTTTGAAGATAAATTGAGTGTGTGTCTGTGTGTCTGTGTGTGTGTGTGTGTGTGTCTGTGTGTGTGTGTGTGTGTGTGTGTTCGGACAGGTACCGGATAATGACGCAGTGTTGGCAGCACCAACCGGAGGACAGACCCAACTTCTCTACCATCCTGGAGAGGATTGACTACTGTCTACAGGTGCACACGTGCTTGCATACACATGGTCACGCTTACAATTACTCTCACTTGCATAAAAATTATTCAGACAGAGTGCAGCCCAAAACAGCAGAACACAAATTAGACACAATAAGCCTGACAAGCTTAAAACAAATCACTTCACACTTGTGTTTTGACAGATTCTTGGTTAGATCTGATCTCATAGTCTTGTTGCTGCAGAATTGGCTACGTGTCTGAGAGTAGAGGATTATGGGATTATGAGTTTTCCTGTCCCCTCCAGGACCCTGACGTGGTGACGGTTCCCCTGCCGGTGGAGTACGGCCCCGTCCAGGAGGAAGAGGAGCGGGCCCCCCCACTCTCCGAAGACCCCGTCACCCCCTCCCTGCTGGAGCCCGCCCCGTCGCAGGAGGGCAAGAGAGAGGCGGAGCCTCCCCTGCAGCCCGGCCACGCCCCCCAGCCTCAGCCCACCGCCGCCCCCGCGGCGCAGCCGCACCCCCCTCACCCGCACCAGCACCCTCACCCGTCGCAGGCCCCGCCCGCGGCCAAGCCCCGCCCCGCGCAGCAGGGCGCCGAGGGGGGGCACGTGAACCTGGGCTTCAGCCAGGGGCAGCCCCCCGAGAAGGAGAATCGAAACGGGAAGCCCACCAACCTGTGGAACCCCACGTACGGGTCCTGGTTCCTGCAGCAGCAGCAGCAGCAGCAGCAGAGGCAGGCGGGCGGGCGGGGCCCCGGGGAGGGCCAGGAGCACCCCGCCCACGCGGGCCGGACTGTGGGGGAGGCAGCCGGAGCCCTGGGGCTCCAGCACCAGCACAAGCAGCTGCAGCAGCTGCAGCTCCAACAGCAGCAGCAGCAGCAGCAGCAGGGTCACTGCAGGCCGCTGCTGCCCCCCCCGCCCGCCCCCGCGCCCGGACCCTCCGCCCCCCTCCTGCTGGATTCGGCCGCGCTCCCCCCCGTCCCCCTGTACAGACTGCGCCGGTTCCCCTGCGGGACCGTGGGATACGGGTACCAGGAGCAGGGCCTGCCGCTGGAGTCCGCCGGCACCGCCCCGGCCCCTGCCCCGCCGCCGCCGGCCCCCCCTAGCCCCCTCCGGCCCCCAGCGGCCCCCCGCGATCGGCCGGGCGGGGACCGCCGTCACCGAGGACAACCGTCCGCTGCTCGTCACCATGGGAACGGCCGCTCTGCAGGACCCCAGGCTGCCGAATATAGAAGGGCACAACGCCACTGTGCTTTAACCCCGCCCACTGTGCTGTGCTCTCGCCCCGCCCCCTTCACTGCCCCTGCCCAACCCCCCACCTCCACAGACACGTCCACACACGCCGTGGACCAATCAGCTGTAATTCTTTTTCAAAGCTCGAATCAGGAGCTCTCACCAGGCTGTCAATAAAACACACAAAAAAGACTAAAATAATAAAATGGGAAAAGGACTTGGGTGTTGGGACGACATTTTGTTGGGCGACTTTTTGAACTCGGCTATGTTTTAAATCTTCCAGATCGCTGGAGCTGGGAAACCTTTGGTTTAGAGTTTTTGAAGTGTTCAGAAGAGATTTTCCGTCCGCTGTCGATGGTTGCCGTGGGAACAGCATCAGGACCATGACCACAATGGTACGTCTTGGCTTCTGGCGGACCCGGAAATCCCACGTGGACGGGACCGAGGGTTTGACCTATGACCACCGTCACAAGTTTTACATCAAAATTTTCCCAAAACAAATAAATCAATTAGAAATCATAACATACCATATCATGATTCTTGTCTCTCGCGGGTGGGAAAGACCTTATACTGTGTGTCCGTGATCTCATTCTCAAAAACAACGGGACAGGAAGCCCCACCCCTGGTACCCCTGTCCGTCTGTCCCAGCCGCGGCTTCCTCCCTTTAATCCGGAGACACCCCGGGCGTTTACGGGGCAGATCGCCCTGACGCCACACGGATTCTCTGCTGGGAACAGACGCCTCGATCTGGCTCCGTTTTCTAACAAAAAAACAAAAAAAGTGATGTGTTTGTTGATGCTTGCTTGCCTGCCTGTTTATTTATTCATTTGTTAATTTATTATTTGGGAGATCTGTTAATTATTTATGGACGTGTTCTCCCCCCCCTCCTCCCTCCCTCCCCCCCAAAATCCCTGTTTTTCATAATTTTGTTAGCTCTTGGACTCTGTCGGCTTTTAAACTGCGGGAATTTAGATTCAACACGGAGTTTAACAGAGTAAATAAATCCCTGATGGCTGAGGTGACAGCTGGCCGCTGCGCTGCGGATTTCGCGGAGCAGGCGGAGGCGGAGGCGGAGTCTGTGATTGACATCCACCAGGGCTCCTAGCGGGGGGGGGGGGGGGGGGGGGGGGGGGGGGGGCGCGCACACACGCTTCATTTCCTGAAACGAGCGGGCCGCTGTGTCGCTTCCTTGGCCCGCTCAGGTACAGGCTCGGCCGCTTGACCTTGTGTTCTGGATAGCTCACCCCTGACCCCTGACCTTTGACCCCCCAGCCACAGCCATGGCCCAATTTACAGTCCTTGTACATGATCTCTCCTTTAAGTGGATTATCTTTTTTTAATCTTTTTTTTTTTTTTTTAAACCAAGAAATGTTTAAAGGTTTTCAAGCGTACAGTTGAGAAGTACGCTTTTCATTCTTCGTAAATTACTACTTGTAAAAAAAAAAAAAAAATGTCTTTCCAAAAATTATTATTTTTTAAATTGCTACCTTCATTTGAGCACAGCAGACGACAGGTTTAAAACTCTTTGTTGAACGGAGATTGGTTTTTGAACATTACTATTGAAAAGACCTGTGTTATAAATGCCTAAATAAGCCAGCACAATGTACATTTCTTACCACGCAGCAGAGGGAGAGTTGATGAAATCAAGCCCTTGGGTGTCATTCGCGGCTTTTCGAAGCTGGTGAACGTTTTGCCCGGCGCTACGCAGCCCCGGTGTTGGAATCGCAGCACGCACTTCAAACAAACCATTACCAAAATGTTTTTGAGGTCCAAATGGGGACGGGACGTGATGGGAGGGGCCTACCAACCCAACCCTCCACCCCCCCCCCCCCCCCCCTCGGCTTTGACTCGATCCAAACTCAGATCACACATTCCAGCTGCTCTGCATCCACTTTGCTCTTTGTAAAAGTAAAAAAAATTAAATAAATAAATGAATAATAAAAAAAAAAAATCTTGTAAAATGTTATAATTACAAAGCATTGTACTATGGTTGTGGTAAACCTTGTAAGTTTCCCTTGGATTACGACTTGGATAATCTGCCTAATAAATAAAATGACTAATAACAGCTGGTTTGGCATCCAGACTGAACCTGATGAATAAAAGGTTTTCAAAATCCCTCACGTGAGCGTGTTTTGCCGACTGCAGTCAGCGCGGACTCATGGAAGACGCGCGCGTGGACAGGAGGGTCTGCGAGCTCGCCGAGTGGTGTTCGTCAGAGAACAAAAAGCATATGAAGTGTCACCTGTCACATGGTGTGTGCGTCAGGTTTAGGCGAAGCAGGCTGAATTACAGGAGACAAACGTCGAGGCCTGGGATGTCAGTGGGTGTGTGTGTGTGTGTGTGTGTGTGTTTGCGCGCGTCAGTGTAATGTGGAAGAATAAAAATGGTGTTTTTCGACGGCACTCATTTCTCCCTGGGAGAAGCACCGTTGCCTCCGCACAGATAACCTGGGTACCTCTCCAAAAGATGTTTATCACCTGGGTGCTGCGGTGGGGCTGTTGTCTTGGCAGCCACCTTGTTAAAACAGTTATTCCTGCCACAACTCCACAGACCTTCGTCTGTTTCCCCAAAGGCTTTGCTAAACAGGTCAAAGCCTAACAGGCAGGCAGGCGCACACACACACACACACACACACACGCACGCACGCACGCACACACGCACGCCAGCCTGCGCGTGCATACACACGCACACACCCAACCGCGCTTGCGTACATGCACACACACACACGCCTGGGTACACATGCGCGCACACACACACACACACACACACACACACACACCCAACCGCGCTTGCGTACATACACACACGCGCCTGGGTACGCATGCGCACACACACACACAAACACGGAACAGACAGGACAGCATGACAAATGTTTAGTGAAATTAGAATATAAATCTTTTATTATTCTTTATTATTTTACAAATATCTCTCTGGCTACTTCAAAGCAATTCACTGATGCATCCCACCACTAAAATACAGCATGATCAATGGCAGCAAATAACCGAATATGTACACCAATCTTCACTGCAGGGGAAAATAATAAAAATTTCGCAGCACGCACAATTACACTCTTAAACACACAACACCCCGAAAAACGAGACCGTGGATCTGTTTCCAAAAGCTCCGGTACAGAATCGAGCCAGTTTTGGGGTTTTCCTGCACGAACGGGTGGCCAGATGAGGACAGTACTCCCCGTAACCTCACGTCCCCCCATCAGAATCCCCCCCGTTACCTGCTTTCAAGTACAATGGAGCCCCCGCCCCATCTCCACGCAGTCAGACACGATTCCAAGCAAGCAGATGATATCTGGAGTTTCTATTGATTTTCTTCCATCGCTCTCTTTCTTTATTTATTTTTTTTAAACAGACCCAAACACGATGAGTAATTGTGGAGCGGCGATGAGGGATTTAAACAGGGCTCCACTGACATTTCTCCACCAGCGCATTAAATGCTACATTTCAGGACTGGAACCTTTTCAAGTCGCAGGAACGGTGTGTGGGGGGGAATTCAGCGCTCGTGCGAACTGCTGCAGCGCTACTGTGCAAAATATGTGGGGGGGGAGGGCGGGGCCGGGGCCACGGATCAACAATCCCACAATCCTCTGGGTCATACCCTGTCAGAATTATCCAAAAAATTGTCCTAAAAATCAGGCGCTGGAAGACCCAACACTGCCAGCACGCCAACGTATCATGCCAAGGAGAACCCCCTGATTAATGAGGGTACGGCAGTGACAAAGGGGGGGGAGGTCCTCCTTAACCAAAAAAACAGTAAAAGCATATAACGAAATCACATTCTTTTAACTCGTACTACACAGATGTAATTCAATCCAAATAAAACATATTAGCACACACAAAACCGAAGGTAAGGATTAGCCTTAGCGTGAAGGTTCAGAACTACAGCAATTTCAAATTAAACAATAATCCTCTGTGCACTATACATGGCTTTCCGCAAAACTACGCATTTCAATTCAACACTTAAACTGTATGTATTAGACACACATATCTCCTTAATGATATGCGTTTACTTAGCTGAATTAATACAACGTATGGCTAGCAAAACCCTGCGGCTCCTTCCTCTAAAAGGGAAACCTCAGAAAGCTTGCAGGTCAGAAGCGAGCTGGAGAACAAATTAGCGCAATGCTAGGAAAAGCGTCAGATGAAGCTCTCTGCAAAAGTGCAAACCCCCTTCTTTCTGTCCTTCCTCCTTCACATCAGCAGCGAGAGGCTGAGGGGAAATAACGGTAATTAACGGAAATACCGGCTCGCTGCTCGTTCGTGGGTGGAGTTTATAAAGTGCCGTAATGTGGGTGGGGTTTTCGGGACTGGGGGGGGGATTATGGGAAAGTCCTTGGGGGCGTGGCCTGATGTAAGACTGATGCTGTGCTGTCTTATTCAGACCAGGGCAGTTGGTGTCAGTCAGGGGCAGCAAGGAAAGGAAGGGGCTAAAGAAAGGAGCCAGCCTGTTCATAGCAGCTACAGGAGCTCCTGTGCCGCTCCTTTCTGGGGGGGGGGTGGAGGGGGTGAGGGGGGTAGGGCAGAGTACGGGCAGAGTATCCATCAGAACGGCAGTGTGGAACGGCGGCTTTTTTCCCGCTAGCCTGCTGACACCTCAACACCCCCCCACCCCCAAACCCCCCCCCCCCTTCCTCCCACTTTGAAGCTAACATTCCAAACAGCCTGCTTTTGCTTTTTGTGCACGACCCTGCTTTCATATGATTAAAAACAACGTCTGACGTAACTGATGAACATTTTCGCCTGTGGACTACTCCCCGGCACCCAGGCGGCTGCAGGTAGGGACACTCTGGGACGCAGGTGGAATAAAGTCCCCAAAAACCCCCCCCCCCCAGCACCCCCTCTCCCCCCTCCCTCCTCAGCTGGGCTCGTCCACCAGCCGGCCGCCGTTGATGCCGCGGTAGGTGACGCGGCTGGGGCGCACCAGCACGCCGTGGCCGGGCCGGCAGCTGAAGTAGCGGCGCTCCCCCACGGCGCCGTCGTTCTTGCCGCGGGCGGAGCGCAGCTCCAGCCCCAGCCACAGCCCGGGCGCGAAGTCCGCCACGCCCAGGTAGCGGATGGCGCCCATCTCGTTGGCGCTGGTCAGCAGCACCTGCATGCCCAGGTGCAGCCTCACCGCCCGGTCCGGGCCCGAGGGGGCCCCGCCCGAGGAGGCCCCGCCCCCCCCGGCGCCGCCCCCGCTCACCGTGCTCCACCTGCGCCGCAGCGGCGTGGGGCGGGTCCTGAGAGAGAGAGGGAGCGGGGGGGGGCGAGCGATAGGGGGGGGGAGAGAAAGAGGGTGGGGGAGGGGGGAGGTGAGAGAGAGAAAGGGGGGACAGATAGAGGGGGGGAGAAAGAGGAGGGGAGGGAGGGGAGGGTAGGGGGGGAGAGAGAGACAGAAAGACAGGGAAGGGGGGGAGAGAGAGGAAGATGGAGGGATGGAGACAAAGAGAGAGATGGGGGAGTGAGGGAGAGAGAGAGATGGGGGAGAGAGGGGAGAGAGAAAAAGGGAGATAGAGAAAGATATATCACAAACATCATCTCCCGATGCTGAGTAAAAGTGAGTAAAATGCATAGGACATGTCAGTGAGTACGAGCTTCTCCTCCTCACTCATCTGCTTATCTTCGCTGTTTTTTTTTTGTTGTTTTTTTTGAATGCCCTGCTGATAAAACTTGCGGGCGAGGGACACACATAGCTCATAATTCAATATCGATTAAAATCTTACACTAAGCAGCATTTGTTTCCTGGAACAAGATTTTTAACTGAGCTGTGAGCAACTATCGCTGGTGGGATGCCATTTAAATTTGCATCGCTCACAGAAACGGCAGTTGGGGCAGAGAGAAAGCCCGGGCCGGATTCCGGCAGGGCGGACCGGACTGGCTCACCTGCTGACCGGACTCCTGCGGCTCGGCTCCCTTGGAGTGGAGATGGCGGAAGAGGTGCTGAAACTGCGGCGGATTCCTGAAAACGCACGCACGCACACACGCACGCACACACACACACACGGACAAACAGACACAAACACAGGCACACACACGGAATGAGCTCCTCACATCACTGTCTGCTTTAGTGTGACTGAAATCTCCAGGGGATGGAATGAGAGGGAAGAAAGGGATTGTGGGTAGAGAGCTCACCGGTGAAGGAGCGGTTGAGTCGGGAGGAGCTGAGCTCTGACAGGCAGTCGAGAGAGCCGTGAATCCTGAGGTCAAAGGAGAGAGACGGCATGAGAAAACCAATACACACATATACACTATACACACACACACTCTCACACCTTCCACACACATATACACACATATACACTATATATACACACACACATATACACTATACACACACACTCTCACACCTTCCACACACATATACACACACCACACACATACACACACACATATACACTATAACACACATACACACACACACACACACACATATACACTACACACACACACACTCTCACACCTTCCACACACATATACACTATATATACACACACACACATATACACTATACACACACACTCTCACACCTTCCACACACATATACACACACATATACACTATACACACACATATACACTATATACACACATACACACACACACACACATATACACTATACACACACACACTCTCACACCTTCCACATACACACACACACGCATACACACATACACTACACACACACATATATACACTACACATACACACACATATACACTACACATACACAAACACACACACATACACACACACACATATATATACACACACACACACACATATACACACACATATACATTATATACACTATACACACACATACACTACACACACACATACACTATATACACACACATACACTACACACACACATACACTCTCACACTTTCCACACACCACATATACACACACTACACATACACACACATATACACCACATACACACACACACACACACGCATACACACACATACACACACACACACACACACACACACACACACACACACACACATGCATACACACACATACACACACACACACACACATATATACACTACACACACACACACACAACACACACACCTTCCACACACACACACAAACCTACCACACGCTACACATGCATGCACACACAAACCCACATGCATGCGTGCACACACATACACACAAACAAATCAGACACAGAAACCCAGAAGCACGTACGTGGGTACACAAGCCCTGCCATTGTGCACAAACAGCACAGGTGTCACCACCACTAACCAAGAATAGTACTGAGCATGAGCACACAGGCAATTCAGCAAAAACAGTCTTTCATACACACACACACACACACATCTGCTAATAGCCGAGCACAGGCAGAAACACAGCAGAGACGGGTTCCTGTTTTCCTGCAGTTGAGTAAGATGAGCTGCACTGGCGGCTCCCATTAGCTTAGCAGAGTTCCACCCGCCATTCAATCAAAGCCCAGCGCCCTGCAGGTTAATTAAAAAACTACACTTTCCCTGGGACACCCCTCTTATCACACTGTCAAGGTGGGGGGGGGGGGGAACAGAACAGGGCAGGGGGGCAGCCAGGCCAACGGAGGGGAGGGACACGTGGGGGGGGGGGGGAGAGGGAGAAATGGGTGCCAGGATGATAGAGCGAAAGACAACAGGAATAGCGCGAAAACAAAATGGTGTACGGCAAAATGAAAGGAAGGGGCCAATGAGATTAGGCTGGTGAGCTAATGGAGCTGAGGGAGAAAAATGGATTTAACCATCTTCTGTGCCCTTCCGCGAAGGTCAGATAATAAAATCACAATTTCTGGCATTCCGAGTGCTTCATGTGACTTTTTTTTATTTATTATTTTTTGTTGTTACTGTTGTTGCTGCTGCTGCTGCTGCATTATCGCTGGAACCATGTGAAAATGTTTGGCGCCCTCTAGTGTTCGCCGTCTTCGCGTCAAGGTTTCTGGGGAAGTTGTGTGCCAAACGTTGCTAGGTTTTCAGGTCGGAAGTACGCAGGCTAGCGAAATCTGAGGAATTACATTGAATTTCGCCATTTAGCATACACTTACGCAGAGCGATTTAAAGAGATGGCCTTTTTTTTTTTTTTCTACACACAATCCATTTATACAGCAGGACATTTGAGCTGTACAAATGAGCAATTGAGGTTAAGTGCCTAGCCCAGGGGTGCAGTGGCTGCGCTCCAGTTAGAAACCGAAACCGGCAACCTTCCAGTTACGGGGCACAGTTCCGTAACCAGGACACCACTGACTTTTTAAAATTTATTTTAGGCAAACTATTTTAGAAGAAACTGTCTAATTCCATTTCTCACACTGTCATGCAGGCTACTTAGGAGACAAATGGCCAAAGTCGTCCCCCTGCATTTTAATCCTCACAACCAAAGAGATGCTAGCACGCTACGATGCTATGGAGGAAAGGTTCTACCGATCCCAATTACACATATTAGGGCCGATAAGAAAAATCTGACATCCTCCAATGTCTGGAATGCAAGAATATCGAGAGTACAGAGTGAAATTTAAAATGCGTTTTAGAAATATGACCTGAGTGTTTGCTAGCCAGACCACATCTGGATCAATTCATTTGTAAACAATTCATTTGACATGGGTCTTCATAACACCATTATTACCTCTAAAAATGAGTACCATCATAAGCTTACATAAACATTACGACAAAATGATAACAACGGACATAGACTGTGAAGCGTATGACAAGCATGATGACACTATCGTGGCATGATATCATGTCACGCTGAATCAGGTGTCTTACTGCTGATCTAAATCAAAAACCTGCACCCACACCGGCCCGTTTCGGATAAGACTGGGTACCCCCGTTTTAGTGCTATCCCAGAACCCCTGTGCGCTGTCCCACACTCACCTCTGCACGCGTGAGGGAGGGGCGAAGACCCCGTGTTTGGGGGGGCAGCTGAAGTACTGCACGCCCCCCACCGAGCCGTTGTTCTTCCCGCTGGGCTTGTCCAGCTCCACCCCCAGCCAGAACCCTGCGGGGGGTGGGGAGAGGCAGAGGGTCACCCGCGGCAACATAAAGCAGTCTGTGAACGGGGGTAATAAGGAACTGAACTCTGGACCTGAGGGACAGGGGTAACAGAACTCTGGACCTGAGGGACAGGGGTAACAGAACTCTGGACCTGAGGGACAGGGGTAACAGAACTCTGGACCTGAGGGACAGGGGTAACAGAACTCTGGACCTGAGGGACAGGGGTAACAGAACTCTGGACCTGAGGGACAGGGGTAACGGCAGGTGCGGGACCTCATCCTGGCTGGGAAAGAAAAGACTAGCGCACTCGTTTGATGCTCCAAAAAAAGAAACAGCAGTGTTTACTTCTTTAAGACCAATGTGGGCAAGAACGTTAACTGTTCCCACGGCTAAATAAATACTGCTTTTTTTTTTTTTTTTTTTTGGAGCATCAAGTGAGTGTTTGGCTCTTTTCTCTTTCTGATCCTGTATGTTTCTGTGACCCAGCACCTTGTGTGTGTTTTCTGGTGTGCGTTTGTGTGGACCTCGTCCTGGCTGACCACCCCGGGACGGTTCAGAAGGGGGTTACGATAAAACAGTTACGATAAAACAGGGCTCCTTCCAGTTACGAAACTGCCCTCGCTTCTCGTCTCGGGAACAAAAGGAAAGGCCTCGGCCAGCTCGTTTTTTTTTTTTTATTCCGGCGCTTTCCATCTGCTCTGCATGTTGTTTCGTAAGAGCGCCCGGGGCGAGGAGAACGAGCGTAACGAGGGGCCGCACGGCTCGGTCCCGCTGCGCGTCGGCAGCACGCCGGCCAGCTCGCCGCTCCAGGTTAAAATCGCTCTCTACCGGAACACGGAGCTTAGCGTAGCGTAGCGTAGCCTAGCCTAGCGTAGCGAGCGGATTTCGGGCAGCGGAGCGTGGGCGGGGAACCGAGGCCTAACGACGGCGTGATGGTTAATTAGCGGGAGGAGCCCCAGGGCGGGCTGCTCGGCCTACGTTGGCGGTTCTGCTGTGTGAGGCGGCGGGGGCGGGGGCGGAGTCTCAGCTGAGGTCAGGGGTCCTCTCTCTCCCCGCAGCGGTGACCTTGAGGAGCGCGCGCGCGTGACCTTGAGCGCTGCTCACCCGGGGCGAAGCTGGTCTTGCCGTAGAAACGCACCACGCCCGTCCGCTGGCCCACCACCAGGACCCGCTCCCCCAGCCTCACCTCCGAGGCCTCGCCCACCGAGCTGCTCGCCGACGGCGTCCTCGTTCTGGCGCCTGGGGGGGGGGGGGGGGGGGGGGGGGGGGGGGGGGGGGAGCAGTCTTCATTATCATCCTCATCCTCCCTCATCGCCGTGAGCGTTAGTCAATATGAGATTACTGTGAGTGAAATATGCTGAGAAGTGAGAACTCTGGGACCTCTCTGAGATTAACGGGAACGGAAGAGCTACAGGGGGAGGGAATGGGAGAGCAGGAGTTTTACTATGCGGAGCAAATGTGTGTGTGTGTGTGTGTGTGTGCGTGTGTGTGCGTGTGTGTGCGTATGTGTGGTGTGTGTGTGTGTGTGTGTGTGTGTGTGTGTGGTGTGTGCATGTGTGTGTGTGTGCGGTGTGTGCATGTGTGTGTGTGTGTGTGTGTGTGTGTGTGTGTGCATGTGTGTGTGTGTGTGTGTGTGCATGTGTGCATGTGTGCATGTGTGTGTGTGTGTGTGCGGTGTGTGCATGTGTGTGTGCACATGCTCAGTACCAGCGGGGGTCTGAACGGTTGGGGGCGTGGCCTTTGAAGTGGGCGGGGCTCGCTCTCTTCGCATCCGGGCGGGCGGCCGTTGCCGTGGAAGCGGGCGGGGCCGAGAAGCAGGGCCGTGTCTGGAGTCCAGAGAGGAAGAGGAGGAGGAGCAGCTTCGAGAGAGAATGCCTGGAGAGGAGAGAAAGGCAGAGGAAGAGTGTGAATAAAATGAGTTGGGAATGGAGAGGTGAGAGAGTGAGAGGGAGAGTTAGAGTAAAAACACAAGCTAATCATTTCCAAAAAGCACAATGAAGCCGGGGATGTGAGTTCACAGCCACACACTCCATACACATGATCACATGACATTACAGCAGCGGGTGTGAGATCACACTGCACACTACGGTAACCAGCGTGGGACACACTGTGCAAGATCACACAGCACACTGTGGTAACCAGCGTGGGACACACTGTGCAAGATCACACAGCACACTACGATAACCAGCGTGATACACACTGTGCAAGATCACACAGCACACTATGGTAACCATCGTGGGACACACTGTGCAAGGTCACACAGCACAATATGGCAAGCAGGATTGGACACACTGTGCAAGAGCACACAGCACACCAGGGTAACCAGCGTGGGACACACTGTGCAAGAGCACACAGCACACTACAGTAACCAGCATGGGACACACTGTGCAAGATCACACAGCACACTACGGTAACCAGCGTGATACACACTGTGCAAGAGCACACAGGACACTACGGTAACCAGCGTGGGACACACTGTGCAAGATCACACAGCACAACATGGCAACCAGGATGGGACACACTGCAAGTGTGGCTCTGGCAGCACACTACGGTAACCAGCGTTGGACACACTGTGCGAGAACACCCAGCACACTACGGTAACCAGAATTGGACACACCGTGCAAAATGTCACAGCACACACAATCTCCGCTCACGGTCTCACTGCTGATCCTCCATCCCCCGGCCACTGTATGGGGCTTTTAGTCCCCAGCCGACCGTGTAAACACAGAGACGGGCAGCCCACAGTCTGCCACCTCCTCCTATTTTAAAGCCAGCGCGATAACACCGCCGCCGTCCTATCCTGAGGGGACCTCCACCAGAACCACCGGTGGGAAAAAAACCGTTTAAAAAAAAAAAAAAAAAAGCTCTCATTTCCAGCACTTCAGATGAACGGCGGGGAACGGCAGCTCTACCGTTCACCCATTAAGAGCTCATTTAGGAGTCTGACACCATTAAGACTGTCTCCCTCTCTCTCCCTCTCTCTCTCTCCTCTCTCTCTCTCCCTCTCTCTCCTCTCTCTCTCTCCCTCTCTCTCTCTCTCTCTCTCTCTCTCTCTCTCTCTCTCTCCCTCCCTCTCTCTCTCCCCCTCCCTCCCTCTCTCTCTCTCTCGCAGGCCCTCCCCCTGCCGCGGAGCTTCATTAATTACCCAAGCTGGAGGCTGTAATGGCGCTGCGCGCGCCAGGCCTACAGGAGCGGGCGAGTTTCATGCAGCACGCGCCGGCTGGATCGGGGCTCCTCAGATCTGGCAGCTGGGACGGGAGGCGGCAGATGCCCCGTACTGCCGCGGGCGGGGGGGGGGTGGGGCGGGTGGGGCTGGGGCGGGCGGACGGGTCGCCCCAACGAGCACCGACAGCAGGCTCCGCCTCCACCTGAGAGCTCCGTCTCCGACTCAAAGTTCCGCCGCGTTTTTTCTGGAGCGCGGTTTTTCCGCCACCGCGGGTTTCACGTGCGCGTGCGTCACAGGAGTGTGCACGGAGGAGGAGGAGCGGAGCGGGGGGCAGCGGCTGATTTAAGATCACGTAAGAACCAGCGGTCCTCGATTACAACCCCGCTGCCAAATCAGGGGCCTTTTAAACCCTTTAAAACGTCCCACTGCCCCAAATTCACGCGCCCATAAAATCCCGAGAAGGAGCATTTCCAACTGTCCATAAAGCCACATAAAATAAAAACTCAATATCTCTGTCAGAACCGCGTTTCGGGGCCCCGGATATTATTTCTCCATTAAAGGATTTTTAAGGACTTAATGGAGCGTGGGAAGCGAACAGGACGTAAAAGGAGGGGTGAAGACCGCTCGGCAGGGGCACAAGCGCGAGGGCGTTCAGAGTTTAGAGTCCGTTTGAGGGTCGGCAGGACGTCTGGATCAGCAGTGAGACGTTTTAACAGTAGGGTTGGGGGGGGGGGGGGGGGGGATTTGCAGTGCTTGCAGTACCTGTCTTGCCCACCAGGGGATCGCTGGCGCCCTGTATGGGGGCAGCAGAACCTTTCGGTCTCTCGGCTGTTTTTTGGACAGACGGAGTGCTTTTCCCTCCAGGGGGGAAGAGAGAGAGAAAAAAAAACATTTACAAAAAAAAAATACCTGGGGAAGGAGCTAGAAAGATTGCAGGCGGGAAGGAAGAGAGGGAGAGGGAGGGAAAGGGAGGGAGAGAGAGAGAGAGAGAGAGAGAGAAGGAGAGAGCAAGAGAGATAGAGACAGAGAGAGAGACATGGGGGTGGCAGAAGACACCACTGATTTAATGCCGAAGTAAGAAAAGTAAGAAAAGGAAGCCATTTCATAATGAATCGCCTTAGTTGAGGACTCAGTCATTATGATAGTCATGCAGCTCCACAAAAACAAACACACACATTCAAGGTGAAAAGGAGTCCCACAGTTATAATCCCATACAACTCATCACTGTTTATCAGAGGGCTGTGGGAACACTCTCCGTTTCAACACACTCATCAAAAGTTTCACTCTCTCGCTTAAACTATTTGTTTACACTGAAAGCTGCAATAAAAAAGTGTTTTGCGAAGACAAAATAATTTTATTAAAATATATTATGCAGCCGCCTTATTTTCATAATTCGCCCCAAGAGGACCATGGGAGAAAGAGTACTTTTTAAGCACTTTGCGTAGAGTGCTGACGATCCACATTTCAGAGCTTGAGTTTAAATAACCCTCCATGCAATGGAGAGTACTATGACAGAGCTCAGGCCAGAGCAGAACACCAGACCTGAGATCCACCGAGACCCCTCCCATGAAGAAAGGCTAAACACGTACCCACAACACCAGCTGTCCCGCCAACACTCCCTGCTACTGCCACACTCTGCCAACACCACCCGCTACTGCCCCACCCCGCCAACACCTCCTGCTACTGCCCCGCCAACACCACCCGCTACTGCCCCGCTCCGCCAACACCAC
>CM045883.1:7008805-7061305 GCA_025169545.1 Anguilla japonica | reverse complement strand
ACACACACGCGCGCGCACACACACACACACACACACAAACAAAATAAAAAAGCTTATGAATTAACTGTCACAGTTTTTTTTTTTTAAAGGGCGTCTAACCCTCTACGCATCTGAAATCTGAGAAAGCGATAACATCTCTAATTCATTTACGCCAGCACACAGGCCAGCGGGCTCTTAACAAAACCAACTGTAAATGAAACATATATTTATATATCTGACTGTACAAACACCAAACGGGGGAACGAAAGAAAGAAAGAGAGAAATAGCAGTGCTCGCTGCAGCGAGCTGACATCAGCCAGCGGGACAGATAACGAGGCTTTGATTAGCCAATCTGTGGCTGCGGGTACTCCGCCATTTCCCTCCCAGTGTGCGGGGAGATTCCATTAACGGCTCTCCCTTTGTAGGCCTGTCAGGCACGGCCCAGAGCCCCGAGGCAGCGATGAAAGCGTTATTAGTCAAGGACACGTCGCCGATCCCAGAGCAGCCGCCCGATCTCGCGTCCGCTCGTGCCGTTCTCTTCCCTCTCTCTCTCTCTCTCTCTCTCATCCAAACCGTTTCATCTGGGATCAGGACGGAGCGAGAGCCCTACTACCGGACCCACTGTTAAGGGGGGGGGGGGGGGGGGGGGGGGTCGGAGTTCAGAGGTCAGAGGTCGCCGCTGCAGGACAGCGGGTGGCGAATGGCCCGACAGAGCAGCGCAGTCGTACGATCGCTCTGTGTCAATTACGCAAACTGGCACGACCGCCTTCGTGAAATCCAGCACAAAATAATAATAATAATAATAATAATAATAATAATAATAATAATAATATAATAATAATAATAATAATAATAATAATAATGAGGACTGAGCCGTGCGCTGAGATTCACACACCACGTGCACAAAAAAAGAGGAACGCTTTGAGCTTTATTGCAGTGACACAAACTTTCTTCAGTCTGTAGCTGTGATCTCTGTCCTCTGTTTCAAAGTTGTAACGAGAAGATTATCTCGGCAATCTGTTCCACCGTGAAGAAGAAACAATGTAAGAATGTTAGATTAATCCAACAGTGGCAGTGTGTGCTTTTATCTTAAAAAGACCAAAGATTGGATGGTATTAACATTAAAGAAATGTATAAAAATACAAAAGAATATCACAAAGTAGCCTACTGTGCTGGGTGAGGAAAGAGAGCAGAGGACCCCCTAGGCATAGGCTTAAGATCAGAGAGTATCATGGGAAACGCGGTTTCTAGATGGTACCACACAGCACAGAGATTACAAAGATCTTGGTGTGTTGCAACACTTATAAGTGGATTCATTTAAATCCGGCTAAAAAGTGCACGCACCCATTTCCCCCCCCCCCAAGGCCTAAATTAGCTGTTGATTAACTGGTATCCACACATACCTGAAGCCACTGTGGCCCTCCAGGACTGGAGTTAAAGCTGCACCATATAGCAGTTTGAGGCCCTCTACATAGCAGAATCTAATACTTGTTTTACATTCACGTTCAAAATCCACTCATTTCCAGGTGCTCTAGACAGAGGCAGGAATGACGGGTACTGTGTAATCTGCCAGGTTACAGGCTGATGGGGAATATCTACTTATCATACATTAGGTGCCTGAATTTTTAAAAATTCCAATATAACTGCTATTATTGTTTCTCAAACAATCAGCATCTTCCAACTAAAGGCCTTCCTGAAGACAGGCGGTACATGTTGACATGCTGTAATACATTCTGCACATCCCAGACTCAAATCTGCATACATATGTATACACACTGCACACACTCATGCCACAGAAGTCACTAATTAACGCACAGATATGTACACAGACACACACACACACACACACACACACAGACACACATACACACACAAACACACACACATAAACAGACACACACATACAAGCACACACACACACACACACACACACACACACACGCACACACAAAGCCCACACACAGACACACACTGGACTGCATGGATGGCATATTTGCACTCTCCCTCTCCCACACACACACACACACACACAGACACATACACACACAAACACACACACATAAACAGACACACACATACAAGCACACACACACACACACAGATACACATACACACACAAACACACACACATAAACAGACACACATACAAGCACACACACACACACACATGCACGCACCCTAACACAACTTCCTTCTTCTCACAGACACTGAACTGCGCTCCCTGGGAGACAGCGGGACAGCCCTGTGAGCTCCAGGGTAATTAAAGGGCACAAAAAGACTCTTTGATGTGGGTTCGGCTGACGTGGGGAGTTAGGGGAGCCGGAGTTGGAGCGAGTGTGTGTAGTAGCAGAGAGCTGCTGATGAAAGCAGTGCTTCCCGCTTCTGTGTGTGTGTGTGCATGTCTGTGTGTGTGTGCGAGTGTGTGTAGTAGCAGAGAGCTGCTGATGAAAGCAGTGCTTCCTGCTTCTGTGTGTGTGTGTGCATGTCTGTGTGTGTGTGTGAGTGTGTGTAGCAGAAGAGAGCTGTTGATGAAAGCAGTGCTTCCCGCTTCTGTGTGTGTGTGTGTGTGTGTGTGAGTGTGTGTAGTAGCAGAGAGCTGTTGATGAAAGCAGTGCTTCCCGCTTCTGTGTGTGTGTGTGTACGTCTGTGTGTGCGTGGGTCTGGATGTGCGTGTGTGTCTGTGTGTGCCTGTTCATGTGTGGGTCTGCATGTCTGTCTGTGTGTGTGCGTGTGTGTGCGTGTGGGTCTGTGTGTGTGTGTGCATGTGTGTGTGTACGTCTGTGTGTGCGTGGGTCTGGGTGTGTGTGTGTGTGTGTGTGCGTGTGTGTGTGCGTGTGTCTGTGTGTGCCTGTTCGTGTGTGGGTCTGTATGTGTGTGTGTGTGTGTGTGTCAGCGTGTGTGTCTGCGTATGCCATTATCACAGGTCATAAACAATAACTGAATTACCTGGGTTGTTATAGTGATTTTCGAAAGGGGAGAGTGACTCATCTGGGGCAGTGATGCGTAGGAGTGTCTGTACTGGGAGGCGTGGCTAGTAAATGAAATGCACAGATTCAGATGTTCAGAGAGCCACTGTGAGCCTTCACACACACACACACACACACACACACGCATGCACGCACGCACGCACGCACGCACGCACACACACACACACACACACACACGCACACACACACACACACACACACACTCCCGCCCCCTACCTTCTGGCCGGCGATGACCACGCGGTCTCCGATCTGGATGCCCATGGCGCTGAGCTGAGCCCTGGCCTTGTCGGAGAGGACGCCGGTGGGGCGGGACGGGACGGGGGCGCGCGGCTGGGGCAGGACGTCCTTCAGGAGGGCGCGCATCTCCTTGGCCAGGGCCGCCGCGTCCGCCATCTCCAGGGGCATGTCCAGGGGCTCGGGCACGACGTCAGCGGGACACTGGCCTCTCTCGTTCTGCACGGGGAGCGGGGGCGGGGGCGGGGGCGGGGGCGGGGGCGGGGGCGGGGGGGGGGGGGGGTGCGAGGGGTGGGGCATAATGCAGAGAGACTATTCAGAAGAGCCAGGAAGCTCACATTACACACAACCAGCAGGAGTATCAGCAGCAGCGGTGGCAGAAGTGGTGAAGGTTGGTGGTGAAAGCAGCAGTAACTCTAGAAGCAGCGGTAATGGTTGCAGTAATATTTACTCCATGGTGGTAGCAATAATGGTAGTCATACTATCAGCTGTGGTGATTTTAGTGGTAGCGATGGCGCTGGTAGTAGTAGCGATATTAGTAGTGAACGTTGTTGTAGCTGTAGCAGTAGCAACAGTAGTAGCAGTAGTATTCGTAGCAGCAGCAATGGTAGTAGTAGTAGTAGTAGCAATAAAGGTAGTAGTAGGTTGTGTAATGTAATCGTTCCAATGGGCTGTTCAATCAAGATCCTGGCTAAACTGTCACTAAGATTGGGAAGGAATTCCCAGAGGTCTCTCAATCTGGCCACCTGGTCACCCCAAAATTGTACTGGATAAATGATTCCCGCCCTTTTCACCTCTGCCACGCGATAAGCCTTCTGGTGAAATAAGAAAAATGTGAAAAACTGGGCGCGACATATTGGTGGTGACTGAGGTGAGACTCTGCTGCCAGTTCATCATTTTGGGTTCATGAAAGTGCTATATCAATAAAATTCATTGTTAGCTGTCGCTACTGTCAATATTAGCGGTTGTTATTACATGGTATTATTAGTTGTTGATGTTAGTTTTGTGTGGTTGCCGTTGTTAGCTGCAGATGTTAGTTGCTCTCCTTGTTTTTGCCATTATTAATAGCTGTTACTGTTGTTAGTTGTTACTAGCTGCTGTCGTTGTGATGTGAACATAGCAGGGTGTAAACAAGGCAAGTGTGACCATGGCGACTAACGAGTAACTAAGTGGGATACTGGACACAGTGAAGGAGAGAGATTAAAAAAAAAAAAACAACAGACAAACAGAGGTGACCTCCCCCCCCTCCCCCCGCCCCCACCCGAAACGCTCCCGATCCTCACAGAGAGTCTACGACTCACGTTCAGACACCCAGGGCTAATGGACCGGACTGCGATATGCGATGTGCGATTTGACAAGCCGAGGCGTTGAGTGCGGGCGAGTAGGGGGGGTGGCGAGGGGGGGGGGCGGGGTTGAGCGCGGTCGCTGCGAAATGTCACGAGGGGATTATTCTCCCTCACGCGTAGCAGCCAGTCGTTAGTGACCTTTACCGAGCGGAGACACGAGGAGCGTCTGTAATGCCCCCTAAAACTCCTCACCCCCCTAAAACTCCTCACACCCTAAAACTCCTCACACCTCACCCCCTAAAACTCCTCATCCCCTAAAACTCCTCACACCTCACCCCCTAAAACTCATCACTGTGGGACTTTACTGAGTATCTTAATGTCCCCTAAAACTCCTCACACCTCACCCCCTAAAACTCCTCATCCCCTAAAACTCCTCACTGTGGGACTTTACTAAGCTCAGACAGGAGGAGTGTCTTTAATGCCCCCCCTAAAACTCCTCACTCCGGGACCTCCCCTCAAGAGGCTCGGGCAGAGGGCATGTTCGCGCTGTGTCTGAACGCTGGGACACACAGAGCACAGGAAGTGATGACACAGCCCTGGGGGAGATAGAAGCAAGGCCTAGTTACCCCCCCCCACCCGCCCCAATCTGCAATCTCCCAGCACTGAGATGGCATTACACCACTCTGCTGGCTGGTTTAAAATCAATGCTGGGAGATTGCAGACTGTGGGACGGGGGGGGGGGGGGGGGGGACAGGTGGACTATGCCCTGCTTCCACACCCCCCGCCCCCCTCCAGTCTGCAGTCGTCCCAGCACCGATTTAAACAGCCGACCTAGACCGGCCAGCACAGAGGCGTAACGCCAGGCTTTAATTGGCTGGCTGGAACGGTGATTGAAATAACAGGCCTCGGCAGCAGTGGAGTCTAAATCTAAGGCCGCGCTCCCCCCCCCTCCACCACCCCCACCCCACCCCCCCACATTCATTAAATCTGTGCAGCTCGTGGGGGAGCAAGAGGGTCACCAATTATTCCGAGATGACATCCATTTGCTCCGACTCCTCATCGCCAATCCCACTCTGGCAACATTGCTGCCCCCCCCCCCCCCCCAGTGACCAGTCCAGCTGGGGGGTGTCACGCCCGCGGTCGACCCCGCCCGCATCCCCGGCCGAGCAGAGGCGGAGCGCGCACACATTACTCTCCAGATGAGCGAATCAGAATGGCGCTGGGGAGTCGCTAACGTTCCAGCGGCGGAATGCGGTCCGGCGGGTTGTCTCCAAGGCAACGGGCGAACCGCGGCGACGGTTGCGCTCGGGAAGCGTGTTTGTCGCGGGCCGGGCGTCGCAGTGCACGTTGAAGAGGTTAAACAGGAACAAGAGAGAGAGAGAGGGAGGACGCGATTTCACACCGACACGTTTTTCACGTGTAAATCTTTTCTGGAGAGGTCTACAGGAGGGCGGGTGTCTGAGAGGCCTCTTCATGCTCGCCCCTCTGTCGGGCGTGAAGCAGAACCGGGCCGTCTCATCCCAGCCCTTTCATCCGGCTCGCTAGGCCTCCAGCTGACCCTGCGGCCGTCCAGAACCGCACGTGTCCACACGCTTTCCACAGCTGGACCAGAACCCCACATCTCTGCGAGCTTCCACAGCTGGGACAGAACCCCACATCTCTGCGAGCTTCCACAGCTGGGACAGAACCGCACATCTCCACACGCTTTCACAGCAGGCTTCACAGAGACTTCACAGACTGCTTTCTGACGCCCATGATGAGGTCTGAGGAGTCTCTCGCCAGCGTGGTGTCAGAGTCTCTCTGGAGCCGCGAGCTGCCCGGAAGCAGAGGAACACACACGCAAGCACACTAACACATCTGCAGGCATATATACATACACACACACACACACACACACACACACACACACACACATCCACACACACACACACACACACACACACATCCACATCCACACAACCCACATAAAGCACAAGCTCCCGGAAGAGTAGCCGAGCGCTCATCCCCTACGACACGGTCTCAGTGCCATCTTACAGGCAAAACAGCGCCCCCTAGAGGATTCAACATGACACTTCTGACACCAGGCACACTGTAAATCCACACCCCCCCCACCCTGACTCTAAACTCCAATCATGTCAGAAGGAGATGGCGGGAGTTTGAAGCAGACACCTAACGCAACATAACGCCCGTCCGCCTGTCCTGCGCGCTTTCTCTCCTCCTCCTCCTCCCCCTCCTCCTCCTCCTCCTCGCAGACGTGAGCGGGCGGGCCCGAGCTAGCCGTCCGTCTGGCGGGACGAGCGGAGAGTCTGAGACCTGGCAGACCGACCCAATTTACGGCCTCGCGGCTTCTCCGGGCCTCTCGTTAGCGCGCGCGGGTGCGAGCCGAAATCCGCCGCCGCCGCCGCCGCCAACGCCCTCCTCGTTACGGACAGGAGCCGCCGCGCCGCGCTGCCTGGCGGTGCCGTAAAAATCCGCGGTTATCCGGAGGGGTTGGTCGAATATCCACGCAGCCCCCTAGCACACCAGACGCCACCGCGGGCCGGGAGATGGAGCAACTCTGCCATCTGGTGGACAGACAGAGCGCGAGCACCCGTGTGTATGTGAGGGCGAGCACGCGCGCCTATGTGCGTAGACACGTGCGCTATACACATACAGACGTGTGTACACACAACGTGCATGTGCAGACACACGCAAGCACACACACACTCACACGCACACATCCACACATGCACACTAACAGACACACACTCTCACACTCACTGCGTACACACACACACACACACACACACGCCATTTAAATATTTTTATTAAAATACTTTATCAAGTACAGCTTTGAGCTCAAGGGTAAGATATTTTTCACCGTGTAGCGTATTCCACTACTTTCCCAACAGCATCAAGTCCACGTTGGCGTGTGTGTGTGTGTGTGAATGGGTGTGAATGGGTGAATGAGAGGCATCAATTGTTAAGCGCTTTGGTTAAAAGCGCTATATAAATACAGTCCATTTACCATTTACCATATATTTCAGTACTGCACTTAAGACTCTTTGGGGAGTCACAAAGCGTCCTGAAGGAAGGGGTCGACCCATTCACACACAGCACCCGCTAACGTGCTTCCCTCGCCCTCGCCACACACACACCCACACACACACACACACACACACACAGACCACACAGAGACATCCACAGCGTATCTGTCCCGAGAGAAGCACTTTCCCCTCAGCTGCACAAATCAGTTCAAGCCTGTTCTTATGACAGCGGCCAGTAAAACCATTTCAGCAATGGGGAAGCTGGGTCAGGAAAACCCCCACCTGTCACTTTCAAAGGCATGTGGGCGTGGATTAAAAGGGGGGGTGATAAGTCTCTCATTACTCACCTGTCTTAAATCCCGTTGGTGAAACTCGTTATCGATCCCTTTTGTGCAGCCCAAATTAACCAGTGTTAAGTGATGAGAACTTAGAGCAGGGCATGATGGGACAGGCCCTGGACCAATGAAATCAGTTTGCAGGACGCAGTTTCACAGCATGCCGAGGTCAGGTGTAGCTTTCACTCCATTAACGGGGAAACACAATATCTTATGATAACCTCTATGATGTCCTGTGACATTCTTTAAAAAAAGAACTTCCCTGTCGAAAAGAGATAAAATCATCCAACCAACGTTTTTTCTTTTCTGCTGATGTATATCTGCTGTACGTTATGATGTATATGCACAAATACACACACGTGCATGCACAATATCAGCAGTATTTCCGTATTTCCTTCCTGGACTCAACCAACATCAATCTACACATCCTCAAGGCCAAAACTCTTCAACCTGAGAACCGGGAGAGCGGTGAGGGGGTGGGGGGGGAACCCAAAAAAAAAAAAAAAAAAGAATCTGAAAAATGTGTCGCTGATAAAGTGCTCTGTCAGAACCGTGATTAAAGTGAGCAAAGCGCTGACAGGAAATGGCCTGGGGAATGACGGATGCCAACGCGCCCGGGTGCTACCGGAAGCTTCCGTGGGCGGGCGGGTGCAGACAGGCCCCCCTCCGGGCCCGCGGCGGGGCCTACCCCGGCCTGCGCCGACCGCGCCGGCGCCCGAGACCAACGACGACGGGAAGCGCTCGCCGAACGCCGCCGCGAAGGAAGGCGGCGGCGGAGCGAGCTCCGCCGACGGACTCCCGCGCTCCGCGAAAACCGTGCGGCGCCGCGGCGCACTCCGTACCGCTACATACATCGATAATTAAACCCCCCCTCCCGACTCCTGCTATTTGCAGTGCGGCGGCTTCGTCAGACGGTCCCGGGACGGCTAAATTAGTTTAGGGTATGAGTTACCGGCGCTAATCTCCACCGCGCGCTCGGGGGAGGACGGCGAGCGGAGGATTAATGAGCTGGCGGCGGGGGGGGGGGGGGGGGGGGGGCGGGACGATGACATCACCGGCGGTGAACCGTGAGGGTCACGCTCTCCCATTTACAGAGAAGCAGCAAAATGGAGGAGACTGTGAAGCACAGAGAGAGAGAGAGGGACAGTGTGTGTGTGTGTGTGTGTGTGTGTGTGTGAGAGACAGAGTGAGGTGTGTGTGTGCGTATGTGTGTGTGTGTGTGTCTGTGTGTGTGTGTGTGTGTGTGAGAGAGAATGTGAGTGTGTGTATGTGTGTGCGTGCGTGAGAGAGTGTGTGTGTGCGTATATGTGTGTGTGTATGTGTGTGTGAGTGTGAATGTCTGTATGTGTGTGTGTGCGTGTGTGTGTGTGTACACTGTGCTTGCATGCGTATAAGTTACCATATGAGTGTGCTTGTGTGTGTATGCGTGAGTGTGTGTGAGAGTGTGTGTGTACACTGTGCTTGCACGTGCATATAAGTTACCGTATGAGCGTGCTTATATGTGTGTGCTTGTGCCCATTAAGTGAGGTTGATACACTAATTTCCATTTAAATTGTGTATTACACAAGCAAAAAACAGCAATAAATACCACGTGATAAGACATCCATGGTGAACATTGAGTTACCCTTCAGGCTACTCAACCAAACAAACTGTGTACACATCTACCATTAGAACTTCAATTGATGCCTCCAGTCCTTTGTGCTTTTAGGATCCAAGTCATTTGGGCCATTATTAAAGCCATCCTGGATGAGTTAGGGCGAGGGGAGCAGACTCTAAACGCGCAATGGCTACGGCGTTCCCAGGCTCTGAAGCAGGGGCGTCGGACTCCACTCCTGCAGGGCAACAGCGTCAGCAGGTTTTTGTAGGTGCGTTTCAGCACTTTCAGCGCTTTCAGTGCTTAAACGGACTCATTGATTGGCCGGCCTCGCTAGTCAGGGTCGTACAGTTACACTAACACAACCCCCGCCGGGCTGGCACTCTGATGTGCGATAAGTCCGGTAAAAACTCCCGAGATTCAGCTCACTTTATAGTCAGTTTGTGAGGAAAAAATAAATAAATTATAACCCACTACAACTTCACAAAGATCTGGGGTCAAGACTAGGGGTGCATTCCAATCGCTTTTAAATTTTCACTCCTCGTATCCCCTCTCCCTCGCATCCTTTCCTCGCTCCTTAGCTCCGCCCAACGGAGGACGCGAGGAAGAGATGCAAGGATGAGGTACGACAATGGAGGAGGAATAGAGGAAATGGATTAGGCAAACAGAACGTCCCTGCTCAGTCAAGCGTCAGCCTGAAGCACCGAACTGTGTGGTTTGAAGCCACGTCAATTACAGGTGAGGCAGATGGGGAGAGGTGGATCATTTATACCTCACACTTTTTGAAAAAAAAGTCTTCCACAAAGACTGTCCTCCAGTGAGCATCTAATGGACTGGAACGTCCTTAAAGATGGTGGACTTCGGCTGATTTCCGGGTCAGGCAAGGAGTGAGGAAAAGAGGACGGATAAAATAAGCGACTGGAACAAACCCCGGGACTTGGGTCCGACACCCCTGAACGGGCCAGGCCAGGCCAGGCCAGGCCGGTGTGGGCGGGGCGAGAGGGGGGGCGGGGTCTTTACCCTGAAGGCGGGATTGGCGCCCATCTCCAGCAGGCACTTGGCGGCCGACACACACAGGTTGGAGGCGGCGATGTGCAGGGCGGTGCCAAAGTCAAAGTCGCTGCAGGTGGCGTCCACCTCTGTCGGGTAAAAAAAAAAAAAAACGCCGTCAGCGGACGGCAGAGGTCAGCTGACCCGCAGCGCTACCCACAATCCTCCAGTCGACCCCGCCGCCGCAGGCCTTGGACGCGCGGCTTTTTATGGACGCGTTTCCAGGGCGAGGCGGGCGTGTCGGGGATTACGACAGCCGTGCGTCCCGCTATCGCACGCTTCATCGCCGCGCTGCGCCGCCGACGTCCCCTAACTGCCTTCCGAGCGAACGCCACGCCGCGCCCGGCGCCCGCTCCTCAGCTCGTTTCTGCTCGGAAAATTTATGAGGGAAGGAACAGGCGATCGGCCCGAGAGGAGCAGCGGTCCTGGGACATCTGAGCAGCGCACGGATCCAGCAGGAAACGGTACGTCACCCTACGCGTGCGTACACGCGCCCCCCGAGAGGTTAGGAGGGTCAGGGTGTTTATCAAGCGCTGGAATTGTCTTAATCTGCTTTAATTTAAGGCCGTATGAATCAATCAAGTTTTGAGACCTTTAATTTAAAAAAAAGAAGAAAAAAAAGGAAACTATTAATGGATCAGCTGGAAGGGTGCCCAAACTTTCGCACATCCCACATTCACCATTTTATTGTTATCAATCTGTTAAATGCAGAAAATAAAAAGTAATTGTGCATTGAAATTTACAGAGACATGGCACGTTTCAGTCGGTTCCCTTTGGAGGTTGGACTGGCAAACCACTGGACATATACACACTTAAAAAAAATGTCTTTAAAAACATACAATAACTGTGTTTAAACATAAATCAATAAATAAAACATTAAATATTAAATAAAATGTTAAAACATTTGAATAATTAATGAAACATCTGTAAATGTATTAGACAGTGTGTATTCGTGTATGTCTGTTTGGGGTGTATTAGTGTATCTGTGAGTGAAGGAGTGCATGAGTGTCTCTCTGTTTGGGGGTGCACCTGTGTGTGGAGGGGTGCTGTTTGGGGGTGTACCTGTGTGTGGAGGGGTGCTGTTTGGGGGTGTACCTGTGTGAGTAGGGGTGCTGTTTGGGGGTGTACCTGTGTGTGGAGGGGTGCTGTTTGGGGGTGTACCTGTGTCTGGAGGGGGGCTGTTTGGGGGTGTACCTGTGTCTGGAGGGGGGCTGTTTGGGGGTGTACCTGTGTGTGGAGAGGTGCTGTTTGGGGGTGTACCTGTGTGTGGAGAGGTGCTGTTTGGGGGTGTACCTGTGTGTGGAGAGGTGCTGTTTGGGGGTGTACTTGTGTGTGGAGAGGTGCTGTTTGGGGGTGTACCTGTGTGTGGAGAGGTGCTGTTTGGGGGTGTACCTGTGTGTGGAGAGGTGCTGTTTGGGGGGTGTACCTGTGTGTGGAGAGGTGCTGTTTGGGGGTGTACCTGTGTGTGGAGAGGTGCTGTTTGGGGGTGTACCTGTGTGTGGAGAGGTGCTGTTTGGGGGTGTACTTGTGTGTGGAGGGGTGCTGTTTGGGGGGTGTACCTGTGTGTGGAGGGGTGCTGTTTGGGGGGGTGTACCTGTGTGTGGAGGGGGGCTGTTTGGGGGTGTACATGTGTGTGGAGAGGTGCTGTTTGGGGGTGTACCTGTGTGTGGAGGGGGGCTGTAGTGTCTGTTTGGGGGTTTATTAGTGTATATGTGTATGGAGGAATGTAGCAGTGTCTCTCTCTGTTTGGGGTGTATCTGTGTGTGGAGGGGTGCTGTTTGGGGGTGTACCTGTGTGTGGAGGGGGGCTGTTTGGGGGTGTACCTGTGTGTGGAGAGGTGCTGTTTGGGGGTGTACTTGTGTGTGGGGGGGGCTGTTTTGGGGGTGTACCTGTGTGTGGAGGGGGGCTGTTTGGGGGTGTACATGTGTGTGGAGGGGTGCTGTTTGGGGGTGTACCTGTGTGTGGAGGGGGGCTGTTTGGGGGTGTACCTGTGTGTGGAGAGGTGCTGTTTGGGGGTGTACTTGTGTGTGGAGGGGTGCTGTTTGGGGGTGTACCTGTGTGTGGAGGGGGGCTGTTTGGGGGTGTACCTGTGTGTGGAGGGGGGCTGTAGTGTCTGTTTGGGGGTTTATTAGTGTATATGTGTATGGAGGAATGTGGCAGTGTCTCTCTCTGTTTGGGGGTGTACCTGTGTGAGTAGGGGGGCTGTGTGGGGGTGCATTCACACACTCACCGCCGGGGGGGGAGGCCTGCAGGACCACGCGTATGAGGGGGGGCACGTCGAAGTACGCCGCGTAGTGCAGCGCGTTCATGTTGGTCCAGCGGCTGCGAAGGCCTGGCAGGGCGCCAAGACACAGGAGCTGCCGCGCAAAGCTGGCCGCCGTCTCTGCGTCACCTGCAGAATGCGCGGGCACACACACGTACGCACGCGCACACACACACGGATACACACACACGTACGCACGCGCACACACACACACACACACACACAGATACACACACACGTACGCACGCGCACACACACACAGATACACACACACGTACGCACGCGCACACACACACACACACACACACACACAGATACACACACACGTACGCACGCGCACACACACACGGATACACACACACGTACGCACGCGCACACACACACACACACACACAGATACACACACACGTACGCACGCGCACACACACACACAGACACACACAGATACACACACACGTACGCACGCGCACACACACACAGATACACACACACGTACGCACGTGCACACACACACACAGATACACACACACGTACGCACGCGCACACAAACACACAGATACACACACACGTCCGCACGCGCACACACACACACAGATACACACACACGTACGCACGTGCACACACACACACAGATATACACACACAGTATTATTACACATCCACACACTGTATTATGACGCATGCAAGCATGTACGCACTCCATTATTACACACGCACACACTATTATCATACAAGATAATTCGCACAAACACATACACACGCGCGCACAAACGTAAGCTCACACACACATACACAGACAAACACAGACACACACTCTGTACTCACCAATGCCAGGTGCTCCTGCTTTGCAGGTGTAATGGAGCAGGCTCATGTCTGTCAGGCCATCCCGATCGTTCACACCACAGCCTCGCTTCAGAATCTAGCATTAACATCCAGAGACAACATTACAGTTAGCTCAGCTTCAGAATATAGCATCAATATTCAGAGACAACATTACAGTCAGCTTAGCTTCAGAATCTAGCATTAACATCCAGAGACAACATTACAGTTAGCTCAGCTTCAGAATATAGCATCAATATTCAGAGACAACATTACAGTCAGCTTAGCTTCAGAATCTAGCATTAACATCCAGAGACAATATTACAGTCAACTCAGCTTCAGAATCTAGGATCCACATTCAGAGACATCAGGCCATTAAGTGCTGCTTCAGAACCTACAATCAGTATTCAGAGACGTTATCACACAATCAATTCAATGTGGACGTGATGACAAGTGACTCAGCTGCTGGGAATATAAAGCAGCTCAAATGAAGGCAAATGAAATGGGGGAAAAACATTACTACTCTATTATTATCATTTCAGCCCTTGAAACTAATTAAAGTGGACAGGGTGAGACAGGGCACACAATGACATCTTAATTGCGCTGAAAGATCTGAGGTGTTCCGGAATAATCCGCATCTGCGGGTCCATCAGTTAGCATAACGTCTTCAGGGGGTGTGCGGACTGGGAAAGAAAACCCAGGGAGAGTGTGCTGTTGGCCGAGAATTACCTCCCCCCCCTCCCCATCTCACTTCAGCGGCAACCGGTTACAGCTGGCTTCAAGTTTAATACCTTCATACCTAGCGTACGAGGCAGCGAACGGAAGAGCTCCACCCACCGCACACCCTATATCTAGATCACTCCGGTCCCAAACTTTGAGGAGACCAGTTCTCCCCTCCCTGCGTGGATGCTGCCCCCAGTTCGTCTGTACTGGCTCCACAGTGCTGGAGCAAACTTGAAGTGTTAGCAGCGGCCATCTTTGACGCATATTCATTGCCCTACCATCTCCACCCCAGCATTCTTTCCTTCTGCGTTTATATAGGTTGGCTCGTGGTTAGTATAGCTAACAACTGCCTTAGTAACGCTGCATCAGTACTTGTGGTCTGGCAATGTTGTCAGCCAGGCCTGGCGTGATTGATTATATTAATCAGTTAAATGCACTTATGTTTCTCCTGTATTTGCCAAGCTGCTCCGGGTGAGGGCACCGGCTAAAAGAATGCGATGTACACGAATCAGCCTAATCTCACGTGCGTGAGGCACACACACACACACCATGAAAAGGAAGAACCAAGACAAAAAAAATAATCATCGGGTTGACCTTGTGTCAGTTACAGAAAATGAGATTGGATCTACAGAACCAGGGCAGCTTCCTCGAACCCTGCGTCAGCGGGACGGTAATCTCACACGGGGAGCGGCTTCGCGCGTGACCAGTGGGCGGGGTCAACCGGGGTCGTGTCCGTCCGTTTCGGTGTGCCCCATGGGGGCGAGCGACGGCACAGCTAGGCGCGAAAGGAATCCGAACGCAAAACAATGACAAGCTCGCGGAAACCGCAGCCTGAGGAGCCGCTGCTATCGTCGCAGGGCACAGACAACGCGGCCACGCCTCGCTTCTGTGTAACAGAATCTCTCACCTGAAGGATTTCCGCCTAACCCCACTGCCAGGAACCTGTCAGCAAGGCACAGTCATCGTTCTTTTCTTATTTAAGCTCTTCGCGATCTTAAAGCAATGCTACGTTTGAAAATTCGGTGGAAAAGATAAACATTCCTCGTGGCACCTGTACCATGTCATGCCAACTAGCAGGGGAGGGAGGACACAATTATAATTATACACATGAAGAAGGAGAGGCTGAGGAATGAGGAAGCTATTGGGCAAAACCGGGAAAGCGAGGGCAGAATTTTACCTGGAAAGGAAGAGGCAGAAGTGAAAGCACACAAACACGCATGCATATGACATTACTTTTAAATCCAGATTGGGTGACTGCGCCACTGTGCGTCATGGCAACGGAAGCACAGTTAGGCCTCAAACACACTGTCTGATTTATGTATAAAACTGGACTGACCAGACAAGCAGGTGACAAAGCCACTTCAATCCCCGCATGCTCTGTGTGTCATTAGAATGTGCCTGTTTTCCAGAGTGACTGAGTCTTATTCCGCCACGGAGACAGCGGTAAGGACAGGAGAGAGAGGCATGCTATCTGACCTCGTTGCCGATCAGGCTGATGTTCTTCTGGACCTGAGGGACCCACTGTCTGAGGACAGCGAACAGCTCCGGCACCGAGGTCCGAGGGTCCAGCAGAACCGCCCGGCACTGCGGCTCGCTCGGGTCAAAGAAGGAGAACTCTGTCAGGGCCGGAACACAGAGTGGGTCAGGCAGAACCACACGCACACACAATCACACACACACACACACACACAACAACACACACAGACAGACAGACACACGCACACATGCACACACACACACACGCACACAAAATCACACACAGACAGACACACAGACAGACAGACACACGCACACAAAATCACACACAGACAGACAGACACACGCACAAATACACACACACGCACACAAAATCACACACAGACAGACAGACACACGCACACATGCACACATGCACACAAAATCACACAGACAGACAGACACATGCACACATGCATGTACACACACACACGCACACAAAATTACACACAGACAGGCACACGCACACATGCATGTACGCGCACTTACACACACACACGCACACACATGCACACACACAGACACACACACACACGCGTACACACACACACACACAGATACACACACAAACACAGATATAGACAGATACAAACAGACACATGCATGCACACACAAAATCACACACAGACGGACAGACACTCACATGCACGCACAGGCACGCGCGCGCACACACACACTGGTTAAAACCATGGTCTAGGTGTTTAAAATTCTTCATGTTTTCATTAATGCATATTCAGGAATTTCATAAATTCAAAGGCATGTATAACATGTTTACCTTGTGAAACATTGATACAAGTGTTTTGTTTTTTGACAGATGTACAAATTGTGCAATTAAATAATCAAGATATCCCTGAGAGAAGCACAACCCAGACTGGCCTGAGGCAAACTCTACAGAAACACAGACAAGGCTGTAGATTCAGGTTCACTGAGCTACATTCATTACGGTCCTAATCCTACAACTGCCACTTGCCCCCTCTTAAATCCTTTCACAAACTACTGTAAGGTCCATTGGTTACCACGGGAGAAAGTAACAGAATTCAAATCAGAAGAAAAGAGTTCAAATAAGGTATTTTAGAAGTCGTTTTTGAAGGCAATAAAGGATCAGACTAAATCTATTAGGATTTTTTGATAGCAATCTTATATTCAACAGCACACTTTGAAGAGATTCAGACCAGCAGTGGCCCCCTCACTCAAATCTTTTATTTTCTCTTCAAAGAATGGTGCACTTTATGTTCCAACCCTTATGGACCTCTATAAAGTGTAAAGAAAAAGGATTGTTCCTGGTACACTTAATGGGAAGCAAAGCAAGGCGCTCGTGGCATAAAGTTTTACAGACTGATGACTGTAGACGTTTAGGCTCATTTATCTTCTTATGAGCAGTTGGGGAGTTCTAGTACAGTGAGTTTTTTGCATTTCTTGGCTGCCCAAAACAGGAAACACTAGGGGCTGGCACTAGTCACTGTTTGTGAGAAAGGCTGGAAACTATGGACGCCACACAACAGAACTGCACAGCGGCTGGGACCGCCAAGCTACAGTGGCACGTCCCGCTGAAGCTGGGGTCCTCTCGTGCCTCACAGGCTAAAGGAGACCGCAGGTTCCCATCGGGTCCTCCCTCCCTCTCTCCTTTCCTCCCTCCCTCCATCCCTCCTTTCCTCCTTATCAGTTCACTGGTCTGAAGTGACTGCCGTTTAGCTAGGTGAGGTCCTGGCCAGACTGCTTTAACCTCTCCATGCTCTTCAGACCAGGTGAAGAAATGTAGGGTGTGTGATTTTTGGGCTCCACAGACCAGGTGAAGAAAGGTAGGGCGTGTGATTTTTGGGCGTGTGATTTTTGTCGGACGCAGTCCGGGGTGAGTGCGGGGTGAGTGTGGGATGAGTGCGGGACGAGTCCGGCTGTGCGACCGCAGAGTGGGCGGGGCCTCACCGCAGTCGGAGGGCATCGGGGCTGACGCCACCGGGTGGACGACGGGCCGATCTGCGTCCGGTGAGAAGCTGCGGTGTCGCCCCAGGACCGAGTCCCCCTCTGAAGACTCGGGCACGTCCTCCTTGGTCATCTCCCCCTCGGGGCCTGGAGAGAGACGGGACAGGGCGAGAGGGGCTCTTTGAGGACAGGCTTTCCCCATTTCCAGGCTTTAAAAAAAAAACCCTGTTACTGGAGGCCCATATCACTGTTCAAATTTCACTCCAAATTCTGCTTTTCGTTATGCAGCCTAATTAGCCCAGGCACATGCAATCTGACATATTACCCACATTCACTAAAAAATCTGTTCCTTTGTTCCTATGTGAAATATTTTACTGTTGCCTAAGCAAAGTGAATCAAGGTTCACCACTCAAGCCACAATCATTGCTTTCTGGTATTCAGAGTGCAAAAAAACGACTGTATAGTATTTCAAATACAACAGAAGTCATGGGCCTGTATTCACAAAGGCAGAACTGCTGATCTAGGACCAGGCTTCCCTTGTCCACATCTGGCCCTTCTCCATTTTGAGCCAAAAAAGCTAAACTGATCCTAGGTCAGCTCTCAGACACGGAGACGCTTTGTGAATATGGGCCATAAAGTTGCGATCCTAACCAACGGATAGCGATGCTAAAACAACATGACACTACATTTGTCACCGGCATTGCCAGGCCTGCAGTATATGCCCTTGGACAATAACACAGAGGGAGCTGAATACAAAGAGTGGAGTGCTAACTCCGCGCTGCACTCTAATGAGCTGGACGGACCAGCGGAACATTCTCAAGAGGGCTCGTTTTTCAAATTGGTCATGATATTTATTTATTTTTGCAAACAGTGCATCTTGCATTTTATATGCTGTAGGCTTCTTCCTTAAAAAAATGTCAGCTTGAACTGCACATGGTTGACAATACAAGAAAATCCTGTAATAAGCAACACGGAGTAATTAACTGATGAATAGGATAACTCATTATAATTAAAAAAGAAGACACACACAGTGTCAGAAACGTTGACATTATTTAGGGAGGGTGTGAAGTAGCCGGAGGCCAGGACAGAAGCTTACACAAGCTTTGCTCGGAATGGCAACTCCTCCCCGTCCAATAAGAAAACATTCCGCAAGTTCTTCACCGCGGCCTCACACTCACACTCTAAATGTGAATTAAGTTCTTTTTTTTTTTTTTTTACGTTATCGGTGGGCTAGTCAGACTGTTTACAGGATCCTACTGTAGCGACTCATCTCAAAAACCATTCTATCAAGCTCACAGGCTTCTCCAATCACACGTGCTATGTTCTATTCCACCTCTTCGACTATTAACATATAGTCTATAAAAGAATTAACCCTTACCCTTCCCAAAACAATATCAGGCCGGATTAAAACCACCGCCAAAATTTATTTTTTCTCCCTCTTAGAAATATTAAGTTTTTGCCACTGTAGCACAACAGAATCCACTGGGCTCAGACACTAAATCAAGAATTAAAACTGCAGAAGTTCCCGTTAGATTTATTTTTTTCCACTCACTCCACATTATTAGGCTACCGATTTCAGCAGTTCGCTTCGTACCGAGATGCAAATTGTGAGCGATCAGGCCTGTCAGCCCCCGATCTGCCATCTTGACTAACAGGACACTGGCTTGGGGCAGAACTCTCAGTTTCACAGACAAAACACGGATAAGATCAAACTCATTAGGATTGACTACAGGCGACATCTCTTATAAATGAAATATTTAGCAGTGTTTTTTTTTTTTTTTAATCTGTCATTAGCTCTACAATTTCCCCCAGTACCTATACAGTCTAGATTTTGCGTAGTGCATTTGGAGTATGCCTGTGTAGTTAACAGCTATTAGGAGCAGCCAAATACCTGAGTTTTGAAACAGGTACATAAAATTGACTGTGACATTTTGTAACCATTTATCAGTTCCAAACCACAAGGAAGTATTTTTGTGCAACTAGGCGAAGCTGCCATTTGCAACCAAGAAGTTGAGACATCAGTCTGTCTGAAACCCATTTTAATAACCCTGACAGTGACAACATCCTTGAGATTGTGTACCCATGACCAACAGTACAAACTGGTTGAAAAGCAAGCATAGGACAGCTATACAAACGTGAACCCAAAACTACTGTAAACAAGTGTCTACCTGACCTCAACCACTTTTCCTGGGAAAACTGTGCGACTCCAAATTCAAAATGTGTTCCCAAATAGTGCCCCCCCCGCCCCCCCCCCCATGCCAAATACAGTCCTACAACATGTCCAGACCTCACAGTCAGGGTTCAGAATCATCACAAAGAGTCATGTGCAAAAGCTCTGTTCCCTCCACACCTGTCTGTCCAACATGACCTCTCAACTTTTTATCCCCACCGGATCTACTTCACACAGACCACCAGGACAGAAATAAATTAACAAGCACCCGACCGTTCTCTGTATCCTTTCCAATAATTATCAGGCTTTAGTAGACTGACAGGATACAGACCTTGTTTGACACGTTTTATTGAGCGATTCTGGGAACACCAGCTGCAACTTCACTTGGCCTACAAAGTTACTGTGCTACAATCCAATCATATTCTGACATCAATGTGACAGTTTTTGTAAACTACTTTCACTACTTTTCAAAAACAAAAGCATGTATAAACGGTTGACTGTTAGGCCTATAACTTGTGTTTTCCTTATAAAAATTATACTTAGTGAAACTCAGATTTTGCCACACATGCACAAACACAGCATTTTTGTCTTTCATCATATTATATCATATTGTATTATATAGCCTACATCACCTATAATTGACACAGTCCTACATCTTGACCTGGGCTGACCCTTTAGAACTCCAACTCCCAAGTGCTGAGGCCCTTTCCGCTGTTCCTCAAGGCTCACCTGGCTCTCTGAACCAGGTGAGCCAGAGTTTGAGTACTGACGCCAGAAGGCGGAGCTGGCATTTTTATAAATGCAGAGAGTACATTAGCTCAGGCGCCTGCAACCTTTTATCTCACTCACACCATAATTACAGCTCATGTAGACCTACTAAAATTACTGTAACTATAACACCGCCTTGCACTTACGACCATTATTCATCTTTAATGAACTCTGTATTTTTGAACCGATAGAAATTCAGTTCCCTAACTCAACCTGTGTCCCTGCGTGTAATGATTTTACAGGTAAAGCTGAGAGACAACAGGCCATAGAGGTTCAGGTTCAGGTTCAGGTTCAGCTTACTTTATTTGTACCCGTAGGTAGATTTGGTTTGCAGTAGACGAGCCATCCATCTTGACACACAATTTAGAAACAACACAGACAGTAGACAAACATAATAAAAGTACCCAAGGTTCGATCCATCACTAAACCATTAAAACTAAAAGATAAAATAAATAGATAAATAAATAAGTAAATAAGTAAATAAGATAAAACGTTGCTTCTGTATCATCAGCAAAGGTAAATTGCTTTGGAATGTAACCACCGAATGACTCACAGCGATACAGAGAGAAGAAAGACAAAAATGAGGGACAGACTGACAGCCAAACAAAAGACAGAAAAACAAGGGTTCACACACTTCGAAATGAGGGTTGAGCAGAGGCATGAGAGAGAAAATGTGTGTGCGTGCGTGTGTGCGTGCGTGCGTGTGTGTTTGTGTGTGTATATGCGCACGAGAAAGAGAGCAAGCGAGAGAGAAAGAATGTGTGAAAGAGAAAAATTACACAACATAATGACGAGAACAGGCCATTCAGCCCAACAATGCTTGCCATTTTCTTGACTAAATTGTACCAAGTGCTCCGATTACCTACAGACTAAATAGTTTCCAGTACCGTATCAAGCCTGCCTTGGAAAGCCCCCAGAGTTTCTGCCTCTACTACATGACCCGGCAGGCTATTCCACACATTGGCTACTCCGGTGCAGAAAGAGTGCAGTCACACAGAGAGAACCAAAGGCCTGAACACTCACTCTCATCCCCATTGGCCGTTTCGCTCTGAGTTTCTTCCATGGGGCCCAAGTTATCCACAGAGACACAGCCACGCGTTTACTCTAACACAGAGGTCCCAAACTGAACGACTACACTGACTCCTGCTCGTGCCCCCTGCTTTTCCCTCTCAGTCCAGCGCCCCCCCCCCCCCCCCCCCCCCCCCCCCCCCCCAGAGTGAGGCGATCTCCAGTCACACTGAGTGTCATGTGGCTATTTACAGCACAGACTTCCCAGGCATCCCACTCCACCCTCTCACAGTCTCTATCAGTCTCTCCTGCAATATCACACCTACACCCAGTAGAGCCTGCTACAGGCAGAGTACAGGCTGAGTCTACCTAATGAACGTATACACACACAAACACGCACACATGCACACACACACACATACATATGCACACAAGCATGCAGGCACACACACACGCACACATGCATGCATGCACACATGCACACACGCACACACAGATGCGTGCATACACATACACACACACACACACACGCACGCACACACACACACTCTCTCTCTTGGCACCACTTTTCCTCTCCACCTGGCGTGAGAGGCAGCAGTTTCCAGGCTATGAGCCTGAGCCTCTCACCCAGCTTTGCACAGGATTAAAACAGGGCTTTGGCCTCCGCTCTGTTCCAGTTGGTACAGCAGTCTTCCAGAGCATGGGGCATCGAATAATCAAAAACACAGTCTCGTCACGTCGATTTTCTCTGAGCATTACAGGGAGAAAAAAATTAATAAAAAACTTTTCACCTTCTTTTTATATCAACACCGTTTCTCCACACAACCAAAAACCTCTTTAATATGATGCATAAAATTCAGAACAGTATCACATTTTAAAGGACACTTAATAAAATAGTCCTTATTTGGCAAGTAGCCTAAGCGTATTTGCCATAGACAAGGAGTAACCTTTCACTCCATCTGCTAGGCTTCTTTGGACAAGGATTATGCAAGACAGCGTTCACTTGATAAATCATGTGTGGTCATATTCCTGGCTCAGGGTAAACAGCCTGATATACTGACCAGGACAAGCAGTCAACCCCATTAAACACACGCTAAGAAAGTCTAGCTAGAGTGTGATCACCACAAAGACACTGAAAGAAACTCAGAAATAAGCAATAGTAAAATATTTGCCATGGCAAACATTTCAGAGTAGGTAAGAATCCAACAGACCTGGCTTTTGTAAAGTGAAATGTAACAAACAGGCCTAAACGAATAGGCTACGCGACTATCCGTCTGTTGTTCTGAATAAATTTCACCAGCACGCATAAGAAAGGTTTTCAATGGCAGAAACAATACTTCATTCAAGAAGTTAATTTGCACAATTATTTTTAGTAAATACCTTCTTGAATCACCAACTCACTCTGACACGTTTGTTTTTCTTCTTCCCCTCAGTAGTAGCGGTAATCTGTGGCGATCTTAAATTTTCCCATATAAAAAGAGTATCGACTCCCGTCAGACGACAGTAAAGTTTCTCGCTGTCACAGTGGACGCACTTCATCTGACTGAGTTCACCTAGGCGATGCTGTGATGATGTTCCTGCTGCCTTCTGATCTTTCGGACACAATGCGAGGTACACTACCACAACTAACACAGGAGCAAACAAGAGAAGCGCCCTGCCCTCCGTGTCCTCTGCGACGCATAAAAAAATCAGCTTTGTGCACAAGCACCTGCATAAAAGTCAACACAGACCGTGCTTTGATGCACAAAGCAACTTTCATCTGTGCATACAGGGCGGTTCAAAACAAACAGCGGTGCAAAAAAAGTGTTTCATCTCCATCATTCTGGAACAGAACGTTACATCGCCATCCCATTCCTGAGCAAAGAGTGGAAGACGGCAACCCTGCATCAGAGACAGTGGGTGGGGACCATAGACATGGTATAGGCAAACAAACCACTGTTCTTCCCAAGGAATGATGGGTAGGCCAAATATTAAGTTAACCTCCACAGAAACAAAATTTCACTGTTGAACTTAAAACATTTGCAGTTGACTTCACGTGCAGTTGGCTGTTTAATGTCAGCGGTTTAGGAACATTCAGGTTATTCAGCAGGTTATCTAACCTTTCATAAAGCTTGTGTGTGATTCTGTTAAAAAAAAAAAAAATCTTAAGTGTAGAGACACATTCTGTGAGAAAAGCCTGTCAACTGAGAATATCTTAATATTCTTTGACAAATTAACCTACTTACACAATGAACATTTCTACGCGTACTGCGTTAGAAACGTAAACAGAATTTATAAATGTTTTGGTAGTGAAACTCTCAATGCAAGTGCGTGATCTGCTGCAACCTCTCGCATAGTGTCGAACGAAGCAAACCCACTTGTTCTGATACTGTACAACAGTACATCTCAAGTGCATCAGGTACGATCATGGTGAGTCATCAATTAACTGAATTCACTTTGACGGTGTCTCAAATGATCGCTCGTTCACTCATTCCCCATGAACGTTACTAGATAAAATATCAAGAGCTCTTATATGAAACGAATGGACCATTTAGACAGCCTAAATGTAATCTAAAATGTCGAAAATTCTTAGCTTTTGCTTCCGTTGAAGTGGGGACTGTGCATGCATAAATACAGTATCAAAATCATATCGCAACTCAGCACAAGCAAATTCATATGGCGTAGCCTATTTCTTCGAAAGTGGCTACCGTAACGTAGCAAAGTTCGCACGACATTCCCATCGACCCTGCTGCTAATGTTTCGGAAGCACAAGCCCGGCCTCCGCAGCGGACCAATCAATTCGCAGCTTCAGCTCATAGTGAGCAGAAACCGCATGTTCCACAACCAATCGTCGCAATGAAAGAGGGCGAGAAGGGCGTGTTCTATGAAGCAGCTTCTAGTTACAAAATAAAAACAGGGGATATCAGATGCTGCAAATGTAGTCGTACGCTACGAAAGCAAACAGTGATAGTATTTTATGGGGAAAAAATAATAAATCTACACACACTGAGTACATCCAGTTATGCAGCAAATGTAACGTTACCTCAACTGTGACACCACGGGGATAATATCCATAGCTACTCAAAACTACGCTAACATTAGCGCTCAACAGTTCGCCAAGCAGCATTTACCTAGCCAACTATGGTTAGCAAAACCGAGACCAACACCAAACTAGTAAACTAAAGAGAGCTACGTCTGATCTCGCTGCTTGCTATAAACACTAACATTGAAATGCAGTTTACAGCTCCGGTGTTTCAATTCTGCCCTTGAGCAGAATTCTGAAGTGCTAATCGGCATACTACCGTTCTTACCATTGCATTAGCTATACTGAGCACACACATACTTAATTAGCTTTAGATGTACCTTAGCTAGTATTATTGTTAGATAACCATCGTTGGCTTAATATTGCCAGCTAAACTACGAGTTAGCTCGCAGCCCATCCGTGCAGCTTGGCGTGATTAGGTAACCAGCTAACTACCAACAGCAAGCAGTAACGTTAACTATTCGTTCTTGTAGCACAACTTTGCGAACAGAAATCATTTTAGTCATTTTAGCTGGGTATCGTTAGCTAGCTAAGCAGCACATATACGCTACAAAAGGACCTCAATAATGCACAGCTTAAATCGATAAGCGCAAGACAATTTCTTATACTGAAGTAATGCTAGCTGGATAACAGCATCTTTTCGTGCACTTGCAAAAGAAAGACATGGATCCGCATTAAATACATTTGCTTAACAGCACGCTCATCATTGACACATTACTATGCATGACTGTATTAATAATCGCTGAAAAACATTCCGTTGTACCTGTCTCTTCACAATAAACGCAGTCGCTGTTTAACTTGTGTTTCAGTTCTCCAAAAGCAATAAAGAACCATGATTTATGTGATACAAGTTGCTTGCTAGCTAACTAGCTAGCAAGGCCCGATGACATCCGACCGCAAGCACTTCCCAGATGGCTTGCGTTGACAGCGCGTGCCTCAACGTGAAAGCAAGCGCATGACGGGAGCGCGCAGCGCATTAATTAAATCTTAGGGCCTATTTAAAAACGAAACTACGGCAGGATAATGCCATTTTAGGTCCTGTTCTTTTCTCCCGGACGACAAAACCTTTTTTTTTACGTTAAACGTGATGCTAATGTTTCCTGGTGCTTTTATTATTCCGATTTTGTTTACCTAAAAACTGGAGGGATATTTAATAATCAAACGTGTTTTCTGTATGTTACGTGGTTTCTCTGTTGCCTCGGTTTGTGAATTGTCTGTCGAAGCTATTGACATTTATGTCATTATACAGTTATTCACAATAATCATTTTAATGAACATTGTGTTTTTAAAATGGAAAATGTAATGCAAATTTATGTTTACATTTTAAGTGATAAAATTAAATTCAGTTGCCAGCAGTTCTTGTGGAAATCGGACGACATGCTGGTGTTATTATTTGCATATTTTTGTGGCTCACTCCAATTTGGAATGCCTAAATTGCAGCATGTGTTCTTTTCACTCTCCTGTCCAACAGCTGGGCAGTCTTTGTATTTTGTATTAGCATTATTATTCCTGAGAAGCAGCTTTGTTTAGGTTCTATTTTGGGGGTTATTTGGGATATGAAATTGAGGGATAGGATTTGTGATTTATGTCATCCGGTCTGTTGTATTTCATGAACGACTTTTGGGTATGCTACAATGGACCTCCTTGGAATAAGAAATGGCTTATGGGTTTCTAAATAGCGGAAATGACCTTTTCCGATCCACCAATGGTAAAGTCTTGTGGTCACATTTACACGTAATTTGTACTACATCATCATAATCACATTCATTTGAGCATTTAGGGTGTATTAAAGAAACATAATTTCTGTGCTTGTTGATTAATATGCCCACACACACACACACACACCTGTATGTATGTGTGTAAATAAAATAAATATGCTGATAAGAGCTCATGTTTATTTATTAATTTACTTTAATGTTTTGCTGCTGTACAAAAATGCATTAAATTGTTCCTCGAAAGCAGGCTTTCAATTCAATTCCCTTTGCTGTAATAAGCACATAGAACCAATCCAAGAATGGGACACGCACATGTGATAATGATCCCTATTGTCAGGTTGTCTGAGTTCCAATTACTTTCTCATGGGACCTGTTTCTCTGGTCGTTCCGTGGAGAAGAATAGGGTTGGGTTGTTGTTTTTTTTTTTTTTTTTTAAATAACCTGGGGATTTCTGTTGAGCAATCACGCCCCAACAGCGATGAGCGTAATCAACCCAATCTGTGGTTACTACAGACGCGAGCGTTGCACTCACCACAGAATGAGGGGAAACAGGCTCGGACAGTCGTAGCTTCCGGAGCGTTCCTCTGTTACTCCATCGCTCCAGAACATATCCAGGACTAGGGGTTGTGTTTCTTTTATTCTTCTTTCGCCCCTGTACAGGACTAGGAGGGGGTTGTTGTGTTTCGCTTCTCAAACGGGTGCTTAATTTTTTTTGTTTGTTGTTTGGCAGTCGGTAGCCTTCTCACTCTCCCCCCCCTCCCCCCCGTTCACCATGCTGTGTTGGTTTACCTGGCGCTGCTTGGGCATGTGTGCCCTGTTCTGCCTGGGGGGCTGCTGTGATAACGTTTCTTCCATCTGTGGGGCCCACAGCCCTGGGGACATCCTTATAGGGGTGCTCAGTTCATGCCATTCGAAAGTGGACACGCCACACGAGCGGACGGAGCCGAAGGGTTTCAACTGCACAAAGTGAGTATGAGGGACCCTGGGGGGAAACTGGGGGAAACTGGGGGACCCTGGGGGAGATTCCTATGGGGGAGACCGGGGGGAATATTCCTGGGGTGCCATGCTGTTTTTGGGGACACGTCTTTAGTGGCAGGTTCATTGTGGCAATGCACGTTGAAAAAAACTCTGCTTGTCTGTGTCTGAGATGCTCGTATGTTTGATTTTATTTTTGAAATACTGAAGGAAGTTTATTCCCCAGATGATGATGATGATTATTATTATTATTATTATTATTATTATTATTATTATTATTATTATTATTATTATTATTATTATGTTGCTACTGTTATATATGTACTGCACACATGTTTTGTGTTTTGTTTGATTTTTCGAGTGTTCTGAATTTCATACAGATTCTTATTGAAGAATCATTCAAACTGTGACTATATTTTGTTTATTTAGCATTTGGGACTGAAGAGTATTTGACAGCATATAGCAGATTTCAGACTGTAGTCAGGATGAATTGACAGATGACTGACCTCAATGTACAAATAAGACTTTTGTAAATGATAAGGGGTAAACCTAACAAATACATTCACTGTAAGCGGATGACAGAAAATTTTGATCAGCCTCTTGGGAAAATATATCAAATATCAATGCAGGTAGTTTCTGGTGGTTGAATTTTCAGAAAATACTCTTGTTCCTTCTCACGCAAAGCACACCAGTCACATGTTAATTAAAGTGATGGCTTCAAGTTCTCTATAATCCCACAAGCCACATTCCAAGAAGATTGTTACTTCATGTTTGTCAGCTATAACAGATAAACCATGTAAGTCAGATAGGATTTCTATTTCCTGCAGTCTATTTCAACTCTAAATGAGCATGCAGGTGAGTCATGAGCTGTAACATTTCTTGAGGTTAAAATGATTTTGACATAAAAGAATGTGCATTCGTTGAGCGGGAGTGGAGGACTATTTCCATATTCTTCTGCAGAGGTACTGATAATTAGATGTGTTAGGTCTTCTGTCTTATCTGCCAGTAATCTATAGCCATTGTGGTGTGAATTTGAAAATAGATAATAATAATAATAATAATAATAATAATAATAATAATTAGAAGAAGAAACAGTGATAGAAAACCTGTTCTGGAATGTTCTCCCCGGACAGCGCTGCGTTATTTTTCACGACCACCCCCCTTCTTCTCAGTTTCGATCTGCAGTCGTTCGTGCGCACCCTGGCAGTCATCCACACCATCGACACGATCAACGACTCCGGGTTCCTCCCGGGGGTGCGGCTCGGGTACGTCGTCTGTGACACGTGTTCCCACGCCACCAAAGCCGTCCAGATCGCCGAGCACCTCCTGTCCGTCAACGGCTCGCTGCCGGTCCAGTGCGACCTCACCGACCGCGTGCCGGTGAAGGCCATTATCGGGGCCCGTTATTCGGAGATCTCCATAACCGTGGCCCGGTTCTTGGGCCTCCACTTGGTCCCCCAGGTGAGCTTCATGCCCCACTAGGACAACAGGATCAGTGCGGATCCGTTGTGAGACAGCTGAGACTGATTGATATCAGTCCCAAAAAATGCATATATCTGGAATCACTTGTATTCCGTTTTGGGATTAGCAGATGCTCTTGCTTACAGACATATCTATAGTAACTACATTTATTTTGCATACAATCCATTTATACTGCTGCTATTTACTGAAACAAGTCAGATTAATTGCCTTGCTCGAGCACACAATGGGAGTGTATCAACAGGGAATCAAACCAGCGCGCTGTAATGAGGCACAGTTCCCTAACCATTAAACTACACTGCTGCCCCATTTATACTTGCCTCAACAAAGCAGAATCGATGTTACTCAGAATCAACGAGCGCTAGGTATCGATGTTATAATTAATTGCCTTGTAACCCCTCCCACCCGACCAAAGGGATCACAGAGCTTCTCCACCCTAGCTCCCCAGTGGTGGAACAAACTCCCTGTCCCTATCCGAACCTCCCCCTCACTACCCATCTTCCGCCGTGGCCTGAAGACTCATCTCTTCAGACTATACCTAGACTAACCACCACCACGCTGTATATTTCACTCTAAATCCCCCCCCCCCCCCTTTTTCATGACACTTGTTACATGTTGCCCCATCCCAGCACTTTTTGGTAATTTGTATTTGTCCTAATACTGTAGCTTATTCTTCTGCCTAGTTGGCTTTGCAGAGGTTAGGTATGAATAGTGTTCACTGTCTGAACTAAACTGTGTTCTTGGCTAGAAATAGCTGTACAAATTAAGTATTGTATCTTACTGAACCTGTGTTTAGTAGTTGTCTATGACCATGAAATGCACGTTTTGTACGTCGCTTTGGATAAAAGCGTCTGCCAAATAAATGTAATGTAATGTAATGTAATTATAATTATAATGTTAAAATATAATTTTTTACATCGTCCAATCAGATTAGCACCACGTCGTCCGCGGAGATCCTGAGCGACAAGCTGCGTTTCCCGTCCTTCCTGCGCACCATCCCCAGCGACGTGCACCAGACGAGGGCCCTGGCCCGGTTCATGGCCCACTTCAACTGGAACTGGGTGGGCGTGGTGTCCGGGGACGACGACTACGGCCGGGCCGCCCTGCTCAGCTTCATCCAGGAGGCCGAGAAGGCCCAGGTGTGCCTGGCCTTCCACGAGGTGGTGCCGCACTACCTGGACCACGAGGACAGCGAGCGGCGGATCCAGGAGGTGGCTGAGCGGATCCGCTCCTCGGACGCCCGGGTCATCCTGCTCATCCTCAAGGACCAGCTGGTGGTGCACCTATTCCAGGAGGCGATGAAGGCCAACATCTCCCGGCTCTGGATTGCCAGCGACGCCTGGTCCATGTCCCGAAACGTGGCCGGCATGGAGGGGATCAACGGCGTGGGGGACATCTTCGGCTTGAACTTCATCACGGGGGAGATCCCTGGGTTCGAGGAGTACCTGCGGAACCTGCAGCCCGGCCCGGGCGCCACGAACGCCTTCATTGAGGAGTACAAGAAGCTGCGGTTCGAATGCACCCCTGAGCTGCCCCAACTGCTCCAACAACACAACGCCTGTTTGGCTGAACACCCCGCCGTCCTTTGTTCTCTCCCCGACTCTATCCTCTTCAAGTCCCCGCTGGCGTGTAACCTGTCCGAGCCCCAGAAAGCCAATGATGATTTTTTGGTGCAGGGGGTTAACCTGAACTTGTCTTACAGTGAGAGAGTGGCCACATGGGCCATAGCCCATGCCCTCAGGGAACTGCTGCAGTGCAACGAGACCTTCTGCTCTGCGGACAACTTCCCCCCCTGGAAGGTGAGAAGGGTGTCATTAAAACTTCATTGTACTCAAATAATTTCAGACCAACAAATCAATTCTCGAATTACATAGCTTTGTGTAAAAAAAAAAAAAAAAAAAAAGCAAATTGGCAATGTTAGATTGTAAAGGCACAAACAGATTGTAGAACTGCAGTCCATCCCATGCCATGCTTCCTCCTTGTTGCAGCTTCTTCGGGAACTCAAAAAGGTGAATTTCACCGTTGACAACCGGCGTTTTTACTTCGACAAGTCCGGCAACTTCCTGAATGGCTATCAGTTGATTCACTGGGTGAAAGATGGCAGCAACAAGAGGCATTTCAAAGTGGTTGGCGAATACAACCTGATCAAAAGAGATGTTCAGATCAACAGGGATGACATTGACTGGGGCAACACCAACAACACGGTAAGTGTAACCTGAAAATACTTCAAAGAGTGCCAATCTGTACAGTGTGTTAGTGTGATTTGATCTTCTACTATATATGTGATGCATAGTTTAGTGTCTGAAATGCATACTTTAGTGTCTAAAATGCATAATTCTATATCCGAAATGCATAGTTCTGTGTCTGTAATGCATAATTCTATGCCGGAAATGCATAGTTCTGTGTCTGAAATGCATAGTTCAGTGTCTGGGATGCCACATTTCAATCATGTGTTTTATTTCGACATGTTTTGAATATGTTCCATTTTCGTGAGGTTGTCTCAATGTCCCCAATGGCAGGCCCCAGAGTTCAAATGCTCTCAGCCCTGCCGCCCGGGTTACGTGAAGAAAGTGTCCAACATCTCCTGCTGCTACAACTGCACAGAGTGTGAAGAGGGGACATACTCTGATGTGGAGAGTGAGTATCGGGGAGTATGGAATGCACCCCCAACTTTAATGACTGAGTGCTGACTGAGGGTACATACTTTTAAAAAAGAATTGAACCGTGCTTTTCATTTTACTGACAATTCTACATTACAAATCTTCTTTGCAAAAAACACAGAATGCTTTAGACGCTAATAAAAATGTGCATCAGTTGCTCACACCATGTTTGTCTCAAAACCACCCAACTTATTTTACACTGCTACACTACTATTGCAATTTGAGTACAGTCCATGTTTTTATACCCCTTTTTGGTATAATTTTGTCAAACGTACAGTCAAGATTCATGTGAAATGAGTACATTAAATGGGGGCGGGGGGGAAGGGAAGGGATGGGAGGCATAATGTCTGTTTTTGTAACTCCGCCTTGCTGTGGTCCTTTCTTTAGACATGGAAACCTGTCTGAGTTGTCCCAGTGGGATGTGGTCTGAGAGGGGTTCGTCCCAGTGCCGGATGAGGGTAGAGACGTTCTTCACCTGGAACGAGCCCTACGCCATCGTCCTCCTGACCGCCACGGCGCTGGGGGAGCTGCTGCTCTTCGCCGTCCTCGTCGTCTTCCTCGCCGGGAGGAAGAGCCCCGCGGTGAAGGTGGCGGGCGGCTGGTTCTGCTACGTGATGATCGCCGGGCTGGCGGTCAGCTTCGCCAGCGTGGTGCTGTTCGTGGGCCGTCCCAACATCCACTTCTGCCGGGCCCGCCAGACCATGTACGGACTGGGCTTCACCCTCTGCCTCTCCTGCGTCCTGGTCAAGGCCTTCCGCACCTTCCTGGCCTTCCTCTTCGACCTGTACCGCCGGCACAGGCTGCGGAAGCTCTACAAGCCCGCGGCCATCATCGTGCTGGCCACCGTCGGCCAGGGGCTCGTCTGCCTCTTCTGGCTGCTCTTCGACTCGCCCGACATGGAGACGTCCCACGAGGGCCTGACGGTGGTCATGCAGTGCAGGGAGGGCTCGCAGGCGGGCTTCGGCGCCATGCACAGCTACGTGGCGCTGCTGGCCTGCGTCTGCCTCCTGCTGGCCCTGAAGGGCCGGAAGGTCCCGCAGCGCTACAACGACACGGGCTACATCATCTTCAGCGTGCTGATCTACCTGTTCGTGTGGGTGTGCTTCATCCCCATCTACGTCACCAAGATCCGGCAGCGCTCCGCCGTGCAGGCCTCGGCCATCCTGGCCTCCAACTTCGGCATGGTCTTCTGCCACTTCCTGCCCAAGTGCTACATGATCCTGTGCAAGAAGAAGGCGGAGAACTCCCCGGAGGCCTACCTGGAGAGGGTGCGGATCTTCTCCATCACCTCCGTCCACTCCGCCTTCGCCCGCCGCTCCCGGGACTCCGGGATGAGCTCCCTGGGGATGGCGACCCCCCGAGGCTCTGTGGACTTCAGCCCGGCCCGAGGCTCTGTGGACTTCAGCCTGGCCCGAGGCTCTGTGGACTTCAGCCCGGCCCGAGGCTCTGTTTGCTCGGCGGCCATGGCGACCGTCAAGGAGGAGCCCCAGGTGAGCACTCCCCCTCCTCTCCTGAGGAGGCGAACCAGGAGGTGCTCCATTTAACGGCGACGAGCGCACGGACTCCAGAAATGTGGCTTCCAGTGGCTGCCGTGGGAAACGTGGACGGTCTCCTCTAAATGATTCTTGCTCAAAATGAATAATGCTTTGTCTGCATCTTTTGTTTTGTGAGTGAAAATTAATTACAGGGGGAAAAAAACTATCCGGAAGTAAACGCACTTTTTGAAATAGGTTCCGCAAATGAAGGTTTTACAATTGCTGCTTGTTTACTGTGTATGTTGGCACTTTATTCATGTGTTTTATACATGATACCTGTATAACTCTTCTCAGTTACCCCTCATAATGATGAGTATTGTATAGTTTATTTGTGAATTGACATTCTAATAAACCATTCAAATAACATTAATTCATATTCCATTTATCTGTGATTTAGATTACCTGTTTTGATCATTTTTCTCTCATGGGCCCACAGTCAATCTTTTAAAGTTCATTCATGAAAATGAGAGAATTGTTTTTTTTTCTTAGTATGTGCATGCTATTTAATATTCAAACACACACACACACACACACACACACACACACACACACGTCAAAACATGTATACTGTATGTATCATATTCTCATCCACTACTGACACACTCTTTGCCTTAGTGTGTGTGTCTCCCAGATCCTCTGTTACTCCACTTCCTGTCACGTGTCACTTCCTTTCTGTAGCCCAAGTCAGTGTTGAATTAGCAGTGTAGCCATGTAGCTACCTTTATTTAGCCCTAGTCAGTGTTGAATTAGCAGTGTAGCCATGTAGCTACCTTTATTTAGCCCTAGTCAGTGTTGAATTAGCAGTGTAGCCATGTAGCTTCCTTTGTTTAGCCCCAGTCAGTGTTGAATTAACAGTATAGCCATGTAGCTTCCTTTATTTAGCCCCAGTCATTGTTGACTTAACAGTATAGCCATGTAGCTTCCTTTATTTAGCCCCAGTCACTGTTGAATTAGCAGTGTAGCCACGTACGTTGTCGACATCTCCAGGAGGACACTGTGACCCCTGCCACTTTGGGTCCAGCCGAGGGTGAGAATAGCATGCCAAAGGGATAGAGTTTGCCATTTTCAGCACACTTAATTATCTTACCCGGCCAAAGTCTCCAAACAGGAAGCCAAACTCTCAACTTATTTTTTTCTTCTTCTGCCGCAGCTGTCAATAGCAAGTGTTTTGAAGTGCAAGATATTTATGGCATCGTGGCTTTTTAGCGGAAGAGGGGGACTTGACCTTTCTGTCCCGATGGACAAATACCGTCTCCAAAATATGTGTAGCATAGCAGTTCAGGGTGCCAGGGTTATGTCAGCTTTTTATAAGTAGCCATTTTGAGGCATCCCCTAAGCAGTTCCCTCATTCTGCGCTGTCCCACCATGAAAAAGTGCACTCATTTGTATTCACTGAAATTACAATAATGAAATTCACCATAGCCTCGCTGCTTATGTACTTTAAGAGTAGATGATGATGCATTATTTAATTGATTGGTTCAAGCTTTCCATTGCTTTCTAAATAGCGTTGGCACTAATGAAATATAGACTCTACTCTGATTCATGCTTAGGCTAGAAATATATACAGTACATCAAGTTGTTCCTGACTGATATCTTTTGCTGATATAATACTTACTATCCATCTTAAGGATGGGATGGCGGGGTGGGGGGTGTGTTCATTGTTGGTTGCCGGAACAAGTGAGCCCCCTAGTGGCGATTGACCAGTACCTGCACTTCCCCATAATAACCCCCCCATGAAAGTCATGCCAAGATGACCGGAGATTACAGTAAAGCCTGTGTTGCGTTTGATTGGTTGCCAGGCCCCAAGACTCCGCCCACAGAATAGCAGCTGCTGGCCTGTCAGTGAACTCTCTGGCGTCACTGCATTTTCCAAAACACCTTAATGCGGGTTCCTGCGAGTCCTAAAAAAAAACTTCACAGTAAACACTTCAGCTACCATTTCTCGGAGCACAGAATACATGGAGTACAATTATGCAGCACATATCTCTCCATCGTCAAAGTCTATTTCTTCCCAGGCCTACTTTCACACACAAGAATGGGTCAGCAAACACGCTTGGACATGCATAATGGTGATGGTCTTTTGTTAAAAAGAAAAGTTTGAATCAAACCAATGCCTTGACAGAAAATCAGTTGGCATTGACACCCTACCCCCTTTAAAAAAATGAGAAAATGATGAAAATTACACATCTAAAAATGTATATTAATTGTGGATATAATGTCAACATTATATTATTGATATTACGGATACTGGCGGAAAATTTCCCGACATTCATTTTTAAAAATGAGATAGTTATGAAAGATAAAGATCCAGATAAACCAGTCGTTTCCGCTGAGGAACGCATCTATATCAATCAGACTGTGCAGTGAACAAAGATGGTGGATAGATTTTCATCTCCCCTCGTACAGGGAATTTCACGTTCGTGTGAAACAGCATATTCTAATGCTGTTAGCCGTTCAACCTTGTGGGTTATCTCAACGTCAGTATTCTGTGTCTGTGTCAGCAAACGTTTATCTCACTGTATCAGCACACACAGGGGGCTAAAGCACGCACAAACATTCTGTAAGATCATCTCTGTGTTTGCCACTAGATAATAAATATATGAAAAATAGATTTATACATTTTACATGATTATATGTGTTAATTACATTTTCAGATGGTCTTATGGCACATTTGATTTGACTGTGTTCTTAATATAGATGCACTACTTTGGAATGTGTTGAGGTGGATATTCTTCTAAGGAATAAACAAAATGAGAGCTAGTAAGTTATTATTATTATTTTGTCTATTTATACAGTCCCCAGATCAGTTTTGTAGACCCAGGCGATGCTTTTGTTGGGGACTGATGGTAAACATTTTGTGCTTGACAAAACATTTCAATTTGGTGGGGAACGAATGTTCTCTCTGAATGTCTAACGACATTTTTTTTTTACCATTTCAAATGCACTTGTCGTAAGTTACTCTCGCTAAAAGCATCTGCCAAATTGCCAAATTGTAAATTTGAATTAAAACGTGAAAGAAAATGTCAAAACCATGAAGGCTTAAGGGTGCAATTAAAATAGCCGCACTTGACGCAAGAGCCATTAAAGGGAGATTGCATTGTTCACCTGTCAGGCGAAGCTGCGTTTCTTGGAGTGTGCGTTGTACCGAATTGTTCTTTTCCCCTGTTCAGTGTGACCCTCTGTAACACAGGTCTAGTGTTATTCTAATTAAAGTTAATGTGAACATGCTACAGCAAATTACCTTTCTGGCAACAAGGCTCATTGTGAAGGCTCGCCCCCCCCCCCCCCCCCCCCCCCCCCCCCCCGACCCCCGGGCTATCTGTTAACTTTAATCAACGGGACTCCGTGAAGTTGCTCTGCACAGTGGCTCAGGGCTATAAAAAGACACCTGAAAAGAGGTCTGATTACCTTGAGGAGCTTAAGGTCTTACATGTGTGTGCGATATATTTTCTTTAACGTGACATCTGTGCGCAGCGAGGAGTGCACTCAAATCCTCTCTAATCCTTTCAGCTGCTTCTTCTCTGCAAGGTAGGGCACTTTTTTTACGAGTGCTAGGCAAGCTGTAGGCTCCTGATATTTTCCTCCAAAAAAAAGAAGTACATACATATATATAAATAAATGGAATATGGCACCGTGAAAACAGACGAGTGGATTTATTGATTTTCCGCAGGCGAGAGGAAGGGTGAGGTATTAAAATCAATGTGTCGCTTTCCCACTCTGCGGTGTTAGCCGGCCAAATGCACGGACTTGATTACGGGAGCCGTCTGAAGATGACAGGTGCGGCTGGCGGATAAGCGCTTGTTTCTCCTGTCCCTTCACTCCCGCGCCACCTTTAGCAGCAGGGTCCCCCCCCCCCCACTCCCCCAAGGCGCTGTTTCGTCCTTCTGCCTCCGTCTCTGCGACTCGACCGCGAGAGAGAAGCGAGGAGGACGCCTGAAGCGGAAGCAGATATGGGCTGCTCGCCGTCGAAGGGCCGCCAGAATTCGAGTGGGTCCCAGGGCCCGTTCAGGACGGGCAGGACGCTGCTGCCGAGATCCCGGGAAAGCGCCGGGGAGCCGCGGCTGGATGGCGGGGGAAGCGGAGGCTCATCCTGTCGGGGAGAGACTGACGGAGCGGGAGGGGGAGGAGAGAGGAGATCGGCAGTCCCGCCTGTCCTCTCTCAGAAGGACGCTCACGGCAGGGGGCCCTCCCTGACCGAGGTGGTCCTGAAGGGGGCTCGGCCACGCGATTTAGGCACCCATGAAATCGAAATTAACGTGATCCCCCAGGGGACAGAGGCTCAGGGGGACGCCTCGGGGAAAAAGGGCGTCCGGAAGTCGAAAAAGAACAAAGGAAGCAAGCCGGGCCGAAAGAAGGACAAGGACAAAAAGGCCCCCGCCGTCGAGGCGAAGGTGGACTTCCCCGAGCCGCTGGTGAAGGCGCACCAGGCCGCCTACGCCTTCCTGAACCCCAGCATCGCCAAATACGAGGCTCTGCTGGGCCTGCTGGAGCAGGCGGCCCAGACCCACGTCTCCCTGCAGCCTATGGCCGCCTTCATGGCGCTGCGTCACGAGGAGGTCAACTGCGGGCTGAAGGAGATGGCGGAGGAGGGGGAGAGGCTCCTGAAGGAGAGCGGGGAGCACTTGGCCTGGCCCTGCCCCCCGAAGAACCCCTCTGCCGCCCCCTCCCCCAAAGCGGCGGATGCCGGCGAACCCCCGCCAGACCTCCTCCAGCAGCTGCTCCAGTACACCGCGCAGAGGATGCGGCTGGTCAGCCGCTCGGTTGGCGGGATCGGCGACTCAGCCTCGAGGAGGCGGTGGAGTACTTCGCCTCGCTGTCCGAGCTGCTGGACGAGAAGCTGAAGACCAAGCGGGCGCTGGACGCCCGGCTGGGGCAGGTCCTGGCCCGCATCGAGTCGGCGGCCCTGCGCAGGCCCGGCCCGGAGGACTCGGCCCTGTACAGCGAGGACAGCGGCATCGGGGCGGAGAGCGAGTCGCTGGCGGGGTCTGAGCACCGGCACAACCGGCGGGAGAGCTGCGAGTCCACCAGCACCACCCGCACGGGGACCGGCAGCCCCTCTGCAAGGGGGTCCACCCCAATCAGTCTGACGGGGAGGATGAGCACCAGCATCTCCCTCACCTCCTTAGACTCCATCTGTACCATCACCGCCATAGAGACGCGGGACACCGAGTCCCTGCTGGGGTCAGCCTCTCTGGATGATGGCGAGGGGGAGGAAGAAGAGGAGGACGAAGAGGAGGAGGGCGACGACGAAGCAGCGGATAAGCAGGCGGGCGGGAAGCGGTCGGGCTCCTCCCCGGCTGACCCGTGCCAGCCGCCGCGCCGCTTGCCGCCCAAGCGCATCGAGAACCCGCAGAACGTGGAGATGACGCTGAAGATGAAGGATGCCATCAGCGGGCGGATCCGCTTCTTGCACTCGCAGCGGGCTGGCGCGAGGGCGAGCAAGCAGGCGGGCGGGCGGCGGCGGCCCCGTGAACAGCGGGCCCCAGTGGACGGAGGAGGAGGGGGGGGGGCCACAGGCCAAACGGCCCCAGACGGCGGCTCCCTCCGCCGCCAGGGGACCGAGGAAGAAGGCCTCGGTGGCCAAGGAGCGGAGGTCGCGCTCCGCCGAGTCCCTGCGGAGCAGGGCGGAGGACCCCACCCTGCTGGAGCTGGAGAGGACGCAGAAGGACCTGAGCCAGCGGCTGGAGAGGATGGGGAAGGGCGGGGCCGGGGGTGCCGCCCAGGGAGCTGGGCATAAACGGGGAGGAGGGGAGCAGGCCCAGGGGGCTCACAGCCCAGCGGCTGGGCGGTTGAGCTCATCCCTCGACAGGAACACCGCCGCCAGGCCCAGCCGGGACAAAGCGGCCCATAGGAGGCGCTCCTCCGGAGAGCACGGGCCAGGGTCAGAGGAGGACGAGAGGAAGAAGAAAGAAAAGAAAGCAGGAAAGGGGCCCCTGAGAGCTACCCCTCCACCCGGGACCCCCCCACCCTCGCCGTCAGGCTTTCTCAGAGGAAGAAACTCCGTCAAACGGCTCATCGACACCTTCAGCCAGGGGCTGGACGAGAAGCGGAGCCAAAGGACCCCAGAACTCGGACCCCTCAGAGGGGTCAGGAAGTGTGGTGTCCCTGTTATGCCTGGCCTAGAGGGTGGTGGGGAAGCACCCTGGGGCAACAGTCCCAACAACAGCGGCAGTTGCCGAGTAGACTCCAGAGCCTCCAACAGAACGGAGGACCTAGATTTGGACAGTCTGCCACCCCCTCCCCCCGAGGTGCTGATGGACACCTCGTTTGAGAGCGCCCAGGATCCCACCGCGAGTGAAAGTGGGGACGACGTGCCAGCGAGGAGAGGCCGCTCGCTTCTGCCGCGCAAGATGACGGTGACGCAGAGGCTGCGCGCCTCCATGCAGCCGGTGGCCGTTCTGCCGAGCCGCAACAGCCTCCGCCGGGGGTCTGTCAGTGTGTCCCCCGCCCGTCCCGCCCGCCAAGGCCCCGCCCGATCGGAGGCGAACCCTGAGACCGAGGAAGCGGCCACCCTCTACAGGCAGTCCCGCAAAATCATCCACTTGCGTCACTCCGACGAGCCGGCACCGGACAAACCCCAGGCGGACTCGGGCCCCAAGAGGTCCACGCCCACACGGACCAGAGCCGGTGGGAGGAAGGGGGGCAGTGGACCCTCTGACACAGTGCCTTCGACTCCCTCCGTCAGCAGCCAACCGCCGGGCACTCCGCCCGCCTCCAGAGCTCGAGTGCTGCCCTCCACCCCCTCCTCCCAGCACCGCCGGCTCCCCAGCCCCCCCACTTTAAAGCGCCACCCAACTCCCCCCTCGGTAACCAGCCCCCCCGTGAACAGAGACCTGCCCACCCCGCCTCTGTCGGGACACAGGAGGCTCCCGAGCCCCGTCCAGACCCGTAAGTCGGTCAGCCCCCCCAGCTCGCAGTGGAAGGCGCCGAGTCCGCCCGCGTCGAGGCGAACAGTGATCCCAAATTCCTCCGTGGGCTCCTACCCCCTCAAGGCCCCCTCGCCCCCGGCCTCCCCGAGGGTGCAGCGGTGGACGCGGGAGAACAGCAGCGAGGAGATCGTCCCGCTGCCCTCGCCCGCCACCTCCCGCCGGTTCAACAACGCCCGCTCCGTCTTCTGCCCCGCCTCGCCCGGCCTGTTCGAGGCCCAGCCCTGCCCGACGCCCCAGCCCCCCCAGGCTTGGGCCTCGACCGGCGGCTGCGTGCTCCCGCGGCCGTGGGGGGAGTCCGCCCGCGGCAGGCTCCCCACGTCCGTGCGCGGGCCCCGCCCGTTCGTCCGACGCAGCCACTCGGACCGGCGGCCCAGCCTGACCTGCCCGGCCCAGGCTCCCGCTGTCTCGGTGGCCCACAGCTGTGGGAGCGAGCCCTCCATCAGCACCCAGGGGTGAGTGACACACCTGACCTCTCTGCGCCATCACTGGTGAACATCACCTATCACGCGTTTGAGTGACGATTCCGATCTCTCTTCTCTATCCCTCTCTCCCACTTTCTCTTTCATTCTCTGTCTCCCTCTCTTTCTCTCTCTGTTTACTTGCTCTCTCTGTCCTTCTCTCTATCCATCCTTCTCTCTACCCTCTCTCAGTCTCGCTCTCTTTCTCTCTCTCTCTCTCTTTCTCTTTTTCTGCACAATGCACACATTTTTTCAAGAGCTTACTGAGTATTATATCTGAGTTTCAGAGTGTGCTACTTTAAAATTAAGCAAGATTGCACTTTTTCACTGACAGTCTGCCATGCACTTAATGATTGAATCCTTTGGAGACCTTAACCTCTAAGTGTACAACTGTGTCTAGTCAATACTGGAAAATAATGTGGATTGCTGCAAAAATAATAGTTCTTCTAAAATCAAGACATGCCTTCACATGAATATAACTGAAAATGTATCAATAATTAAACAAACAACTGCAGTCAAGATTTTACATTCAGCTGCCACCTTCCTGTTTTTTTTATATGCAAAAAAACAAAAACACATCCCCATTCATGCTTGAAATTTGTATGTTCATGCATGAAATTGCATCTTCATCACACAATTCATTACCTTTTTTAAATCATGGGAGGTGTCCTTAGACACTTTAATATTCTCAGCAATACTGCAAACAGCAGGCTCTGCTCTTTTCTCCCGGAACTCAATATTGAGAACAGGGTGTAAATGTCAATGGGAAGAAGGCGAAGAAGCAGATAATCATTATAATCTGAAGCCCTTTCCAAAACAGAGCAGCACCACCTGCCTGAAGGAGTTCTCACCCGATTCCATTTGCTCAGTTGTGCTTCGGTTACACCTGCACTGACTTTGTCATTATCGTACTGAAACAGGAGTAAACAAATGGATTACTGTTCTCCTGGAAAATGTAATAATAATAATAATAATAATAATAATACACTACTGTATATAGCAAAGAGAGCACAGAAAGTAACATATTGTGCTGAGCAATGCCCCATTCGTTATTGATGCTTATAAATTGCTGTGGTCTTTCTAAACAGGAAAACCAGTGATTTTGGCGGCTTCCATTACAAAGATCTGAAAATACGGTAATCGTGAACAGGAGCCGCTAAGCAGTTAATATGAAGGAGCTATCACAATAACAAAAATAACTATATATATATACATATATATATATATATATATATATATATATATATATATATATATATATATATATATATATATATATATATATGTGTACATCTTTTTGAGGTCATCATCATCTGTATAAATAAAATACATTTAATTAACATGGTTTATTGTTCAATAGATTATGTCTGATCAACTTTTCACACCTATGAATGGTTAATGTGCCAGCAGCCAACTCACATTAATTACTGGTTCCAGCTGTTTTGTTTGCCTGGAATATCTATCTAATAAGGCATTGCTAAAGGGCCAAACATGACAGCACTGGAAAGCTCAGGAAGCCATCTTGAGGGCTGCCCTGCTCAATATGTGGTTGTGGTGTGGAACACACAGCCACCGGCAAACCCACACCTCATTCAGGGTGTGCCACAAACAAAACTGTGCCAGATGTTTCTCTAAATTACCGTGGGAAATTCCTGTGTGTGTGTGTGTGTGTGTGCGTGTGTGTGCGTGTGTGAGTGTGTACATGTGTGTGTTTGTGTGTGTGCATGTTTGCATGTGTGTGTGTGTGTGTGAGAGTGTTAGTGTGTCCGTGTGTGTGTGTTATTGTGTATGTGTGTGTGTGCACGTATGTGTGTGTGTGTGTGTGTGTGTGCTTGTGGGTGTGTAATATTATAGTGTTGTAGCCTGCAGAGAATTTTGTGGAGACAACTCCAATAATACAATAATAAATGAGTGGATTGCTGTGGATTAACTGTTATTATTTTAGAGTTGACACCACTACCTGCAGAAGATCTGTGAAATACAGAAGTAAGAAAGTGCAACAATAATTCTACCTTGGAAAAGCCACAGGAGTAGGAGACTAAAATAAAATATAAATGTTAAAACAGTCATTCTTATCTTTAAGTTTAACATGCTTCTTCAATACCTTCTCTCTGTAAATGTTTTCACTGTAAACACTCTTTGGTTGCTAGGGCAGTACGCTATTATGTTACAAAGTGTTTGAATGGGGGGAGGGCCTTTTCTTCTGGTCCAGTGAGTATAATTGTTCAGTCTCAATGATAACAAAAATATCAATAGACACTAAACTCTTGTAGAAAGCCGCTTCAATTAATAAAGTGTAAAAACAAGCTGAGCTATCAGTCGATGGACCTTCATCAGAGCTTAAAAAAAAGAAAGCTCTGAAAAGCTCTGACCAAGATCCATGGACCAAAAGCTCAGCTTGTTTTTATGCTTAATAAACTAAAGTGACTTTTTGAAAGTATTCGTTGTGCATGGATCGTATTATTATCATTACAACTGCTCTACAAATCTTCTCTCACACCTGCAGCCTATTTTTATTTGTGAATCTTTTTTTTTTTTAACTTTGAGATAATTGTTCACTCTGACAATCAAATATAATTGTTTTTTTTTATATATTTGTTTCTAATATTACATTGGCCACAATCAATAGGAGCTAACAAATTCCAAACTGATTTTAGTGGGCCCACCTGTTGTCCCACCCCCTCACCTGAAGGGAGTTAATGGATTGAAATAATCCTCAGCAGATAAGTATACTGTGACACGCTGCGGCTGCCTTTGACCAGGCTAAACCGGTGCTGACAAACCTACCCGGCTCATTTCCTTAATCCAGTTTCTCCCACTCTGTTTCTCCCTCCTTCTCTTCCCCTTATAGGCTGGAGGATGGGCCAACCAGAGAGGAGGGGGATCCGTGGGGCAGCCAACCGGATCTCAGGGCAGCCAATCGTTCCGCCTCGCACCCGGACCTGTGCATTGTGGGCCAGGCCCTGCAGAGGTGATCAGAGGGCGGGTGAGGGCCAAACGGGATTATGGATTTACCGAACGCCGGGATTAAGCCTTCTTTTTTTCCCCCCCGCTTACAGGAAGAGAAGTGCTATTTGGAACAGAGTTTAGCTGGTTGGCAAAGGGGTGTACTCGTTTCTCTGGTCCCAACTCTTTTTTTTTGGGACAATGTTCACCCGTGCTTGTTCACTTTTTTTGAAGCACGCAATGTGAACCGGTCTCAATCTCCTCCTCCCACCCCATAATAATACATTTGTATACTATTTTTTTTTCATATGGTACCAACATGTAAATACTATATTAATAAGAGAAGATGCACATAAATCAATTGTAACATAGCCATTACAGTTTTACGTTAATTCATACATGTCACTGTCAGCGTTGGTTTAAAATTCATGACATAAAATGTCCAACAGTCGAACAAACTAAATTTGTGTTTTTATTTAATGGTATCCCTTAATTTAAAAAAGTAACTGCTCAGCTGCATTTAACATTTTCCTTCCTCCCTGCCAAAAAACTGTAATCAACTGATGTTTTTAACCAGTTTTTGAAGCATCACCTCTATCACACGTTATGCTCCAGAACATTTTTTGATTTTATTCATAATATGATTTCAATGCTGATCATATTTCTTGTACGTTTTTTGATTTTGTATTTTAATATGTTTTTTGTAATCTTTTCAAAATTAAAGAGGGTATGTCCACATTAGCCTAGAGTTTTATGTTCCTGAAGAAGAATCATTGTAAGATCAAGAGATGAAACTAGAATTATTTTTCATTAACTGGCAGAATGGTTTACAACAGATCATGCATTTGTTGTCAGATCATACTTTTGTTAGTGCACATCCATTTGTCACAGTAATGTGACAGTTGCAAACTTTATATTTTTCTCAGGCATTGGCACAAGTGTCACACTGTGAATCTTGAGCATCACAATGAATATCATATCTCTTAATAAGATTTATTTATTCATTGAAAAATCTAGCCTAGCTATACATTGAGCATATACTCTTTAGAAGAGTCCTTCAGATTCAATCAGATCTCATTCCTTTCTCAGTTTACAAAAATGAAAACTGAAACAGTCCTGAAAAAAAAAAAACATATTTTTAAACATTTTTAAAAGAGTTTAGAAATCTGGCGGTCAATATTACAGCTCGTGGAGCACACAAATTGTGAATCAGTCTTACATGTTGCCCCTCGTGAGATGGTAGACTGTTGGACAGTATGGTACTGCAGGTCCACAGCTAATTTTCGGATTAACAGCTGTTTTACCAATCAGATCACCTTTGAGCACATGGTTGAGGCCAACTAACTTCAAGATAAATAAATGAGTTCAACATTCTTCACGTTGAAAGTAGATGTTTCAGTAAGACAATACATATTTCTCACAGACTTTCGTACCGGTAAGTGATCGTACTTCTCGTCCAGGACATCTGGTCCTGCTTGTTTCATCAGTGATTGTCTGAAGGATTCCATGTCAAAATGTACAGGGAAGAAGTTAAAATAATTCGAATTATGGCATGCCGCTTGTCTGCCGATAAAGATCTTGGCTTCAGCACCAGTATTTATCATAAGGAAGAGCGTATAACAATAAAGCCATTGTAGTTCTCGTGCCAAAGACAACTTCTGTGTTACATAACATGTAACCCCAGAGCCATGAAAGGAAAAAGCAAAGTAGGTCTAACTACTAATGACAAGGGCAGAGGGAGCGATGTTCTCCAAATATAAAAACAGTTTAAAGAAAAAAACATTTTACAAACACAGGCTTAACTTCATAAAAGTTCTGAATGGTTTAAATGTAATACTCATTAGGATGAAGATGAATACTAAATTACTTACTGGGACTTGTATTGTTGTACACAACACTACGGTTAACAAGGCAATGGCCTGTAGTGCTGCAAGAACGCAGGGTCATGCTCAGATTAAAAGAAATAAATTAAAAAAACTGCTAAAAACATATATTATTGATGCTGCATTGCATTTTGAGGGCAGAATAATGAAAATTAAAAAAGAAAATAGAAGATAGGAGGCTATATTTAAAATTACTCGTAAAAAATGTTATATAATGTAAAAAAAGGCAACAGAAAAAGTAATATGGTACATCATTATGGGGAAAATATTACAAACATTTTTTATTGCTTAATCGGTAAATGCTTAACCCCAAAGGAAGCTTGGTAAAATAAATAAATAAACAAACACACCTGCAGTGGACCAGTCCAAACTCAGTCGCAACAACATCTTAAGGAACAGTTTAGGTAGGGCATGAAATTGAGAAAAGCTTTTGTGCTTTAGTGAAAAGAATATAGCTGTCTTGGGGAATTTTGAGGCCTGTCTGTAAATCAGAGGTTCAAAGTACACTGACCCGACTGGCATTCTCTCAGTAACCTCTTGCACTGCCCTTCTGCTGGGTGCCCTGCTCCCTGGTGGCCGGGGGTTGCAATAGCAGCGTATTATCAGTGAAGGTCATAGACAGAAGAGGGCTTAATCCTTTGGAATAACTGTACAGACAGAAGCTCCAAGCCTGTCAGCAGAATGACAGGAGTCTGGCTGGACAGGATGTAGATCCACAGCGCCAGCGCCAGCGCCAGGACGTTTGGGGTGATCGACGGCCACGCCGAACGCGGCTCGGCTGAAGAAATTGGGCCGGGGCTGTCACACAGAGTCAAAATAACGAGGCCAGCCACTCTGTGAGCCAGTAAACATTATTTCTGGCCGGGGTTCTCGACAGAAAACCACCGCAATACCAAAACATCGTCACTGAGAATAGCCACTCAGCCCACTCACGCAGTACGCCCACGTACTCGCAATACAAACCCCGCCAAACCGACGCTGAACTGTGTCCTCGACTGGATGCTGGATGTTATGGCCACGCACCCAGACATGGGCGTTTACACCGTGAGGCCTGAAAGGCGATGGCTAGAATCTGCACCCAAACAGAGATGCTTACGGCGTGTCTGCTGGGGGGATTTATATCTTGTCGGGGCACATATCTGAGCGGTGAGCCCAGGCGAATCCTCGTATCCGCTCCCGAGCTGGCTCGCTTTTTTACTGAGAATGCCTGCAGTCATGTATTACGCGGAAGGGGTTGGCGAGCAGAGATTAGATTACGGTGAGCTAAGGTCTCGCCTTCTTCAAAGGGCCCGGGGGCAAGCTGCCGTACCTGTTCGCCTTCGCCTCTCCCGTCCCGGCGAGTTAACCCTCAGCCCTCTGCGGTTAAACTGCGACGGCCGCTTTGACGGCTGCGCTCGTGTCAAGTTCACGTCGGACCCGTTTTTCATTGGAAAAATGGCCAATGGGAAAAGGGCTGGAGAGTGCCTTCACCCCGACCATAAAACTTACGGCTTTACATGTGGTCTGACCGGCCGTTTGGGGAGATTAATACGGCAGTATAGCGCGGTGGTGAGGGAACTGGGCTCGTAACTTTAAAGGTTGCAGGTTTGATTCCCAGGTAAGATGCTGTGGTTGTGCTGTATCCACCTGTATAAATGTGTCCTGCGAAGAAACGCAAAAAGCTGGGGGAAAGAGTGTCCACTAAATGCTTGAAATGTAAAAAAAAAAGATGAAATGAATGAGCGAGGCAGTGTATGCTGTATAAGGAAAAAAACATGTCTGTGGCGATGTTGTCTTTTCCAGGACTTTGGGGTGACCTGGCCAGGCTGTTTGGGTCTGGAGTCTGCAAACCACTGAGTTTTGTAATCATGGGGAGGTAGAGCGTGCCCAGCTGGTGTCCTGCAGGGATGGCTGGGTCATCGGCTCCAATAGCTAGGAACCCAGCTGCTCAGAGACCAGAGTACATTTACCTCACTCGGAGGTGGAAAATTCAGGTTCAGAAAATAAACAATCCTCCCCAGCATTTCGTTCCAATCACCTGGATTTGCTAATTAGCAGAATTCCTCAGCCGGGAGGGAGGACTAATTAACAAAATCTACTGGCTGAGTTCATGGGTGGAAGAAACACAGGTCAGAACTTTCACTTTCGAACCCCTTGAACTTCCCCCCCCTGCACAAAATTACATTTATTTTCCCAGACCTGTTAATCAAAAGTGGCTTTTGGAGTTTATCCTGTTGTTTTTTTTTCCTCTATCACTCTCTGTTCTCTCACTCCACTTCTATGTTCCCTCCCTCTCTCTCTCTCTCTCTCTCTCTCTCTCTCTCTCTGTCTCTCCCATTCTTCCGTGCTGATGGACAGATTGTGGGATTGGGGTGTCTGAGAGGAAGAATTTGGCCCGGTCGGCTTCCCGTAACTGTCCTGTCCCGGAGTGAAAATGGAAGCATTATTGATATTTACTCATAACCCTTTATCAGATTATCCTTCTCTTTCTTTACTCGTTTCTCATAATCTGAGTGTCATTGCTGGAGCACACAGAGAGCTGTGTTTGATGAAGTGAGAACGCACACGGCGGGGAGCTGGAAATAATGCACGATGCATTGATGGACTCGGCCTGAAGGTTTGTGCTCACAACAGGAGGAAGGAGGGAAGTCAGACAAGGTGAGAACATCATGGAGCTCCTGCAGTGAATCCTGATTAAACAGCACCATCTGGTGGCCTGGTAGCCTCATTGCACTCTGTTCACAAGGAGCAGGGGAACATTATTTGAAACTGGCACGCAGTACAAATACTTTCACCCGCTGAATGCAACTTTTTCCCCCCTAAATTTTATTGCTCGCAATTATAAAAAAAATAAACAATAAAACTGGTCCAACTTCAGGGCCTTTGCCAACCACCTCCCCCTCACAAGTATTGAGTTTATGTTGCTTATACGGAGAAGGAGCAAGACCAATACGTTTTGGACCAGAGATAATCCTTCATGATCACGCTTATCTGCTCGATTCCACTTCAGATGCTGAATTGATTTTGAATGACACCTTACCGTGAACAGGAACTGTAGTGATGTCGCATCACATGCTTCACGTCACTCTCACTGAGATTTGTTTGAGAATTATTGATGCTGAAACTGAGCTTCCTTTTAATTCTGTGTAACCGCCTGTTACCATGGCATTCCTGTCAGCCCCCTGTGATTGGTTCAGTCTGTGTGGCCAGTTTCTCAGGCCAAGAGCTATGTAGTAAAATAATGTTCTCGGTGGTGTTCTTTGTGGTGGTGTTCTCAGTATTTACCTTTCCGCAAAGCCAGAATGGGCTGCCCCTTTCACACAAGCATCTTAACTTTTAAATGTTCCTCCAATTTTCCGTGTTGGCATCATGTGTGAACAGGAGCAGGAGTTGATGGTGAAACGGCTACTTATTGTGGGGGCAGGCAGCAGAGACTGGCACCTGTGCCCAGTCCTCCTGTCCACACGAGGGCGCTCTCTCTTAGGGCTGCCTTTACCGTGAACAACTTCATTCAACTGCATCAGCCCTATTCACAAAGCAGACAGAAATTCATTAGCTAAAAAACAACAAAAAAAAAAAAAACAAAAATAAAGAAGCTGATTTTAACACACTTATTTCAATAAAAGCTCTTTTTTATTGCTACAAATCCCATGCATGAAGATAATGTGCAGTCTGTAATTCGGTCAGGAATGATGGCTCCACAGCCCTGGTGGTCCTGGACTCATTCCACGGTGTGCTCTGAGGGAGATTGTCAGTGAATCTCCCTCCTCTGCAGACACACTCTTGCTGGGTTTTGATGTCTCAGATCTGATCTCTGTCTCCCCTGCGGTGCACAGAGAAACTCGTTAGCACTCCCGACTTCTCCTCCAACGAGTTTGGCCGAATACGTGCCTGTTCCTCAGTCCTGCTCCAGCCCCCGTCCTGCGTGGGGGTCCCATCAGGATCAGGATCGCGGTCTGAGAGCATGTCAGGTGTCTGAAGACCAAATCGATTTGGAGGGAGTTTGACTTGTTCCTCTCCACTGACAGACAGGGATTTTTCTTGTAATAATTGGCAGAAACTGATGAACTGACACATGGCAAAGAGGATCTGAGCTTGGAAATAATTCAACCTGCAAAAGACAAAAAAAAAAAAAAACACACACACACACACACACACACATGTACACACAGGTCTGTACCCCCCATCCTGCATTTCTGCAGGCCACAGTCAGACCCAGCATAACTGTGCTTTACAAAGGCGAGAATGTTCCCTCCAGACCCAGGCTGACACTGAAACACAGCATGCAGATTGTGACCCAAACAAGACTCTACTCATCTGAGGATCAGATGAGTAGAGAAGGCAAACTAGCTGGGGAATGGTCTGGGCTCCAACAGGCCACCGTAGCATTGATTGGTAAAATGCTGGGAGATGGACAGCTGGCAATAACAATGATTCAATAGGCGCTTTATTTATTTTTTTTTCTTGGCTAATTTAGGGTCCTGAGCTGGAATCATGCTTAGCAACCATTTCGGAGGCCAATTCTGTGGTGTTTTTATGGTGTTGTGGACAACAGAATCCTGGTGATAATGTGTGTTTAAAAAAAATAAAAAATCCAACTCCATCTTGTGTACATTCATCCTATCCCATCCATCCCAGAGGAAACAGGATATAACATGAAAGATGGGCAGCCATCCAGCCGGGCTTTGCATGAAATCGGCTTTGACCCCTTGTCATTCATTTTCAATGTCTGCGGGGATTTTCGACAAATTCAATTTGTCCACTTTCTGCCTTTGGTATCTGTGTCGAGGCTGCTTTGAGTGCATCAGCATCAAATGCTTTCCATTTCAGTATAATATCATAATCTGGCGAAAGCCTGCAAAATCAAAGTGGAAATACACTGTGAAAACAGGCCTCTGAAATGTATATACTTCAAAGTCTTTAAAAAAGGATAAAGCTGCTTGCTGGCCTGTGTACAATATTATGATGTACAACAGCGACTGTGAGAAAGCAGCCATTGACTGATTTTTTTTTTTGCTGTCTGCAGCACTTCACACACACACACACACACACACACACACACATTAAATCTAAAGACTAATGGCATTTGATAATTAAACAAAATGGAATCCCTGATTCGTCACTCGAAAACGGCTCACGTCGTTCATGTAATGGCTGCAAATACTGTAGCTCAGACATTCCTGTATTCCCCCCCGCCCCCACCTCCACCCCTCCACCACCCTTTTAAAATCACATTTAACGATGACACATCACTGCCATAAAAATCCACAGCTTAAAGCAAAGTTTTAAAAATAACTCGAGCGCCCACATTAACCTTCCGACATTGTTAAGAATGGCTGTTGCTCATGTTCTGATGTCAACTCCAGTAGGGACAGCGATCTCCGTTACAGACTTGACAGGTTCTGTGAACAAAATTCAGAAATGTAAACCAGACTGCTGAGGTGGAACGGAGACCCATCTTCTCCCCACCTCTGCGGACTGACAGGTGTGTCTGAGATGAAATCAGGTTCTGCGGAAGGCTATTCCCTGTGGAATCTTTGCTTGCAAATTCACACCCGACACGCCCGGTCCAATGCAATTACTAGCGCTCCGGTCAGGTCCAGAAGAGGCTCGATATTGACACAGATTGTTTGGTTTAGATAACGTCGCACATCAACAAACCTGAAACTGCAGCGCACACACACACACACACACACACACACACACACATGCTGTAAACACACATGTACATACACACACACGCACACACACTCCTGAGCATATACACACACACACACACGCTATAAACCCGCATATGCATACTCACACACACACACACACACACACACACACATGCTGTAAACACACATGTACATACACACACACACACACACACACACACACACATGCTGTAAACACACATGTACATACACACACACGCACACACACTCCTGAGCATATACACACACACACACACGCTATAAACCCGCATATGCATACTCACACACACACACACACACACACACACATGCTGTAAACACACATGTACATACACACACACGCACACACACTCCTGAGCATACACACACACACAAACACACAGCACGTAAAGCCAGCCCTGTATTTGCTGGATTTGATGTACTAGCACGGCAAAATGCTTTGTGAGGTGATTTTAACGTGAGGAGTACTAAATCAGCGACGGGTTGAATAGTAGAATAATAGTCCATCAGTGTAGTAATGGAGAGAGGGAGATTATTTCAGAAACACAAAGGGCCACTGCAATTGAAAACACATTTAAATCATTATAAACCCATACTCTTAGTACAGCCCGACTGTGCCAGCTTGAATGCGGAAAAAATGAACGAATGAGGATTTTACAATGGTCTCTAGAGTTTTATTACAGCTCAGTGATTTGTATTATTGAAATTCCTCCAAGTACAATGCGAATAAAAGCCTGTTGAGGGATATGTTGCCTTTTATGAACAAAACAGCTATAACAAACATTGGCACAACAAAGAAAAAAAAGAAAAAAAACATTCAAAACTTCCTGGATCGAGAGCACTTCACAGATGTTTCCTCTTGCCCTCCTTCCCATTGTTAATACTGTATGCCAACCAGTCAACAGCCCAGGATTCAGTCAAAAGATGAGTAATCTTTGGCACTCCAGAGGACCTCGATTGTTACCACAAACACACACACACACACACACACACACACACGCTTCATCCAAGGTCCCCATCAGGTAAATTTCCGGCCATTTTTCACTCACCCTGTTACCTTCTCCTTAGTGTGGACCTGGAGCATCAGAAAAGGGAAGTTGCTGTTTGTGAGATTGATTTCCTGAAATCGGACTGGTTCCGGCAATCTGGCATTGTGTTATAGGTCAGCGGTCTTGATGCCGTGAATCACCGCATTTTGAGCAAGAACTGGCCGATGGCTCATCAGAAAAACACATCCCAGGATGTAAGGGGTACTTATCTCAAATCAAACTGTCAACCTGGCCCGGCTCATAGTGCCGTAGGGTTATGAGCTGGCAACCAAGGCTATCTTCAAGAAGCTGGACTTGACTGTAATGCACTCGGCCTTTGGCCGTTAGCCGTTGTGTGGCTAAGGGAAAAGCGATGAGGGAGACAGATGCTTCCTCCCCGGCCACAGCTCTTTGGGCTGCATTCCAAAGGCTCGCACACCACCTGCAGTTGCGTCTGGCGTTCAAAAGCGCTGTCCCAAAAAGTCGAGTGTGTGAGATTTAGCCTGCATCAAAAG
>CM045883.1:6873805-7003805 GCA_025169545.1 Anguilla japonica | reverse complement strand
CATTGTGTCCCGGGGGGGGGGGGGGGGGCACTCCACTGGGGTGTGAACTGGCCTTATCTAACGAATTACACTGCTGGTGCGGAACACGCCCCCCCCCCCCCCCCCCCCCCCCACCTGCATTGCCTCTGCCCATCCCCCAGGCTTTCTCTTTGGGATGGCTTCCCTCCTTCCTGATCCCCCCCCCCCCCCCCCACCCCCCAGTACTGCAGGCCAGTGAGACAGTAGATGTGTAAGGAGGTATAACCACTTGCTCTCTTTCACACACTACTGTAACTCTCACTCTCTCTCATCTCTCTTTTATATCTGTTTCTCTTTCTTTTTCTCTATTGTACTCGTACTCCATCTCTCCCTCCCCCTCTCTCCCTTTCTCTTTTTCCACCTTTTCATCTTCTCTCTCTTCCTTTCTTCCTCCTTTTCTTCCCGCTCTCTCTCTTTCTTTCTTATCCTCCTCCCCTCCATTTGTACAGGATGGCAGTAGAGCACTCCAATAGTTGATGAAATGATTGATACATTTGAAGTGTAAATCTGAGTGTCTATTAGAGGACACTGCGGGGTCATTCTTGAAAAAAAGAAAAAAAAAATGAAAACGTGACCTTTATATTATCGGCGATAACACAGAATATTTGAAAGAACTCTTTCGACACAAATTCAGAAGCCAGGCATTGGTTAAGAACGCTCTCCTTACAGCAGTGTGCGCTGTGCTTTAATTGGGTATATGTATTGTTTTTTTTTTGAGTGCCCCTACAGGGGACATTTAATGCTTTCCTACTGCTGAAGTGGATTGAAAAGTGAAGTGCTCTATCTCTCCGAGCGCCAGCGTGACTGAGGAAAGGCCCGACCGTGCTCTGAGGCGAGGGCCACGTGTATAAACGCCGAGGCTTTTCGTGCTCAGGATGGCGCCCTCTGCAGGCGTAAAACGCAGGCGCGTCTCTGCCCCTCCCCCCCCCCCCCCCCCCCCCCCCGCCTCGTTTAGCCGCCTGTAATCGGCAGACTGGAGGCAGCGCGAAGGAAGGCGGAGGCGCCCCCCCGTGTCACATGCAAATGCGTCACGCTAATTTGAAGAAATTACTCCAGATGTAAACTAAATTATTTAATCCCCCAGGGCATATCATCAAGTCACAGCTGTAAAAAGCTACCATTCTGCCCTCCCTTTCCCTTTCCCCATGCTTTTCTCTCTCTCTCTCTCTCTCTCTCTCACCCCTCCCCCACTACCCCATACCTGTACTGTTCCATTTTAATAATGTTTGATGTCAGATGCAGGTACGGGACGTGATTCCCCAGCCTAATTCCAGCGCTGATTTTAGCACCGTATGTCACGGGCTGGTTGTTTCTGACTGAGCGGGTTAGTTCTTTCTCCCTGGAAACTGAGCGTCAAATGAACACGGCAGTGCGGTGCTCTGAGTTTTATCTGCGCTTTGAATTCAGAGCGTGGCTTTGCATGTAAATGTGTAACACATACCATGACCCCCCCGCCGGCCCCCACCACCAGCCCTGTTTTTCCCACACCCCCATGCAGAATGCACTTGAGCAGAGCAATGCTAGCTCATCAATAGCCTTGACATCTAAATGCAGGCTGTGCCAAATACATTTCAGCTCAATTCAGACTCATCCAAGCAAAAAAACCTTTTACTCAAATTGATAAATGGTGAAGCGCTCACAGTTTAGAAAGACTGTTAAAAAGGAAAACCACAAAAAAAGGTCGTGGACCTGGAATATGAGTGAGTGTGTGTGCGTGCGTGCGTGCATGTATGTGTATGTGTGTGTGCGTGGGGTTGGTGCATGTGTATGCGTATGCATGTGTGTGTGTGTGTGTGTGCGTGCGTGTGCGTGCGTGTGAAGAAGAGAGAAAAAGAGAGACAGAGAGATATAAAAAAGTGAAAGAGTCAAAGATGCAATTTTCATTTCATGGCATGAACATTTTTTTTTGAGGGACATAGAATTAACCCACTCAGTCAAAAACGCAGTCAGAGACATGGCATTAAGCCATTTTTTTTTTTCAAGATACAGAAATAAAGACAGAGAGTTAGAGAAAGAGGGGAGAGAGAGATTTGATTTTTGAAAACTCCTTTTATTGGGACATTGTTCAAACGCAGAAATTACAGTACTTCAAAAAAGAACCGACGAAACAAAAAACAAACCCAAACAACCACCAGAGAGGCAGAGAAGGAGAGGGTAAAGAGACAGAGAGAGAGAGAGGCAGAGAAGGAGAGAGAAAAGAAAGAGAGAGAGAGAAAGAGAAGGAGAAAGAACCACATGGCAGAGCGAGTGAGCGAGAGTACACGGGTTGCAGAAACATTTCGATTGTGATGTCAGCGCTAATGAGAGGGACGCAGATCGGGGCTAACGGCCCGTTCTCCGCACGCTGAAGGTCGAAGGTCGTCGAGGTCGGCCGCGCGATTCGCGCTACACGCGCGCGCGCGGGCTCTCGCACGAGGTCGCCGCAAAAGGACCTCGACGCGACGGCTTTGGCGATCGTCCGTCCGTCCGTCCGTCCGTCCGTCCGCGTTCTGCGCCGGCGACTCCTTAGCCGTCTCCTCTCTCCGGTTCGCCCAGCCTCTGTCGCCGGTGCGGTAGATTGTGCCGGATGCTTCCGGAATGGCAAGCGTCCTACATAATTCCCTCAGGCAGAGCTGTGTTTGCCCAGAGCGGCAGTGTCGGGGAAACAGAGAGAGCGAAACGGAGGGGGGGGGAAGGGGGAGGGGGGGGCAGCAGTACTTTTCTAGGAGCCACTGAACAAACAGAAGCAGGCAGACGTTCGCTAGAACATCAGAGCAAAACCCTGAATGTTAACTTATGCTGCCCCCCTCCCCCCCCCCCCCCCCCCCCCCCCCACCCCATCCTTTTATAAATTGGCTGGATGTAAATACCTCAGCCGAGCAAACACAACGAGCTGATATGAGCAAATGCACACACAGAGTGTGTTTGTGCAATTTCCCCAGAGGAGTTCCATTAAAAGATTCATTTTCTGCATGGAGCCAGTCCTTCCACCGTCCAACCCCGTGAAAATGGAACGTACTACAATGCACTATCAAAGATACTGGAAGTCGTTGCATTATGTGGGCAAATTATTACAAATTATTTCAGTTTTCAGATTTTGCAAAGATTTTTTCTGGGAAATACATTCATCATTATTTTTCCCTAAAAATTGTCCACACATATTTATAATATATGGCAGTAAATTCCATTTTCATAGGGACTCCAGCCCTTAAAGAAGGCAGAAAACTGAAGCAAATGAACCCCCGATTATCTGAATATATTTCAGGATGTCTGCTATTTTAAGGCTGGACAAAACAGAGATGTTACCTGGAAGGATATTATAATTCCGTTCGGCGAATCCGCCGCCTGCCTTTGCCAGGCCTGGTGCCCTCGAAGCTTCATCCAAAACAAACGCGGACATGGTCGGGCCACAGATGGCAATAATGAGAATGTGATTACTTGAATTATTCATTCATGGATTAATTGATCAAATAGATGCACTAGCCTATGATTAGTCTTGGCCAGGTGTTTCGCCAGTGATTTAAGTGCGGACCACACACCGGGGCCTGGCTGGGCGGCTGTCGTCTTCCTGTGTGTGCAGCCTGAAGGAGGAGAGGCAGGGCAGTGTGGAGGGGCGGACCGATGCAGAAGCATTCATGTCATTGTGGGGACCACGCTTCTCAAGAGTGTTCCTGTCATTGTGGGGACTGTACTTCCCAGGAGTGTACCTGTCATTGTGGGGACCGCCCTCCTCAGGAGTGTTCCTGTCACTGTGGGAACCGTGCTTCCCAGGAGTGTTCCTATCATTTGTGGGGACCGCGCTTCTCAGGAGTGTTCCTGCCATTGTGGGGACCACACTTCTCAAGAGTGTTCCTATCATTGTGGGGACCATGCTGCTCAGGAGTGTTCCTGTCATTGTGGAGACCGTGCTTCTCAGGAGTGTTCCTGCCATTGTGGGGACCACACTTCCCAGGAGTGTTCCTGTCATTGTGGGGACCATGCTTCCCAGGAGTGTTCCTATCATTGTGCGGACCGCGCTTCTCAGGAGTGTTCCTGTCATTGTGGGGACCACACTTCTCAAGAGTGTTCCTGTCATTGTGGGGACCACACTTCTCAAGAGTGTTCCTGTCATTGTGGGGACCACACTTCTGAGGAGTGTTCCTGTCATTGTGGGGACCACACTTCTGAGGAGTGTCCTGTCATTGTGGGGACCACACTTCTGAGGAGTGTTCCTGTCATTGTGGGGACCACACTTCTCAGACAACTCGTTTCAAAAGGAAGAGCGATTCGGCAGCAATGCGCCTTTCTCCCCATCAAATGGACAAATCGCTCGAGGGATAAATACACACAGTCACCCCTGGGGGTGAATAATGGGCCATTTTTGGAAGATGGGATGGGTAAATGGAAGTGTGAGTCATGACAGTTTTAAGTTTCCAGGGATACGAAGCCGCAAAAAGCCACAGTGGTCCACCACTGTGTCGCCTCATCTCAATGCTCAGAAAATATGAATGCATATCTACCAGTGAAGGAAAAAAAAAAATCATGAGGGAAAAGCTGATGGAAAGATGTGAAGTTTCTCTAAATGTGGGCGTGTCCTATTCAGTGCTTTCAAATTTTTGTACCTCCCTGCATGTCACAGGTTTTCATATGACCAGCAATGCTAACATGCTAATCGGTTGAATATTTGCAAGGTAGGCGGTGCCGACTGCACTTACCACTTGACCGCACAATCCGTGGGGCTACTTTCACAAAAAAAAAAAATGCCATGAAAATTGCTAGACACCTCCATTTTCCATCTCTGTTTTCTGATTGGTCCGCACAAAAAATCACGATCTCATTTCATGAGCGCCTCTTGCGAAGCTTAGAACTCGCTAGAGAAATCAGCCGCTCGGAAATCATTTCCATTCCCTACTTAGCCACATGCGTGCATACACACACTTCAAATGAAACGCCATCGTATTTGTTCATTATGTGGTTTAATGAGGTTGATTATAATAATTAAAACGATACGTAGTCTAATAACAGAAATTAGCACAGACAATTATTAACGGAAAAACATCTTTAGGTGTGGGTGCCGAATTCAAGTTGTCTAAATATTGAAAATGCTGAAGAGCACACCACTTGCACACAGATAATTTTATTTGGCTCCTGCCCACGCAATGCACAGAGCTGTGTGTGAAATTAAAAACAAAGCATAGGTTACAACTCAGAGGCGGAAATTTTGAGGGTCAGAAAGTAAAAGTCCTGCCATGTGTTTCTTTCACCCATGCACTCATGCAGCCAGCTGATTTCACTAATTAGTTCTACTTCCTCGCTGAAAAATTGTGCTCATTAGAAAATCCAGGTGATTGGAACAAAATACTGGGGAGGACTTTGCTTTCAGAAACTGGATCCTTCATATACGGTATGCTACAGCTGAAAGAGCCCAACAAAGGTACTGCAATGCCAGAAAATTCCCAAATTAATCCAAATGAGTTGGACATTATGCAAGTCACATGACATTATTTGGCCTGGTGGTATTCTGTAATTCAAACTCAGTTCAAACTCATACAAGCCACACAAATGCATAGCCTACTGGGGAGGGGGGCGGTGGGGTTCCAGTTGTAGCAGATATTCGCGCCGATTCCAGCGTCTAAATTTTGTGAAACCCTTTTTGTTAAGAGAGGAAAGTCACCATCGCTTTTTGCCCATTTTCTATTTCTGAGCTGGCTCTGCTGGTAGGTAGTGGATTAAGACTGAGGGAAGGAGGACATGTCTCCTGAACTTTCTGTGCATCCTAACGACAGACAGAAGTGCATTTCCAAGCTTCTCTCCAAAGTGCTGTCTCACCTCACTGGCCTCTGGCTCTCTCTGACAAGAGGGACTGAGCTTCCTTCTCCTGCACTCACCAACTGCCATAGAAACCGTAGCGGACGTCCTAGGGGACCGGTTAACTTCTCCCCAATCTAATTCAAACTTATTCAATTAAAAAAAGTGACTGAGTGGCACTCTCCTTTATAATTGCCTAATTTTATCAGGAGAGATTTAAGGGGACTGTCTATACTGAATTTTTGTACCATGTCTGTGAATTCTAAAGCGTCAAATAGCTTTTGCATTTGGGAATAGTTAAGAAAATATTGCCGCCAAACTTCAATAATAATAATAATAATAATAATAAAATAATAATAATAAGAAGAAGAAGAAGAAGAAAGAAAGAAAGAATATGGAATACATGTTATACTATATTTAGTTTCTTCTGCTCCCTGTTCCTTGACGCCATCCTACTAGGCAGTGTCAGCAGCTTCATCCAATGGGCAGGTGTGACCCCATGCTGGGACTCAAAGCAATGATAAAAATACATTAAATGTGCTAATGCAGTCCATGGCATGCCATAACAACACCTTTGTCAAATTAATTGAAATGAATTCTCCCGAATAGTAATTTGTAACACAACAGAACACGGAAAAATACACTGCTCTATTTATCATGGGGAACAGGGTTCCCATCACAACAAAAAAGTGTTTTGAATGACAGCTGGTGGGGGCTGTTGGGGGCTGTTGGGGGGGGGGGGGGGGGGGGGGGGGGGGCACATTCGGCTTAAAGCACCACAGCTGTGGGGTACGGTAGAGCCCCATGGTCTGGGGTCGAATCCAAGACCGTGCCAGCGCTGACTGTGGCCAGCAGCTCCATAGGATAACACACAATTGCCAATTACATAGCGCAGGGTATGGGAGGGTACAGTAGGGCTCAGCCGGTGTGGGATTCATGTTTCATCGCCCTAGCAACCCCCCGCTGGTTGTTCTGACACCCGTGGACTGCAGGTCAGCTTAGCTGCGGTCTACAGTGTGAAAAGAAGCAGACCGGTGACATCACACGTTTCGGAAGAGAACCGCGGATGTCTACACTCTCCAAGATTGGCGGTTTTCGCGCATTAACGCGGCTGCGGTTGTAGATAGTGGGCTACTCCAAACTAGTATGAGAATTGCTCACGCTCAGCCCCACATATGGAACCAAATTTATACAAAATAAAAATAAAATAGAATCAATAAAAAAAATCCTGGTGGTTACTGTTGCATTTCAGACACCTCAGCCAACAGCCAAAGCTTTGGTACAGTTTGGATTTATATTGCTGACGGTGTTCCCTCATAATATCACTCTACGCATATTCCGCTCCCTGAGAGAATGGCCGCTTACGAATGTGGACAAAGCTTTCTCGTCCAGGTACAGGAGAGCCTTAACACTCTGAAGGATGCAGAAGTACAGGGGCCAAGTGTAAACTACCGCAAATTACTTAGGTGCAGCTAACCGTGGCTGAAGAACGGTTATGGAGAAGCGGTTCACATTTTAGAGAAAAGGGGAAACTGTGTGCATGTCCAACGGAGCAAGCGCAGGGTCACAAAATAATTCAAGCAGCAGGAAAAAGAAGGAAACCCACTCACACAGGGTAAATGTTTCTGAGTGATTTATTGCAAAAGAACTATGTTTTCCACCTTATGCTGCCCCCGGGGTGCTGCACTCAGAATAGACTCAGCTGGATGAAATGTCCAAACCACAAAATCGTCATTGATACAAAGGTGAAATAAGTTGAATGAACAAATAAATGACCATTCAACGTAATGACTTTATGTTACAAACAAAAAAGTTCTTCAATCTCATAGCTGTCCAGGTCTACGACCGGCCACTTGTGCTCTACAAAAAACAAGTTATTGCATTATGTGCTCAACGGACGTAAGGTTATGCGTTCAAAATGTTATCACAATAATATTACTATTATTACATTATTATACACAGTTACTACATGTATGAGTTGCTACAAGGAAAAAACCAACATTAACATTAAGTCATAAAGAATTATGCAAAAAAAAAAAAGGAAGAATGAATTCTGCACTGCTGGCTAGGGGGTGCAATTTACTGCACCCATTGGGTGCCACCCTAGAGACAAGCATTTGTACCTTTATATAGGTAATTTTTCATACCTTTTTTTCTGTGTGTGTGTGTGTGTGTGTGTGTGTTCTTTTGCAGGGAATTTGCTCACAGTGAGACTGTTTACAGCATGACTGGTACATCAGCTCACCCGACGCTGCAGAGCAGGGAAGCATTGTTATTATAAACAGATGTGCCCCGTGCTGTTTAATTCCCAGAAAGTGTCCATTTCACATCACAGCCACTGTTGATGCTTTTTGACATTGCTATTCCGCGCTGCTGTAAAACCGCTGCTTTTACTTTATTTGAATGATCTACTGATGCTGTTAAAAAAACTAGATAATTGTATAAACTGCCAGTTAATTATGATTTACTTATTAAAAATTGATAATTAAGGAGTATTTTAAATGGCGGATGATTGGGACTCCAATTTGCGGTACGCTTTCAAGACAATGGAGGATTTTAATTTGTTAGAAATGCAACGAGAGCACTTATCTTATGACACATTAGTAAGCAAAACAATTATCAAATCAACAAACCCTGAGTAATAAGTGGATCTATTTAAAGTTGATGTGAGCTAAAAATGTGTACTACTAACAGTTTGAATGCGGGGAGGGGGGGCTCTAATTAAAAATCAGACGTCTGTTCTGAAACCAGATGAGGTCAGTTGACTGCGAAAACAAGCTCTTTAAATAATCTTTTAGGCGCTGAGTAGCCATGTAAACCAGCAGAACCAGTGGCTTTCCAGGAACAAGGTGGCAGACACACACCAACAAAGCCCCAAATGCATTTTGAACGTTACAAAATTGTTCACTCAACAGTGCCAGGCACAACTGACAGCCGATGATCAAAAGCTCTTTGTGCTGTGTGTGAAGAGCAGCGCCTGATCTATGTTGGTCTTCGACGGGGAGTTATTTTCTACCCGGTAGCAACAGTGCAGAGGTCAGAGTTACCTCCAGGCGTGCTGGAATGAGCTGATGGCGAAGAACGAGAGAGAGGTTCTCACCTTGGCAGCCACAGGTAAGGGAATTGAACACGGGCAACGGCTTTTGAAATTTATGGTGAGGGAGAGCCAGTTTTCAGAAAAAAAAAAGGAATAAGAAAAAAAAAAAAAAAAAAGACACTTATTCAGGGTGATGGAGCGTGCTGCAATATTTGTCCACTGTTGTGTTTAAGTTTGATGATGCTTAGATTTGTAGATATATCCTAAACCGCAAAAAAAAAAAAAAAAAAAAAAAAAAATCATTTGGATCGTAATGACCCGCGTTTATTCGATGGAAACGTTAAAAGAGAATTTTACTAGGCTTAAACGGATTCACTGAAGCTAATAGAATCATTTGCTTTCGTGTCACCACACACAGATTAAGGCATCAATCTCACGCGGTCTAGCGGTTCTTTTTGAACTGGAATTCATATCGCCGTGCGATTGTGTGTTTTGACAGTGTGTTTATCTACAAACATGAACACGAATGACCCTTGCTGAATAATCAGGATCACAGGGATGTGCTGGCACGACCGAATATTTCATCTCTGCGGATGAGGAATTAGCTGCTTACACACATGTGATTTATTAATAAGCACACATGAGGATGTTTGTCCCAACCAATTAGTAGGCTTGCATAACCGTAGGGGGAGGTGTTGATGTGAAAATTAATAATTTAATAAATAAAGATGACTACCCGTTTTTTGTACAAAAATAAATGAATAACTTTTCTTTTCCTTTTTTGAATTTTTTTTCACACGTTGCCTTTGCTCCTGCGAATAAGCATCTTTCTGAGGCTCGCGACCTTGACGAATCAGGACCCTGGCCCGTAAAGGGAGGTCGAGGTTCAGGTGCAACGTTCGGCCGTGTTCACCTTTTCGACATAAAAAGCGAGATCATTTGCATAACATGAATATGCATGAGTCACGGTGATGTATGCAGATGTCATGCAAATGAGGTGCTTCTCAGAGTGATAATATGCGGAGAGTTTTTATTGAGTTGAGGGGGGCGAGAGCACACCACAAACCGGAGCGCAGGTAGACATTTTATGGCTTCTATGCCCACACAAGTGGTAGCAGACACAGCAATCTCCTGTATAGAAAATGTATCCATGTACGTACTTCCTGTTCAGGCACTTCCTGTTTATGCACACGCGAGAACCAAACGTGCAGGCTCCATTTTTATTTATTTATTTTGATTTGATTTGATTTGTTTACCATTTCCTTTAATTGCCTGCGCTAGGACCTCTCATCAAAGTCTTGGGACCGTGTGTTTGGTCTTATAAAACATTAATTGTTATCCGCCCCAGCAGGAGATTTGGTGTCTGACAGCTCTAACTGCTGATGGCTATGCTAATTTAAATTCGTTCTAGCCTTTTCAGCAAAGATATCCAGCAAAGTCCTGTTGTCTCAGTTACGGTTCGGGTGCCAAATTCTGATTGCAAATGGCTTCTTGTCTATGGGGATCAATAGGAATAGGAGCATTTACACAAATATATCCTTTCTGGTAACAAAGATTGCTAATCACTTCATATTTCTTGTGAGATTAATGCCAGCTGAATCCCTTACAAAGCCAACCACAAACAAAAAACCTCGACGAAACAGTAATCATAAGCTGACACTTATTAAATGGAATTGTAAATTTGAAAAGGATTAATCTCCTAGGTGATGGAGGTTACTTTTTCACTCATTGTTTGAAGTTACAGCACAGATGAATGCAATCATATGCTTCATATATATATATATATATATATATATATATATATATACCAATTAAATATATTAAATTTTTTCACTGAATATTGTTTGAGAACAAATTTAATAATGTTCCAATCAGTAAATCTCTGAAATGTAATAGCGCTGTAATTGATTGGTCACCAACCAATCACAGGGTTGATGTTGACCATAAGAAGGTCATCGATTTACCGTTTTTTTTTTTTTTTGTTGTTGCTGTTGTTGTTTTTTTTTTTCGTTTGCCAGTCAAACATACGATGCGTCAGATTCCGGGGTTGACATGGCAACCATAGGCCTGTGTTTACAGCGGCGTCCTCTCTGCTCCCGATTCTGGGCTGTTCTGTGGGCGCTTCTTTGCTTCGGGGGCTGTAGGCTCCCTTTGTGGAGGCGGGCGACAGGCTGTGGCGTGACTCTGACCCGTTTCTTTACCTCCCGGCCTGCTTCTCTGCATCGCAGTGGTCCTGTCCGGGAGGAGGGCTCGTAAGGTTAGAGATCGCAGGTCTAATTCCCAGGCACCGTCGCTCCGGTGTATATTCAGCTGTCTAAATCGATACTGTGAAGGTGCTCCGGAGAGAGGCATCGGCTAAATGTTGTAAAGGTGAAGGCGGTTAATTTTTTTCTGCCTGTCATCCATATGACCAAAACACACAGCACTCTGTTCTGGACAACTGGTGACATGGGAGTTCGATTAGAAATCGAAGCACTAACAGCACTTAGAGAAAATAAAGGAAAGGCGTGCCTTAGCGGTAAGCAGGGTGGAATGGGGCTGTGCTTCTGGGCGCTGTGTGAAAGAGAGGAAGCTGGAGCGTTAGCGGGTACGCAGGGTGAATGGTAAATGGTAAATGGAAATGGACTGCATTTATATAGCGCTTTTATCCAAAGCACTTTACAATTGATGCCTCTCATTCACCCATTTCACACACACACACTCACACACCAATGGTGAAAGGTTGCCATGCAAGGTACCGATCAGCTCGTTGGGAGCAATTAGGGGTTAGGTGTCTTGCCCAGGGACACTTCGACACGCCCAGGGTGGGGGATCAAACCGGCAACCCCCGACTGCCAGACAACCGCTCTTACCGCCTGAGCTATGTCGCCCCCAGGTGGAATGGGGCTCCGCTTCTGGACGCTGTGTGTGTGAGGAGGAAGCTGTCGGCCACGGCAGCAGGCAGCAGAGGAAGTCCCTCGCGGTCTTCAAATGCGCTTGATTCCGGGCTCCTGCTGACAGCCCCGGACACTGGTAATGAGCAATAAAACACGCCACTTACGGCGCCTCCGTCCTGGCACATCAATAATGAAATGCTCCCTCTCATCCGGATCTCTCCGGCTGTCACAGAGCAGCAAAAACAGGCTCCGCAGCGACTCCACAGGCCCACTGCCTGGGCCCAGGGCTCGATGGACTGGCTCCTATGTGTGTGTGTGTGTGTGTGTGTGTGTGTGTGTGTGTGTGTGAGAGTGTGAGCAGGCGTGTCTGTGTGTGTGTGTGTGTGTGTGTGTGAGTGTGTATGTATGCGTGTGTGTGTGTGTGCATGGGTGCATGCGTGCCTGCCTGCATGCGGGTGTGTGTATGTGTGTGCATTTGTGTGTGTCTGTGAGAGGGTGTGTGTGTGAGTGTGTGTGTGCGTGCGTGCGTGTGTGTGTGTGTGAGTGTGTGTATGCGTGTGTATGTGTGCGTGTGTGTGAGTGTGTGTGTGCGTGTGTGTGTACACATGTGTTCATGCATGCATGAGTGCATGCCTGTGTGCAGGTGTGTGTGAGCGAGTGTGTGTGTGTGTGTGTGTGCACGTACGTGCATAAGGGATGACTGCCTTCCTGTCCTTACCAAGCTCCTGCTGAGAACTAACACAGATAAAGGAAAATGCTGAATGTCAGTTGTCAATTTGTCTGACTGGAAAACAGCGGCGCAGACTGTCATTTAGGCTTAGACCACTCAGAGAACACTGTGGCTCGGAAAACAGCAGCCACTCTTATTACATTACAAAATTGATTTTCAGAACAAACAGAGGATGCGTCAATCAATTAGAGCCGCATTTGCATCGAAAAGTTTTCCCCACTCGACTCAAATTTGAGGAAGCTCGAGGGTAAATCCGTGAAAGATATTTATACATTTTTACATAAAGAAAGTTTTGGGGGCTTCGCAAAAACTTTTGTTTTGATGAAAAATGCAAACCGTCCCCCCCCCAACACTGCCGCACTCCTGCTTCTCGCACCTCGCGTTTATTGCGAAACGGAAGGCCTCCATTCCGTGCCGAACGCCGGCTCTTGTTCGGCTCCTCGCATTTGTTACGGAACGGAAGGCCTCCATTCCGTGCCGAACGCCGGCTCTTGTTCGGCTCCTCGCATTTGTTGCGGAACGGAAGGCCTCCATTCCGTGCCGAACGCCGGCTCTTGCTCGGCTCTTTCGTTTGCGGCGCTGGGGCGGAAGCTCGCCGCGGCGCTCGTCGTTACCTCAGAAGGCGACGTCTGCGCCCGGCGACCACGCTGCTGCACCAGCGCAGCGTTTAAAATAGACCCTCGTTCCCTCGATCAGGAGCGATCAGGCAAACGACGCGTTCGTACGCGCGCGTGTGTGTGCGCGGGCATGTGTGTGTGAGTGAGTAGGTGTGCGTGTGTGTTTGTGTGTGTGTTTCTCTGCGTTTGTGTGTGTGTGCGTGTGTGTGTGTGTGTGTGTGTGTGTGAGTGTGTGTATGTGTGTTTGTGTCTGTGTGTGTGCCTGTGTGTGTGTGTGTGTGTGTGTGTGTGTGTGCCGTGTGAGTGTGTGTGTGTTTGTGTCTGTGTGTGTGCCTGTGTGAGTGTGTATGTGTGTGCGCATGTGTGCCTGTGTGAGTGTGTGTGCGTGTCTGTGTGCGTGTGCATGTGCGCCTCCATATATGAGTGAATGCATGCGTTCCTCCGTCGCCTCCCTGGAGATGGCTTGCAATCAAGTATTAATCAGCTTCTCCAGGCTGAATGTAAAACTGTCATTAGAGCTGCCAGGGGGGGCTCGGATTTGGATTTTTACCTACACACTGAACGCAGAGATCAAAGGAACAAGGATCTACACGTGCAGAAGGACTCGGAATCGCTCCCCAGGTTCGGCGTAGACGCCTTCTCCGTTCGAACGTCGGCGACGTTCCTGTCGGTTATTACACCGCTGGGACGGCAGCCAAGTCGTCAGCTCCGTCTGAGAAGCCGAGAAAGTAATTTTTCACTTTTATGCTGAAGCCTCAGGCAGGGCGTCTGCGGTTAGCAGGTGCCGCCTCATTATGGATAGCAATACGTTAATTACGTTTCAGAAAGTATCGGTATCGTGAATCGTAATAGCGAGCATATTTATGCCACTAAGGGAGAGAAATAAAAAGATTTTGGTTCTGTTTGCTTGCTTGGGGTCAATAATTTAATAGAAGGAGGAAGCAAACTTGCTGAGTAAGCACCACATCATAGCGGAGGAGCATTGGCTAGCTGATGGCTGGCTATTATCTGACATCAACCGAAGGTAACTGTACATGACCATGTGCTAGTTTATTGGACTCTGTACATACTTCTACCCTGGTTGTGGAGGCTATATGTCTAGAGCCAAGGTTTTGGTATAGTTGTTGAATACGTTCAAAAATAGCATTTTAACACTGTAACATTTTAATTATTTTAACGTCTATGAAATGGACAGAGAGCCTGCCGTGTAGACACAAGGTAGAGGTTTTGAATCACATGTGTATCCTACTCTTTGAGCTAGGTATTTAATAACAAGCAGTTATTTTGGTCAATGATGAATTATTTATTCATTATTGTTTTCAGTTTATTTCAGTATCATTGTGTTTGTCTACAGATCATTTTATTAAGTTTGTTACACGTCCCCAAGTGATCTCTTCAAAAGTAAGGAGGGTATTGTGAGTACCCACACTGGAACACTTGTTTCAGCACTTAGCTTCAGATCTCACAAATTTCCTTTCATTTGCACCACTGCGCACAGCCATGTTCAAGGTCTCACACGACATGAATTAATACGAGTCTTTCCGGAAGAGTTCATTTAGGTCTACAAAAAGTTCTGAATGTTGGGAAAGTTGTAACATTTATGGCTGAACGGTCATGCTTATGAAGGCGTAGAGTGTGGTCTGTACCTTTGGGACTCTGGGGACTCCATTTTTCAGAGGAGTTAGGGGTAGGTTTAGGTTAGGAGTTTTGCTTGGAGATACGCATGTACCCCATATGAGGTCAGGCTGAAAGAGAGTGTGGGGCTGTTCACATGAAGCTCATTAAGGGTAGTGGAAAGCGTGTTGCCATGGTGTCATAGAACAGACATGTACAACTGTGAACAACTGGGTGAGCATGTCCAAATGTGTGTCTATACGCCTATACATTCCCTATACAGTTGTTTGCTTTTATCGTTCATATATAGGGCAACTTCTATGCATAAAAACGGCTGTAATTCTTACATGGATCACCCAATGTGGAGGTAAATACCCAGACATTTAAGTTGACAGTCTGCGCAAATTCATTGTTTAATTTTAAATCCAATGTGCCAAAGTACAGAGCAAGAACAACAAATGTCACTGTCCAAATATATACGTAAATAAAATCCAAATGAAAGTGAAGAAATGAAGAAAAATAGGGCCTGAATTCCAACTAATCTTTCAAAAAGAAGACAATGAGGACCTGGTAAACCGCCAGAGTCCAGGCCTCTGTCAGTGTGTACTTTGTGACCTCATGGCGATCTGAAACTTTGGCTGCAATATCGCCCCCGTGTAGTCAATCAAATGCTGTCAACTCAAAATTACCCACAATTCTACTGCTGATATCTCATAAACAAAACGGCTTCCACAGGCCACCCCCACTGTCACCTTCACTGCCTCCCAGTTTTGACTTTAACCAAAAAAAAAAAAAAAAAAGACACCCTTGAACCCAAACCTCGACTCTACAATGACGCATAATAACACAATAAACTGGAGGCACTCCTCCTGAATCCTCCACCCAAAAGCTCTCCAATCAGCTAATACATTAACTTTCCAAATTTATGGCACTCTCTCGGCAATAAAACCTTATTTCCACCTATAAAGCAACCTTCTGCCGGCAGTCTTCAAACTCCTCCTCAAGTACCCTGATAACAGGCACCCCGTAAAACAAACACGTACATCATACCCTCAATCACATCCCAGAAACTGGCCGCTATATTGTGCAAATATAACTAAGGCCAAAATTCCCTTATTTCCTTCAGCACAAAAATATGGAGCCCAGTCCACCAGTTCTAATGCCTGCCAGAAACGCACTGTGATCCTGTTCAATCAGAACTGCACCCAAACCCCATCCACACCAAAGGAATCTTAGATCGATCCTGTGTGATCCCTTATAGACTTCCAACTGTGGAAATTCTGTGGGCTAATGGAAGATTTTTCGAGTACCAGACTGAGGTCAACAGGCCACATAGTATGCCCAGTATCTGTCATTTCTGATCAAATGCCCATCTCCCAAACCCATGAATAGTGGTCAGTTTGATTATATATTCTCCCAGAACCAAAATATATTACATAACTATATAGAGCTTCCTGTGACAAGGTCAAGGGGGTGGGGGATGGGGAAGGTTAACATGAAGTTTGCACTCTTGTATAACAAAGGACCAATTTAGTGGATTGGCTTTGTTATAGGAGCACAGCATTGAGCTGACATCTGGTCAGGAAGCATGCACCTGCATGGAGACAAGATGGTTTTTTGAAGTAGGAAACAGTTTTTTTTTAATTATTTTTTATTATTATTATACCAGTTCTGTGGTAAATTTTGTTCTCATTCATTTTAACATCATGACAGGTGGAAGTGTTATTTGTGTGCGTGTGTGTCTCTGTGTATATCTGTGTAGTGTATGTGTTTTGTGTTTTGCAGTAATGGTGCTAACTGTGCTCAGGTAGTTATCCAGTTCAGTTCTTGTATGCCCCAGTTTCTGGTTAGGCTGAGAGTATTGCTGTAACCAAGTTTATTTGAAAGCTTTCTTTTTTTTCACTGATTGAGAAAAGTGCTGGTGTTCATAGCTGATTGAGAAGTCGGCAGATTAAAAGACTTGCACTACAAAAAATCTAATCTAATGAGCTAAAATATGAACTTTTTGCTTATGACCAATGTACAATATCAGCAAACCTTGCTCTTGCTTGATTACAACAAGCAAGGGTCTCATTTTTGCAAGTGATTAAATAATTTCTGTCCCCTATGACTCAATTACATGATAATTTGGAAATTAAGGAATTTGATAAATTTGATACGTGCCGTAATAACAACAAAGACCCACATTACCGCCCACCTTGGTTTCATTAGCAACATAATTCATAAAAGGAATACCAGGGAAACGCAGGTCTTTCGGGTCCGGGAGTGAGTGTACATAAAATACGCTGTAATAGAATATGCTTTTGAAGTGACATTGCATGGTATTGCAGTACATCAAATGATCAAATGGCCAATGTGAATCACACTAAAACTGCCCATTTCCTTTGATTCAGTGTTCCAGCACCGCTCGGTGTAATGCGTGTAGAAATACAAAAACGCAATCACTGTGAGCACAAGAGAAACCGGTGGAAATTATTTAGCTTTTAGTTGGATTCCAAGCCAGAATATTAATAACCCAGTCATTGGACACTTCTCAGTTCAAAGTGAAGAGGGGAAATTGTCTTTAATTGCGACCTCATCCTTCATTTCAAAAGTGCATACTGAGGGGAACCAGGTGCACTCTGAGATACATTTCGTTGTTTGCGCCCCTTTAATTGTGCTGGAACAAGATTGACTCTACACAAAATCTTTGGTCCCGTTCATTGAATTAATTAATTTTCAATATTTGCAATAATGCAGCACTTCACAGTCATATGTTAACTGAAGTTAATTAATTTAACCGAAGCCTGTTGGCTAATTATACAATGTACTGTAGCAAATGCTGGAAGTCGCTGCAAATTCATGTACTTAAAAAAGACCTGAGGGATGACTCTAAATATCTAGATACAGTCTCAATGTGTATTTTTCCCTCAGTTGGACCAACCTTGATACAGTGCCAGAGTCTATAAAATTCCTGTTTTCTTCTAATAGAATCACTTTCCCTTTCTGTAAATGCAGTTTATGTCATCGTGGGGGAAAAACAAAACACATTTATATGGTGACATTCAGTATCCGTTGTGACATTTTTTTTCTCAGTTACAATTTTTTTTCTTCTAAATTATACATTTTTTGGCCCTGGAAGGCTATTACTAAAACATACAATGGCATTATTTAAGGCATTTGCTTTCTCTAAAGATAAAAGATACATACACTTTTTCTTATTCATTTTGTCTAGTCTTTGGATTCTAGCTATTATACTGAAAACAAGCGAACACTCTGGGATATGTAACAAATTGGAATCAATGAGAGTTTATGTGCATGCACACGCATACATGCAAGTAAGGGACTGAGCGAGTAACTGATTGAGTGAGTGAGTGAGTGAATGAGTGAGTGTGTGTGAGTGAGTGAGGCTGCGAGTGAGTTAGAGAGTGAGTGAGTGAGTGAGTGAGTGAGTTATAGAGTGTGTGTGTGAATGAGTGAGTGAGTGAGTGAGTGAGTGTCTGAGTAAGTGAGTGTGTGAGTGAGTGAGTGTGTGAATGGGTTAGTGAATGAGTGAGTGCGTGTGAGTGAGTGAGGCTGCGAGTGAGTGAGTGAGTGAGTGAGTTAGAGAGTGAGTGTGTGAATGAGTTAGAGAGTGAGTGAGTGAGTGTCTGATTAAGTGAGTGTGTGAGTGAGTGAGCGTGTGAATGGGTTAGTGAATAAGTGAGTGAGTTAGAGAGTGAGTGAGTGAGTGAGTGAGTGAGTTAGAGAGTGAGTGTGTGTGTGAATGAGTGAGTGAGTGTGTGAGTGAGTAGTCTGAGTAGTGTGAGTGTGAGTGAGAGAGTGAGTGTGTGAATGAGTTAGAGAGTTAGTGAATGAGTGAGTGAGTGAGTGAGTGAGTGTCTGAGTAAGTGAGTGTGTGAGTGAGTGAGCGTGTGAATGGGTTAGTGAATGAGTGAGTGAGTGAAATAGAGAGTGAGTTTTTAGTGGGTGGCTCTCTGAGAATCCTGTTGACTCCAGCTGCCTGCGAAATCCCGAAGTCAACAAGTATCGAGGGAGGAGGGTAAACTGAGATCAAAGAGCAGAATGTAGGCCACCACACCGGCGGTGTGAGAGAGGCCGGCATCCTTCACAGCAAACAGCCCAATTAAGGCTTAAACATATTCCATTCCGGGCTGCGCTCCCCGGGGGCAGGAGAGGCCGTGTGGAAGGGCCGGTGGAAACGAGTCTGTGGGGACCGGTGGAGCGATTTCTCTCTCTCTCTCTCTCTCTCTCTCTCTCTCTCTCTCTCTCCACTGAGTCAGGGGAAGCCGAGGGAGAGATGAAGCACCAGCAAGGTGTAGGGGGGTGGGGGGGGGGGGGGGTGGGGGGGATGGAGTGAGGGGGGGGAAGAGAGAGATGGGGTGGGGGTTGGTGGGCTTTGAAATGGTGTGCAACAGCACATTTGAGATGTTTGGTGGTCGACAAATCCCCCCCCCCCCCCCCCCGATTAAAGTGGATAATGTATGTTCTGTTCTTTGTGGGTGGGGGGCTCAAATTGGGAGGTTGGGTGTGTGGGTGGGGGTTGGGGGGGAGTGTAGCAAGGTGAAAATGACTGAATATAATGCTGATATAATGAGTAGAGAGACAGAGAGAGAGTGAGAGAGAAAAAGATAAAGAGAGTGAGAGAAAGAGAGAGAGAGAGAAATCCCACTTCATTCCCCACACACACTGACATTGTGCTCACATTGACAAATTGCTCGGGGGCTCGTAGTGACCAGCCATCGCCAAGCCAGCGCCTGACAGCGAGTAAAGCCTGAGACTGAAGCCGCCTGTAATTCAGGAGTGACTTCACATGATGGAAGCCTTGTAGCAAAGAGCCTCACGGCAGAATTAAACCCACGTTGCTGCAGAGTTTGTACTCAATAGTGATGACTGGTGTGAGAATGCTGGACTGTGAACGGTGGTGACAGGGTGACTGTTACTGGTGGGGACCGGGTGGACACCAGCCTTCAGGATAACCCATAAACCCTGCTTAAATACAAGAAAACACTCTGCTTGATGGATGCTTAGTATATGCTCTAACCACCACATGACCAAGGACCACAGACATTATACAGCACATGGCAGGTACTCTAGTGACAGTGCTATTACTTTTTTATTGGATTATGTGAAACTCAAAAAAAAAAAAAACTGCCTTGGATATTGAGAAGCCATTCCAGATTGTGATATCATGAAACAGACTAAACCCAGCAGCGTATCTCTGAAAAACTCATCACCTCCTTCAGACTGATGGAGACTTCAGATGAAAGGCTATCTTTGGTTTTAGTTTCAACCACTTCACGATTTATGGGCGAGAATCAGAAGCAGGTGTTGAAGCACCACATCATTCCAAAATAGAAAAATTAGGCAGCAGGCAAGCGCCAATTTCTCTCGCAGTGGCAGAAACGCTATTGATGGGCACTGGAGAAAGATTGGAAAGTCTCTTCAACAAATGAAAAAAAAAGGGGGGAAAAAAGCGAAAAAGACCAGAAACATTTTGTTGAATCTGTCAGAGGTTTCCTTCCCTCAAATGGGAAAAAAGATCATTCAAAACTCCAGATGCGCATATGAAATATTCTGTCCAAGCTTCCCATAAACAGCAAAGGGATTACACAGAGGTCCCTTTTTCTGTTTCTATAGCAACGCATGTCAACACTCCAAAGCCTGGAGTTATAAAATAAATTTTAAAAAAGCCTAACTGGCCAATTACATAAGTAGCAGAAACACATTGGTCCAATGCCCTTTGTTTTGTGCTGTTTTCATTCCTGGTAGCTGGTAAATCATTTGGAAAGACGCATTGTGTTACACGGAGAGATCAGTGAATGGTATCACACTGGTACAAGAGACAGTACAAAAACAAGGCCGTTCAGTTTGCTGATGAATGGTAAGGGTAAACACAGCCATTGTTTGAAAAACAAACAAACTAGTAAAGCATGCCAATGTCACACGATTTGAAAAACAAAAAGTCTGATAACCCTTGTGTCCGACTGCCTGTGGGTACCACCCTGTGGAGAGGATTGCAAGACATAAGAGATTCTGGCAAAACCACACCCCCCTTCTCCAATTTTGAGACTTTTTTGCTAGGATGAGAACCGCACCTAATGGCTAAACTATGACATCATGTCAAATCCCGAAGCCGATCTTCCATCTGCATACAGAAACCTAGTACTGCGGGCTGAGAAATGAAAGATTTTCGTGCCACATGAAAGTATCAACATTTTCACCAATGGGTGTGGGTGGTGTGGCGTGTGGGGGTGGGGGTTTGGGGGGGGGTAGATGTGTGATGAGGCCTGTCAACTACAAAATTCCCCGTCTGGGTAACTTTCATTTGTACGGTACTTCTCTCATACCCAAGGTGCCTTCACAGTGTGTATCAGTGCATACACAGACCTATACGTACACAGAGAGAACACGGTAAAGCATTTGGTAAAGCGTTCTTTCAGCACAGAAGACAACATGATGGAAAAAAACCCCTGAATGATATCAGGTTTGACAAAAGAGGTAGCGCTGAAAAAGACAGAATAATATGCCCAGTGGGTTGGAGGGGTGGTTATTCACATAACCCACACGAGCAGAAAACAATATGCATTGGTACCTAATCAAGTATGTCATTCCGTTTCCAAGGTAACTGTACAGGATACTAATTCTCTATGAATATGCAACATGGTATTTATCTACATCTAACAAATACATTTGTTTTGGAAACATGGCCTGTACTAAAGAATTTATGCTTGATAGGTTTATTTACCTGGATTTTATTGCCTTTCTTGTGTTGTTTTGTTTTGTTTTTTTCCACACAAATGACAACAGACCTCTCGTGGTAAGATTACAAACATCGCTAGGTATGAAACATGCCATTTTGAACTCGGGAATGCATGCTATCTTTATCCGGAAATAAACGAGCCAATTCAAACTTTAAACTGAAATGCTTGTGTCATATTTCTCAATTGTTGTACTTGAGAAACCACTAAAACCCCACTGTAAGCTATAAAAAAGATGTAATGTGGGTCTCCCAGCAATCTCATTTTACAGAACGCATTTTTCTTTTTCTTTTCATTTTTCTTCTCAACAGCATTTTCCCTGAAGTTAATCTTTCAGGCTTCTTTCAAGTTGCATTTCAGGAAAACTAGAGAGACAAAAATGATGCATAAACAAGACCTCATTTATTTTTCTAACTGCTAAATATTTATCGTGATACATTTTCTTCTTGCATAAATCTAATTTTATTTCTCGAGTCTCTTGTTCTCTCGTTCAGGAGTTGTTTTGGCAACGAAAAATTGGACATGTTTTAGACAACTATGATTTGTAATTATAATCTTGAGTTACAAGCAAGACTAAACCAAAACAACAAGAATTTGGCCACTGGCCAAAATATTTAAACACTAAAATGCATTGATTTGTTTATTTATTTCATTATTGTTTTGCTCATACTGGAGCAAATAAAAAAAGAAGACTCAAATTGATGGAATTAAGAACAGTAAGAACATGTCATGCCACAGAACAGGTACCCTATCATAGTATCAAAAGGATTAAGTCATACTTATTAAAATTGTGACCCTTTCTCCTGCTGAGACCTTTAGGATCACCATATCTATAAACCTAGGCAAGGAAGCCAAATAGTTGAATCAGCCAAATATATACATTGAGATAATCGATCCCTCAAACCTCAAAAACTGCCCTTCAACAAGTCTGGCCAAAGTCCCATCATAGTAAATTAGCCGCATGTACTATACAGTCAATCAGTGACACCAACAAACTACCCAGCATGCACCGTGGTCATTCAGTGACACCATCAAAATGACTATACTGTAAGCCAGTTTATAGAATCAGCCATAACCAGCTGCAGGACAGTAACTCATTCAAAGTGACTACGCATTGCACAGTGATTCTTATGCCGACAAACATATTCCATACTAGTTAGACAGGAGTCAGAAGTTTGCAGTAGACAGCCCGTCTTCTCCGTGAACTTCTCAGAAGCAGCAATCTCTCCTTAGTGAGGGGGGAATCAATAAAGCAATGTACCTTTCTGCCTCTCCCTGCCCATTTCTGTGCCCAAAATGACAACACTCACTTTCCAATGCGCTTCAAACTTGCCTCTCAGTGAAACATCACTTAAATAAAATCGACTAGCACTTCACTTATTAAGCCGTAATAATAAATCTTTTGGAAGATCTTTTTTAAAATCTTACGGAACTGGCACACGCAGTGTAGAATATGATTTCTCTCTCTCTCTATCTCTCTCTCTCTCTCTCTCTCCCTCTCTCCCTCTGTCTCTGCCTTTGTCTCTCTCTTTCTCTCTCTCACATACACACACACACTTGTGTGGTGTAAATGTAGTGCAACAGATGCAGCGTTTCAGAGTAGACTGTGTGTGTGTGTGTGTGTGTGTCTGGGGGAGATGACAGCTGTTGCTTTGATTGATCCTTCATTCTTGAACCCAGGACACAGGGGGGCCTTTTTTGACCTGAGTGTGTCCTCCCAACACGCCTGTTTAATATAGCAGCTGTGAGACGGAGGACCCCAGAGAGAAGGACTGTGGCTCGGCAAATCACCTCTGAATGGATGGGATGTGGTCCGAGGTCCCTCGTCCACCCTCCCTGTGTCAGTTTGTAATTTAAAAAATAAAGGCGTTTATTCTGACTGCCAATACAGAGAGTCTGAGAACTGAAAGGATTATAATGACTTTCAGTGCCACATATAACCACTGTTGAGTTGGTTCAATAAAACAGAGCCATATCCATTTTACTGGCACTAAATCTCGTCTTTATTGTGTGTTTTGGCATGGCGTTGTAAGGATCCCCAAAGGACAGATTTACTTGCTCTTTAGAAGATTTGCATTTTCTTTTAAATTCATGAAATTAAGTTTATTGCTTTGGCCAAAAAAAATACATTGCCCGTTCCAATCTCAGAATGTGTCTTTTATGGTAATTTAAAATATGTACTTTTTCCTGCCCAAATTGTTTTATCCATCAAGTGTTGACTTGCCAACTAACTGCGGAACTGCAGCCTGCTGAAACAGATGTGATGAATGTGAATCCCAATTATTTCCAAGCTGGTGATTTAAAAAAAGAAAAGAAAATAAAAGAAAAAGTGGAAAAAGCATTGCTTTTGTTTCCTTATTTTCACCTCATTTCTTGTTTCATCTCAACCTTTGACCTTCCAGCATGACACCTGTGCGTGACTGTGTCCTTGTTTCCGCGAGAGTTCCGCTCTGGAATGGGGCTTGTGGGAATCGCGGTCTCAAGGTTGCCACGAGCCCCATATTTCAGCCGTTCGGAAAGCCCTCTTGCCCCATATTCCCCTGTGCCCTGAAGTCATCTGATGAACACTGATAAACAACGACCATCATTCTTCATTGCTTCCAATATTCCTTCGCAGTTCCAGTGACCGTCGGTATGCACTAATTTGTACGTCGCCTTGGATAAAGGCATCTGCCAAATAAATGTACTGTAATGTAATGTGAACAAAGCATGTGTCTGAAAATCCCAATCAGCAGACAGGGCTCATGTGAATAGTCTGTAAGAGCCTGTGGTTACTATATTATGAGGCACACCGCAAATGACAAATGGCATTAATTTCATTAGCGTACAAACTACATCCCCCAGAATCCCTCGGCTGCACTTGCGCATGTAGACCGCATCCCGTATTAGAGAGAAATGGAATGCTGGCCACCCTTCTGCCGCGAGGCGGAGGCGGCACCAGGAGGGCGAGATGATGTCCAGATGATTCCGCGCGACCGCGCCGCCCCCCCCGCGTGTGACCGCGACCCGTTCCATCACGGTGATAATGGGATCCTGGCAGCGTTATTGATGCCGCCTCCCCCCCCCCCCCCCCCCCCATCGCAGAGCCCCCATGATAGGCCTGTCCACGATAGTGTATTACCTTATTGCTTGCATGTTGGCCGGCTGATTTATCTGTGGGGAAAGGAGAAGATTCCATTATTGGCGGAGGGAAGGCATTTGTTCCGTTTTTTTATTATTGACTAGGGGGAAAAAATTGTTTCACCTTTTTTTTTTTCTTCCTCTTCCAGCTGAGGTCTGTCATTTGGCTATGTCATTTGGCTGTCTGCTGGTCGAGCTGTTTAATTGTAATTCTAGCTCAGCCCAGCCCAAAACCCAGGAAGATGTATGCTAGTCATCAGGCTGAGTCCCCTCATGCCTACAAGGTTATGGACATCAGTATTTTAAGGACCATTTCAGATGTTCTACAGTGGAGCCTCTCTCAACATCTTTGTGCTCAAGCGGTCACACCTGTTTCAATACGAGTTGAATCAATATGCAACACATTCGCTAATTTAGTGAAACAGCAACCCTCTCCCCTGAGAGATTTCACTGTGACACAGCGGAGACGGCACTGCATGGGATGCTGGGATAACTGCAATTTAAAGCTGCTTAATCCAGAGATGTATTCATCAAGGACTGCAGTATTAAATTGAGCAGCGGTACTTTGTGGATACCGATTTTTTAAGCATTTTGCTCAGCTGCAAACGACCAGAGCCGCTCTCCCTCGTGGGCTCCCTTTAGCTGACGAGGGAAATGGGTTTTGGTTCTCAGAGGCGGACGGAAACTGGAATTAAACGTGGAGGCCCCGTTCCCCGTTCCCCATCTCTCAATACTATTCAGCAGGAGGCCCCGCTCTCCATCTCTCAGTAACATTCAGCAGGTAACCCCGCTCTCCATCTCTCAGTACTATTCAGCAGGAGGCCCCGCTCTCCATCTCTCAGTACTATTCAGCAGGAGGCCCCGCTCTCCATCTCTCAGTACTATTCAGCAGGAGGCCCCGCTCTCCATCTCTCAGTACTATTCAGCAGGAGGCCCCGCTCTCCATCTCTCAGTACTATTCAGCAGGAGGCCCCGCTCTCCATCTCTCAGTACTATTCAGCAGGAGGCCCGTTCTCCATCTCTCAGTACTATTCAGCAGGAGGCCCCGCTCTCCATCTCTCAGTACTATTCAGCAGGAGGCCCCGCTCTCCATCTCTCAGTACTATTCAGCAGGAGGCCCCGCTCTCCATCTCTCAGTACTATTCAGCAGGAGGCCCCGCTCTCCATCTCTCAGTACTATTCAGCAGGAGGCCCCATTCTCCATCTCTCAGTAACATTCAGCAGGAGGCCCCGTTCTCCATCTCTCAGTACTATTCAGCAGGTGGCCCCGTTCTCCATCTCTCAGTAACATTCAGCCGCTCTCTCTGCCCAGTTGTTGCCGGTCCAGCTGGGCAGCTGTGCTGGATTTCCCCTGAAAAAAAAGTATTTTTTTTTGGGACACATGCAGGCAAATTCTCCTTCATACATACATATCATTTTTTAATATGATTTTTTTGTGTGCTATATATCGACCACATGAAGAATAGCTGATGACTTGGCATCAGCTAATGGGGATCCTAACAAAATCAATCAAAATCAGACCAGCATATTTAGCAAGAGGAATGAAGAGAACACGAGCACGAAGGCTGGAGAATGGGAGGAAGAGTGGGGTCGGAATTCAGGGCAGCTACAGGTGTGTGTCCTCTGGGTCTATCTCTAGAAACCACAGCCAGGCTGGTGAGTCTCAGGTGTGAGTGGGAGTTTTTGTGAGTCCTCCGCCCCCCCCTCCCCCCGGTGTGGGACAGGTGCCATATTATTGCAGGGCTGTCGGACCCTGATTGCCTGCAGCGGGTGCTGGATTGCGCTGATGGCCAGTTCCCAATAACGAAATGATTAGGGGATTTAATGGGCTACTGGCCAGGCTGAGGGGTTCCGGGCTGTGGTTCCTCTCCAGGTTCAGCGCAACGGGAGAGGCGTCAGGAGAGAAAGGCTGAAAGAGCTGTGTGGGATTCTGCCAGGTATTCTTCTCCAAGGTACACACACATGCCCACACACACGCACGCACACACACACACGCCCACGCACGCACACACACACACACCCACACACATACACATGCATGCACCCACACACCCACACGAACATGCATGCACACACACACACACACACACACATAATCACACACATACATGCATGCACATGCAAAATGTGCAGATAGTTTTCCTACACGAGTTCAAGGTCCGAGGAAATCAATTTCCTCGAACTATTTGAATATGGCAACTTTCACTGGTCTTTAATTGTCAAGTTGAGGCCATTTATATTATTTTAAGTAGTGTTGTAATAACTTATCCCATTTTTGAGAGGGCTCACTTCATTTATTAAGTATAGTTTTTAATTTTCACAGTGTAATTTGAGGGCAGGCCATGTTATTACTATTATTACAACATCACACTGCAGTAGATGTATTCTCATTTCTTAAATCGCATGTTCGATAATTCGAAAATCTAGCACTTTAATTTAAATCCGGTCCGCGAGCAAGAGAAACTCAGCTGGCCGGCTTGTAAGAAAGAAAAAAAAAAAAAAAAAAAAAAGTGCGAAACTGACATTTTTATTCATTGTTCATTTTCCATAGGTGAACAAATTGGATTCTGCTCACGGTTTAATGGAGTGTTTGAAGTACCCGATAACGTGTTTGTAGCCAGCCTTTGAGCCTCGGGTCCACGACTTAATCATTAAGTCAGTGACAAGCCAGATACGTGGTAAAGGTCAGCGGAACCCAGCTGCACCGCTCGCTCTTCCATTCCAGCGGAATTCCAAATGCCAACGGAACGCTCGCGGTGTCCGAACGTTCCCTGCCCACTGCTCTCGGCTAATCACGTGGATTCGGCGTAAAGCGAACAGTTGACACGCCAATCATGTCAACTGCTAAATAATTTTCAGAATGCTTTTCAGTTAATGTTCGTAAATTTCTTGAGTTAACCGGGGGCATGACTGGTCGCGTAGGGTGGTTACATTGTGGGTTGTGGTTTTCTATGAACGAATCATCTGATTAGGGTGAATTTGACTGCAGATTTCATGGAATCAATGGAATGTTAACGAAGCACCAACATGCATACATTTGCAGCATTTGTTTACTTGAAATGTGTTATGTTTTCATTAAAGTATTTTAACACATGACATAATTATAACCGTAATGTAATTAAATACTGGCATATGCCAGATTAAATGCCTAACCCCCCTGTTAGTGCGAAGGCCATTGTTAGTGCGAAGAAAAGTGGTGAATTCTGGGAACCCACAGCTTGGAAGGGGGGGGGGGGGCAGCGAAAAGAAAATCTGTGTGTGGGTGTGTGTGTGTGTGCACACGTGTTTTTACGTGTGTGTAATGCAGTCTCACTAATTACTATAATTCAGTAAAGTAATTGTTTAGTTCTGTACAGCTTCATTAGGCAGCAATGGCAAGTGTGTCTTTATTGTGCGGGGTGGGGAACATGTCTTTATGTGAGCGGTGTACCCGCCTATCTGTGTGTGTGGGTGTCAGGGGGAGTGTGTGTGTGCATGTGTGTGTGTGTGTGTGTGTGTGTGCTTGTTTGTGTGTATTTGTGTGTGTGATTATTTGTGTGTGTGTGTGTGCTTATTCACATGGGTGTCCATGCATATCCATGAGGTTGCAAACATTGCATATATTTGAAATTTTAATCAAACACTTGGGGGGAGGGGGGGCAGAGTCAATATCAATGTGGGAATTATATAACGCACATAGCAAATTCTGAATTTTCCTGTGTTCCCACCGGCTGAGGAAGGCCTCACCAGCCCTATCGTTTCCCCCTCTATTTACCCTTTTTTTTGTCTCGTTTTGATGACTGACCTCTTGACCGTCAGTCGTCGCCATATTTTAGGCCGGAACGTGGCAGTTAGAGCTGATTCAGCCTGATCTCGGGTGTCCTGTCAGAGCAGTTTACCAGCAATATGAACCCAGATACATCATCTGTTTGCTTGGATATGAAAGGGGCACAGGTTCAAGTGTATGGGGGCGACTCCTACAATATATAAAACCCCTAGAGATGCCTGTGTGAATAGCAGGGTTTATATTCTCTATGACACACTGGTCATTCCAGTTTATTTTACAGTCCCACTGCATCTCTGTCACTGAGAAGGACAGTACCCTTTAATCATAATTGGCATGTACAATATTTATTTTGTACCCTTCCTGGTCAGCCTGCGCAGGATTTCCTCATGAGAATGTATTATTCTTCTTCTCTTTAATTTCCAGAGGCTGAGCAGTGTGCAGTAGTCCTGACGTTTTTTTTTTTTTTTTAAAATTAGTATGGCCAGCCGGCTGCTGTCTCCGCTTGTCCAGGACGAGCGGTGATTTATCGATTACGGTTCCTGTTTTAATGTGCAGGATCCCGGGCGCCGATGTTATCGCCTCTGATTTTATAGGTCCGCACATATCAGAAGGCTCGCTCGGCGCCCGCGCCGAACGCAATCGATCGATGGCTCTTAACTAAAACCCCCTCTATCAACGCGAGCATCTCCCATTTCAATTCCCCTCGTTTCGCGGGGCGATTAATCATTTGCTCAGCTCGTTTGCTTTAGATGACGCGCCGTCATTTTGGGTGACGGTTGTGGAAACCGGGGTGCTCTGCGTGCGAGTGTGAAACACTGACAGTTCCCCTGGTGACATGTTCACCTTGTCAGGTACCCGAGCTGGTTTGTTTAATTGTTGCCTGGCTCGCTGCGAAAGGTTTTCCCCACTGGCTGGTAGAGTCCCAATGGGCGGGATAAACCAGCCTGATGCTGGCCTTTTTGTGGGGGATTGGTGATATCCTTTTACCGATATTGAATGTTACTGTTGCTCCAGTAAAGACAACTTTAAAAAGTCATGCAGTATTCCTTTCACACTAGGGCCCATTTGTTAATTTACACAGACGAAGATCGCAAATAGAATTTCCAGAAGTAAGATTCCTTAACATTCTTCACTGGATATTTTACCGTCTGCAGGCTGAAACTAATTTGCACAGCAAATAATTCTTAGCGGCCTTTAAACATCACATTAATTAACGATTCATATATTAACAATGGTTAACGGTGTTACAGGGACTGTTCAGCAGAGCCTGCTATTTATAGCTGAATATTGCTCATTCCTAGTGAATGACTGGAAGGTTCATTCATCGCTGACCTATATAATGCATTATTATTTTGCAGTTCCTGTTGCGATGTCTTCTTCAAGGCAAACACTGGAATAAAATATTTATAACAGTTTAATAATGTATTAGTTAATGGTTAATTAACAAGCACAATGTTTTTACATATTTCCCTGAAAGGTTGCCAAAGTCTTTGCTGCTGTTTTAGCTATAGTTCTCCATCTTGCACATTTCATTTTTCACCTTGCAAGCATGGTAAAACTGTACATTTTTTTATGTTGAATACCTTTGATCCTGAGAGATTTTTTTGCCATGAACAGATAGCTCTGTTCCTTGATCTACTCTCTCTCTCTCTCTCTATCTCTCTCCCTCTCTGATTTATTATTATTAGTATTATTTTTATTATTATAATTATAATTATTATTGTTGTTGATGTTATTATTATTATTATTATTATTATTATTATTATTATTATTATTATTACCTGCGTTACTTCACACGCACCCTGTAGAGGTCCAAAACCCTGAAAGCTCCATCACTGCTGGCATCTCTCTGATACCTCACCCTGGGCCGAGCCAGTGAGAGACGAGGTACACGGAGGAGAGAGGGAGGGAGGGAGGGAGGGAGGGAGGGGGCTCAGCCATCTTCGGCTGTCCTCATTACGTTACAGAATGGCAGCGTGAAGCTGCGCCGCGTTCCGTGTCCTTGCCGTGTAACCACACGCTGTGGGAAATGACACAGAGGACAGGCTAAGGGCTTAGCACTGGGTATTAAAGAAAAAAAAGAAAAAAGAGAAACCAAGAATCTGTTTGTGCTGCCATGACTCCTGCAGCCATAGCGACACCCCAACAGCTGCTGAGAGGCATCAAAGGCAGCTCCACTGCACAGCATGATGATGATGATGATGATGATGATGATGATGATGATGAATGATGATGATGGTGATGGTGATGGTGATGAGGATGATGATGGTGATGATGATAATGATGACGATGATGATGATGAGCCCTGCGGTTTTTATGAATTCGGTTTTCCTCTGGATTTGTCCCGGGTTCTTCACCAGATAACCTGGCTGTTTCATCCTGCCTATTCACCCTCTTTTTTACAGAGCCAAAAATTGTTGTCCTCTTCCACATCACCTCTCACCTTTGCTGGGTGGTGTAAATACTGAGATGAATGCAACAAAGATTTGAAGCAGACGTTTTAAGACAGAAAAACCTTATTAAGATCATTGTTACTTCACCACTGTGAGCTAATATTAATACCCCCCATTACAATGCCGATGCGCTATGTGCTCAATACATTTTCGCCGTAGCAACAAATTCCCCTCCAAGTAAATTAATGCTGTCCCAAGAGCGCTCATTGCACAGAACAATTAATCTCTTCAGGAGGCGGAATCGCTGGATTTAATTTTAATTACGGGTAATTCTGACAGTTGTTGACTGGAGGGCGGTCCGCAGGTGAAGTATAGAAAATCAATAAAGGCATAACAGATGTGCTCACGGCTGACACCCCTACCGCTCGACCGCTGGGCCCTGCGATGATTCAATAGTCTTCATCGTCAGCGACAGGCCTGACAGGAAATATATTATTATCGATTGGCAGTCCTGAAAGGATCAACAACGCCACTGATTGAACAGAAAAGCCCATCTTCGGGCTGACAGGCCGAAGTTTCCACGGATCGTTCGATCCCGAGCGCGGCCAGTTATACAAAGGTCACCTTGGGTCAGCGGGTGTGCCACGGGTCGAGGCTGCTGGCAGTTCGCCTGCGGCGGATCGCTGGGTATAAACCAATCACGGGCACGAACCGGAGCCAATCATTTGCTAATATGCCCCTGTTGGCAGCCCAAACAAGAGCAATAGGAAGTTCTAATGATAAATTATAGAAACGCATTCAGTGGCTTGATGGATTTTCTTTCTTGTTAAAAAAATATTTTCCTCAGGGCCTGAACTACAGACGATAACTCGAACAGACGGATAAACAAATGTGTTTTGGCAGACAAGCAATGGACAATTTTGTTAATTCAGACCATGAACATCACTTTGCCTGAGTGGAATATACAGCGGTGGATAAATTATTATAATTTCCGACCGGGATTTTCCTTTAAACTACATATTAAACTGCACTGATCAATTCCAGCATGTTCCCTGTAAAAATAAATGAAAAATGTGCCCCCGTTTAGAGATATTTTTTTATGTTTGAACACGCAACAGCAGAGGGCTGGAGTTTGTTAATTGAAGCCAAACCGTCAATGTGTCAACTCAGGCTGTCTGTAATAACCCTGAAAAAGATGTTTTTTGCACCAATTACTCCAGGAAAAGGCTATATAACACCATACAAGTGTTACATGAGGGTGTTAGACATAACACTAAAACTGGCCATGGGAGAGTGACAATCAGTAATACAGTGAAAATTAAGGTAATTAACTACATATGGTGAGATTATTCCTATGGGGTGCAAATACGGAAGTGCCTCCTTGCAAGCGCATCCATGTTGGATGATTGCATCACGTTTCTTTCTACACATGACCTTTTGATGTTACACAACAGAGCGAAGGGCATCAGGTGGATCATGTATCAAAAAGAAGGAGAAAACAACAACAAACAACAAACCCCCAGATGCATGATTTCAACCGTTAGCCAAAAAGATTGAAGTCCAAACTCGTGACTGCTGACCATCATACTAACTGTACACAAACTGTGTAGTGATTATGGATTGCGCTCAACAGTCATGACTATGAGAGAGAACCCCACGGACCTGCCGGCAGACTTCTGGGGCCTAGCGGCGCTGCAATAGCATTGGAATAAATGATTCTGAAAAGATGTCGGCCTTGTGCTTTATATCCTGCCCTCCGTCCTGATTCCTGGACCATTCCCCCTGGTTTTTGCATTGTCACCGTCGCCTCTGAGCAAGAAGGTCCTGGGTTCAGATTCCAACCTGGGCCATTCTGCGTGGAGTTTGCAAGTACCCCCTTTCCTCCGGGTACTCTGGTTTCCTCCCACCGTCCAAAGACCTGCAGGTAGGCTGATTGGAGACTCTAAACTGCCCATAGGTGTGAGCGCGTGAGTGAATATTGTGTGTGCCCTGTGATAGATGGTGGCCTGTCTATAGGGTGCATTCCTGCCTCTCACCCAATGGATGCTGGGATACGCTCCAGCACCCCCCCACAACCCTGCAAATTAGCTTTTTGGAAGCTGTCTGAAAAGGGAGTCATCCCTCCTGAAATCAGGAAAATTGACCAATGGCCAAACTGAATGTACGCCTGTTTAAATTACGAGTCCTGCATATGCTACACTAAAAAAAAAAAAAAACATAAAAGTATTCTCAAACTCATTTGGGACTGGAAGCACTACATTCTCAGTCTCTCTATTGCCCCTACCAGGGCACTGCATTTTGTGCAGTAGTTTTATGCACTTACGCGCTTAGGTATTAACGGCTATTATGGGTTTGCGGACAATGACTTGGCACCCGCTCTCTTTTGCCTACACCTTTTTTGTATGCACTTCTGTAGGTCGCTCTGGATGACATAATCTGCTAAATGGTAAACATGTAATGTAAAAGGGGCGCATCATTTATAGGAATTTATGATATTGCTCCTCTATGAAAGTACAGTCTCAGTTTGATTGAGATGCCTGTCGATCCATCACTCTGTTGATTGGTTTCCGTTTGATTGACTCCTGAGGAGCCTTCCCTGATTTCCACTGGCCGAAGATTAACTCTTAAAAAGCACACGTGCAGTGCTTACAAATGAACACATATTGATTTTCTTTTTATTCATTTATTTATTTATTATAGTTTTGGTTAACTCTTGGTGATCACTGATAAAAAATTTAAATTTAAATACAAAATTAAAGCAAAGAAAAAAGAAACCACAAACAACTTTGTGACTTTTTGAAAATCAGTATATGTAGACTTGCAGTATACGTAGCAGGTAAAACTGGACTGTATGTGTAAAAATATTACTGTAGTTCCAATGAAAAAAAGAAGAGTTTTAAGGGAAGCCGCTGGCCCTGTTGTTTTACCGGCTGAGGACACGTAAACGGGGCAGGGAACAAAATGGCTGTTTTTATGACTTTTGTTTTGATCTCCTGTCTCCTCTGTCACGTCAGCTCCATCATAAAATGAGGAAATCAATAACTCCGATAAATCAAGGAAAATCGCAGCGTCGGATGATGATTTCATCCCAGGCTGCGGTTCCAGCGTTGGATCAGATCCCTCAGATTACAGGTGCATTTATTTATTTACATATTTATTTATTTATTTAGCTGCTGTCAGTTAATATGAAAAACTTGATTGATTGTTTTTGTGGATAATGCCTGGCTGGCTCCTGACTCTGCTGCTTTAAATTTTAATTTAGATGTCATTTACTTGCCTTGCCTTTTTAATCATTATTTACACCAAATATTCCCACTCACTGATCAGCTGGCATTGTAATTGCTTTATTAATTTTCTCATTTGCATTATAATATGTTTTATAACAGTTCAAAGATGCTTTCACACTTTAGTGCTTAGATGCCATTGATCTTGCCGTACATATTCTTAATTTATCTCAAAAAGAGATTAGTTCCCATTGAAATAATAAAGCATGGTTTTTGAAAATCTGTTGTTAGAAGTCGCAAAAAATGAAAAACATTCACTGATACTGGCGGGCATCTGCCAAATGCATTTTAAGCGCAATAACAGGCTTGTTTTATTTGAGCAAATGTATGAAGAAGTTGATCTACCGTGCAGAATTCAGATTATGTATGAGCCGCATCTTGCACAGCTGGAGGTAACACAAAATGATTTGAAATCAGAGGGATTGCACGTGAGCAATGGGAGTGAGCTATTTAAACATTAAGGTGCCGCTTGAGGTCAAAATGCCGAAGATACATAATTTCGTGTTTAATATCAGTTTATGGGCACCTCTGAGAAATTAAAATGCTGCCTCCGGCTGTCCGGAGCTCAGCGTTGGAGAGGGGTCAGTGTTTAAGGATCTGCCAAGTTATCAGTAGGTTCAGCCCACTGTTTGGGGGGTGGGGTGGTGTAGGAGAGGGGGGGGGGGGCTTACCATCTGGAAGAAGGAGATAGGTTGCCTGCTCTGCTTTAGCAGCGGGCGCATTAGCCTTGCTTGCTGTACACACATTCTGCGCTCATTCATATGGTTTGACGTTCACATTCACACTTGTGTGCAACGCACTCATGTAAGTGCATAGGCTGTGTCTCGATCAACGTTCGTCCTTTGCTTTGACTAACGGTTAAACGTTTGTTTTTCTTCAAAACCACAGTTTGGCGAATTTCAACAATGGCTGAAACATCCCCCCCTGTGCCCCCCTATCTTGTTCCAAGGCACCGAGGGTGATTTTCCCAGAATACTTTCAAGTAGCCAGGCGTGGGATTTACTGTACCCCAAGGATCATGCGCCTGGGGGGAGAGATGTGACTGACAACCTGGTCTCGTTCCAAACTCGTCATAAATTGGTGCTTGAACAGGAGTCCTTTGGCATCATTTCTGGATGCTCAAGATATCCCCATAGACTTCATTAGGAACCCTTCAGAGTCTTATGTCGACACCAAGGGTAAACGGATGGGGGAATGGTATACTACGCGGCCAAAAGTATGTGGACACCCCTTCTAATTAGTGGGTTTGTGAATTGTGAAATGCAAAAAAACAATGTTCCATTTTATGAAAACATTTATCATTTATTTTATGCTGTAATTTTGGTTATGTTAAGATCTGGCAAGATACACTGTTCCGTTCTACCCTTGTCGTCGATTTACAGTAACGTAATGTCTACCCTTGGCTTCAACATAAAGATGCTGGGGGTTTCTACTGAAGTCTATGGGAATAACTAAGGCTTCCAGAATTGACATCAAAGGCCTCCTTCAGCATTGGTATAGTGACGCCAAGGGCTTCTGCCAAAGCATCAATATATGAGTTTGGAACAAGACCAGGTTATCAGTCACTTCTTTCCCCTTGGACGTTATGATCCTCCAGGTACAGTAAATCCCACACTTGACTACTTGAAAGTACTTCTGGGAAAATCCCCCTCAGTGGCTGGAACGCCACCCAAACTCCTCCTTTCAGTTCATATGTATGTTTGGCCTGCAGTTACAACAGTGCGGGCAAAACAGTCATTTGAAGCTACGTAGTGCATACTAATTGGTCCCAGCTTGCAATTTAAAGCTAACACCAAAGATTTAATGAGATTTTATTCATTTAGTTATTTATTTATACCTTTGCACGCATCTCAGAAAGTGTGTAGGCTGATTCCTGAAAGACGGCAGCAGACGGGTGATGAACAGTTCAAATACTTTAATTTTACCCAATCAGCTTTAAAAGGGGCATCCAGTGTTTTGAGGATGGGATATCACATTTTGGTGCAAAATAAGTCAGAAATCTAGCTACAAGCAATTACTCTTGCAATTATTTAAATTCTACTGTTGTTCAGGGAACTACAAACATCCAGTCATGCTATAGGTTTTATTTTCTTTTCCTGCTCCAGATATACTACAGCACACATGCAATACTGAAACTGAATTCTCCTAATGCCTGAGCTGTCACCGAGATTTGATTTCCTGCTCTGTGAGAATGTACTCAGGAAAGGTGATGAGGCAGCAATCACTGTTCGACTGCATTGGCCAGGCTTGATTGGCTGACCTCCAGAGGTTTCCCATAATGGGTACTAGAGGCTCTGAATCACACACACACACACACACACACGCACACACACACACACACACACACACACACACACACACACACACACGGTTGGGCACGGGAAAGACCACGCTGAGAGATAATGTGACAGCTATAATACTCCGGCCTCTTCAATTTAATGATTAATGGGGACACATCGTAAACCTCAAACCAAAATGTTTCGAATTCCAAAACAACTGTCGTTATTCATTCTAAACGCATTAACGCATATCTACATTAAAATCAATAGCAGGGATTCAACACTACGAGCCTGCTTGGATATCAAATAAGTACTTTAACCCTTATAAGGTGTAAGATTACAAAAATGTAATTAGAGTGTTCTTAATTGAGCATTCTAACGATGATGAAACAATCACTACTGGTAATTGAGAGAAAAGAAGTTTGCGAACACTGAGTCAGAATTTTGAAGAAAAAAAAAAAACCATTCCCTAAAACCTCCCATTTTGAAAATGTCAACACAGGAGTGCTCAGGTAAAAATGTCACACAAGCTAATGACTATGGATTTCATTTTATTTGGGGGAAATACCACACAAGTAAGTAAGTAATACAGAATATAAAGAATATTCAGTTTTGTATGTCTGTTTAGCAATCTGTAGTATCCTGTTTCACATGGATCATTATCTGTTTTGTTTTAAAAAAAAAAAAAAAAAAAAGTAAAAAAGCCATTAAAACGAAATTGAGTAAGCAACATTTCACAAAGCGGAATTACTCAAAGCAGTTTCATTTATTTGAGACGAGGGAGGTTTTATCAAGGGGCCAAGTAGTTGAGTTGTCTTAATTATTTTTATATGTCATATTAGTTTACAATTAAATTAAATTAAAGCTTTATTTCTTGAGTGGTCCCAATGGAATATGCAGACAACAAAATGTTTCTTCCCCGAAGCATTTCAAGTTCAGCTGTCAAAGCAATGCATAAAATACATTTTTAAAGGTTTATAATAATTTAATAGTATAACACACATAAATAAAATTAAAAAAAAAAAAAAGAAAAATCTATGCCTTGTATTCATTTGTAAGCTCCGCACCTGTGCGCTGAATTTTAAAGATTTAATCTGTGCCAATGGAAATCAGGGAGTGCCTGTCGGGAGCCAGCCAAAGGGAAACCAATCAGCAGAGTGAGTGACGATTCGGCTGGCTCCCCCATCGAACTGATGGCTGGATCGCACGCATTTCTGTATCTGATTAAACGGTGGCCATGTGTTCTGGCAAATAATGTATTCATAGGATTTTATCTGTTTATGCGAAATGGTATTTCTCTGACTTTCTATCTAGCTCTGAGATGTAATCGACGTCTGCCATACTGTACCCCATGCTGGGAGACTCCCGTACGTCTCGCTGCCCTGTGGTAAATCTGCGCCATTCGTCTCCACAGATGATGAAGTCATTTATGAAGATAATGAAAAAGGAGAAACTCTGTGGGGTAGTCAGTTCTGTGTGTTTTTCTACACTTCCTGACGTGACATCACTTCCTGATGTGACACCACTTCTTGACGTGAGTGCAGTCCTGTCACTGAACGGAGGAAAGGGAGAATTGGTTGTACAGTCAATGACCGTGTCATACTTTCCACTGACCAAGCAGAGATTTTGCTGGGGAAGTAAAGTTATTTAAAAATGAAGGTTATTCCTTCCAAAATGACGCACCGCCTCTGGGAAACAGGGCCTTAAGACTACATAATCCGTGCTCATGCTGGCTCTGACGGCTGCCACTTCATGTGAGAGGGCCAAGGGGCATTGGCACGGATGTTTCTCCCAGAATACATGAGCCCCTTTCTACAAAACAGGCGGAGTGGTTGAGTTCAGTCCGGAAGGTGGCTTTCCTAACATGCATATGCATTGCTGAATCATTTTTTTAAAAACTGCCTTTTCTTGCCTTTCCTGCATAAAGCTGGTAAAAGACCCGGTGCATCAAAATAATAGTTTCTTCTTAGTTAATGTAAAGAATTTAATAAAATAAAAGAAGCTGGGATATTTTAGGTTAAGACTTTTTTTTATCATTTCTTATCTAAACCCTGGCAGTCCCGCTCTGTGTGTGTGCGTGTGTGCCTCTGTGTGTGTCTGTGTGTGCATGTATGTGTGCGTGTGCCTGTGTGTGTGCATGCATGCATGCATGTGTGTGTGCGTGTGTGCACATATGTGTGTGTGTGCGCGCACGTGTGTGTGTGTGTGTCTGCATGTGCACACGTCTGTAGCAGGGCGGAGCCGGTTGAAAAATTATCACCATGCCCGGGATCTTTGATCACAGCCGCAGTAATTAAAGGGGCCACTTTGGCGCGCTCCTCCCTCCTGCCCCCAGGGGGCAGTGTTTCTGTGCCCGGCACGGGTGCGCTCAGGCTCCGTTCCGTGGGAGCGGGCAGAATGAAGTGGTTAACAGGAACAGGGCTGGGATTCCCGCCGCGTGCCAGGACCCCGTGTCTCTTTCATTAGTCATGAGCCCCTTTCGTTTGGACACGGCGACGGCGCGCGCGCCCCTGAATACCAATTAGGGGCGCATGGAGGCCGGCACATCTGCATTCAGAGCCCCCCGGTCTCCAAGGCTCGCTTCGTTTTTTTTTTTTTTTTTTTTACCGGAAGATTCCACATGAGGGTTACAGAAGCGCAGAAAAAAAATGCCGTACTGTATTTATCAGAACCGCTACCTTCTGGAAAAAATAAAAAAAAATAAAAAATAGAATAAAAAAAATCTATTTAGAAATCTAAAAAGCCTAAAATAACTATATTTATGCGATTAAATATTATTTCAAGAACATGGTCAGATGGACATTTATTAATCATCAGATGTTAAAAAAAACGACATGAGGGACTTCTGTACATGATGTTGAACTCGTTGTAATTGAAGCCTTTTTCGCCTCGCTCTCTGTCTATCTTTCACGGCCGTTCTTACAGAAGCTTCAGACCGCTCGTTCGGAACTGCTGCGCCACGGATTAATCAAACCTCATTAAGGCCGGGAGAATTTTTCATGTATTAATTAGACCCTCGCCATATCTCTACACATAAAACCAGAAAATAGACTGTCAATTCTTCTTTTTTTTTCTTTTTTTTGTCTTGACACTGTGATGCTGAAAGAAAGATCTATGGGTTCACTTTCCAGGGTGACAGTTGGTGAAACAGATCTCCTCCCTTTTATTAATTTTTTATTCCCAAGACTAATTCCAGTTTTAACAGTTATTTTCCCTTACCCCTTACTATTTGTATTTGTATGACCTTCAAATTGACCTTCAAGCCTCAGGGCATTTTCAAATATTGCACAAAGGTGGCTGAGGAATAGAAAGTGCATGTAGGACGGTTGAAAAGATAATCTTGTAACAGGACTGAGTTAAAACAACATAGGTACTCATATGATGAGTAATACTTTGCTTCAGGGTCATCCACATAAACAATAACATTGGTAGGTAGGCACTTGTACTCAAACATTGTGCTATATCCACCAGCTACACGAGAAGTAATGAACCACCTACACTTTTTATCATTTGTTTCAACTCTGTCACTTATAACTTATAATATAACTCGGACTTGATCGGGGACTGCAGATTCAATTTAGTCCTGGCTACTTCTGATACATCAAATGATAACATTTTTATTAAACATTGTATATGATCCCTAACTAGTCAATTGTATATTTCTAATTGATTGTCAATTGTATAAACATTGTATATGATGCCTGACTAACCAGTAAATAAATAGTTTCAACAGGATAGCGGTATTCTCTCGGCTATACCAACCGTGCATGCTGCTTTAAATATAAAACAGATAACTCTGTTACCTGAAAAGAACTGTGAGCAAGGAAGTAATATGATTTATGAGGAGTCGTGGGAGGACTGAGTAGGACAGAATCTTGCAGTTTTTTTCTCTTTTACTTTTAGGCTAGATTAAACTTGGATGCTACAAGCGAGAAGACAAAAGAAGAGCACGATTGCCTTCATAATTACCATCCAGGCAAAGACGGAAGGAAAACACCCATTGCTATGGCAACAGGTGATTTGAAGACACAAGTGGTCGCTCATGGTGTTTACGTGGGAACACGTCCTTCTCACGGTTACAGGTAAAACAAATGTGACCTTGGAAGAGAAAAAAATTTAGCTGCAGCAACACAGCAAATTAGCCATCTTTTTTCAAAAATGACATTATTTTTTCCTCACGACAAAATAAGTTTGGCAAAGTTTAAAATGGATGTTTTAAATTGCTGGTGGACGAATCCGTCGAATCCTCAGCAATCCAAGCCACTGACCTGCTAAGAAGAATGAACTGTCTTAAGAACTGTCTGAAATGAAGTCACTCATGATTGAAATGTCGTATGGACAGTATGTGAAAATTCAGTCATGACACGATGTATGTTCGATATGAGTGACGTGGTGTTTTTATCTGAATTCCCCAGCTTCTTCAGCTTCAGCATCAGAGCTCACAGTCTCATAAAACATAGTTCAGGTTTGTTGGGAATAAGATAATTAGCTTTGGAATTTGGAGTTCAAGGGGCTCAATAGTTATGCTCAATTAAATGCATCTACTATGGAAAACCAAAATTCATACATTTAAGATCTATCCATTCACTATTATTGTCGTGGTACATTTTATGATATAATGTGTGGTTATTTTATAGTTATTTTCAAAAGATCATCCACAGGAAATGTGTAACACAATTGCAGGCTGACACATGGTAAATTACAGAAGCTCTCTCTGTAATTTGCATGCTCTGAGTTGAAGCTGTGGAGCGTTTGAGGTGGCCTGATGAGGATCTACCCCTCTGCAGTCAGGGCAGAATGATGCCTCCTGAAGGACCCATTTTGCAGATGTTTCTGCGGGGAAGCGATTGAGGATAACAAGGTGATCGCACACCGGGGGGGGGGGGGGGGGGGGGGGGGGTTTGCTCTCTCTCTCTCTCTCTCTACCCCATCCTGCATGTCACTGGGTATCACGTTCCAGTTCAGAGGCTGCACAACAGGCTCTGCTGCTCGTACCTTCTTATGTGAAGGTAAAGAAAAGAAAGAAAGAGAGAGAAAGAAAAAAACACAGATGACACAAGTGCCGATAAAGGGTGTCCCAGAGGGTCCAATCTTTGACTGTGATCTTTAACTTCAAGAAGCAAGTAATGCTACGTGGGAATGCAAAATATTAGCGCTATGAATTTTTAAATCATGCATAAATAGGCGGTATATTTTACTACTGATACTACTACTACTACAACTACCACTGCCACTACTACTACTACCACTACTACGGCTGCTGCTACTATTACTACTACTGCTGCTACTACAACTGCTGCTATTACTACCGCTGCTACTGTACTACTACTACTTCTATTTTGTTCACACTAGGTAGCAGCTAACTTGCTAGTGTACGTCTGTAATACATAGCACACAAAGCAGCCTTTCTGTGTGGTTTATTTATTTATTAATTAATCCATGTAGGTCAACATGAATGCATGCTTCTTGTACACTGTATGCATGATTAAAAGGTACCAAGACTTGTTCGAGCCCCTTAGAGCACACAGTATTATGACTAGTTAACATTCAGCGTGCACAAAATTTGGTAAACAAGCTGCATGCGCTGTGAACCATTTCGAGCAATTCTATGCTCCAGAGACACGGTTTTCCACTAAGTTCAAGTGAAAGCATGATTATAACGGATGCAAATGGGTATGGAAAAAAAAGCGGTAAACTAACAAAAAAATAAAATAAAAATCAGGAACTGACATACATACAAGTGAAAAATAAAAGCTTAAGCTCGAGTGCATTATAAGAACAGCAGCTCTCCGGAGGAGAATTTACTTATGAACATTAATGCGTGTTGACTCAGCTACATCCGTCGAGGAAATAGCCCACTAACCGAACCCCTGCTGTGGCCTGCTTCCAAGTGTTCTGGCTGCTACGCGGAGCGCTTTGAGGGCCGACTCTAAAATTTCCACAGCGAGCTACTCGGGGATGCTCTGTAGTTCGGTTGTCAACGCGTCAGCAAACGGGCAGCGGCGCTGATGAAAGCGCACACCTGCGCTGCCCACGCTCCCGCTGAGCTTGCACCTGGGCGATCTGCGCCTACCTGCCGGTCAACGGCAAACTCCAGACAACTAGAAACTTTTTTTTTTTTTTTTTTTTTTTTCCCCCGGTGCGTTCCAATTATCCGAAGAGAAGAAACGGGTTATCGCGGCCGCCGTAAGTGTTATCTTTCCTTAGGTTGGTGGAGAGAGGGAGACGGGAATGTGAGACGAGGCTAACATGGGATTTAATCGCTAGGGAGAATGCCCTGGAGGAGAGACCCCGGCGGAAACCGGGGAACACGGCTGCTTTTATCCGACAGCGAGACGGCTTTCGGAGACGAGGCTCGTCGGCGCGGCCGCACGGAAGACTGCCAGTCCGGGCTGTCCGCCCCCACGCCGCTGGTAATGGAGGCGAGCGAAGCGTTTATCTGTCCGTTCGTTTTTTTTTTTTAAAAGGACAGCCGAGGCAGCGGGGCTCCAGGGCCGATCGCTCGCAGTGTTTCACACGGATCGGGCTCCAGTCATTCCTTTGCGCTGGCTGACGGGCGGACGGTCCCAGCTGTTTCACCTCACCTCATTCTATTTCAGAGCGCTTCAGTCTTACTCTGCCTAGCTCTGCTGTTCATATCTGTGCATACAGTACAGAGAGGAAAAGGACTGTGTAACGCAACGTGTGCGTGTTTGCGTGTGTGTGTGTGTGCGCGTGTGTGCAAAACTCGCCTGCAGGTGGTATTCACATTGAATTATGACATTAGTTAAAGCACAGTCTTTTGTACTTTGTTCCCTTGGCGACCGGCATTTTTTTCCAAGTTATTGTTTATCTGTTTTGACAACTGGCCAATGGGTTGAAATGTTCTGGAAATTTGCAAACAAAATTGCCATCGCTGCCTAATGAAGCTGCAGAGAGCTAAACAATTACTTTACTGAGACTGCATCACACACAGGCACACATTTCTCTCTCTCTCTCTCTCTCTCTCACACACACACACACATTCTTCAACACAAATGGAGAGAGGATGAGGATTGAAGAGAATGATGCAGTTCATTCAATCAGACTCATCAAATAAATGTAATTTAAATTGTACTGATGATAGGCAGTGGCTAGTATTTTCCACTGATATTTGTCTTCAGTGCTCAGCCAGAACAACAACAGCTGCCCTGTTTAAAGCAACTGGCATGGAAATATGTTCACTTTCTTATTGGCTCCTGGAAGCTCTTCACTGTTGAAAAAGCAAGTGTTCATATATTCTCTAATTAAAGCAAATCCAAAGAATCCGTAGTAAACTGTAAGTGAAAAACATTTCCGTAATTAAACTCTAATGATATGCTTCCTAACAGTCCGGTTCACACCGTTAGCGAAACAGCGCTGAAGGTATAATTGCTCAGCCTCTCAGACGGGTGCTTGGGCATTGTGCTCTGGTCGTGCTTAACCGCCTTTTAAAATCGCACCCGCTGCTCCGGTGCCTCTTTGGTGCCCTTTGTGATCACTGTTTGATTGGCCGGCCGACCGACACGCTCAGTTCTCTCGTTCCAGATCGTTTATGCAATCAGGCCTTTCCTGGGTTCTGTTGGGAACCCCCCTCGTAAGCCTAATGCAAGGCCCTCATTTTCCAAATTGCTAAGCACGCCTGTGTTTCAGGTAGCGCTCCCCTCCTCCCCGAAAGTGACTGGCGCCTGCTAAGATGCCTGCTAAGGGGCCCTTAAAAAGAACCCGGTAATCTCCCCTTTCAGAATTGCTTTAATTGTGGCTTTAACCTTTATTTTAAAAAAAATAATATTTATTTATTTATTTATTTAGGCTTATCAACATGTTTTTCCCTCCTTCTTTGCTATTATACCACTGTGCCATTGCAGAGGTTTGTGTTTTGTGAGAGAACAATTCCATTTTGGCAAATTGTGAATAAGACGGTTCAGAGAATTACAAAATAAATTTAAAATTTTTTTAAAGAGATGTTGTGGTGCTTTATACATATATTGGTAAACAATATTTCATTCTCATTGACATAAGGAAACTCTATACATTTAAAAAAAAAAGAAATCAGCTTCTCTCCCATGATGAAAACATCCTTTAGGCTCTGAGAATTTCTATTGCGTATTACTGAATGTTAATTAAAAGGCAATCATTGTATTCTCCACCCCCCCCCCCCCCACCCCCACCCATACATTTGAGGGTTTATTGGATGAGAATGAAAAAAAAAAATACATATATAAATAATAATAAAACCTGTGTTTATTGCTGATTGAAAAACCCACTAAGAAACTGCACTGGTTGGAATCCAACTCCAATGAATAATGGCTTTAAAGTAATGAAAGATACACATGTGGAGAGGAGATAAGCAGGCAAAGAGGGGATTTTATTATGCACAAAGTGAAGGAGTTCGCTGAGCGCGGCGTCTTTTCTCTGAGTTATCCAGCCGAGTCCTCATTACGGGCCGCGACGAGCTGCCCACGGCCGTCTAGTTCGAGGGCTTGACAATGGCTCCACCGCCCCCACCCCTCTCGCTGAAACCTGATTGGCTGGTTGCCGGTGAGTCATGCTGACCTCACGACTATCTAGGGAGACCTGGCTGCGCCTCGCCAGCAGCGAATCCCCTGGCAGGCGAGGCGATGGTCAGCCAACTGCCGGGGATGAGACGAAGCCCCTGGCCTGTCTTCACTTCTGCTGCGGGAGATTAATATTAATGCGCACGCTTTGTGTTTTTAAAAAAAATATATACTTTGCATTTGATTAGCCAACCGCAGCCTCTGGCCATTTTGAGCTGGCGGAACATCCAGCGAAGAGAAACAGAGGAAATGAATGCATGAAATTTCACGCTTTACACCCCCAACGCCTCCCCACCCCACCCCACCCCCCTATGCTGCAGTTAATCCTATCTGTCAAACCCCTTCGAGGCACTCCTGGTGATTGAGCCGGATGGCAACCATGTTTGTGTAGGCATGCTGAACTTTAATGGGAGCAGTCCTCTTCCTGGTCTAACAAGTGTTCTTAGAGAGAGGAGCTTTTTTAGAGGTCTTTTAAAATAATATTATTATCCCCCCCCCCACACACACTGCTTCCAATTAGCCAACTCCAAAGCCTCAGGGGGAGAGTCTAAATGCAGGGAGATCCCAGACAAAGCGATGAAGCATCTTGGGTGGGCACATGATGTGCTGAGCCAATCAAAGAACAGGAAGCCGTAACCTAGGGGTTATCTCAATTTACTCATGAACCAATTATTTTAATTAGAAAACACTAAAATGATTTGGGTATCAGTTTCACCATTCAGTGTTTAAAAAGTAACTGGGCAACATAATTTTTATGAATAATTCATAAGTTATATTTTAATTCATAGTGTTAAACTGATTTCAGCATGTCCAAAGCACCCACACTAGTTTTACACACACGTGAAAACGTGGCAGAGCACTGTGTAAATGTACACTGAGGCTGAGTGCTCATTGGTGGATCCTGGGGCACATGGCCGGTGAATTCTGTCGGCGTCTGAAACATCACCTGATGAAAACTGTCGAAACATTCCTGCACTGAGGCTCGATTGCGCTCTATTGTCATGTCAGTGAAATAATTTCTGTTCTCACAAAGTCTAGGCCTGACTCAATGGGGGATGTTTTGGTTTTGGTTTCCCTTGATAGAAAATAAAATGTAGGCATCTCAAAATAATTCTCAAATTGTTATTGTCCTATTAGATCGGGAGCTGAGCATTGTTCTTACCATCAGCTGTTCCTGCATCTGGTTCGTTTATGTAGGAAATAAAAATGCTGGCCAAAATGCCGTTGTTTTGTTCTCATAAAAAGGGAATTTTGTTACATTCTCAGAAAACATCCCCCTGAAGTGACATTATTCTTAATTAACTCAGACATGTACTTCACCGACAAAGCCAAATGTGAGGAGGCTTTTAATTAACAAGTTCAATCAAAAATTTATCCAGCAATCCTTCAAAATCAAAGCGAATCACGTGTGGTTGTTTTAGCAGCCTCTTGCTATTTGCGCAGGTTGTGATGTTACATCCTGTGGCTATGCTATTGACATATGTGCTGCTACTACTTCATGCTTAATGCAGCATTTGGACCAAATCCTTTAACGTTATTGTGAACATGTTCTTGTAAATATGTTTGATGTAATGGCTGACTGAAATAATCAGTACAGTATCAGTACAGTAGTTTGACAGCTCGTTGAAAAGTAGAAGCAGGTTTCAGGTTCAATTACTTCCCACTTAAAAAAAAAAATCCTATTATTCTTTGCCCAGACGTCTGCTGAATGGATGATTTGATAATGCAAATTTGAATGGTGGTGAAATAAAACCACTGTGACCACCATGCAACAGGAATATTCTAATTAAAAACATGTTTTTATTGTAGTCGGCTTTATTGCACAACATCTACCAGGCGGCCCGTTTGATTTTCATATCCTGAAATTGAAAACCAGTTTTGATTGACAGTAAGATGTTGCTTATGAGAACAAACTTGCATCCTGAAGCAGTGAGCACTGATACAGAAGAGCAAAAATAGATAAATAGATCAAAATTGCAGCGGACAGCATAATGGGATTTCTCACTTTCTGATAATTGAAGACGTTAATTGTGTTTCTAACAATGGCAACGGTCTCCGGTGCTCGATAATGAGCAGGGCTTTGCGAGAAACATCAATCGCTATTTCTTCTCCTCTCGTCCACTCGAGGTAATTCAGAACATCTTCACGGATATCTGTCACAGATACCATAAATGATTCTCATCTTTTGGACAAAATAAGTGCCAGAGTAACACACTTTTCGTAATTTTTTTTTATTTTTATCGGCACCTTATGAAATGAAATGGGTGTCTATGAACTCACGCTGGCTGCACTCTGACCTTTCGATAAACCAGTCAAAACCAGTTCAGCTCCTCTTTGTGGTAGGCACACCAGTTGACCTCCTTTACCACTGACCAATGAGAAACAAGACCCCAACGCTAAATTTTCCAAAGCTGTTTCTTCCTCAACATTGTGCTGGGCTGCTCCTGTACCGTCTCCAGGGTGACCTGAGGAGTGTCCGTTCCCCCTGGCAATGCAACGGAACTCCCGCCAGCATCCGCAACACATGACACATGGACATCATAACGTGGAAACAGATGGGATAGAATAAACGCACTTAACCCACTTTTATTGTCTTCCTTCCAGGGTCACTGTGAGCAGCTGACATAAACCTCACTGTCACATCACTCCATACCAGGCGCTTACACTTTAGTGCTATTGCTGTCCATAAGTCAAGAGAGTCCAAACTCCAGACACAGCAGCAGATGCTGTTTTTATTTTTTATATTTTTTATTCATTTTTTATGAAGGCTTCCGTTAGCTCGTAAGAAAACTAGCCAGCTGTTTTTGCCGACATGCCAATAGCAGTGTGTGTGCTGTTGCTCGGTGTTTCATTTTTATCTTTGTGAATTCCTTTTCAAAGCAATTCATTCCTTTTCCTTTTTTATATCTTGATATCCACTTATGAAAAATCACAATTTATTGCTTTCCCTGGATAATAAGGTCTTTGCCTACATAGGATATGCAACAACAACAACAAAAACAACAACAGCAACAGCAGCAGCAACAACAACAACAACAGGCCATGCTGGGCTGCTGTCCATGGTTTTTCTAAATTTTGGGAGACAGCACAACTTGAGGCATCACATCACATCAGTGACTTCAGGAGCCTGTATCACGAAGCAGGATTACTGAGTTAACTGGGTAACTGCGCTGAGTAAAACCCGGAACCGCTCTTCTTGCTTCAGTCCATGTTCCTGATTTGAGAGCATTCTGGGTTTTGCTCAGTGCAATTAGCCAGCTAACTCAGTTATCCTGCTTCATGATGCAGACTCCTGGCCACTGCTCAGAGGCACCATGACAGGCAGTTAGCTGTGTAGGCAGTCAGCCCTTTTTTTTAAATCAATGTGGTCTCTGTCTCTGGTCATGAGTATAGGCTCCATAATCAGCCGAGGCCAAGCAACACTGGGACCCTCATGTTTAACAGGGACATGCGACTCTCCCTGACATCGTGACAACATCCCTGTCATGCTCTCTTGGTTAATTCTGATTGGCAGGAAATTGTCTGGCTCGTATCCTCTGGAAGTGCTGATTCCAGCGCCTTAAGCCTTCAGTTGGACACAGGATTCAATTTTCTACCATCGCTGTGTGAGATTTTGCAGCATCGCCATGCTTGTTACAGATCTACAGGTGAATGTTGCCGGAAGATCTATTGGTGAATGAATGAAAGGCGCCACGCTGTCCTGGCTTGCGAGTTTGAATCCGTGACATTACCAATTTTCCATGTTGTCATACTTCGGGTATGTCATACTCGACTCGGGTCGAGTCGTCACAGATACACACTAAAACACCGTCGATATCCCCCCCCCCCCCCCCCGCCGTTCTCTGACAAGGGGTCACACAGGCATTTTCTCCTTGACACATTAAACAACCGTTCCTTACGCTGTCTTGACAGCATGGGCGAACTCGCTGCCATGATGTGGATTGATCGATAGTTATACCTCACAACGTACGCTCGCATAAGGTTAGGGAGGGTCCAGCTGAATGTCACGTCCAATTGAATTCCATCGCTCTTTTCCACTCCTCTCGGGTCATGTAAAATGTATTCCGGCTCTGAGCATCTCTTGCTTCGACAAGACCAGGTCAAAACCTAGTACGTGGCTGGACCGAACCGGCCAATCAACGGTGTAAACTTTATCAGTCAGTCACTCAGTCACAGACGTGCGCGGTGTACCTTCATCGCTCACTCAGTCACTCAGTCACAGACGTTCGCGTTAATAGGGCTGGCCCCGCTGTTGCGGTCCAGCCAAAAAAAAAAAAAAAAAAAAAAAAAAATTAGAGCAGCAAGGCAGAACCAATCAGGAGATGGGGGGGGGGGGGGGGGGGGGGGGGGGGGGGGGAGGTGCACTGGAATTCTGGACCCGAAAGTCATTACAACAGCAGGAATAAGCACACAGCGAGGAAGCGGGACCCTGTATTTTAATTTATTATGGTTTACTTCAAGTTGATCAATAATAGAGTCGGTGTATGATAATTATATTAAGAGTTTAATTAATTGAGGAGGCGCGAGACTCGATCGAGGGGCAAACCTGAGAAGCTAATTAGGTTTCTGAGGCTTCCAATCAGCGTAATAATCCACAAGCCTACAGTCTATTACGGGAAAGATTAATTGGCTCACTGCGATCCTCTGGGCTTTTCAGTTCAGATAGAATTCCTGGACTGGGGGAGCTGCACAAAAAGAAAGCATAAAAGGCTAAGAGCCTATTGGTGCACTCCGCAGCCTTTATTGTGAAGATTCCTCTGCTATTCCTCTGCTATTAAAAATGAAGGACCTTTGATTTGGCGTGACACTTCACACAGAAATGGCGGAGTGTCATGGTTGGGAGCCGGGGGAAGTGCACTATAATTGGAAAACAAAATCCCGGAGCTGATCGTTTACTGTCATTTGTCTCAGCGTGCCAAGTGCGGTCACTCTGTGGGTGGGTGAGTAGGACCAAGCCTGGGCACAGATTGGCATTTTATTTATAAATTTTTTTTTTTCCCAACCCAACTAATAGGACTGTCAGCCAAAGAAAAAAAAAAAACTGAAAAGGGAGAGCAAACTAGAACTAATGTGAGAAAAGAATATACGTATTATCTAAAAAAAAAAAAAAAAGAATGATAGAAATAATTGGTGAGAAATGCAAGATTAGGCAGAATAAATCAAATTCTGAAGATCAAACTCTGGCTGAAAGTTCAATATCTCACACAGTCTCCAGCGTTTCCCTTGGCACTGTCCATGGGGCTGTAGCCTCTTAGTGAAACATTTGAGCTGCTGAATGGACAGTGAACTAGATGGACTCTAGCTTTTTTTTTTTTTGCGCTTTCATTCACAGCAACCGAGTGTATTATCATAATAATAATAATAATAATAATAATAATAATTATAATTATAATTATAATTATTATTATAATAATAATATTATTATTATTATTAGTAGTAGTAGTAGTAGTAGTAGTGTGGTCGTAGTAGTAGTAGTAGTAGTAGTAGTAGCAGTAGCTGCAGTAGTAACAGTAACAGTAGTAGTAGTAGTAGCAGTTGTAGTGTTTGCAGTAGCAGTAGTTGTAGTGGTGGTTGCAGTAGTAGTAATAGTTGCAGTAGTAGTCACAACAGCAGTAATAACAGGCTTATTAATAATTTATATTGTTTCTGGACCCTGTTCTTTCATTGTAATCAGTTGTAAATTGATGTATTTTAGCCTCTAGGTAAGATTCTCTCATAACATCCTCTCATGCGAGCCATAACAGCTTACAGATGTCGCCACAAATATTCCTGAATAGCGAATGTCTAGACTTGGCAAGACTATTTTCTCCATTCCGTTGTCTTCATTCAAAGTGGTTTTTGTGGTACTGCCTTCCTGCTGCTGTGCATAGACTCAGGATTTACAGGAAACTTGTCTTCAGGTCTGTGTAATTTAGGTTTCATGCTGTGGGGATTAAAATTTTTTTTTCATGTCATTAATGCTCTGGATAATGAAGCTCCTATTTGTGGAGATCCACTTGTGCTTTAAAAAAAGAAAAGAAAAAAAAACATGCCTATCCCAAGGAGCAAAAAAAAAAAAAAAAGACATCCAAACAGAGACTGAGGAATTAACAGTTTAGTCATGGAACTGCACAGCACAATTTTAATAGCACCCTTTAGCAATGGTCCCCTGGGTAAACTGATTTCCACTGATTTCGTCTTCTTTTCTGGTTTTGGAGTGCTGGGTTTCCCCTGAAAACAGGCCTGCCATCAAGGCCTAATGCCGCACAAATCTGTTTTTTTTTCCACAGCAGGGACCTCTTCAGAGGAGAAAAATGCCCCCCATAACATTCACTATCAACCATGCATTTTCAGCTGGCTGCTGTTTGCAACGCCACCTCACTAGGCAAATGCGACACTTTACTTTACACATATTGCCTTGATTGTCGATTTAGTCTAACTAACAATTACATTACATTACAGGATTTAGCAGATGCTCTTATCCAGAGCGACTTGCACAACTTTATACATAGGATTTACACTGCAACCATTTATACAAATGGATATATACTGAAGCAATGCAGGTTAAGTACCTTGCTCAAGGGTACAATGGCAGTGTCCTACCTGAGAATCAAATCTGTGACCTTTAGCTTACAAGACTGGCTCCTTACCCATTGTACTAGTGATTCGAGGTGGCCGAGAAGGAGATCTGCTGGGGTTTTCTGCCTTATCAATGAAAACATGTTCTTAAGCACTGAATTTTAAACGTGCCACAGAAATGGATTTTGTCCGGGACTTTGTAGCTGCAAAGTGTTGAAAAGAGAAATGCATTACTGTGGCTCAGAGGTAGCTTATGCTATCTGTATGGGGGCAGTAGACCGTGCTATATGAGAAAGCATAATCTTTATTGATTTTAATTTAATTTCCAGTTCCAGTGCCCCATATTTACGGTTTTTAAAAATTGAATTTGAAAAGTAAATTATGATAAGTCTGAGACATCAGGCCTTTAGCCAAGACCAGCGAAGGCTTTTTAAAATCACATAATATGTCTGAGCCATGTCTACAAACCATGAATGTACATCCCAGAGGGACAGAGGGAATATGTTCCCCCTAACTTTGGAAAAAAATCAAATGCCCCCCCCCCCCATATTATTAGGTGGCATTGATAGTGCAGCTTATTTAGGAGGCTTGCCTGTCCACTGAAGGGGACAGTGTCAGCCATTGCTTCTTAACTCTCTGTGCTCCACCTGTCGAGATGCACAACATCACTGCATAGAAGGACAGCACCTCAGATGTACCTGGCGTAGGCTGACCGTCAGTTGTCAACCAACCAGGGGGGGTGCTATTGCACACTGAGGCACGAAAACTGCCCACTGACCACGACCTTCCTTGAATGATATTTACGAGCAATTGACCAATCCCCCATTGGGAATCCCCACTACAGCCATTGCTGGTGAGGGCTAGAATCCAACGCAGGCCCACAGTGCTTGTCGCCAACCAACCAGAGGGGGCGCTGTTGCGCCCTGAGGCCAGGAAACTGCCTACTGAACATGACATTCCTTGGATGATATTTACAAGACCCCCCCCCCTTTGGGAATCCCTACTGAAGCCGTCGCTGGTGAGGGCTGGAATCCAATGCAGGCCGCACCGCTTGTCATCGGGGACTGCTCCATTAGCCGGACACACCACCAGGGAAGCCCAGAGATGTCGGCTTAAACATCTGCTGCCGTTTGATCCTTTGTGCAATGGGCTTGAATCCCATCCTGTCCCATCAGGATGACTGGCGGGTATAGCAGTTCATAGCAGTTTAATAATGATGATGATGAAGATGATGAAGATGATGATGACGATGATGATGATGATGATGATGATGATGATGATGATGATGATGAAGGTGAAGATGAAGATGGAGATGATGATGCTGATGAAGGGGACGTTATAAGTTTAAGTGGATCTGAGCAGTTGGCTTGTGACAGCAACTTGGCTTTGCAGTCCCCCGACCAAACGCAGCTGTTATGATAATGTCAGTAAACACTGTAGCTAATGAATTTTCTGAAACGGCTCAGCGAGACATTCGTCCTGCAGTGACCTGTTATTACATTATTTTCTGTCATGTCCGCTGAGATCATTTTGCATGCGGGTCAAGCCCCCGGACAGGATCCATCATTATCCTCAAACGGACTACAAAAATAAATAAACATATAAATTAAATAAAAAATAACAAAACAGCACAATGATTGGAGCTGCGTGCTAGGAGACAGGCTGATCAGTTTATGATACGCCCAATGTCTGGCTGGCAGGATTCATCAGTAAACCAGGGTCAATACCAATGAGTTACACACAACACACTTGTCCATATATAATGACAAAAGTTACATAACTGAAACTGAACTTAGACTGAAATGCTACAGTGGAATTTGAATCTACTGAACATGTCCTTGACAAGTAGGATGTGTTACATTGGGTGGCTTACCGCTATGTAATCCTTCATGATCATTGTATGCGCAATACTTTTTAACTGCTTCTAACACGCTCACACTAAAGGCCATGTTAGCTGCCTTTCTTCCAAGCCTGCTGCAGAATCCTTTTGAAAGTGGGAACGTCTTATTTTTTGTGATTTTTCATTTATTTTTTAAACTTTAGTGTACCAGTAGCAACTGCGCATCTCTTCTGATGACCAGAGGCCAATAGATGGTGGTTTCTGAAACAAGAAAGAAACTTACTTGGTTGATACACATTGAAGGAGAAGGAAAATGCTTCCTTCATTTTAACCCTTTGAAGAGTATGTTTACTGGAATGTTTATTTATTTATTTTTTAAGTCAGTGTTCTAGAACTCAGTCCCCAGCAGTGATTGTTACATCAGCATTAGAATGTTCAGTTAAGAACATTCCAAGCACATCTTAGTAATCTTACACTTTAAAGGGATAACAAGTCCTTACATCGACAAACATTCTGATCTACGAGCCTGTTGCTGCTTCCACTCTCTTCCCTTCTCATTTTTTACAAACTGAAGAGTACCAGTCATGCCTGGCATTCACTCATTTTAATCCTGTGATACATTCACACAATTAACACCACATTATTTGTCATTCGTCTTACGAAATGAGAAATTATAGATCTGTGGATAATTTGGTTTAATACTTCATGGTGCACTTCCTAAATAATGTAAAATTCATGATTTAAAGATGGGAAGAAGGATTAAATCTATGTTCCCCACTGCTGTTGTATGCAACATTAATCACTACAATCTCGCAAAAAAAAAAAAAAAAAAAATTGTTCTGTAAAATTGAACTTAGAGTAAAGACATCCCTGCCCAAAGCAGGGGATGGTTTATTTATTGAGAGAGAGAGAGAGAGAGAGAGAGAGAGAGGGAATGAGGACAGAGAAGTAGAGAGTGGGAAAGGTTCAACATGCACAGCGAAGAGGTTAACTAATGACCTTCTTGAAGTTGACGTGCCACTCTGATTTATCTCCTGCCACAGAAGCAATTATGCAGGTTTTTCAGGGTTTTCTGAATTATCAGTGTTCCTTCGGGCGTAATCAGACATCAGGATTGTAGCCGTAAGTGTTTCAGCCACATGACTTACACTTATCAGTGCAGTTTCGTCCTTTAATTTAGAGCTTACATTTTACGTGTGAAAGAAAGGGCTTCCGTGTGCACAGATTACCTTTCGCATGGGAGCGCTGGATGTGAGTGGGCAAATATGGAAAAATCTGAAAAAATATTCCAGCACTTTTTTATGCACCGCTGTAGTTGTGACTGGCTAATAAGCTTGCTAACCTTTGATAACTTGTTGCTTGTTCCTTTAAAGAGTTATATCTCGTAAATAGATCCAATCCGGATATTGCATATATATGTGTATATATATATATATATATATATATATATATATATATATTATATATATACATACACTTGTATGTATGTTTTTTCATTAGTTAGATACCTAATTGTTGATATCATGCACTTTGTGTAAAGACAGATATTTTGCGTTATTTTATGAACACAATGCTGCATTGGCAGTATATACGGTAAATTCAGATTGTCTTTATTTTTTGGACAGGTCCTACATGATTTATTTACAAATTTTTTCACCACAGGTTTTTTCCATGGGTCAATTCCAGGTTTGGGATTCTCTGCTACAGAGCTGACAAACGCGGTTTCATATGTAAGCTTACGCAGTAGCTTCTCCCTGGAGCGTCCACCCCCCCGCCCCCCCCTCCCAACACATGTCTAGTCCTCAGCCACACAGCCTCTGTAGCCTTTTTTGCGTGAAGCTTTGACAGTTTTAATAAAAGACAACCTGCACGCTTCGCCTCGGGCCGTCAGGCCCAAAGATGAATTATTATCTTCCCCGACCCCTATTAAGATCATCGCAACCCGATCGCAGGGCGCGCCGCGGTCCGGGCGTTAGACACGCAGGGAAAGGCCAGCCTTCCCCAGCTGACTTCATAACCTCGCCAGGAGAAACGTTCCAGTCACACGAGACTACACTTATAAGGCAAAGGGGTTTAATTAAATAGGGGGGTGGGGTGGGGGGGTGGGGGGGAGGGAGGGGGCTGTCACTGAAACTTAATAAAAGGGCTATGCTGCTGTCCTTACTCACACACCGAACATAATGACATGCCTTCCTGTTACTGTAGCAAGCCCCTCCCCGCCCATTCCCCTAGCCCACTCCACCCTCCAACTAGATAACTTTCATTAATATTTATCAAAACAACAGCCAACGTCGTTTTTGTCTTTGTACGCCACTGCGCTCTTTTGATCCCTAGCATACAGCTCCTTGGCTATAATTCATACTTAGTAACACGCTTATAGATGTTACAGGTATTAAAAAATGTAAATGTAGGTCGGCTGTATAGTCGTATTTACACCAATCAGTTTGTTTGGATAACTTTAGTGTTATTAATTATAAACGAGTCTTCTGTGCCCTCTGGGTGGTACCATGCTGTCGTGCTCATAAGACTAATACTGATGTTCTTCACTTTTGTCAGCCACTCTGGGTAAAAGCATCCACTAAGTGATTGCAATGTAATGTAATTTAATGCAGATACTTTATACAGATACATAATTTAGTGGCAAGCAAATAATTGAATTTTTTTTATGTCAATAAGGTGACTGATTCCAAACACATTCCGACCGTAATAAATGCCACGTAAATAACTAATATGTCATTTAATGACCCTGTACTTTAAAAGGCTGTTGGTTCAGCTGCAAGCCACCATTACAGGGATTATTTCGATATCTGGATTTGTTTTCGTTCACTGAAAAAGTCCTGAGACAAATGGAACACACTTCTTACGCTTTAGCTTTTGTGGATAATACTTTGTTCATCAACAATCTCATATTCATACTAAAAATGGGAGGAAAAAAAGACCAAAGCAGGAGATACGGGATAACTTACAACGTCCACAATCTCAGGGATGTCCTTCTTTTTCAGGAAGATGATTCATTCAGTCTGTTCTGAGAAACAGAGATAGACTTTGATGAAAGGCCACATAAGCTTTTCCCCTAAGGCTTTACTGAAGAACAAACGGAATTCAAGCAAAAAGACTTCGGCTATTTTTGGGACAAGTTAATCGTGCGTTTTCATTCTTCTTTTATCATAATTTATGATACTTTTTCTTCATAAGGTCTGTTTCATTAGTTTATATAAATAGCAAGCACAAGCACAAAAATGTAAAAGAAACTCTAACAAAGTTAGAGGCCATAGTGGACTCAAATGAACACTGTAAGAGTTGATTTTACACTGAACATTTCACAGTGCATGCAAAACACATCCATTATAGTTCCATTGTAATTGGGCCAGTTTATGAAGACAAATAACAGCCTGGTGTTTGGAAATGTGGAAACAAACAAGACAAGTGGAGTTTTTGAACATTCTGAGCCTGAGGGTACTGGGGCCTCTATAATGTGTGTGAAGCCATGGGGAAGGACTAATGTGTTTACAAAGATCATCTCTGGAAGATGTTATTTGTATATTAAATGATACCAAATACCACACATTACTTTTTCCTTGTGTTTGTGGGTATGTAAGTGTTGTTGTGTGTGTGTGTGTGTGTGTGTGTGGGGGGGGGGGGGGGGGGGGGTTCACCAGTGTTGCTTAACCCAGATTTATCTTCTAAAAGGGTAAACAGCTCTACTGAATATTAATAGCTCTTATAGAGTAGGTATGCATTCAAGACTTTGTCTCATCCCACCCTTGAAATAAAAAGTGAGTCTTGACTTTTTAAACTTCACAGCATGTCGATATCATGCTGGGCTATCAGGCCCCTTTAGGCCTAATTATCTCCTTGGTGTCAAAAGTGTGCCTGGGGTCTTAAAAGCTGATTGACCCACCTGAGACCTTCATGATAAAACAGCTGCTTGCAGCTGCTCCATCACAGGTTAGCCTGCTAGCTCCCCGGAGAAGCTCACGGCATAACCTTTTCCTTTCCCTCTCATACAGAGAGGCGTGGGATATTTGTGTTGTGATGATATTTGGATAGTTCGCTTTCGATCAAAATAAATGTCACCAATTAAAGAAAGCACTGGAGAAAAAAAAAAAACAACGTCTAAAACAAAAGGCTTGTAGTCGCCAGGGCACGATCACGTAGTCTGTGAGGCGTTTCCTCTTCCTGTCTTCAGAAAGCTGCTTGAAAACTGAAAAATGTTTCAAGAGCCCAGGAATGGAACGGTAAGCTATGCTAATCTGCCCGCTAATACTTAACCATCGGAAAGCTGTCAGTATTAAGCTGTCAGGTTAAATGCGCGATCGCTTCTCGAGGAATACGTCGCGCTGCCTCGGCCGGGTGAAAAATGAGCAGGACGGGGAGATTGACACGTTGCTTGCAGGTGGTCTGCGGTGATTTCTCTCTCTCTCTCTCTCTCTCTCTCTCCGCTGTTGCCTTTCATTTTTTTGTTCCTCCTGCTTTCGCGTGGCGGAAAACGTTATCGTGCGCCGCGTTCGTCTCAATGTAACCCCCGTTGAGACGAGTCACAAATCTTCCTCAAATCTGATTAGTGCTTTTCTCAACCTGCTTTGATATTACATCACATTTGGTGGAGCCAGGCAGCCTGCCTTCTCTGCGCCGCGATTCTGACTTCCAATTCTTACAAGGCAATTTCTTCTGTATAATTAAACTGTCAAATTTACCAAAAAGAGGAATGGGGGTGGAAACGGTGGGTGGGTGGGTGGGCGTATGGGGGGGGGGGTATTTTCTCTTCTTTCCATTTTTCTTTCCTCTCAAGTTCCCCTCCGTTTGGAACACCACCATCACACACAAACGCACAGAGCATCCCTCTCTTTACACCACTGAAGAAGAAGAATGAGATCCCATTTCTAGAAGATGTCCAAAGGTTTGTGGGTGACACATTATTTTTAAACCATATTTCAGAAATCGGGAGTGCGCCCAGTTTTGGCATTTGTTGCGCAATGTGGCACGAAAGTTACGCGCTGTTAAAATATGAACTCGGTTCTGTACTTCACAATTTTTTATTTTATATATTTTTTGTCGTAAGAAAAATAATCACCAGGCTAAATGGCCTGCTCAGGATTGCTGCCCGCTTCTACATCACAACTGAGCTCCTGTGAAAACAGCCAATCATTTTTAACTATGCCATTCACATAAACCTGCCCTTGTTCAGCTTCGTCTGAGAACCAACCTTTTTGTCATTTCGCATGTACGACCACAGAGCATAATTACGAATGAATGAGCAAAATGGCCTGCTTCGGTCGAAGGGCAAGAAGCTCACTGGATTAATATATTACTGTTATATTCTTTCACTTAAAAAAACCTTGTTAACATTTTTGGTAGACCTTGTGGAATAATTGCCAAATAAATAAATAAATAAATAGTATAATAGGGGAACATTAAGTGTAAATAAACCAACTAAATGTATTTGTGGTAGCAGTTAAAAACTGGGTAAATGTGGTATATTTAAAAAAATATGAAATATTGTGAATGCGATGTAAAGCGTATTTAACTGGAAAAGGCAAGAGGAGGCCCGGGTTTGACTGAAACGGTGCCGAATTCATTTCATTCATTACTCAGAAATGGGAAATTCTGGGCAGGTTCTCCGTGCGTATGTGTGCTTTGGAGGGGGGTGGGGGGGAGGGGGGGGGGGCGGAGGCGATGAAGAGGTGGCCGGGGTGGGGGGGGGGGGGGGGGGGGGGGGGGGGGGGGGGGGGGGGGGGGGGCGATGAAGGGGTGGCCGGGCAGGGAAATGGAGTTTGATTGATGATTAATTGATGGAGTCTGACTTTATCTCCCGAGGTGCGCGTCATCATTAGCGAAAGGCGGCCTGACGGACGGCCGCGATCCGGAATCGGGCCGCGAGGGGTGGCCCCGAGCGCGGACGGTCCGCCAGCTCTGGGGAAAAAGGCTTTTTAAAAAAAAAATAAAATAAATAAATAAAGACGAGGCAGCAAATTAATGAAAACCTCTCTCTGCCGCCGCCGCGGCGGAATGATAAGTCCAAACAGCTGCTGCTGTGCATGCTGAGTGCGCGTTGGGGAACCAGCCCCCCCCCCATCCCCCCCCCCCCCCCCCACACTTTCCGGTGGGATGACAGTTGGGCTGCCGTCATACATATTTACGGGCCTGGACGGGTCTCCGCGGGGGTGGTGCGGTCGGGGGTCGGCTGCGATATCTCAAACTTCGCCCTGGGTGACGAACGCCGGGCCCGGGGGCTCTTTTCATCATCCCGTGAATGTTAGCGATAATGGCGGCCTAATCGGCGGGGGCTGCTGGGAGATTCAGACGTTGGATGCGTTGTCAGGGTGGGGAGGCCGGGGGGGGGGGGCGGGGGTTAGGGGGGTTGGGGGTTTCCGCCGTTCTCGTTAGGGGGCGGGAACGTTCCAGGGGACCCGTCCCTCTTCCCTTTTCTGTCCATAATTGGAATTACGGCCCCACAAAAAAAAAAAGGGGGGGGGGGGGGGGGGGTTGGGGGGGTTGAGAGCCGCCGTATTCCCAGTTATCCCGCCGCGGATATCTAAATGGCAAATGATGCAAGCAGAAGTGACAGAATCTCCCCGGTGACTCTTTATAAAGTCTTCCTGAAAATGAAGTCGATGTGAGTTTGGAATGCGGGGCCCCAGGTATTGATTAGCTGTCTCAGGCCCTGAGCTTTGAGTCGCAGACAAAGAGAGAGGGAAGCGTCGAGAGAGAAAATGGAAAAGAAGAAAGATTTTATTATCGTTATTGCCGGTTGTATAATAGCATTAATCATTTGCTATTGTGTTTGTACCATTGACCTTTTGAAATTATTCTTTCGTTTCTTTTTTTATTTATGAATTGTTTCCATCGCTTGTGTTTTTTTTTTTTTGGCAGTCGAAAGTTTAGCTTTCACTATACGTATGTGCCAATAAAGTCCTTTTGAGAAGGTGAGCGAGAGAGAGAGAGAGAGAGCGAGAGAGAGAGGGAAGCAAGGAATGAAAGTGAGGCAGAGCATGTGTGACAGTGTGTGTGTGTGTGTGTGTGTGTATGTGTGACTGTGTGCGTGTGCTTGTGTGTGTGTGTGTGTGTGAGCCAGAGAAAGAGGAGAGCGAGAGAGAGAGAGATTTTAAAAAAATGGAGAGTGACTAGCTACCTGCTATATCCTGGATTCCCAAAAGCTGACATGAACAAGATGAAAGCACTTGCTTGAATAAAGCAACTTCTTAGCACGGCTTTGAAGTCACCTATGGCTGTGCGGGAAAATGAGATGCTGGGCCTAAAGACATTAATTCTGTGAAATCAGGACTGTGTTTACACCTGTTTGACAGCACATTATTCAGCCAAGTGTTGCTAATGGAAACGGAGTATAAATGCGATATCGCATTGAAGAACGATTACTTTTATAATTATGCTTTGAGCTACTGCCTCTTGCGGTAATTGATTATGGTTTTCATTGAGTACATTTTAGTTCAGTGATCCACATGTTATATGGTGCAACTACATGGGGTGTGCAAAGACATGACCAAACTGTGTATGTATCAATCTGAAAACAGGGAAGGGGAGGGGGAGGGGGGGGGGGGGGGTGTTAATGAAGAATTAAGGATGCTTAGTAGGTTTTATTGGTTGTTCAGCTTAAAGCTGACTAGTATAGACTCATTCTACCATTTCTATGGAGTTTAATTTAATTACACGAGTACTGTCATAGCAATTATATTGGTGTGTTACCTCACCAATTAACCTGGGCCTAATTTCACTATTCGCATACAGATTTACCACCACATAAAACAATAATACAGAAAAAAAAATTCATAATAAAAACATATGTTATCAAAGTAGTAGTTCTAAACAGTGATTTAAGAGTTGACATTGAGGGCGAATCTCAAATGTGCTGTACGAGTGTTGGGGGACACAAGAACTAAGTGCAGCTTTTCCTCTGCTATTAAACTGTGCCTGTTCAGTGCGTTCTCTCTGCTTTGCAAGGTACAAGAATGTCTGTTATGTACTGAAGTGCCATGCTGTATTTGCCTTTTAAAACCAGAAATACAATGTAAAAATAAATGTATAACAGTGAGCTAGTGCAGGGAGGTAAGTACTGGGGTAGTGTGTTCCCACTTCTTTGTCCTTGTCAACACCCTTGCTGCTGCATTCTGGGTAATTTTTTTATTTCAACGGCATCATTCGAGAGCCTCGAGGACAAACCATTGCATTAGTGCAGTCTTGATGATGTTAAAGCGTGGGTAATTTTCTCAGCCTCAGACAAGGCTATATTTCTGAGGTTATTAAATAAAACTTTGGCGATGTGTTTAATATGGAATTTCAGGCCTAGCTCTCTGTCTGAGTTTACCCGCAGATTCCTAACCTCAGCATAACGAGTTCAGAATTTCAGAGATCAGGATCTACGCAGAACAATCCTCTTCACCTCTTGGGACCAATTAAAACTAATTTCATTCTGTTTTCATTTAACTGAAGGAAATTTAGTGACATTTATTTTTATTCTACTAAAATAATCAATGAAAGGCTACAAATCGCGAGAGAAAAACAAAATGACCACATCTCCCAGATATTAGTCAGCAAGTTGAAACTAGCCCCTGGCATCTTCATAAACTTCATAAAGTTTGGCTTTGTGGAGTTTTTTGTTGTTATGATGAAAATACAATGCCGGTAAAAATGATTAATCAGAGTTCAAGCTACCACGATAATAAATGCAATGATTTCCATTGTTAGAAAATGATCACTTTCAGATCATTAAAATGCTTTTGGGAATTGTATGTTTGTGCTAATCCACACCTCTCAACTCAGTCTCAACTGCCCCCTCTTTGCATAAGTGTTAAATTTTATCAAAATGTTATAAATTACTCTACAAACATATATGTTTTAACCATTTCACAGACACTCTTATCCAGAGCGACTTACACGGTTTACATTTTTTCGGGTTTTTTAATTTTTATTCAATAAAGCTGAGTATTTAACGAAGCACTCCAGCTGAAGTACCTTGCTCAGGGGTACAATGGGAGCATACCTACCTGGGAGGTACAAGCCTACAACCTTGGAGGTACACGACCAGCTCCCCAAACATTATGTTACACTGCAACCCTGCTTAAAGTAGAGTATATTGTTGATATTGTATGTATTTATATATGTACTTATTTATTTGAATGCTGCTTGGTGCAGTGCTGTTGTACCCATTAGCAATAAACCTAATCCACATTATTTTCCGTAAAGATACTCATATATATGAATGGATAATATAAATTAGAAGTTTTCTGAGCTTCTCCAGATAAGGCCATTAGCCGAAGAATGCCAATTGAAAACAGCACAGTCTGAGCCTTGGGAGAATTCAGGTAACTAGATCTTCTAAATGAGCAAATGCAGTATTGGTGAGTCGTTCATTTTGACTAATCGATATTGTAAACAAACCTGAATGAGATTTCTGAGTGATTTGCCCTTTGATGTGCTGCTAAGGAGCCTGAAAACTCCTCGGCTCCTTGCAGTGTTTCGAGCTCAATGTTGTCGCCATTATTATTTTTTTATTTTTTGCTATCTGCTTTGTTTCCAGAAGAGCTGCAATCTTCCCCGAGTCTTTACCCCTTCCGTTTATCAAAACACACCACCTTGACTTTCACGACGTCCAAATGGAGACTTATGTACCTGCGCAATCACATAATATTCACACGGCGGAGATGCCCAATCCAGACACGAGGATAATGCGCTGGAGGCTGTAAACCGCCGATGTGTGGGCTAATGGGAAAAAATGGCTGCCTCTGCCTCGCAGTCTGAGAATGTAAAAATCCATTGACTGTGACAGAAGACAGCTTCCTAAACAAAAGAATAGAGAGTACAAGCATCATTCTCTGCCCCCCCCCCCCCCCCCACAACCCGCCCTCACCCCCCACCCAAACCCAAACCACCACCCACCTCCTATTTGGCAGCGTTACATTATTTTTATTTTATATCTTGCAATTAACAGTGCCCTAGTTTTAATGGACACGGGCAGAACTTTCATTGAAAATGCTCATTTGCATAACCTGAAGGACGCGCACACTAAAAAACAAGAACACTAACAAAGCATGGCATTGCCACACTCAGGCAGTCAAGTGTACATGATCAAACACAAAGAGGTGGTTGTTTTAAAGGATATTAATGTCCGTACCGCATTAAAATTCCCTCCTGACGCAATAAGAAACATTAGATTAAAAGTAATTTCCTCATGGTAAACCCTCTATTGAATTGGAGAAATATGCAAATGTGCAAACGTGGCACCTCGTCTTAATCTGAGATTCCATATGACATGACATGTCAGCTTAAATAAGCAGCTAGCAGAAGTAACACTACATAGTGATTTTATTTGGCTAATGTACCTTCATTTAGCAAACCTTTTTAAACCAATTTGGTCTAAAACCTTGGTTTAAAAATGTCAAACATAATGACCTGTGTATTGCTGCAGAGCTTAAATTCATGAGTTGAATAAACAAACTGACATTCTTTTATCCATTGAATGTGTAAGCATGTGTTTATTTATTTATTAATCACTAATTCATTTGTAACTACTTTTTAAACTACATTTTAAAGCTAACTCACTGACTAAATTGTCCCATGCATCTATGCACAGTAATGCACATTAAAAAAATTATTCCAGATAGCAAAACCAAGCATGTGTTGTCTGAAAAATCTAACCACAAGTCAAAATAATAAGCAAAATGGATTTCATGCTACCGGTATTACATATACCTAGGGTAATCCTCTGATTCATCTGTCCATCGGGACTGTCATATCACCAAATAGCACAGGATAGAAGCTGAATTTCTTCCTGGTTCAATGTCATTCAAAGTAACATTTAACCCTCAATTTTTAATTCAATTTGCAGCATGAAAAGTAACTCTTCTTGATAGAAACTGGTCCTGTGAGAGTGAATTCAATGCAGACCATCGACTCGGAATCGTTTTTGTGCTGCTTGTGCATTTACATTCTTCTTCAGCCTTCCCATTGTTTGATCCTTGAATCAAAATGGCGGCCACCTGTGCAAATCCCCAGAAAGCCAGCCGCTATTCTCCTCCCCCATGTTAAATGGAGCCGCGTGCCTTTTTTGATAGCCCGTGTTTCCCAGACCCTGTTCTACGTGGTATTCGACGTGTCTGGGAACACCTTGCCGATGAAGAGACAACTCCTGCCCTTTAGGGACGGGGGAGAGTTCAGGGCCTAACGATCGTGCGGGTTTTTGTGCAAATCCTCGACGGTAATGAGACAGATTCCCGTCGTAATGCTCTGCTTTTTTTTTTTTTTTTTTTTTTTTTTGCAAAAAGGTCTCGAGCGCTGAGGCATAGCGCTCAGCGCTCGGAGACGATTCAAAGGAAAGAGGGATCAGACAAAAGAAACCTCGGCGACAGCTTCAAGGAACAACCTTAACAAACTTGTACAGGGAGATGAGGCCTGGCACTGCACTAATCAAGGGGGTGAGTCAGGGTTCAGGAGGGCGACAGGGACTCATCGGCGGCAGGATTGAAACGTACACTTGCCCCCCCCCCCCCCCCCCCCCCATATAAGGGCAATATAGGTGGCTGAGCGGTGTGAAATGAGTACTGGTCAGGATCAAAGTGGAGGAGCCGTCTGTGGATGGGAGAAAGCCATGAAGTCATCACAGCCTTGCCCTGCAGGGTAAATCAGTTTCTGGCAATCATGTCCCTCCCCCCCCCCCCCCCCCCCACCTTAGATTCCAAGCAGTTCGGTTAAAGTCGGACTCCCGCCGGCCAGCAGAATTGACCCAGCAGAACCACAGGGATGTGTAAAAATGGATCTTCCAGCGCTTCCATACATTTTCCATGCACGATGTTGCTGATGTTCATGAATGCATAATTCTTTGTCCTTACATTTTACTGTGTTTCTTTTCCCTAAATGTGTGGGTTTTTTTTTTTTCAATCTCTGTAGAGCACTTTGTGCTGTACACATGCTTGCTTGGAAAGTGGCGTGCGAATAAAGATATTATTGTGATTAATGCAGGCATCCACTGCCAAAAAGGTGCGGGAGTGCTGAACGTTTCACACTGTTTCAGCCTTCCTGCTGGCTGCCTGCTGGTTTTTCCGTGCGGGAATGATCTAGTTTCTTAGAGACGCGTGTCCCCTTTGTCCCCAGTCGTCTGCTACCCATCATGAGAAGTCAAAGAGAAGAGCCGGGGGATTATGCTGGGGTCCTAAGACCTGTCACGAGGCTGCAGGCACTCTCTGAGACAGCCCTGGAAACCTTCCTTTGCTGGTCTGCTGCCCATCGTGAGAAGTCAAAGAGAAGAGCCAGGGGATTATGCTGGGGTCCTAAGACCTGTCACGAGGCTGCAGGCACTCTCTGAGACAGCCCCGGAAACCTTCCTTTGCTGGTCTGCTGCCCATCGTGAGAAGTCAAAGAGAAGAGCCGGGGGATTATGCTGGGGTCCTGAGACCTGGCACGAGGCTGCAGGCACTCTCTGAGACAGCCCCGGAACTTTCCGTTGCCTTCATGCTTCCAATCACAGTGCGGCTCCAGACTGCCATATTTTTGTAACACCTGTTCCCGAAGGCTGGTCACATGACCTGGTAAATGACACGCCTTCCAGAGCCACTGAAATAACCCATAGTTCATAGTTTTGATACGGAGTCAGTTTAAACTATTTTCCATCAATTATTTCCAATAAGACAAAGAAGAATGGAAAGTCAGGATCGATATCTTCGGCAGTCTGTTTCCCATACAGGCTCTGATTGGGCTCCTGTGGAACATTGTGCCCTGCGATGCTGCTGAAGGCAGTTTTGAGAGCTGTGGATCGGGCCTGACCTCGGGGTGATAAGTTAAGTAATCCACTCAAGGGTTTCTCTTCACGGAAAACAGTGAAGCTCTTCAGGGCCCATTAGACACTCAAGGGAAAAAGGATTGTTAGAAAATCCATTATCAGAGAATATCATTTTCTAAAAATGAATTAAACAAACAAATTTTTTTTTTAAAAACCCCACAAAGTTCCATTTTTAAATTCGCTAAGCAAAAGCGAGCACTTCCGCAGTTTATGGAGCGGCTATGTTTCAATGGATAGATAATCGGATTTGAGAAAAAAAAAATGGATTCCAGTAAAATGAAATGTCTACTGAATACCAGAATATGAGATAGCAGGCAAATATGGCATTACATTTGCATTGAAAAAATATACAGCTATAAAGGAAAGCTATTTTTGCAACCCCAGCATTCAGAAGAGGAAAGCGCACACATGAAGTCTATTTCTGAAGCACAGAATACAAGAATATAAGAAATTTGGTGATGAAAACTGGATAGCGATTTAGTCCATCTGGACTTATCGGAAAGATGTCTGGAAAGCAGCCAACCCTGTGGCAAGCCTGAAATTAGACTTTTTGAATGACCTCTCAACGGCAGGGCGACAGACTCTGCCGAAAAGGATACAGGATGTACCCTTTCTGTGGAGTGCCTGCTGACATGCCAATCGTAGCCCCCAGGACCAAGCCACTGCATCTCTGTAATCCTCATTTATATACCGTACAATTCTTCACCAACACTAGCATCAAGATTCAGCCACTTAAGGAAAGAAACGCATACCATTCACATTTGTATTTACATTTAAATAATCGATTTTTCTACTAAAGAAAATGGAGGGTTGTACAATAGTTCAGTAATCGCCATAAAGTACAGAGTCTGTCATAAGGCTAACTGTTTCTGACCTGCTATTCTACCGCACCGGGCTCTCAGACATGATACTCAGCCTCCTGCTGGGGGGGGGGTTGGGGGTTGGTGGGGGGGCGGTTGGCGGTTGGCGGGGGGGTACATTAGGCCCGCCTGATTACCCGGGCGGCGGTGCCCGCTGCGCGGTTTGGCGATTTGGCGGTTTGACACGCCGTGCCTCCCGAGGTGCGCTCGCACTTAAACGCGGCCTTAAAACGCTCTTACCCCCCCCCCCCCCCGCTGCTCGGGGCTCCACGGGCGACCCGCAGCGAGCGATCACCGCGCAGAGCGGATCTCGCCGAGCCGCCGTTTCGAACGAGCCGGCGTCGCCCGTTCCACGGCACCGGGGCTGCACTTTAAAAAAGTGAGGAACTGCTCCGTTGCCGTTGGCGACGCTCCGCTCCCCTGTGCAGGTTTTTTTTTTTTTTTTTTTTTTTTTTTTTTTTTTTTTTTTTGCAGACTGTAGGATTACCCACAATTCCCTCCCTCGGCATACGGTGCTCATTACCAGCAAGACGTGACGAGAGTGGACCTCTGCAGTCACCACCGACAGGAGAGAGAAGCCGATGATCGGCGACTTCAGATTCGATGCCTGAGATACCAGAGACAGAGATAAAGGCTCGTCTATTTCGGCTGGACATTCCGGAGGGATGAGAAATTCAAACAAACCTTGTTCAAACAAACCTCGTTCGAGCGTCCGCGTCAGAGCTCTGCATCTGTGACCCTGGAGAGCCACAGGGGGCTCTGATTTCCTTTCTTAGTAAGCATTTACCGAAGTCAAAGTGGTCAATTCGCTGTTAGCTCTTCTCACTTGGTATCATGGGTCTTCACTGCTTGCTGATTTTTAAGTTTTAAAAAAAGCCTGCAAACCCTGCCCCCTGCTTTCTAGAACCAGGTTTGGGGGCACCTGATTTAGGATACCCACACAATTTCTACCATTTCGATTTTTTATTTATTTATTTATTTTTTTGGTGAATTTCTTTTCTGTTCTTTGTTATGTGCATAATGTTGCATGTTAATCCAGACATCAGCACCAGCCCAGATAACACAAAACATTCTCACAGTGTTGCTGCAATGTTACAACATTGACAAAACATTTCAATAACGTTGTGAGAACATTTTGTGCTAGCTGAGAATCCACTTTTGTGTAAGTGTTCAACTGTATTGTGAATTTTGCATGTCAGAATGCCATGGACACTGTCACCATGGTTACCGTGACCAAGACAGTAGGGATGAATAACTTGATTTTATTCACTGTATAATATTTTTCAATTATTCAATGTGACAGACCAGGGGTTGTTTCTGTAAGTCTCACAGAGTCACTTGTATAAAGTCATTCACACTGAAGTCTGGAGACAATTCTAACAAGTGTGGAAGAACAAGAGATTTTTTTTTTTACCTTTTTGCTTAACCTTAAAACTGCTCTTAACAGCCCATGAACTTAAAAGACCCTACAAGGTCTCTTAACCCTTAAAAGGGTGAACCAGAACAACCAAATTACCATTGCAGAAACAGAGAGCTGTCATGGCAGAAGAGGCATTCTGTTGTTATTGGATGATGCCCTTAATAAAAAGGACACTGGGCCTCATTCACAAAACATGCATACGATCACCTTCGATCATAATTTGCGTCACATTTCGGCATTCGTCATTTTTTTCTCATCTGTATTTGTTCATCTTCATCATCTGTTTCCTTACGCAAATCACATGAACAGGATTGAGCATAAAATTTACAGCCAGCGTTCATCATCTCATACATCTGGGATATGCACAAAAACAAAGGTCTGAAATGTGTCATGAATCTCACGTTGTTTTCATAGGAACGTTTTTAAGAACAAAAGTAAGAATAATTTTAGAAAGTTTTGTGAATGAGGCCCATTGTCTTTATTGTAATGGAATTCCTTTTGTTTCATCAGTTGTTCTTTTATGAACTAATTATCAGAAGATTTCTGCAACAAGAAAACAAAAAAACTCCAGTTTGGCATCACTTTGTACACAACCAAATGTCTATTGTTAATTCAACTCTGAGAGAGTAGCCTACATAGGAGTCCAACAGGAACCACATGTACTCTGTAAGAGTTGATTTAACACTGATCATTTTACTGTGTGCTTGTCGCAGGACAGACTATTAAAATAAAATAATTAGCTCTGGAACTCTACGCTTGTGTGAGCTCTGAAGGCACCACATTTTCCTCACTAGTGTTTACTCAGGCAAATTAGAATAAATGAATTTCTGAGGATGCTCTCTATCCCATCTATGTACCTATGGTAAGTAGGAAGTTTAAAAAAAAAGAAACAAAATCTTGGAATCCCTGTTCATTCTACAGCAATTTCCCTCTAACCTCGTGCCTCCCAGTTAATCTCCACTTTTGGAAGCAATATTTGTTATAATTACGCTGTTTTGACAATTACTGCACGTGACTTCCGCGGTTCAGCGGCTCACATGCTAATCTTGTGTGTTTGCGTGCCATTTTATTTTTGGGTAAATAAGGCGTAGCGAATTTGCCACAACAAAATTTTTCAAGAATTTCTCAGGAAGCCTGGTAAAATGTTAAAATGATTTTTTTAAGGTCATTTTATTTGCCAGGTCCACTACAACAACCTTGCCCTGAATGTGACCTCTCACGGCACAGTCTTTTAGCAAAGTTCGGTTTCCCAGTGTCCCTAGGGATCGTAGCATGACTACGGAGTGCTGGACATGTGACACACAGCTGCGTACAGCATGTGCTGATGTGACTCTGAGATGGGCCATGAGTGGGGCCAGAATTGAATAATTCAGGGTTTCCACCCATGAGATTTTCTCTTATTAGTGTGCAATGAAAATCCATATAGATCAAGAGTTCAGGGAAAGTTCATGTTTGTCAATGGGGCATCGGAACACGCAAAAATGCATCTTTTATTCATGTTTCGTATGTGGACACGATGTGAATTTTATTAAGGGGATGTATTGTAGAAATTATTTTAATGTTAAATTTTAAATAGTGCATGCTTTTTTAATATGAAAATGCATATGAATTGGGTGTTCGTGTTTAATGCCTTTTTGTGTGGTTAGACATGCAACATTTCATCATCAGATCAAATGAAAGACCATAAAGAGACTATTATGTGTAATTTTCCTTGTTGAGAGTAAGACAGAGATAGAGGAAATTTTGATTTCAAAAGACAGAAAATTAATATTAATCTGTGGGTGCAGATTGTGATGATTTTCTTGTGGTAATTGAAAATGCTTATCATTACTCATGGGAGATTTAAAATAAAAAAACTGCAATATGACCATTTTCAGGACAAATATGTAATTCAGCACTAACAAAGGAAAAAGTCACAATGTAGTTGATTGCAAATACATTTCAATTATTGTATAGGGCTATCAATACAGGCATACACAGGCATGTGCAATACACTCAATATCAGGAAATAATGTGTCTCGAAATATAGCCCATTCAAGTAGAATGCAGTCAATTTGATTGGCTGAGCCAGATGTGAAGCCCAGCCAATCAAATGGAGTCTTCACCACAAGAGAAGCAGCCCAGGAATGAGATTAAATTAAAGTGGAGGCATAGCGGTGGTTGGGCTTTCTACTAATGAGGGTGCCACCAAGATTCAAGCAGCCACCTATTTCCTTCCTACTCTGCCCAGCTGTTTGACAAGTACAGGGCACTTCTGACAAGAAACAAGATTAGCCAATCGTGTAAGAGACCTAGGTATAAACGTAACGCCACTCAGGTTCATGTATAAAACACTTCTTTTTTTTTTTTTTTTACCTGTCCGCCATCACTCTAGATTTGTATGGCGTGACGGTAATTCTTCTTCTGAGAACATTAAATTGTGGAAAGCCTGTAAACTGAATCTCAGTGCCCCAGAGACGTCTATGATCTATCAATGTGACAGTACGTGGCGAGGAGGAGTGAGCAGGAAGGAGAGCCAGATGGAAAAGGAAGCAGATCAGAATGACTGTCACCGTGTATATTTATTTATGTATTTATTTATATATATATATATTTATTTATTTATGGAAGGTTAGACAGTAAAACACAATTCTGAAATAAAAGCAAGTACGAAGATCCTTTGGTTTACATGCAGTTGGCTTGTTTCTAAATGGCTTTTTGTAGTTTGTTTCTACAGCCTTATTAACCGATACTGCCGGCTCCTCGGCTAGCGAACGCAGTCCGGGAGGGAAGCAGGGACTGTTTCCGCAGCAACGCTGGCTCCAGCTGGAGTATCGGTGACAGGCGCTCTCTGCCAGACGAGATGTGCCTCCACAGTGAGATAACGTGCAGCCTATTCTCCATTTCAGCCCCCCCCCTCTCCCCCCCCCCCCCCCCCCCCCCCCCCCCCCCCCCCTCCCATATCTCACTGCGGCACCCTCTCATCTCCCCGCCGACGCGTCGCCAGTACCTCGGCCATCTCTGTCCGGCCAGGGACGCACGCCGCCCGGCATACTGCCACACTCCAGTGCCCTACCTGAATTACCCTGCACTGTTTACTGAGAGAGAGAGAGAGAGAGAGAGAGAGGAGAGAGAGAGAGAGAGAGAGAGAGAGAGAGAGAGAGAGAGAGAGAGAGAGAGAGGAGAGAGAGAGAGAGAGAGAGAGAGAGAGAGAGAGAGAGAGAGAGAGAGAGAGAGAGAGAGAGAGAGAGGAGAGGAGGGGAGGAGAGAGAGAGAGGAGAGGAGAGAGAGAGAGAGAGAGAGAGAGAAAGGAGGGAGGGAGAGAGAGAGAGAGGGAGGAGAGAAAGAGAGAGAGAGAGAAAGGAGGGAGGGGGAGAGAGAGGAGGGAGGGGGAGAGAGAGAGAGAGGGGGATGAGATAGACAGACAGACAGAGGGGAAGAAAGTGACAACAGAGAGAGCATGGGAGAGAGAAAGAGGGAGAGAGAGAAAGGAAGAGACAACAAAGATAGATAGATAGATAGATAGAGAGAGAGAGTGAGACGGAGACGCTTTGGGAAAATGCTACACAACCTGAATGTCAATGCAAACAAGTTCATATCAGACGACTGAATGGCTTGTGGAATGGCTTTGCAGTTTACTTGGTTAAAACATGTCTGCTGGCAGCTAGCCATAGATAGCAACAGAGCCAGCTGGGTTTTGTTTTCACTTTAAAATCCAAAATCAGTTGAGACACCAGTATGTACATAAAAGATATCAAGCCATCGGGCTGTATGCTTCAATATAAGACTTTTTTTTTTATCAGGAAGGAATAATATCAGACTATATCTGGCAGACCGTCTTGGGGCAGTTATATCCATGGTCGTTCTTTCAAGTCAAGCAGTGCTTCATGTGTCCTCCAAAGACTGTTATCAGTGCTTTCATCAAACAGTCCTTCAGAAGGACAATTTGTCTTTTGTAAGCTCTCCACCTTAACATTTTTACAATTCACAATTCAGGCTGTTAGCAGATATGTTTAGCCCAAGCGACTCAGTTACATTTAGTGTGGCTATAAAACAGAACTTGAGCTAAAGATCAGTAAAGAAATTAAATCACCGCCACCATACAGATTCTCCCTAGCTATAACTTTTATAGCTTTGTTATACCATACACTATGTTGTAAGTATTGTTCTGCATTTTTAGTTTGCATTGGATTAAAAAAAATCCAGGATTTGAATTTTTTTTAAAGGTTTATTTTCCTTGAAATAAATAACCCAATGAAAATGTGTAAAGAGACTGACATGTCAACAGAGATTCTGGGAGATTAATATGAATATACAAGCATAAATTAGAGGCTCACAGACACTGTTTGTTTTGCGAAGTTCACTGTTTTATTAACTCAATAGGATTCATTAATATGGCAGTAAAATAGGCTGCCAGATAAATTTTGCAAGGTATTGGGATAAGAGGAATAACATTATTATGCCATTGCATGGTTTTATATACAGATAAATTTCTTTCTTTCTTTCTGTTTCTTTTCATACAGAAACAGAAACTGACAACCAGCCGTCAACAACATATTGGCAAAAGCAAAAGTTTAATTTAGAATTTGTTTACATTGTTGGTGCACAAGGCAACTGAATTTTAAATTGAATTATTGAACCCTACATTATCTTTCTTGAAAGCCTCCCTACAGTAATTTCACAGGTTTTGAAGGGAGCAGGAGGATGTACTCATAATAAGATGCATTTTACACAGTGGTTATTTAAATCAAAGTTTGTTTTTCATAAAATGCGTGGTCACATATAAGCAAAGTTATGATTATTTTGCTTCAGGCTGGAAAATAAATAAATAAATAAATAAAATTCTCTGAAAAGTTACCAAATTTTTTAGACCTTCATTTCCTTGAGTGAACCTCCTTCAAAAACAATGTTTATCATCAAGCCAAGGCATAGCACAATTGCATATATATATACAAGTTATAAGTATGCAAAATTTCACTTGTTGGATGTAGCTTAAAAACCATGGGAGGATTGAACACAATTTGTGTGTATGCGTGTGTGGTGTGTGTACGTGTGTGTGTGTGCGCATGCGCACATGTGTGAGTGTGTGTGTGCGTGTGTGTGGGAAAACTGTGAATTTAAACATCCTGCCAAATTTCAACAGTCACGACATGGCTGATGCACAAAATGATCAACAGGACCTCTTATGTGAGGTTCCAAAGTGGGTGTGGAATGGGTTGCTTTTATCTGGAACCACGGAAGCTTTTCACAATGCTGCCTGATTGGCTGTTGAAACAATGCACCACACAGGGACTGGCCCATTAATGGGCAATCAAGAGGAACAAATCAAGTCAAATGAAGACCAGTGTAATAGTGTCCATTTTGTCTCCCCCTTCTGGTAGTAATTAAAACATTGCTCTTTTTTTATCAAGCACTGTGTGAGAGGACTATGGTGAAATTTGACACAAGAAGTTAAAAAAAGGCATGTATAAATAATTTGTTTATGACGACTAACCTAAATCGTGTAATTATGGCAAGGGTGAAAATATGTGCACTTCACTTTGCGTTAGGTGTGATTCATATTTCACATATGCAAATTAAATATGTTACTGGAACTAATGATTGTTTTTAAGAAATTATGTAATAAATACTAGTTCTTCTTTTTATAATAATAAAAATAATAATAATAATAATTATAAATATTATTATTGTTGTTATTATTATTATCATTATTATTATTATTATTATTATTATTATTATTATTATTATTAATATTAATATTAATAATAATAATAATAATAATAATAATAATAATAATAATAATAATAATAATAATAGCAGCAACAGTAGTAGTAGTAGTAGTACTACTACTAGTAGTAGCATTAGTAGTAGCACTAGTATTAGTAAGATCAATAAATCAATAATACTGTAGCAAGCATGCTATTATAAGCTAAACAGATATCCTCTTCACTGTCCCCGCAGCTCTCCCTGCAGCGTGTTGACTAAAGCAAAACTGTGTGGCCTGTGTGACTAAGACAATATCCCGGATCTGAGCCTAAAACACTGACATCCAGCTCCTAAACAACCATTTTAGATCGCCAAGATAAAATAGCGTTTCACTATTAATTCCATACTATTACCACTCTGTTACTACCACGCTTCTAGCAATTAAGACCTTGGAGCCCATATCCAGATAAGCCCTGAAACAATGACCAGAGGTGTGGAGCTTGGCAGCAACTCAGAGATGCTGAGCATTGCTTAAGAGAGATGTGCTCCTAAAGCAAATAGTACTGAATCCCACCGGCTCTGCATAAACTCTGCCGTGTCGTATTAAATGGACCACTTATCGAAGCAGCATAACTCATACCATGCACCTTCCTCCCTTTTTTCCATATTAATTGGACGTTTCGGTGAGTTGGTGAGCAATGTTGCGCGCAGGAGTAAGGAGTTGGACTGCGGAGGCTACTCGCTAATGACTTCAACGTCACCTGCGGGAATATTTTATCCTTTTTTTTATTCACTATTTGTGCATCCCCAGGTAAATAGATACATTCACATTGGTCGTTAAGCAGAGCTCTGCAATTTCGAAGAACGTGTTTTGTAGTTGCTCATTCTTAAGACATCCCCTATTTGTTGTTGATGCTGAGACAAAAGCCAGGGATTAGCTACGGTCAACCAGTGACTAATTAAGCACAGACAAACCACAGTATGTCTGATGCAATCCAACAAATGATGAGGTTAGCTGAGAAATACTTGCCTTGCGAACTGTACGCAGTCGGAGATGATCATTTGGCACAACAGGATGATTTAACAATGCAAACGAGTTGCCAAATAACTGTTTTCAAGTTAAGTATCAAAACAAAACACACAAAGTTCAATTATTTTATGCGCACAGATACACTATTGCCATACACAAATGGCTGAAAAACATGGAAGTCGAAAATCTAAAAAGAAATTGTGATCAGCTGAGACCTAATGAGATATAAACAAAACCTTTCGAGTCACGAATACGCTTTCAGGGAAAAAAGGGTTCTTTGGTTGGCCTCCATAGGGGAACCTTTTTCAGTTATTTATGGAACCCTGAACAGTCGGTGTGAAAAGTGTGAAAGCTCTCAGAATTAATAATTTTGCCCCAAAAAAAGAACCCCTGAACTAGATGGGATTCTTCTATGAAGGCACAAGTGAGCCTTTGGAACCCATTCTTTTGGGAGCGTAGGGTTGCCAACTTACAGAACATGTAGCAATCGCATGGGGGGTGGCAGGGAGGGGGGTATTCATTCTGGAGGACGAGGTGAGCAAAGAGGAATGGTAGTTCTGTCAGAAAGGGTATTCAATACCTGAATATTTGAAGTTAAAAGAATTCATTCAACAACAAGTTAATCTTTAGGATGTTCCCCCCCCCCCCCAAAAAACCTTCTAAATAACAAGGATATTTCAGTGTAAGTTGCAGATCATGAAACGAGAATAAAACTGGGTAAAAAGTTACTGAAATCAGTTAGATGTTATATTTAGATTGGCCGGAGCTTTTATCGTTTTATGCCATTTTAAGCAGTTGAGCAACATGGTACAGTAGCAATGCCACTCCCCCATGCCTAGTATGGATAAAACATAATCCAAAACAGTCTACCTGGTCCAAAGGGAGAGAAAAATATTATTCCAACCATAATACGATTCCTGGATGCCTCTTCCCTGGCCCATTTGCTGTTTGAAAATGTGCCATAAAATATTCATAATGGCTGCTGGAATAGAATATCACTCCTTTCAATTAGAGATGCTTTTTATGCATGGGATTTGCAACCAAAACTTGCCATAAGCTTCATAAAATAAAGACAGAATGATCCACTGCATATTAAGTCATATTCATCTTCCGAACCAATAAGATATATTAGAAATATATATAACCAAGCATAATAAACACAACCCAGAAAAATCTGTGAATATTCTGCAGTTTGTCTTCATAGAGAGAGAGAGAGAGGGAGAGGGAGAAACAGAAAGAGAGAGAAGAAAGAGAGAGATGGAAAGAGAGACAGAGAGAAAGAGAGAGAGAACAAGAGCAAGAGAGTAAGACTAGCCTTCTTATTAGAGACAATGAGTGACCACATCATGCAGACATGCACACACAGCATACACACATTCACTCACACATATAACACAGACAGACAGACAGACAGACAGACACACACACACACACATACATAGTTAACATCACGTACTGCCATTTTTGTAATAGGCTTGTTTTTATTATTATCCAGAATGCTTACTGTATACAGTTGTATTTTGTACAGAGAGAGAGAGAGAGATCGGTAATCAGTGAAGAATTTTTTACTCCAAGTCTAGCTGGTGTAATATTTATGAGGGTATTCTGGCAGCATTTCCATGACATGTAACAGAAAATACAGGCATGTAGACTCACAGAAAAATGAGATGCAGGCCCGGCTGGGGTCTGCCCTTGACCTCTCACCTCTGCGTTCACCTGATTTTCCCCACAAATATTTTATGAGCATACGGCCGTGCACTACATGCGGCAGCCCAGGGCTGCTCCAGGCCAGCACTGATTTACAATACTGCTCCACACTTGAGTAAAAGTGCTCTCTTTCTTTCCTCTCTCTCTCCTCTCTCTCTCTTTCTTTCCCCTCTATCTATCTTCCCTCTCGCTCTCTCTCTCTTTGTTGTGCTCTTAGAGTTTATTCATGAAATATCAAGTAATGTGAAATAGTTTGAAATGTTCTCCTTTAAGTACTACAATAAAGTGAGATCAAAGGTCTCTCTCTCTCACTCTCTTTCTATCACACACACACACACACACACACACACATACGAACAATGGACCCTTTATATTACTATTATGGATGAGCACAGATATGACTTATTACAAACACAAGACGTTGTTCAGCCCACACCATCTGATATACTACAGCAAGCTCAGATTATGAACCTGACCCCCTCCCCTTACCACCCCCCCCCCCCCCCCCCCGACACACACAACTAAAGATCACTATATTTTTATTAATATATTATTTACCTGTACCTAAAAATAAAGTGAAATCTTTTTTAAAAAAAATTAACGTCAACACAATTCACCCATTCAGAATATTTACCGTCTATATATATATATCACCATCCTTTCTCTTTTTCTCTCTCCATCCATCCATGTCTCTTTCTCTCCATCAATCATGTCTTTCATTCTTACCATCCCATCAGTCCATCTCACTTTCTCGCTATCCATCTTTGTCTCTTTTCTCTCTTGTACTTGGGTGCATTCTTCTACATCTATGAAGGATACTTGGGGTCCAGGGATCACAGCATTGATGCATGTTGCCATGGCTTGTGTCTGTTCCAAGAAATGTGCTGCAGAAGGGACATAAAACACCTCTGTGACAAAATTATTATATTATTTTATAATGTTCTGCTTTTGCCTCTGGTGGTCTATCTTTGATAGTGTACAGCAAAATATTTACCTTTTAAAAAGTGTACAAGGAAAAGTGTCTCCTAATTTTTTAAACTTTATATAAAATTATATTATCACATAAGTGGGATATGGTGATGTTGTGATATCATGGATGCATAAATACGGTACACAGTGTTCAGCATTTTGTTGTTCTGCCCGTCTTAAATGTAAATGTTTAACACTGGTTTAACAACCCTGGGTCAACTGTTACTGGGGTCTAAATGTCAAGACAGATTGCAAACTCTTCAACTCTTTTGTCATGTTGCTTTTATCAACTAAAATTCAATTGGTTTGTCTCAGTTCTCTAATGGACATTATATATGTATGCTTTGTCTTAGTATGCTGACACGGCTAGGCTCCATGGAGATTCTAGGGAATTTAATGTGCAGCTTATGCAAATGCTGCCTTGAATTTGATAACTAGTATGGTAGCTGGTCAAGTGTATCCATATATGGTGTGAAAAAGGCTGGATGACACTAATGAATCTCAGATGCCTTGCGTACCAAGGAAGCTAATGATACATTTGCCCCATGGGTAACACACACACACACAAGTTCACTCACACACACACACACACACACAATAATGTGGATAAATATCACTATATGGTATGAAATTGATTTTTTTCTGGAAAAATTGAATTTAAGTCATGCCTTGTCTAATGTACCTTCACGGTGCTGTGGGGATGTGACTCCAGTAATGAGCAATATAATGGCATTGTATCATGGGTAATCATGAGTAATGTGTAGTATATAACAACCTCTCCAAAACCATTTCCAATAAAATTTTTACCCCCTACCACCCTCCACCCTACCCCACCCCACCCCACAATGCACTATGGCTGACCTCATAAGGGTTCTCTTTCCCATCATGCCTCACAGGCCATGTGTTAATAAGGATTTGATGCCAGGCGCAAGCCCATGCATACCAAGGGAATATACACAATACGCAAAACCTCCAGTTAGAATGAGTCAGTCTAACTTTGGTGACTAATCCTGTTCTGCCATGTGCAATTAGCGGAACTTATTTAAACATCAGTGCATCTATTATTGATTGCTCCCCAGAGAACAGCAGCACACTGTTGGATTTGACTTGAATTTCATAATCACATCACTACAGTTAATAATCATCCTGCGACTTCCACTGTGAAGTCTTAAAAGGTATGAAGGCAGAAACACATCTTGAAGACTGGATAATAGACCTTTAGAGTCCTGACAAAGGAAAATATTACACATCAAACTGACAACATTGACAGCAAGTTAGCAAGCAGACTCGCTAGATAGTTAAGATGTAATTTTCTATATTATTTTAGAGAAGTGTTGCACATCTGCAGACTCCATCACTGTCTAGACAGTAATGAGGTTTTTACACAAATCCTTACAAAGATTATGAGAATTGCTACGAGCATGATAGCATGAACTCCAAACAAATCTAGCAACGGTGATTGTTTCAATGTAAAATAGAAAAACATCCCATAGACAGGGAGATCAGAAAAGGAAACACCCACAGGCATTCTTTGCTAATTTCAACAAACGATCTGTTTAGCAGCCATAAAGAAATACAGACACATTACAGACACAGCAACTGAGAAATAAGTCCTTCAAATGCAAAACCAATCATGTTAAAGGCTGTGTGAACGAGGCTCACTGCTACAGTATATGCCAGCATTGTTGTTTATAACTTGTGTGCAAAAGGGTTAAGAAATCATGGGTAGAATAATATCACCGACTTCCATTCTGCTGTTTTTTCCCAGGGAAACTCTTTCTTGTAACTCATAGAAACAGCACATTGTTTGCTTCGTTTTGCTTTTGGTTTGTTTTGAAAACTGGAAGCTGAATGAGCTGCTGCACAGCCCACAGAGCTTAAAAAGAAATGTGCCATTCTTTTAGAAGTCCTTCTCATGGTGCTCTGAGAACAGAAGAATGCCCCTATCTGAGCAAAGCAGCTACTCAAAGCTGTCTGTTGAGTTACCCCCACACCATCACATGCCTGGGGGGGGAGGCCGATTCCAGTAGAGGTCCTTCTTTTCATATTGACCTTACACTGACCTATGGGCACATCCTGACGCAAGCAAGGTAACGGTGTAAATCCTCACTGGAGCACGGCTATTTCTACTGGGCGACGGCACGGAGGAGTGTGGATTTGCGGACTGCAGCCTGGTTATACACCTGAGCCGCGCAGTACTGAACTCTGGGAGAGTTCACCTGCCTTCGGCCAGGGAGACCTCTGAGGAGACAGGAGGGTTCACCCGAGGCAGGTCCTCTCCTTATTTACCCCCACTGACCTCACGCATAGCTTTAACCTGCCCCTGCCCCAGGGGTCAGGGGTTAACAGGGATTTATAAACCTCGTAAGAGGCAGGACCGTGTCCGCCAGGGGGAAGAGACGCGGCAGAAAACCTGCAGGTTCAGCGAGGTCACAACATCAGTTATTTATGCAATCACTTTCACAAAGTTCATTCCTGACCTCTGCAAACTTTCCGCAAAAGACTCCGATAATTGGCTAGCTAGTTTTGAACTTTTTAAAACGGCTTAACTTTAATTCTGCTTTGATATTGAAAGATGAACAAATTGTTGTATACTCACAACATTATTTTTTTTAAAAGTGTGATGTTCCTTCCAGAAGTCTTTTTATGATATTCTGAGAACAGAAACTAACCAACACACTACTTCGAGCTGTCTTTTGACATGTATTACATGCATTGGGAAAGCACTTCCTTGTACAAGTGACGCTTCTACAAGAAACTCTCCTAATGTACTTTCCCTGACCTCATGCTGCACGGGTCACTCACCTGTCATGCCCCAAATGCCATGCGTACACAGGGACTTTGAACCCACTTTCAAAAGATGGGGCACAATGCACTAATGGAATAAGCGCAGTGCAAAAAAAAAAAAACTGCAGTTTCAGCAATGTCATACGCACAAATATTAACATAATTACTTTAAGTTGGGAAATTACTTTTTGCTGACTCATCGAACTGCTAGCTACAATGTTCTCAAGGTGTCCTGAAGGACCACACCGAATCACCTCAGACTGATGCAGTGGTACACCGGTTTGAGCAAAGCAGACTCCTTAAGCTACAGTGCAAAGACATTCTCACATCTGCTGGGGATATTGGTGATTTTGTCAGGCATGGTTATGAAATTAACAATGAAATTAATATGCAATGTGATGTGGCATTGAAACTGAAATACACTTCTTTGCTGTTAATCTTAACCAGTTAGATAACAATTTAATGCTTGTAATAGTTTGAGTATCAGAAAGCAACATGTATTTACAGTGAACCCTAGGTTATATACGACAATAAGCCATCATGTTATTTACATACCTATAGCTACACAGCCCATGCAATAAATTAATAAATCACTGTAAACAGACTTGCTGTAAAACAACTTCAGGCACGGTTACAAATGAAGTACATAGTACTGAATATTTACTTACATCCTTAAACAAGTTTGCTTTTTGCTTTTTGACTGAATTTCCTGCTCAACAATGAGGAAGCATATTTTCCCTTTTAGATGTTCCTCTGATTCTGACAAATAAAATGGCCTGGCTCGAGGGAGAGTGCTTATGGGTAATTTCACCAAAATGATTCGCTACGTGTTGGTGCACGAATACCTCTCATTCCAGGGGACTCCGGGGGGGCAGCTTTCATGATGACATCGCTGGAACACTGAGCATCGGTTATGTGGCTTACCTGGGTCCTCCTGATGATCGCGTGCATGTTTTCAGCCTGACCCAGCCGCAAGTGGAGTCGCACCGCCGTTCTGACCGATGTGGTGACTGTGCAGCTCGACCTAAAGAAGACGCCTCGGGCAGAATGCGTGTCAGAGAAGAGTGCGCCCATCTACGCTCTCCCACAGAATTGACGGAATTCATGGCAACTCCAAAAAAAATTGAGGATATAAATTAGACTGAATTTACGTTTCGTGTTATGTTTATTCCGAGATGAAGCTGTGATGAGGTGATGGACCTGGCTTGTGTGTAAACTCAAGAGCATCATTCAAAATGTGCATTTTAATACAGTGTCTTGGTTTAATACAAAATCCCTGTATTGTGCGTTTACTTAGAAAAAAAAATCTGAATTTAGCAGCAAAGGATGATGGGACATCATTCCCAAAGGATTATGGGATGTAGCAGCCAGTCTCCTCTAGTACAGGTCCTGTCCCATTCTGACTGAAGAGCGATGGGGTGGGGATAAAGGCCAGTCCCAGGGGGAGAGACACAGGAGAGGATGCTAAGAGGGGTTAGCTGCCAGCTCCCTGTGGTAACATTCATGTAAAGAGCAGACTCAGGCTAACTGACCTGGGATCGGCTTATAACCCTGTTGCTAAGCACCAGTGATTTTTCAAACTTTGTAGCTACAATTCCGTCAGCCTAACTTCTATCTGCTTTAATCACCTCATTCTCTCTGCATCTGAAATTCATCCTTCATATTTTTAATAAATAGTTTTGTTCATTTTCAAGAAGCCACTGGCCACTGGGGGGAAAAAAAAATATGTTAAATATTTTCAGACAGTACATAATGAGGAAATATTTGAGATTTTTATAAATGCAAGATATATTTGAGAGGAATTATAATGAAATATGTCATTATCTCAGGAACAGCTACCGCACTTCTTCACATATTTTAACTGCAGTGCGCATGGAAACACTACAGCAGGTGAGCTGCCATTCCTCAGCTGATCCCTGTCTTTTTTTTTTCTCGCCAGAGTGATTTAAATTCCACCTTCTGGAAAGTTAAATGCTCCAGGTGAAGAAAGACAGCGGGTCTTTGGGGAAATTGAATTTTTTTTTCTTTTTTTTTCCTGGCAAGTTACAAAGTCTAATTTTATTTCAGACTGCTCAGACCTGCCAGGTTTCATTCCTTCAGATCGCAGATATGGCAATCTGCTTCCCTCTTCCGCTCCAGTAGTGGGTCCGCATCAGGCGCACGAAACAATTAACTTAGCGCTCGCAATTAGCGTACATCAAAACCATGTGAAATTCCATTGGCTATTTTTAAACCAATCGGCTCCCTCCCCGGAGGCTGGAAAGGGATCCCATTTAAAGCACAGATGCTGACGGCTGGCTGTTCACACCTGTGCATTCAGGCACCAGAGATTATATTTGTACAGTGCTGCAGTAAGCACCTTTTCTGAAAGATTATATGAATTAAAGTCTATTCTCAGCCAGGGCCACCAGCGCCGTCTCCTTCATTCCTAATAAGGACAGTGCTGAGGAGGTTCGCTAAGGCGCTCTCAATTAAGAGCTGCTGGATGTAGGAGAAATCCCTCTGCTACCTCTGAGAGGCAGACGATTCCTCTGCTCAGAGCTAGCCCCCCCACACACTCACACACACACACACACACACATGCACACACGCACACACACACACACGCACACGCACACACAGACACGCACTCACACACACACTCTCACACACGCACATGCACACACGCACATGCACACACAGACACGCACTCACACACACACAGTCGCACACACACACACACACACTCACGCACACACCCAAACACACACATGCACACACACCCACCACAGACACACCCAAACACACACGCGCACACAGACATGCACACCCACACACACAGACGCACACACACACATGCACACACACCCACACACGGGCACGCACTCACACAAACACACACACACATGTACTCACACACACACAGACACACACACACACACTAACACACGCACACACACACACACACACACACACACACACACACACACACACACACACACACAGTCGCACACACACACACACACACACTCACACACACGGCGGGTTCTTAGTACGACCGCGTCACTCCACACAGCCGAAAAACCCGCCACCCGCCACCCGCCTCCCGCGTTACCCGCTGCCTCAGGACTGCTCTGATTCGTCCGGCGAAGGAACGGTTTAAACGCGGACATCTTCGCCGCTGTAAGCCCCCCCAGCAGGCCTCAGCTGCTACCGCCCCGCTGGAGGGCCTTTTAGTTTGGCAGATTTTGATTCGGAATAAGATGTGTTATGCGCCTCCGGGGATTTAGACGGACTTCGGGATAACATTAATGCCTTTGCTGTGGTAAAGGGAGGGTGCCTGGTTTCCCAAAAAAAAAAAAAAAAGTCAGCAAAATGGTTCCTGTCAGCTTTGGATACAAGGGCTTTCCATACCCTGTAGAGCAACTCAGCCATGCTTAGACGGGTACAGGTTACTACCCAATGACACCGCTCTACTCCACAGGTGTCACACTCCAGTTCTGAAGGACCGCGGTATCTGCTGGTTTGTCAGGGTGTTCTTGGCTCCCGTGGTTTATCGAAGCCGCTGATTGGCTAAAGAATCCGCACACCTTGTTCTCAAGGCCTTGATTGGCAGCAGTTGAAAGGAAAACCACAAAAAAACCACAGATATCGTGGCCCCCTGGGAGTTTAGTTTGACGCCCCTGCTCTACTCCATGTTAGACACATCTACTATATAAGTGAAGACCAGTGGTGGCTCGCTGTTAATTTAATCATTACACTTAATGTGGAAGGTCATAATTATTCAACTGGAAGGGGCGGGACGCAACTGGGTTTCTGTACCCTGAGAACAAGAGAAAATGCATTTTGGAAAGATATTTGAATATACTGTACACAACCAAAAGTTCCCTAAAAATAAAAATACAAAACTTAAGAGCAGGAAATGTGATTGGGAGAACTGACCATTTCTAACAGTTTTTTTGAATTTGGCAATGAATTTGGTGCATCATCCAAATTAAAAAAATTAAAAAGTAGTTATCAAATTTCTCAGTACAAGATGATCCTTAATTTGATCGATTATTGATCAGTTAATTATGGAGTGTTAATATTTTGCATTGCTGGAAGTAAGAACTTCATAATGCAGAACTAATAACCTTCACATTCATCAAAGTAATGACCCAGGAAATGATAAATAGTAATTTGTTGCTACCCAGTAATTAAGTGCATTTGATAATTATTATGAAACCGCTGATTAACTGAAGAATTAGCTACTGCCACCAATCAAGAAATTGTCAGAAACTTATGTCACTCAAAGGAGCTAATTTCCAAGCCACTACAGATTAATTACATGCTCTAATTACCTCTAGAAATGGCTTTCCAGTCTTATTGGAAAACACACTAAACTAAGCCAAAAGTGTTTTCTTTATCATCAATTCACTATTCTCTGATTCTGGTGGTTTCAGAACCTCCAATTTTCCCCATTTCACGCATTACAAGCAAGCACCATAGCAGTTAATAACTCATCTGTATTAAACCTCAGGTTAGGTATAATTACCATTTATCTACGTTAATGGCTCATTTTTGTGTGTCCTGTCGTTTGGCTAAAAGTAAAAATATCTGTCTAACTAAAAACAGAAAAAAAAAAAAAAACACAGTGACTCATTGTAACACAAGGGGTACAGGAACAGGTACAATGGAACTTCCCTAGGTATGGTGTAATGTCAACATAGCTACCTGTCATCAACCAGAGATATAAAAAAAAATATGTGACCCATGAGTTAACTCTAGGGCAGAAAAGCAAATGGATTGACTAACTGACACTGCATATGGGATTAGCGCACCTGATATTTGCTAGATACGAAAGCAGGATAAATTATTCCAATTAACTGTATATGAACACTGTTTCCAGGACTGGGGTTATTCCTTTGCAATCACGGAATTCTATTTAGCAAAGACAGCTAATAGTATAGATATAACTAGTCAATTAGCATTATGTTAGTTTGATAGAAATTACCATTGTAATAATGCAACAATTGTTATTTACCAGATCCTAGATTTTTACTTGCTTATAAGGCACAATAATATTTGGTACCATGTAGAGATCACAAACCCTGTAAATGAACATACTGGACCACAAAGGAACAGAACTAACACAAGAGCATTCTTAGGAATTTATCATATTTATCTTTTTTGTAGCAAAATCTTTGACCACAGAACATATTTTCTTTTTTTCTACAACTTCAGGTGAGAAACGTGACTATGCAAATCAAGTACACGCTTATGTTGTAACGATACAGTAAAGCACCTTCTCACTTTTTCCAAACATGGAAATAAAAGAACTACTGTACAATTTTTTCCCATGATACATTCTCACTCAGTTATTGTACAAAAAAGTCAGTATACGGAACAGTACATCGAAATGTAACAAACAAGAAAACCAAATATCGCAATGCAATGGAACAGACCAACCAAGAGAGAGACAATAAACCATCAGAGGATGCCTAGCCACTCATGGTCTCCATATGAGTGCATGACACTCATAGAAAAAAAGACATGGAAGTCTATGACTGTAGCATGTTTCTGTACTGCCTGTGATACTGTGATTGTAGCATGTTACTGTACTGCCTGTGATACTGTGATTGTAGCATGTTACTGTACTGCCTGTGATCTGTTGATTGTAGCATGTTACTGTACTGCCTGTGATACTGTGATTGTAGCATGTTACTGTACTGCCTGTGATCTGTTGATTGTAGCATGTTACTGTACTGCCTGTGATACTGTGATTGTAGCATGTTACTGTACTGCCTGTGATCTGTTGATTGTAGCATGTTACTGTACTGCCTGTGATACTGTGATTGTAGCATGTTACTGTACTGCCAGTGATACTGTGATTGTAGCATGTTACTGCATGTGAACCTGTGATTGTAGCATGTACTGCATGTGATCATGTAATTGTAGGATGTTACTGTACTGCAAGTGAACCAGTGATGGTAGCATGTTACTGTACTGTGTGTGGTATGGCATGATATGGTTGAACGAGATATTAGCTGAGCGAGAGACAGAAAAATAAATCCCAATAAACGTTCCCAATAAATAAAAAACATACATACATCGTGTTCTTTAAAAAAAAATTGTGGGCCAACCTCATTTAATAATAATTTAATTAATATTTAGTATCGTCTTGGTCTCCAAGAGCTAAGCTCTGGGGAATTGCTGAACACCCCCCCCCCCCCCCCCCCCCCCCCCCATCCACTCTCTTCTCTTTCAACCAGCTGTCAATCAAAACAGTTTTCTGTTCCCTCCGTGGCTTCCGCCCGGAGCACGATGGCCTGAACGTTTCACTGAGACACGCATTTCAACGCACTCGCTCACACAGAGAATCACTGCACATCAGCAGCCTAATTTAGCATCTCCCCGGAGGAGAAAACTCAGTTTACCGCTGCTCATCAATCCCCAGACACACTCACTGATTGATGGTTTAATTTGCTTTGTGTTCCCTTTTACTATGCAGGAGGGGTAGAGTTTGTCCCTCCTTAATTGTATGTATATATTCAAATTCTTTTGTGGCATACGGTACACAGTGATTTCATTGGTAATTTTGTTTCCCGTTGTGTTGCAGCGGTGCAGGGAGAAAAGAAACTGCTAAATCAAAGGCTTTATCTCTGACCCGAGCGTGATGAATTATAGCAAGGTTTTTTATAAGAGGGGGGTTTTGAAAATATTTAAATGATGCTGGTATGTCATGCAATAACTTGAATGTGTGCAGCATGTGTGCTGTGTGTGTGTGTGTGTGTGTGTGGGTGGGTGGGGGGTGTTTGGTGATGAAAGAGAAGGGAATAAAACAATACTTATAAATTCCATTTTAGTTATGCAAGAAGCGCTGAACTCCCTCTCAGGAGAGATTAACTTTGAAATAAACACACATTCAGTCACCGAAATAAAAAAATATGATTAAATAAAAATGCAATTTTTTTATTATTATACGCTTGCTTTTTAATTTCTCCTCCCAGTGGTAGTCCTTTGTGGCTTGGAGGAGTGTGAAGCGGTGTGATCCGTGCTCCCCCCCCCCGCCGACGGGGTAATCCTCCCAGATGTGCGCTGCGCTGACAGAGATTGAGCAATCCCTCTCCCTCTCTCAGCCCTCCTGACTCCCCCGCCATTCGCCCACACCGCGCTCGCACCACCTTATCGCCGAAATCCCGCTCCTCTCTGGCCGGGACCGCCCGGGAGCCGAGGTCTCGTTCCACGGCGCCCCCCGCCGCGTTTGATCGATCTGTCCCGTCGGGACGCGTACGTGCGTGCCTGTCCAGCAGCTCTGACTCGCGCGCGGCCACGCCCACGCACACACGCACGCCCACGCACGTGCGCTCCAAGGCAGGTCAGTGTAATCCCCAGCGCAGAGGCGGTCGCCCCCCCCCGACGCGACTGCTTGGCCGCGGGAGTCTGTTTCACACGACGGAAGGACGACGGTATTCACATGGATGAACTTCATGCAGCGCAGGAGCGAGCACCACAAAGTAGGCGTCCTCCGCGCAAAAGTATTCCTTTTTTTTGTTTCTTGTGTTTTCATTTTTTTTTTTTTTTTTTAAACATTATTTTTTTTTTCCTCCAATGTATCTCTTGTCCCTCGTCTCCGCTCCACGTGTCCCAGTATATACCAGCCCTCCCGCCCCAAATGCAACCCCCCCAACATCCCGCCTCAAACGTGCTCTCCATGACCCACTCGGAGCTGTCGAAGGTGGCCTTGCTCCCCTCCAGGCCGGCCTCCTCGCACTGCAGGAGCATCCCGTTGACGGACAGGCTCCTCTTAGTCCAGATGCTGCTGATCCGCGGCGGGTAGGAGCAGCACTTCGTGCCGGTGAAGTCGCCCATGTCGAAGGACTGGCTCCTCTTGGGCTTGCCCTCCAGCGGCAGCGCCAGCAGCCGGCTCAGCCGCGAGTCCGTGCGGCCCAGCAGCGGCTCCTTGTCGGACGACGCCGCCGCCGCCGCCGCCGACGCCGCCGAGGCCCTGGCGCCGGAGGCCCCCGAGGGCCCCGGGTCCCGCCCCTGGCCCCGCAGCTCCAGCGAGACGAAGGCCCCCAGCAGGTGGTTGAGGTTGGGCCGGGCCCGGGACGCGGGGCCGGGCCGCCAGCGGCTGGCCGACAGGCCGCCGCTCTCGCTGCGCAGGCTGTAGCTGTCGACGTCGCGGCAACCCAGCGAGCCGGACGACGAGGACAGGCTGCTCTGCAGCGAGCCGCACTTGAACTCCGCCAGCTCGTCCCTCACCACCACCACCTTGGCGGTGGCGGCGGCGGCGGTGGCTTTGGCGGGCGGAGGCACGCCGTTGCGCCCCGCCTGCCCGCCGTTGGTCTGCGAGTAGGTGTTGCTGACCGCCGGCAGCTTGCCGGACTGCGCGCTGCTGCACACCTTGTACCGCACCATCAGGATGACGATGAACACCAGCAGCGTCGCCACGATGACGCCGCCGATCACCAGGATCATGGTGCCGCCCAGGAAGTGGCTGTGCAGCGACTGGCACTGCGGGTAGTCGTCGCGGGTGACGAACTGCGCGCAGCCCACCACGTTGGTGGCCGTCAGCGTGGTGGCCGTGTCGTCCCAGATGGCCAGGACGCACAGGTCGTACTGGATCCCCGACACCAGGTTGGTCACCAGGAAGGCCCTGCTGGAGGCCGGGATCATCCTGACGGGGGACAGAGGGGGAGGCACAGGGCAGCGTTAACGACCTTCACAAGGTCAAGGTCAACAGGAGGACGCGCAGTACTTCAGGGCTAACGTAGTGGGAGAGATGAAAGCTGGTAACAAACATGAAACACTCAGGGGCACTGAATTAAATACAAAATGAGATAAAATAAATCAAGGTTTCATTTAATACGCTCCATTTAAGTGTTTAAAGTGCACACATTTCTTAAATCACAAATTCAATGGAGACAATAAAAATATTTTCACAGCACTCAAAAATGAACGGTTGGTATTTTGATTCAAGTTGATTCAAATTTTCAAAATATCTTGGCAGTGGCCTTTTGTGAACTCTCCTTGGTTTGTTCACTCAAAAGAGCAGACTGGAGCGATAGGGCCAAAATAGCAACCATCCTCTAAACTAAATAAACCAAAGGATATGAAGTATTTAGAAAATATTCACCTTTTAATGATGTGTATTAAAAAAAAAAGTTTCTCACTGCAACTGTACATGGATTCAGCAGTCAATATCTGCACCACCAGCAATACCAAAATTTCGGCAAAGGCGTGGCCAAAATATACTTGTCGATTACGTTTATATGTGGGGTTACTAAATATCAAATAAATAAGCAGATGCTGCTGTGGCCGTGCACTTCCACAGTAGTCGACGTTACTAGTCTAACGTGCGACAGAACTTCAGTACTTCCTTTGTAGTCACGTCCACCTGACAGCCAGCAGTAATTGGCTTCCGCGCCAGTCACCATGTCCCCAGACTTTTCAATTTACGCTTTTTGAGATATTCGGGAACAAATTAAAAGGAGCTAAAAGCGTCCGTCCGCAAGTACCGGGGGAAAAAAAAAACTTCAGAAAAGCCTGACATTCAATCAGCCTTCCCCGGCATTAATGTAATTTCCGAGTCATTCATCAGTTTCCTGAAGGCGAAGGACCACCGAAGACAGACGTTAATGGATGGGCCATCTGCATCCAACCTCACCTTGCTTGATTTGCCCGGAGGACGTTTGTTACCGGGGCGATCCGATTTAGCAATTTACCAACGCTCGGCACAGGGGTGGCAGTAAGACAATGCAATTCATTCAGGCAATCCATCCTAACCAATGATATGTACATTAGCGGAGAACTTATCATATTATTTCTTTAAAGAAAGACTTATTGCCCTTTTCTCCCTTCCAAGCGATGAGGAAAAAAAATCTCTCTGATAATATATCTTGATACGCTGATAATATATCTTGCCTAGCCACGTCAGTAAGAGGGGTTTAGACCACAGCTGTCAGAGAAAAAACACTTAGGAAAAGGCGGAAATCACACCTCAAGACTCCATAGCAATGGGGAAGGGGGTTAGTGCGGAAGATCCACTATCAATCAAGAGTGAAATTATTCAGAACTTGGAATTTCAGAACTTCAGAACTACAGAAGAAAAAGGTTTGTATGCGGTTGGGTTTCCTGTTGGAACCAATCCGATCAGTACGGGTTGGGGAGGTTTGTAACAGCATCCTCCGGAGATTAATTTCAAATTTAATTTACAACAGTTGAATTGAGACTAATGCGCAGAGACACGGAGGTGTTTTACTTTCTCTCTGACCCTCCAACAGGACCCGGACAGATCCGGTAACGCCCCTGTGAAGTGACCCACGCTTTCTTCGTGTGGGAAGACGGTAATTACCAAGCACTGTAATATCTCATCTGCGCCCCGGCAGATGGTTTTTAAAGGACGCCTAAAACAAAGGAGAACGCGTTCCTCAGGCAACCCAGTCACGGCGACCCAGAGTTCAGCTGAAGGTTACGTTCATTCTGCTTAATTCTCCCATAAAGTTTTATATTTAATTTTTTAGTTTTAATGTCAGTTTCAGTGAAAAAAAAAAATCTCAGCTGGATTACAGGGAGCTTTATTGTTATTTTATACTAAGTCAGACTGCTTTAGACTTTAAGAAGCCAAAGCAATATATCACACATACGACATAAAAGCTTAAACCATGTATTTTAACCCATCGGTTCTTCGCCGAAAGGTCCATTTCACTCAGATCCTTGCCTTCCGGAGAATTCTTTGGCACCAGTAGCATGATCTGTTGGCTTGCGCCTTCTTTCATGGAATAACTCATTAACATTTGGTGGCAAGCCCAGTTCCCTGATCATTACATCACACTGTCACTCCTCGGGTTACGAGCCGCGAGTCTGACTTCGCTGTTTCAGGTTGTGATGTCACTGTGAACGATTGCAGGGCTGTTGCTTAAGGCTTGACTGTACCACATTTCCACAGTGTTAAACTGACAAGGGCGGGGGGGGGGGGGGGGGGGGGGGGGGGGGGGGGGGGGGGGATGAGCCTGCTTCCTCCTAATGAGCGAGCACTAATTATGCCTCTGTAGCCTGTCATGCTTTCTCAGCAAACCGTGGGTCGACACACACATGCACGGCGCGGACAGGTACTCTGGACAGGCGCCACACCGCACCACGTTCTGGGCTAAATCAGGCACATGCCACACGTATGTGAGACGCAGGCCTATCCAGGTGCTGCTTTGCGCACGCTGGCCGTAGGCCAACACTGTGCGCGAGAGCGTACGGAAGAATCCGGAACCGAACGGCTCGCCAACTCTTGTTTCACAAAGGGCGTACAGCAGAGGGCGTACGTGGGGACCTCCATGCCCCCCCCCCCCCCCCATTGCTCTTTTTAAAAAATATTATAAAGACATTTCTTACTCGCTTTGAACTGTAGAAGTTTGGTATTGTTCCTATTATTATTGTGGTTGCTCTATATTTATTGTTATTTAGTTTTATAATTCTTTTAATTACTAACACTTCTGTTACATTTGTTTCACTTCACACCGGCAAGAAAATAATAACTGAAAAGCTACTACTATTATTATTATTATTATTATTATTATTATTATTATTATTAAAGAGCCAGTTCTTAAAGTTAGGCTTAATGGCCATCTTCCATTTCGTATCAGGAAGTGACTCCGCAGCTGGGGCAAGCGTACTTCCACACAAAAGGAGGGGAGATAAGACGAGGAGATAAAACAGCCCCATAATACAGTCTGCGTTCTTGGATCTTCGCTTTTGATCAGTGGCGCAATCCGTCCCTGCTTGGGAAGAGCAGAGAAAACAGAGCTGTCTACCCCCCCCCCCCCCCCCCTATCCTCCCTCTACCCACTCGCCCGCCTGCCCCCCCGCCCCCCCTTCCCCCACCGCGCGTTTGAAAGCGTTTCCATTTGGGCTCAGCAGAGCGAGCTCCCAATCTCACACATTTTCGCAGACGACAGGCTTGCGTGCGGAGTCTGAGGTTGCTTCGCTCGTGCTTATTTTTAGAACCTCCCCTTGGCTGAGACTTGATCAGAGCTTTCGTTCCCCAGCACAGCACAGCACAGCACAGCACAGCACAGCACAGCACAGCACAGCACAGCACAGCACAGCACAGCACAGCACAGCACAGCACGAGCATGGCGTGGAGGGGCCACACCCGGAAGGGTTGGGCTCGATCACGTATCTCCTCCGGCGATGTAGACTATTTCTCGCTCATAATTGCCTTTTTTTTTTCGCACAGATGCTGCTCGTGGCAGTTACACAAGGGCTTCCGCGTGTGCGCGCCTTTTTGATCGATCGCAACCTGTCTGTGTCGCTGGGTTAATGTGGTAGACCAGAAACACTGAGCCCGAGTGGAGCTTCATAAAATGGCCGGCAGTGCCGATTATGTCACGACACAGAACAGGGCGGCCCAACCCTGTTCCCGGAGATCTACGTTCTACGTTGGTTTTCATTTTGACCCAAATTTTGTAAACCTCCGGCTACTGAGTGAGGCGTGCTTTGATCGGGTTGGAGTGAAATGTACACACAATAGTAGATCTTCAAGAACAGAGTTGGACAGCTCTGGGCAGATTTTAATGATTATTTTTTATTTTTTCATTACCAGGTACAGCTGAAATTAGTAACAATAGCTGTGGTTCTCCTTTTTCATGTAGCGAAGTTTGAAGGCTTTGTCAGTAACCGTTTTTTTAAAAAAGTATATGCTATTGCAAAACAGTTCACCAAGGTGAATCGGCAGACTTATGGCCTTGTGCCCCACATCCTTTTTTTGGAGACAAACCAGCCCAATAAAAAATACCAATACAACCATGACTCGAGTAAGAATATATCCTGGACTGTTATGGTTGCTTTGGGGCTATTTATTTGAATAGGACAATTTAATCACACCCATATAATGAAATCCCCAATGGCCTCTTAGTGTCCAATGAAGGGGGAATTTAGTGCTGTTTGCCTGTTGTACTTGGAGAAACTGCCCTCCTTATTAAGTTTCATTTTGTCATTTCATGGATGGACAGGTCCGAATTTATCCCCCTCCAAATAAAATAAATAAATAAATGAATAAAATAACAACTCACATTATTCTTCAAGAACACCCTCCATAATGTGTGAGCGCGTTTCCCATACGCTCATCTCATTGTGCACTCAAAACGCTCGTTCATAATTCACGTCTGAAGATAAGCAGATGTATCCTATTCCGATTCGAAATTCTATTAGAAACACTGAAACAGCACACATGATATTATTTTTTCAAAGAGGTCTAATGGCATGTTTTTACGTATTAATGATAACTGGCTCATTTCTGCATGAACAGTGTGGACTCTTGAGATAAGCCCAGAGGAAACAGAATTAACATGGAGGAGGGGGGGGGGGGGGTGGGGGTGAGGGGGGCATCCAATTAATTTATATATTCTTTTTTTTTTTTCCTCTGCGGAAATGTTGGCACAGTGGAAATAGAATGGAAGCAGACAGAAAAAGATTTTTAAAAATATAATGCGTGGGTCCCAAAATTCAACGTAAAGACTACTGCAAGCTGTACAGGCCGACGTACTGACATTCCAACATACAATCCCTGATGTTGACAGTATCTTCTAGGGTCTAATTATAGGTGCTAATCTAAAGTTAATACCTTCATCCAGGTTTTTAAAAACACAATTACATATCCATCCTATCTTGCACAAGGATACAGTGTCCTACCTCGGAATCAAACCTGTAACCTTTAGGCTATAAGCGCAGCTAATTACCCATAATTCTACACTGCTAGCCACCTTATTCCAGAATGATTTCGAGGATCTGAGCACGAATCATCTTCCTACGTGATTAAACGACAGAAAATGAAAAGGTTCTTTGCCTGTAAAAAATGTTCAAAAGTATGCTAATGCTTGGAAGTAAAGGAATAAAATCGTTAATTTTACAACCACTTGATTTGATTTGATGCTAATGTCACCACGATTTGGGTTCAAATTACTGCACGCCAGATGGTAATTGCTTATGCATTTCAAATGCAATCATTTATAAAAATGCATCCACATATACGGTGGCATATGCAGATAGTGTCCAAAGAGGTGGAAATACTTGGGTAAATGAGGGACACAAAATAACATTAAAACTAGATACTTCCACACAGGTAGGTGTACCTAAAGAAGACTACAGGCTTGGTCACAGTTGGGTTCTGGTGGATCCATAATAATGTTGGATGCATTTTCCCCGTACAGTTTTCGTACATTCGCCCACTTAAAAGGCAAAAGTAGTAATTGTTGCGTAAGTCTTAGAATATTGAATTAAGGACATTCCGATCACGTGTGTGATTCATTAAGGAGAAAACCCTATACTGAAAACAACATATTCCCCGACGTATGAATAATACAAAACAAAAATAGCACAGGGTATATGACTGTTGGAAAAGAGAAAGATAAGCGCTGCTTACCAATGCATTTCTAAGATGAAAATCCGTGAATCCTTATTTCATATGCCTGATAAGAATGGAATACTTCTCATGCGGTTCACATTTCGCTCTGAAAACACACTGCTGCCGTAAGCTAATAACCATCCACAGGGGTTCCCAGTTACTGCTATCATTTCTGGGACAGATTGTAATCTATGACACGTACGGGCGCTGAATCACAGAAGGCGTGACACTTTGACTAAAAAGCACGGCGAAGGAGGTTAATTGATATTTTTTTTTTTTGAGCACCGCCGAAGGTTTACAGCCGATGCGGCCTATCGCGGCCGCGATCGCATAACGCGATCGTCGCTGCCTTACCCATAATCCCTACACAATTCCGCCGCGCCAGGATACTGTACCGGATTCGCAAAATTCCGGACGATAAATCTCGCGGGAGATTCTCCGTCGCGCCCCCCAAAAAAAAAAAACACGCATCGCGTCGGCAAGGCGCTGGCCCGCGATTGGGCCGCACCTCGGCCCGCCGCATCGCATCGGCAAGGCGCTGGCCCGCGATTGGGCCACAGCTCGGACGCGGCCCTCGCGCATCATCTTTAATTTCCCTCCGTAATGGAGTTCTGTCGAGCGAGCGGGCAGGCGGGCCGTCGGGCCGCTGGGCCGCTGGGCCGCCGTTGCCGCGACGATAATGTCAGATGATTGGCACTCGGGCCCCGAGAGCCAGGGGTCCGCTTCCTGGTGCGACGCGCGTGCGATAAGCTTCCCGCTCGACGCCACGCGCTGGTTTTGGGGGTACGCAAAACAGGTCTCCAGTCACTGGACTGTGGGGAGAGAGCACGGTATGCCAGCTGAAACCCTGTGCTCTATGTTATTTGGGATCTGTTTTTATTTACTACAAGCATGCAGTTTCCCCGTATATATAAATGCATGTACATACAGTAGCAATGTATTCTGGATGTTTAGAGATGAAATGGACTTGAACAGTGACCACATCAGGAATTTGGTCTTAGGGAACATCCATTATAGTTTTACTTAAACAAAAGTGATTTCATTCCGTATTTGCCACAGACTGCTGTAATGAGATAGGTATTACGAGACAGACATTGTTTTGGTTTGTGGTTGTACCACATTTCCTAAATGGCGTGAAAAGCAATACATGCGGGAATTTTTTCACCCTCGTCATTTTTCATGAATGAAATAGAACACACATTTCTCATTTTCATAGTTTTTACTCAAAATATGTCCTATCAACACTCTGGGTTTTCCATGGTTTTTGGGTGCTTCCCAGTATGCATTTTAGATCATGGTTCTAGGTCGGGACACAGTTGACTTACATTTAGAGTTCTTTTTATTGATACGACACGTACACTTGGTCAACAGTAATGTTGACAGCCTGGTCTGTCTGACAGAGGAGTGTCATGTTCTCTTACGCTGACAGTCGCTCTGGATATGAGCACCTGTTAAATGACTCTGATGACGCGTGAATTAAGTGGCTCTAGGTTATGAAGTGCCGATGTGCATTGTGGGTCGTCGGGATCGAACGATTTCTTCAAGGCCGCTAGAAATTCTTCAAGGGCGCTAGAAATTCAGCTCTTGTCAAGATTTCAAATTAATAAATGAAGCGAAAGTCATTTGGTAATTGGATTCCCTTTCTGGCCAGATTCACGTTTAGTTTTAAAATGTAACTCCACAACGTTTCACAATCCGCTTCATGTATAGTTAATGCCAGAGGGGACTGGATGTAATGAATTGTGGAACCATGCTCGCTCTCTAAGAACTGTAGTGCAAAAATAACTGAGCAGCACATGGGAGTGAAAGACCATGAACTGATTTTTACTTTCAAGCAATTTATGTTGCCTATGTCCTTGTACAAATCAGTAATTAACTTCCCCAAAATTTACCTGTAGATCAGCACTTCATCATCAGAGCAGTTGTACTGAAGCTGGTACATTTTGACTTTGGGTGCTGCCTTGCTGACCGTCCATCCGACCAGGGCTGAGACCGCTGTCACCTCCGTCACTGACACTGCCTTCTCGGGTTGAGCTTTAGGTTCGCCCTTGTTGGTCTTGGTGGAGCTGGTGATGTCGGAGAGCCGGGACTTTGGCTGTGAGGTGCGGCCCGTGTCGTTGGTGAGGTGCGGGAGCTGGACGATGGACAGCTCCACAGTGGCGGTGGACTCCCCGGCCACATTAGCCGCGATGCAGGTAAAGGTACCGTAGTCCTTCGACGTGGTGATGAGGATATCCAGCGTGCCATTCCCATACACCACGGTCCGAGAAGAATTGGCTATCAGCCGGTTATCGGGAGTGATCCAGTGGATTGTGGGTGCGGGGTCACCGATCGCCTTGCACTTCATGCTGGCGGTCTGCCCCTCCAGGACCAGCAGCTTGTGGGTGTGCTGAGTGATGAGGGGCTGCTCACAGACAAACTCCTCTTCCGCAATGTGCCAAAAATAGCGCCCCTTCAGGTTGGGAGGGGAAGCACAGGTCTCAAGGTCATCATCCCTCTCCAGCATGCGCAGCCAGAGAACCTCGCAGTTGCAGTGCAGAGGGTTCCCGCCGAAGCTGAGGGACAGCTGGGGCGCGTAGGGCGTGGTGAGCACCACCGTGTCCTGGGCACGGGCGAAGATGGGGTCGGGGGCAGCTTCTGCAGCTGGTTGGAAGTGAGGTCCAGGCGAGCTAGCCGCTCCAGGTCAGTGAAGGTGCCCTCTGGGATGTAGTCAATGAGGTTGTGGTCCAAGCTGAGCTGGTGCAGATTCACCATCTGCCGCACGGAGTCCCAGGGTAGGCCCCGCAGGTTGTTGTAGGACAGGTCGAGGTCCTCGAGCGTCAGCGCCAGGTCTTCAAAGGCCCGCTCCGAAATGCGCTCCATTTGGTTGTTGTTGAGGATGAGGTGCTGCAGGTTGATAAGCCCCGCAGGTCGTCCGGCGCCGATCTCTGTCAGGCGGTTGTTGTCCAGGTGCAGCGAGCGCAGGGTCTCCAGGTCGGAGAAGGAGAAGGGCTGGATGAATCCGATGGTGTTTCGGGACAGGGTCAAGTCCACCAGGCCCGTCATGTTGGCAAAGTCTTGCTGGGTGATCCGGAGGATGAAGTTGCCGCCCAGCCGCAGCTCCACCGTTCGCCGATCGATGTCCGGGGGCACGAACAGCAGGCCTTTGGAGGGGCAGAGCGTGCCCAGCGACTCGGACAGGTTCTGGCAGACGCAGTACTTGGGGCATGCGCGGGCCATGGTCACAGCGGTTCCCAGGAGCAGCAGGCCACGGAGCACTTTGTCCATGCATTAATGTGATATGAATGCTATGTAAGGCCCACTTCAGGTGAGGTGCACTTGCTGTACTTTTCCCTCGTGGAGCTAAAGGTTGTTTTCACAGTAGAAATGGGGGGAAAAGGCTACATGATGAGGCTGTACTAAAGCCATTTCATGGGACACCAAAGAACTGTGTTAGCATACGGACCACGTGCTCCATAGAAACAAGCATGTACACTGCTCTGTTCAACAGACTTTTGGAGCTGGACCTAACACCTTTTATATCTTGTACCTAGATCCAGCTCTCCACTGACCTAGTAAATTATAGATCGTTTTATGTCTGAAAGTAAACAAAAGTTCTCTTTCATACGCACACACACAAACACACACAGAATTATTTATGTACGTATTTATGAATTATAGTGCATTATTAAAATACCTACTATTATTATTATCATAAAATATGCATTACTATAATACATATTATTATAATGTATTATCATGTATTTATGTATTGTAATATATTCTGTATATTTATGTTATGAACTGCAGGGCTTTCTCTGTCTATGCCAAGCATCGGATGATTTGTTTATATTCAGCAGTGTTTTCCAGGAAGAATGCAAAGCTCCAGGGAAGACCATGTAAGATGAGTTTAGTAAACTGCTATGCTATGGTAATGCGATACAGCGCCTAGTTTTCCCCAATGCGTCACATTTAAATCTTTCAGGAAATGTTTGGATTCAACACACCAATGGAGGATGGGGTGGGGGGGTGGGGGGGATGGGTGGGAGGTGGGAATACAGAAAGGGGGGGAAGGTGAGGCTGCACTTTATTGTATTTTTCAGTGACTCGGCATTTCTAAAAATAAAAAGAATAAATAATAAAAAAAGAAGAATAACAACACAGCACATTCTTAAGGAGCTGATTCAAACGCGGGAGAGAAGGAACATCGGGCGGCCAGAAGGGACGTAAAGGATTATCCGGTGCGGCCAGATTAGGAGCGACACAAACACGCATCCTCTCTCCTTCATCGCCATGACTCCTGCTGGTCGAGGAAAGGATACGCTGTGAAAAATGGCTGCCACTGCGGGGGGGCGAGGCACGCGGCGTGGTCTGCATACCTGAGCAGTCCGCGCGGTCACGCGTCGCCTTATTGAAACGGATGGCCACCCCCCACCCAATCCCCCGGCCCTTTCCATTCCTACTAACTCTTTTCGTCATTAATTTTCAAATACGTTAAAACTCAAATCAATTTTTAATCAGATTTTTTTTTTTCTGAAGAGCGAATGCCAGAGAACTGGCCGTTAAAAAAAAAAAAAAAAAAAAAAAAAAACACAAGGCCCATTTTTTTTTTTTTTTTCGAGGGCCCGGAAGACTGAAGCAGAGAGCTTCGTCTGTTCCTTTCACTGGGCAGGAAGGTTATTAGCGCAATCCGTTATACTTTAAAAAGAAAGAAGAAGAAAAATAAATAAATAAATAAATAAACTGTGAAAGCTGGGAAACAACAGCACTGCAGCAGTGTGTTCCTGGTCTTGATCACTCCGGACAAGCCCCATCACTCTGGTCCTTATAGCTGCAGTAGGTCATAATTGCACGTAGGCCTTGTCCACCCCTTTTGAAGCATGCCTGCAATTACGCAATGCAATGCTGCTACATTTTTACAGCCTGCCGCATTAAGATAGTAGGACATAAAAAAAAAAACCAGACAGGAGGGAATGTAACAAGTAAATTCAATTAAATTAAATGAACAGAAACCGGTCGTGTGGCTGCATTTGTCCTGTACACACACAAAAAAAAGAGGATCTAAGTAGTAAAGCAAAGTTAATTTCAGGAAAACTATTATGACTGTGTTAAATCACATAATAACATGCACGGCGTGTTCAGTACTTGCGGTGGAGCACCCAAAGGATTTTTTTTTCTCCATTTGTTCTTTCCAACTGCAGCGTGAGATCAAACCTTTAATTTTCAAAGCAAAATAAATGACAGGATTCAACACCATGGCAACTTTTCCATTCTTAGACGTCAGCATCATTTTTATACAAAGTGACAGCTTCCCCTTTTTTTAGTCCCTACCGTATTAAAAAAAGAGAGAAGTACTAAGTCACAGCCTCAACTCTTTCAATGAGCACAGCCATCTGGTACTGTAGCTCTTAAAGGTCCCCCATTACACTTATTTTTCAGCAATTTTATATTATTCCGCAAGGCCTACCGAACATGTTGATAAGGTTTTTAAGGGAAAACATTTTGCAATACATTTTTTTTTGCAAGCATTACATAACAAAATGTTAAAAATAAAACCTGTGAGTTTCTTACCCTTCAAATTGAACAGGCCATTTTGGGTAGGCACGTTTTTTTTCACATGCGCAGTGCTGATTGGTTAACTGACCAAGAATGACAGGAGTGACCCTCCCATCTCCAGTCCACAATCCAACTCCGGAAAAGCCAACAAACAAACATGGCCGCCGTAAATCAACACTGCACTGTAAATGTTCGATTCGGAGTCAGATCTCGAATTTGGTCATAGAGGAAAACCAGAAGCTAGTTCAGAAGTCAAGGGCCCTGCAGGAAATGTCTAAATGGTAAAGTTTTTATAATGTAAAAAATAAGTTACTTATGGCACACCTATTTATCTAGAGAGCTGCAAAGCAGCTTACTGTGCATGCTGATTGTTGCTCCTTTTGTCACATAATAATGCAAAATAAACTGGGTCCTCATTTCTGTCTTCCTTTGGAAGGCTGTGCAGTGACTTACCCCGCTGACAGACTGCATGACACAGCACCTTTAGCATAGCCAGTTATGCAAGTCATGTTTGAACTCTCATCACATAATAATGCAAAATAAAATGGGTCCTCATTTCTGTCTTCCTTTGGAAGGCTGTGCAGTGACTTACCCGCTGACAGACAGCATGACACAGCACCTTTAGCATGGCCAGTTATGCAAGTCATGTTTGAACTCTCGCCTGCTGGTTTGTAATTGTACTCTGTGATCTCAGATGCTAAATCACAAAAAAAGTTCAGGTTTTTATTCGGTTCTAAGAAGAGGCCGACCAAGGGGCGAGTTTATGCAAATCACATCGTTAAAAATGATTGGCTGTTTTCACAGGAGCCCAGAGGCGAATGATCAACTGGTACCAATTCTCCGTTGACTGTTCTAAGTAGCCTGGTGATTATTTTTACTCATACAGTGAAAAAAAAAATGAAGAAGACCAGACAGACACGATCCACATCATTTGAATGTTTTCATTTACCTGACAGAATAATAATGATAATGTAATAATAATAATAATAATAACAATATATGTAATAATGTATGTGTACAGGTACGTGTGAGTGCGTATGTATGTAATTGTGTATGTGTGTGTCTTCGGGGGGTGGTTTGGATTAAAGATAAAAGGTGTCGGTATAAAAACGAGACGATATTCGACAAGATGGGGCTAAAGAACGTTTGCACTGATGACTGGACGAGTGCAAAGGTGGGTCTCAGTTAAGCACTTTTGCCTTTTAAAAAAGAAGGGAGTGTGGGAGAGATGACAGGGAGAGGACAGGAGCCCACGGGGGGGGGGGGGGGGGGGGGGGGGGGGGGGGCTGCCGGTCGCAGAGAACCAGAGAAAGATGCAGGGGTGTGATCACCAAGCATTCGGGCAATGGACAGGGGCGTCCCTGAGATTACAGTCTGCGCACTTCAGCCGAAATCACACCAGACTTCCCCTGTGAGCTCTTAAGTGGTGGAGTGAGTGGGAGGGGGGGTGATACAGTATCAGCCAGCTGCAGCGAATGGGAGGGGAGGGGGGAGGGGTCAATTGGAACATTTCCAAAAAAGGTGAAGCGAGAAACAGACTAATGGGGTGGCAGCCATGAGAAGGCAGGTGAGTTGGGAGGGTGAGGGGTGGGGGGGGTGGAGGGTTATTTAGGGGGGGAAAGGAGGTGAGCTGACATGCTCTCGAGAGCTCACATTAGCTCGTTCCCTGAGGACTGCTACAGCCCAGCCTCTGAAGGGCGCATGTTCGTCTGACGTGATTTAGCCCATTACGAACGGTGAACATCCACCCTGATTATGAGTGAGCACGATTCTGTATCAGGTGCAAAACCACATTGCCTGATTGCCTCATCTGATTTACGCAGTTTTCTGTGGGGGGGGGGGGGGGGGGGGGTGGGAAAAAAACAAATTTAATACAGAACGGAAAAATAACACAATGAAGAGGGCGATGAGAGACCAATCAAGGGAGAGTTAGGGAGAGAGAGAGAGGGCGAGTGAGAGAGAGAAACAAGGAGGGATAAAGAAAGAGAAGGGAACGAGGGAGTGAGAAAGAGGAGGAAAAAAAAAAGAGAAAGAGGGTGTAAATATAAAATAACCTTTAGAATGCCAGTACAAGGCACAAAGCCTATGCCATCTGCTGGGTGAGACAGGCCGAAGACAGCCACAGACTCAGCGGGTCCTTGCGGACCAATGAACGAGACGCGTTTGACGGTTTTTATCACCGGTGGCACATGACAGTCACAGAGACCCACCAATCACGCCGGAGCATTGATATGCACGCGCCGCAGCGGTCTGACGAACGCCGGCAGATCATTACGACCGGGCGTCGGCAGTCCTTCAAACCGCCGCGTTCGAGTTTTTTTTTTTTTTCAAAATGGCCGCTTAAAGACGCAGAGCCGAGCGATCGCGCCGGTAATCGTGCCACGACAGCTCTGAATCGACAGCAGTCGGGATTTACTTACACGCGCATCGCAGCGTCCCTGATTTTTTGAGAGGTTTTTTTTGAGACTCATGAGGAGCTTACGGTTTAATTTCCACCGAAATAATATCAAATAAAGAACAGATTGGATTGTTTACCTGCTCGGATACGCTCGAGGCAGAAGCCGAATTAGCGGGGGTGCTGGGGGTGGGGAGCACCCTTATGAGCAGCCATGGGGGGCCCCCCTGAGTACCCAAACATAGACACAAACTTAGGCCTAATTCACGGAAAAACATTGTTTAATGAACGCTGACAAGAAACACCGCATCATTTTCATTTTAAAAAATGTATTTCTAAATCACAGCTGACATTTAAATGTACTGTATCTTTAAAATGGACTTGCTCTTCATATGGGTTATTCAACGCTGCTCTATATCAGCTCTGATGCTACATTTCTCATTATGTCTTACATCCATATCTGTGACAGGCTAGGTCCGCCTCCGGCTAAAGGATTTTTGACTCAATAAGTCGGTGGCAGCCTAAAAATAATCTCTGATGTTATTTGAACATCCATTCATCCATCTATTATCTATACCTGATTATTCCTGGCCAGGGTGGCAGGAGGTACTGGAGCCTATCCCAGCATGCACTGGGTGAGAGGCAGGAATACACCCTGGACAGGTTGCCAGTCCATCGCAGGGCCCACACACCATTCACGCACACACTCATACCTACCGGCATTTAGACTCTCCAATTAACCTAACCTGCACGTCTTTGAACTGTGGGAGGAAACCGGAGTACCCGGAGGAAACCCACACAGACACGGGGAGAACATGCGAACTCCACACAGAAAGGCCCCGGGCGAGATTGGACACCTTCTTCCTGTGAGGCAACAGCACCTCCTTGCCGCTCTTATTTAAAGATTTAAAATGATAAATGTAAATTATTATAAATATGACATAATCCCATCCTTAAGGAGGTGGCTACACCTTCGACCACAATTCTGAGCGCCCGCTCCCCCCCCCCCCCCCCCCCCCCTTCTCTCTCCCAAACAGCATGGAAATGCATTTGAGCCCTACTTAGTCTTGGATGAATATGGGGAAAAAAGCCCCCCCCCCCCCACCAATGAGCACCCCCCCCTCCCCCCACTATGGTTTACGGCGGAGTCTGGGAGATGTAGATAGCGGATTCCCCAGCTTGCGCGGGTAAAGCGACCGGCGCTTTCCGCACGTGGGGCAGACAAGAGCTTAATGTGAAGCTTCCATCATTCTGTCATGCTCCTGCAAGAAGAGAGCGATGGAGAGCGAGGTCAGGGCGATGTTACCTGAGCTCCATAACCTCAGAGGCAGTGGGGATTGTTCCTCCTCTCGTGCGAGTTTAGCTAGTTGTAAGCGGCTTTCAGGTGGATGTATCTGAGCCTGGCTATGTAAGCTCTTGCTGTAGCAGGACCTCCCGTGTCTGATTCCGCTCACCAAGCTATCCATCTGACAGAGCGCAAGTCAAGGCTTTTATGACAGGGCCGCAGTGTCTGCAGGTTTAACTGCAGTGCTGGAGGGCTGCAGCTTCTGCAGGTTTAACTGCAGTTATAGAGAGCCACAGCATAATCAGGTTTAACTCCAGTCCTGGAGGGCCGCAGTGCCTGCAGGTTTAACTCCAATCCTGGAGGGGAGCAGCGCCAGCATGTTTAACTCCAGTCCTAGAGGGTCCCAGCATCTGCAGGTTTAACTCCAGTCCTGGAGGGCCGCAGTGCCTGCAGGTTTAACTCCAGTCCTGGAGGGCCTCAGCGTCTGCAGGTTTAACTCCAGTCCTGGAGGGCCACAGCATCTGCAGGTTTAACTTCAGTCCTAGAGGGCCACAGCATCTGCAGGTTTAACTCCAGTCCTGGAGGGCCACAGCATCTGCAGGTTTAACTTCAGTCCTGGAGGGCCACAGCATCTGCAGGTTTAACTCCAGTCCTGGAGGGCCACAGCATCTGCAGGTTTAACTCCAGTACTAGAGGGCCGCAGTGTCTGCAGGTTTAACTCCAGTCCTGGAGGGCCACAGCATCTGCAGGTTTAACTCCAGTCCTGGAGGGCCACAGCATCTGCAGGTTTAACTCCAGTCCTGGAGGGCCTCAGCGCCTGCAGGTTTAACTCCAGTCCTGGAGGGCCGCACCATCAGCAGGTATTTGTGGTTTTCCTTCAATGACCAGCCAATTAAGGCATTCAGAGCACAGCGTGCAGACAGACAGTGTCCAGGACACCCAGGACAGAGCCTGCCCCCCCCCCCAGTGACCCAGGACAGAGCGTGCCCCCCCCCCCCCCAGTGACCCAGGACAGAGCGTTGCCCCCTCCCCCCCCCCAGGACCCCCCCCCAGTGACAAAGGGACAGAGCGTGCCCCCCCCCCCCCCCCCCCCCAGTGACCCAGGACAGAGTGTGCCCTGTTGCACACACACATTTTCAGCAGGAAATCACACCAGAAAAAGAGCCATGATGTCTCCGGGGGCCCGCTCATTACTCAAGAGGGTCCACGCGCACCGTGAGCCCCAAACCGCCCCAAACCGCCCCACTTTTTCTCTCTTTTCTCCTTTTCGCACGCGAGGCTTCTGAAGTAACGGCGTTTTAATTTCGCCCCCGCCGCCTGGATGTTTGCCAGCGCCGCCGCGCTCTCATTTATCAGCAGTGCGACAGAGTTTTCATAACCGCCACCCCGCCGTAAAGGGCAGCGTATTAAAACTCTCTCTCTCTCTCTCTCTCTATCTCTCTCTCCCTCCCCCTCTCTCTCTCTCTCTCTCTCTCTCTCTCTCACTCTCTCTCTGTCTCTGTCCTCTCTCTCTCTCTCTCTCTCTCTCTCTCATTCTCTCTCTCTCCTCTCTCTCTCTCTCTCTCTTTCTGTCCCTCTCTCCCCCTCTCTCTCCCTCTCTCTCTCTCTCCTCTCCCTCTCATCTCTCTCTCTCTCTCTCTCTCTCTCTCTCTCTCTCTCCCCCTCTCTCCCCCTTCCCCCCCCCTCTCTCTCTCGACGCGCTCCCCGCTCTCCATCTATAGTGTTAATCACCCCAGCGCTCAGTCACAAACAGCCACTCTGCGCCCTGACTTTGATTAATGCTGCCCGGCCAGCCTCTGCTGCCTTATCTGTCTCAGAACAAGCCCCCCCCCCCCCCCCCCCACCCCCCTCTTATAATATTAGAGGGGCGGAGGCGGAAGGAGGCTCTCGCCAAGCAACCAAATTAATTTTCGCCACTGGATGCAGAGGTTAAGAAATCAGATTTCTTTTTCCACATTGTCTGCCTAATTAACAGCACTGCCAGCCTTTCTTTCAAAGGGTTTTTCTTACACTAGAAGAAAAAAAGAAGAAGTTCCATTCTAATGAACTGGCTTTGTTTTAAAAGGGGCTCTGTCCTCTGGCCTTTGCTTCCCACAGAGGGTAAGGCACGATGCAGGGTCAAACATAAACAGAACCTGTGGCAGTGTGAAGCATTTAAGGGCATGTTCGTGAATGCATTCCCCTCCCTAAAACACAAACAAAAGGGACCTGGTGTATACTTACAGACATTGTTTTTAATCACGCCGGGGAAATAGTCGAAGCCTGAAATTCAATTTACGACGCAGAGCGCATAATAACAATCAAAGAAAATTAAAACTGAAAGCAAAGCAAAAAAAAAAAACCCTAACATAATATAACAGATATTTAGCTGCCACAATCCGAGCTGGAAGCCCCATAATTATTCAAACGTCAGTGCTCGTAAAAAGCGTACGATTCCAGGTTAGAGACATACTGTTACTACTACTCTGGGACTAATAACGATATTCATAATCTGAACGACTCTGGATGAAATATATAAATAAATCAACAGGTGAAAACCAACCTAGGTTTGAATTTCATGGCTAGGCGAGGGAAAAAGTCAAAAAATTGGACAGGTTTTGGGGCAAAGTGACAACTCAACAGCCACGCAGCGTTTGGGATCCTTTCCGTTTCGGTGTGCCCGTTAACCGTTTAGTATGAGCTTCCGTCTTTCCCCTCCAGCCCGGCAGATCACATATCCGGAGATCATTGAGCTTCACGCCTCAGGCCCTGAGAGAGGGAGGCTGCGAGGTGTGAGAATCCGCCAGGAAAGGGGGGGGGGGGGGGGGAGAGAGGGAGAGAGAGAGGGGGGGGAGAGAGAGAGAGGAGAGAGAGAGAGAGAGAGAGAGAGAGAGAGAGCCACGGCGTACTGAGCGCACTGCGATTACGCATTCCTCAGAATATCTCACAGGTCACGGGAATTAAACTGTTTGCAGAAGATGTTACGGGGGTCAGAGGAATAAACACGCTCCCTTTCCTCTCGTTCCCCAGCGATGCGCCCCCTGTGCCCCGGGCCACAGACGACTGACGCTGCCGCATGCGCGCATGCAGAAATGAGAAAACGCCTAACCAGCGAGGAAAACACGCCCTGACACTCCCATGCACATCCCACACACACATTAGCTCTCCCTCCCTCTCCCTCTCTTTCTCTATCTCTCTCACTAACACTCGCACACACACAGACATGCCTATGCATACACATATGCACACACACACACACACATACACCACGCACACACACACACAGACATGCATACACACATGCAAAACACACACACACACACACACATAAACACACACACACAAACGCAAACACACACGTCACAAATTCTCTCTCTCAGTGAGCGTGAGTGCTTCAGCACTATTTCACCTGATTGGAACTGCACCGCAGACAGGAGGAAGCAGCATTCCCAGAGTGCACTGCGCATTCTCTCATCACATCTGGCGGCCCTGCGGTCTGCGCACTCGCACTCACTTAGGCACTAATGGCCGGGGGACGTTTCAACGCTCAGACGGCAGTTGGTGAAGTTAAAAGTCTATTTGGAGTCCCTAGGGCCACCGCAGTTATCTCTGCGGCGGTTGCCTCAATGATAAGTTAAGCTAGTAAAAAAAAATTAAAATAAAAGCGCAATGTTGTTTTAGAAAGTTTACGTATTTAATTTTTTAAACTTCAGTTTCCATCTTGTTTTTGAAAATCAATGGGGTACTGCATGAAGACAAGAAGCCTTCTCACTGAATTGTTTTGATTGGTTACATGCTAACGACGTTAACATGCAGAAAACAAAAAAAAAAAAAATAAATAAATAAAAAAAAACAATGAGCATGTATACACATGGTCAACTATCTAGGCTTGCCTGAGTGAATTAATTAACATCTTGAGAAGGCAAAAAAAAAAAAAGCGAGAAACACGTCTGAGGCTAATTGTTTAACTAAACTCTGCTGGGCCGAACCAGAGCTGACTTGGGAGGCATAACATCTCCAAGCCCCAGCTGTCGAGGCTCAGCAGAAGTTGGGGATTCCCAGCGTGACTGTGTGAAACACATTAGTCCCGAGGGGAGCGCAAATTGCACAAAACGAGAGCACTTAAAACGACTGATAGTGTGAGAGAGAGAGAAGGAAGACAAAAAAAAAACAAAAAAACAATCTTAAATGTTACCATGACGCCTACCCCAAAAGGGGGGGGGGCAAAAAAAGATTTTCGAAGCCAGAGATCTTCCCCCCATGTCACCAGATGCAATCAGTGCAATGTGACCCGCGATGCCACACGAGAGAGAGAGAGAGAGAGAGAGAGAGAGAGAGAGAGAGAGAGAGAGGGATTGAGAGAGAGGGGAAAGAGTGAGAGAGAGAGTGGGAAAGAGGGAGAGAGAGAGAGAGTGGGACAGAAGAGAGAGAGAGAGAGAGGGACAGAGAGAGAGAGAGAGAGAGAGAGAGAGAGAGAGAGAGAGAGAGAGAGAGAGCGCTATTCCGCTCTCTCCTGGCAGTGTGATTACCGCTAATTAGCTCGTCTGGCAGCTCTGTGTGTCTGCGCCTTCCCCAGGGTCACTTTGGGAGTTAATTGATGAATAAGTAATAACTGCAGTATCAAAAAACTAGGCTATAAAATAACGGTCATAAAAAACAGCTGAAAGTTTCTCGGAAAAAAATGGAGGGGAGGGGGAGAGGGGGAGAGGGGAGAGGGGAGAAGGGGGGGGGCATTCTCCCACAGGTTGTAATTTACAACAGCAGCTGCCCTCCAGCGCAAGAGATAAGCGCCACCATTTAATGGTGAATTTCCAAGAGATCCCCCCCCCCTCCCCCCCCCCCCCCCCCCCCACACACACCCAGCCCCCCCCCCCCATCTCATAATCATGTTAGGCTAAATCCAAGGGAGATTCTTTCCTACGATAAGTCAGTCTAAGTCGGCGCTCTTTTCACGGGCTACCTAAACACTCTAATAACAGCCCACTTCTGCTCTCTCAGAAGAAAAAGGTTCCAAAAGGTTCCTCTGCTCTCCACAGGGGAACACTGCCTAGTTCAAGGGTTCTTTGTTGGGGGCAAAAAAATGGGGTTCAACTGGGGTTTCATAACGAGCTAAAAATGGGTTTCCCTTCAACAACCCCTCTTTTTTTGACGGCATTTACCGCCATCCAACTTGTATCTCCTCCAGTGGCCGTCACCGGGGTGACCTGAGACCCGCGTTCTTGATACGGTCTCCCCGTGAAAGAGGAGGGGAGTTCATAGGTCAAGCTTAATGCTCTGCGCAATACAGGCAGCCATTTCCCCCGCTTTTGCTAAAATATCTTCCCACTAAAAAGCTCCTAATCGTAAAAAAAAAAAAAAAAAAAAAAAAAAACCCTCCAGCTCTGTCTCTCTGATCCATTGCTGGAACACTGAAACATCTGCCCTTTTGATCAGGTGAAGCCTGTCTGCGGCCATGGTATCCATCTATCTATTTATTTATTTCTAAATTTTTGGTGGAGTCCGTTTCGGTGCGAAAATTCAGGACTAATCTGGTTTTCGGCATCTGGCGATGCGCTGCCCGGTCGTGTCGTTCGATTTTTCATCCTGACAGGCGGGCGCGGCTGAGGAAGCCGACACCCGCGCGATTCGATTTCAGCCTTTCCCGCCGATCGCGCGGCGGCGAGAAAGCTGATTACCACCATCGCCACGGCCACCGCCGCCGGCCGGCTTCCTCTCCGACCGCCAAACTGCACGGAGGCCAGGGAGAGTTCGCCCGCCACAGCGTCCAGGCCTTCGCCTACACATGGACACACAAGCATGCACACACACATGCATGCATGCATGAACACACACGTACGCACACACTCACACACACATACAGACACACACATGCATGCACACGCACAACACACACACATACACATATGCACGCACGCCCACATACAGATGCACACACATACGCACGCACGCCTACATACACACACACACATGCACACACGCAAAACATACACACACGCACACACGCACGTACACACACACACGCACACACATACACTCACACATATAGGAATTTTCAGAAGGACCTCTGGTCGAATCGTGCGTGTCGAGTGGAGGGGGGCGGTGGAGAGCGGAAGGCCGCCCATTACAGAGTGTGCTGCGTAGCCCCACCCCCCCCCCCCCCCCCCCCCCCCCCCCCCCCCCCCCCCCCCCCCCCCCCCCCCCCGCCCCAAACAGCCGGGTCTGCTTACCGCTCCCGTAGTGAGGACCGTTTGTTTACGCCGAAGGTTTTTCTTGCTTACGCGGGCGGGAGGATGAAAATTTAATTTCCATCGCAGGTGTTAGCACACGGTAGCGAGGCTCGGGCTGGCAAAGCTGCGCCGGTAGAGCTGAAGTAAATATTTACCCACAGGAGGACGTGAGGTTATCAGTTTAAGGACAGCTGTGATTAGTCGCATAATGCACTGTTTTGGAATTCACAATTATTCAAGGCAATACAAATAAGACATGGTTCATTTTATTATTATTTTTTTTGCAAAGTATTTTAAATGTAAACATCAACTAAACACATTGTTACACAGGAGAAAAATGGAAAAATGGAAGGAAGCTATTTGTGACCCCGGCTACTCGTATAAATGCATGCGTACATTTGCCCATTCTTTGTTCATCTAGCTCTGAAAGGATTCTTCCAATCAAGGCATTTGGCTATGCAAGCTTCATGTTCACACATTACACATACACGTTTTGCCACTGAGGTGGGTGTGCCCTGTGATGGATTGGCAACCTGTCCTGGAAGTATTCCTGCCTATCGCCCAGTGCATGCTGGGATAGGCTCCAGCACCCCCCGTGACCCTGACCAGTGGGTTAGATAATGTATGGATGAATGGATAATGAGGTGGGCAAGGTTCGGGTTCTTTCAGTCAGTTCCCTTTAAAATCGTCCCTACATTGTAAGTGAACGGTAAACTCTAGGGTGCTCTCTAGTTTGTAGGAGAACATAGATGGACCCAACGGTGTGTTCTCACCATTATATGTTATACTGTTCTTACATGGAAGCCAGTTCCAAGCTTCTGCAAGTTTACTGCAAGCTTGTTGTTGGGATGTTAACGAGGAATTAAAATTTTGTAAACTGTTCTATATGATTTATAATCCCATGAAATAATTATTAACAGAGCAATCTTCAGGTAATGAGCAACTAAACCCAACTTAAATATTAATAACGCCTTTTATTACCTTACAGTGTTCTGGCAAGACAACACGTGTTCTGTTACAGGATACATTAATGCTTTCATTTGCTATGTATGAAACTATGGGTTGAAAAAAGACCACTTCCATTATGAATAAAAGCGATTTCCTGAAAGTGATGTAGGATTTGTATCAGATGAAACCAGCTCATTTATACTCCGGTACAGTGCTTAACGTTGGAATATAATTGGAGATCGTTTTAAAACACGCTTTTTATCCCTGCAGTATGCACAAATATTGCACGTACACGGTCTGAGAAACTTAGTCCAGGGTGAGTCATGGACACAAATACACATTCATGCTATTTACAAGAGATGGACCATTACCTACACATGCTCAATGCCCTCACATCCTCTGACAACTTAAACACATCCCACCCAGAGATACATAATTCTCCAGAGCGAGTTACCTACACATAATTTACAGTGAGACTACATGTTATTAACAGGACAAGACAAGCTACTGGTGTCCAGAGTAACAGCACTAATGGATAAAATCTCCATTTAGAGTAGAGGTGGATAATCCAGGCCCAGAAAGTAAAAGACCTCCCCTGTTCCAGTCACCTGGATTTACTAATAAGTGCAATTCTTCAGCCAGGAGGTAGAGCAAATTAGTGAAGTCAGCTGGCTGAGTTCATGGGTGGAAGAAACACTTTTAGTTTCTGACCCATGGACTTTCCACCTCTGATTTCTACTGAAATAGATGCTTTAGTGTAGCACTGATCCCTCGGTGTTGACTTCTTGCAAACGTGGAGGCTCATCTCAGTCATGGATTTTTAAATTGATTGTCTCTGTGAAGCAATTTGTTTCCAAATGTTTAATTTCACATTAAAAAAAAAACGTTAGTTTCTGCTCGCGTATTACAGTATCACCTCGACCTGAATCCGCTAATTTTCTTTCTCATAGTGTGGTTCTCATAGCTTAGTTATGCCTTACGTACTGCAGGTTTAACTAAAGTTAGTCACACATCTGTTGATCATTTTAAATGTGCGTGAAAATCCCGAATGCCGTTGGAGCTGTAGGCCATTTTGTGAAATGCAGTGTGTGTTGTCTTGTGTAAATCATGAGATTGCATTCATAGTTTTTTAAATTTTTAAAAAAAAATACCATTATTCTTGATACTCTGTATTATTTTTTAATTAACTGACTACATTTTTTTGGGAAATATTTCTCCGTCTGGCTAAGCAATGGCCAGGTTTGTCATACGAAAAGCAGTCTGCAAGAAGTGTGGCACTGACCGTGGAGACCGCATGCATTCACGGGGGACAGGCTGGGGAGTAATCTGGAAGCCTTGCTGGTGACTATGGCAACCTGGATCAGGTGTGAGTGGCAGCGTGTGATGTCCAGACTGACAGGTGTCTAACAGCCCTAGCGCTAGCACCTCCGTCGGGGACAAACCCAGCGGAACGACTGACACCAGGGTGGTGATTGACAGCTTCACTAGGGAAAAAAATAAATAAATAAATAAACTGCTAGGCACTACTAGGCTGGCCAAGGATTCATTTTCAAGTACAAGATGAAAAAAAAAAAGTTTGTTTTAGTTTACGTGAACAAGGTCAAGTGAATTTTCAATGTGCTTAAGGCAAATTGGTTATACTCTCACCAAAGAGCTTTTGGTTATTTGATTATTCTCTCAGGGCCATTCACCAAACTGTTTTATTATTTTATGATAATTTATTCTCAGGCTTTAATGTCAGAATAGGCATATTTAAACTCAAAATGAATTCAAATGTAAACCAGCACCCAGGAAATGATAATTACAGGATTACAGGAAATATGAGGAACATGTAATTTGGACTAATCCAAACAGGACATGAAAGGAATTGTGTTTGGAATAAAACCTTAGGAAAACACAGTCAGACAAGCAGATGAAAAAAATAAAACAACTCAAAAGACATCAAACGCATGGGGAAAAATGCAGAATGTGTACAAAGTATTTGCATTTCTTAACAAGCTATACAGCACAGCAGTTTAGCAAAGCTATGATCATGCTAATGGAGGTTTAAGATGAAGCAAGCCAAAGGTATTGTGTGAAAAAAAAAAAAAACGCGTCTGATCTGTCCTGAAGTGATGTGAGAACATAGAGTCATCATCATGTGTCCTTCCACATCATGCTAACCAGTCAAACATGCAACCTAAAGCCATCAAAGAGTACAGTGGATATATGGATACCCCTGCAATTCAATGGAATAACTTTCATAAGAATATCACTGCACTCTAAATTGTTTTCTAATGAGCCCATCAGTTACATAGTTAGCATGGGTTCTACAGAGGCTAACAGGCTGGCTATTTCCCCCACTCGTTTGCATATCTGTCTAAAAAGGCATTCAGAGAAATTCAAACATTTCAGAAGTGTCACACTGTGCTCCCACATTACACTACAGGCATTTAGCAGACGCTCTTATCCAGAGCCACCCACACCATTTTTACATTTACATTGCATCCATTTCTACAGCTGGATATATACTGGAGCAATGTAGGTTAAGTACTTTGCTCAAGGGTACAACGGCAGTGTCTTATCCAGGAATTCGAACCGGAGAGCTTTAGGTTACATGACCAGTCCCTTAACCATTATACTACACTGTCGCCCTTCAGAACTCTGGTTGCTGGGGAGATGACACTGAAGCGACAACAACACCTGACCAAAAGAAGCAAACAACTCGCAAGATAACGGATAGAATGCTGACACTGCAGTTCCAGACAGCGTGGAACTTTGTTTGAGTAATCTCAAATCAGAGTAATCTGTTACTGTGAGCCACATTTGTGAAAGCACTGCCAGTCATGAATGAACGGTCACATGACACTGCTCTCAGATGCTAATTGGACAATGACTGATAATCATTGCTCATACCCGATATCTACTGAAGTCTACTGAAGATGATAACCTTTACCATTCAAAACGGACCAGGCGGGAAGACGCCTACATCTGGTAGCAAAATACATACATATTTTTATTCGAATATAGAAATATGTATGAATATATCAAATATATCAAATATCTTCAAACTTTTCACGCTAATTAAAGAGAGAAGTTTAAATACTCCTGCATCATCAGAAATAGAGAGAAAAAAAACAAACAAACAAACAACCAAAAAAACCCCACAAAGCTCCGAAGACAAAGAACAGAAAAAACAAACTTCCAGATTTTAAAGGGAAGGCTCCTTTGAACATAGGTTTCTCTGTCTCACAGATTAATGAACCTACAGTACTACTTGGAATCAGCCCAAGAGCGTTTCGTGAGAATGTCTACTCTCCCGAAGCTGTTCACTTTAATCTCTGACGGTGCTTCCACGCAGTGGTTGAGACAGAGGCAAGCCAACCTCAATGCCTGCCTATCTGAAGGAGAGACGCCCACCATCTGCCACACAAACCACACGCCATTGCTACTTACTGACCTGGCAAGCGAGACCTCCATGACCTGCCTGGCCTGGGCCAGAAGACAAAAGCCAGCGTGAAAAAAAAAAAAAAACGGCGTACATTTTCACAGCTGTGAAAACCATTGTCCAGAGTGGCCGTGCGCATCATTGCGATGAATAAATAATGGGTGTGTGGGCGTTTAGATTCATAAAGAATTCCTTCTGACTGCATATTGCCTGATGATTCACCGGCATCCTCATCAGGGAAAATATTACGACCAGTTCTCTCAATTACTTAATTTAAGCAGCTAATTATGCAGTCAAACAAAAGCAATTGCCCCTGGTTGCAATTAGCGAAGAAATAAGGCTATAAATAGCAAATGTGAAACAAAAGCTTCTCACGGCCAGTACACTTAATTTTTCAGAATTTAAACACACACACACTAACACACACATACACATGCATGCACACACACACACACACACACACACAAATATACACACTCACGCACACACACACACACTCACGAACACGCACGCACGCACGCACGCACACACACACACACACACATTGTCTACACTGTAATTTGATTAACTCAAGTGCTAAGGAGGACCGGGGAAAGAGGCCACACTGTCAAATGCAAACAGATCAAACAGATCAAATCCTAAATTATCACACTTTCCTTCAACCCATTTAGACCTAAGGCGAATAGTGAATAATGCATTTCACCTTCCCGACGTTTATTTCAGCGAATCACGATGCATTTCATCGGTCACGTGTCTTGAAAACGATGACAGTATCTAAAACGCACTCACGTCGCGTCCGGCTCTAAAGGGAGAAGCAGGCAAACGTTGCACCCGGCAAAGGGATATACACGCAAATGTCGCATCAGGTCTTAACGGGTTAAGGGAAAACAAGCACGTGGTAAGAGACAGCTGTAAGCCGTGGTGCCGGAGGATGTATGAAATTAATACAACACTTCACTTGGGGAAAGGTATCAAATTTGGAAGCAGCCGTAAGCCATTATTTGGGTGTGATCACTGACACTGTGGGAGTAATACGATTATTAAGAGGAGATGTGAGGAGAACTTGGCAGGGAGAGAGCTACACTATATGACAAAAAGTATCTGGACACCCCTTGGTCTGGGGGTGTTTTTTATGGTTAGGGCTAAGACTCTTAGTTCCAGAGAAGCCAAAACCTTAATGCTGCGGCATGCAATCACATCCTAGACAATTCTGTGCTTCCCCAACAGTTTGGGGAAGGCCCTTTCCTGTTTCAGGATGACAATGCCCCCGGGCCACAGCGAGTTCCATAGAGAAACGGTTTTGTCGAGAACGGTGAGTGGCCTCTGCTTGTATGTTACTGTACGTCAAATCGGCTCATCGTACCAGACAGATCATTACCATCTGCCCAATGGCAACAAGTATTTTTAAGGCTGTTATCAGCAGATACTAATACCGCCATGATATTATTGTGCATTCCAAATGCCAATTGCACATACGCTACCCACGTAGCATTTTCATTTGTAAAATCTAAAAGCACTAGATGTGCAATTTCAATCTGATTAATGGTAGCCCATTGCAATGTGCGCTAATTTGCCTCCAGTGGTGTTGCTGTTTCCAAAGTGCATTAACTGACCTGCTGAGGGACATTAGATCAACACGCATGGCTGCTTGGGAAGGTCTGAAATCTACTGGAAAAAAAACTATCTTCCTAATTTAAGTGTTGAGCAATACTGTTCAGTTTGCTACTCGCGATGCAAAACACAGAATGCCTTACTTGACACCTTTCTGGAGAGGTTCTGTGTATGCTCTGCTATATTATCATTGTTTAGAATCAACGGTTTTTTTTTTTTAATTGACAAAGCAATTACTTGGACAATAACCTGGAAATCAGCGCAGATAGTAGCTTGTATTATAACAAAATTCATTTTATAAAGTGTCACTGGTTTGGCTGTCCTTCAAAGTGATTACAAACCTTGAGTGATTCAATAAGCAGTTTTAATTGCTACAACCTTCATTTTAACTTTTTATTTTGCATATTCTCTATTGAATGGAAGCAAAATATGAAAAATATCTACACATGAGCACATTTTGTTGTGATTTTGTTCTCAATCCATTTGTTGGGTTTACATGTAGACATTTCAATGCTTTTTTGCTTTCACAACTAATTACAAAGTGAAATTAAATCTCCAGGTATTTGCATAGTTATGTTTTATTGAATATTTATTCAAAATACACTTTACAGAGGAGCCTGGCCTTCGTACTTTGACTTTCCTCAGAAAGACAAAACCATAATGAGAATCTATTTATTTAATGGAAGACCTTGCATGAACATAAAGAGAACACAGTGTTATTTTTGCTTGTACAGAATACCGTTCTCTTCTTTATTCTGGCTACTGGATCTATTCTGTTTTTTCAGACGCTGTCTGTCGCAATTCTCAACAACAACAGCGTCTTCCCTTTAAATGACTGAACATAGTAGTAAAGCTGACATTAAAAGAAAGGGATTTGAAAGCAGTGGAAATTTCTCATAAACATGTGGTTTTCCTAAATTTCTACAGAAGTTTATTTCAGTTGCATAGAGGCAATGTATGGATGCTTGGGCGAATGCATAAATACGTGCCCGAAGCAAATGTATTGATGCAGTTATAAAAAAATGCTGTAAATGGTTTTTAGCTCAAAAAGGCCAAAGTCCATTTCACCAGTAAAATACGGGACTGCTCATTCTGCTTGATTTAAACACATTTTTAAGTTAAGGGCTGGTTTTTGCATTATACAGTATTTCCCACAAGACATACCGGAAAGCTGATACCAAATATAATTCACATTTTAATATTCAGTGGAAAGAAGTATTGTGGGGGGATGGGGGAAAAACTCTTGACAAGAATCCAAACTCTGTTCTAGTTATTATGATTATTTGATTACTAGTTTCCCCTTTGGTCACATTTCATTTGTATTCCAATAACACCGATAGCAGAGGCTTTTTACTTGAAATGAAAACAATGATTTATGTTTTTCAAGCAGGAAATTACTTTTTTTTCCAACAGAGTAATCCTACAGTATGAGTTCCTATGCAATAAATAACAATTTCTGCCGGATCCTCAGTTCATCCACAGCAAATCTGATTAGCAGAATAGTTTCCTGCTCTGGACACACACACACACACACACACATACATACATGCACACATACATGTACGACCACACAAACAGACACACACACACACAAACACACACACATACATGCACACATACACACGCACACACACATGCACACACTCACCTAAACACACACACAAACGCACACACACACAGAAGCCACATAACTTGATCCAATTTGTTTGGCCTATCAGAGAGTGCACATTGGCACGAATGACCACGGCGCATAGAAAAGTGGTCATTATTTTTTTTTCCTTTCTTCAGGCAATTGGAAGAACACAGATATGGCGGTCTGGACTGTTCCTGACATGGAAGTCCCACGCGAGGCCTCGCCATATTAGTGGTAACGGTCAAAGAGGTGTCAGTACCGTCCATATAGTTCCCCCCGTGTGAGCAGTTGAATGTTTTGTTTTGTTTTGCCGGCCGACATCTATGGCTATGTTTCATTGTCTTTGTTTCACCTGTTGGGAGTCTGGGACTAGCTAGCGAAAAACAACTAAGTGGTGTGATGTACGGCATGCCCAGGAAGTGCTTAAGAAATGAATTTGATTTGCCTACACCGGTTTCATTTTTCACCTCGTTATGAACCGAAGCTAAACACAAGACAGCGGCCTTAATAGCTTGTGTTTTCCTTGTGCGTTTAACTCTGCACAAGGCACTGTGGGTGAAATTGAGATTAATCTATAAGATTTTGTCCATTCCGGATATGTAAATGAGTAAACTGGGTTTCGTGTAGAACAGCAGGAGCTACAGGCCCTCTTGACGCCGGATCAATCGAGCCCCGTTTCCCCACACGGGGGGAGAGGCGCAAAGCAGGTTTCTCCAGTAACGATCCACAGCCCGGTGGCAGCCTGTCCCCGACGGCCCTGCTTCCGTTTCGCACCGGAGTTTCGAGTTTATCAATCTGGAGAACTGTCGATGGAAATGGGCCCGTCAGGGGTCCGTCAGGGGTCCGAAATCCCGCCGCACGCCCCCTCAGGAGCCCGCTCTCGCACGCGGGTCATCAGTTCATCGCCCGCGTCCGCTGGAGATTGTTCCGGAACAGGGACGCAACAAGCCGACGAGTATTCAGAATCAATACACACAGCCTTGTGCCAGACAGTGGCGTTTGCCAAGCGCACCTCACTTAACATTCCCCTCAACCCCCAATAATGCACGCCCCCCCCCCCCCCCCCCCCACCACACACACACACACATATCAATCCTTCTGTTTGTATTTTTCCCCTTTTCTCTCTTTTGGGTTTTCGTTGCAGATTTTTGAGCACGGTCCCATAAACCCATAAACCCGTTCTTCTGGATGTTGGTGTTTACCTCGAATCTGGCTTTCCTAGGCTTCCAGCAAACCCGGAGGCAGACTTTTATCTCCCCCCATCAAAAGAACACACCTGCAGCCTGGGGGGTCAGAGGTAAATACCACCCCCCCCACCCCCCCCCCCCCCCAGCTGTGAGGCAGTCCACACTCTACCAACACTGAGAGGCAAGAGGAATGTGAATCCTGAGTTGAAGAAAGCTTCTGCTGAGAGCGCACAGAAGATAACATCCTGATATCAAAACATAAATCATCCACCCCTTAGTAATGAAATAATATATACATATCAAAAAATAATAATCTTAGGATGAATATCTGCAGGGGAAGGACTCATGAATAAAAATCTAAATTGTATAAGTCAAACTGCGGACCTGCAGATCTACCCCACGGCTGCATTATGAACACTGTAAAGGGGTCTACGTGGAAACAGTAGCTACAGGTGGCATCCGTTTACAAAGACAATTTATAACTCGCTATTGAGCTTTCACGAGTCCGTGGTACGCTCTCTCAGAAATAAAGGTACAGTTGAGGTACATTTTCGTTCTTTCATGAAGAAATTTCCCAAATGTACCCTGCAAGGTACAATAACAATCTTTGGGTACTAATTAGTACCTTTTACAAGCCAAAAACGTTGCAGATGAATTATTAAACCCATGGCTAGGCGTAAAATCTTATCTACCGTTAGGGTACCATCCCAGTGACAAGCGTTTGTCTGTCTTTAGGCACTTTTTCATACCTTTTATTCTGAGAGGGCAATGGTCTCCTTGTCTGTAGATTCAGTGATGATTTAACCATTAAAGTCTGAAACAAGCTAATTTTGTTTTAATGTCTTTACACGCATCATACATTTAGATAGCACGACATGCTGCTTGAAACATACATGATGGAGGGGGAAAAAAAATTCTGTGATTATGAGAGAGACGGAGCCTTTGAATTAAAGGGGATCGTCGGATCAATGTTAACTGACAGCAAGCAAGATCCTTTGCATGAGCAGTGCTGCACTAGCAAAACAATTATCGCTGACAATGTATGTAACCCACAAATGAGCATGGCTACGTGCGGTATGCTAATGAACAGATGTGTCAAACTCAATTTGGAGTCCCTGTTATTCTCATCCCCCTGTATGAGGAAGTGGCTTGCATTATTTTCACCTCCAGGTTCCCGCACCGAAAGTGGTAATTATCGCTATAATGCACTTACTATTTAAATCGTAGATTGACATTAAAACCGCACATTCTCTCGCTTCTCAACCGACACAGACCGTGCTGTTCTAGAACGTTCTAGAAACGTTCTTATGTCGGGGCTGCTTTCTCTGCCTGTTTTGAAATAAAACGGACAGTATTTTTTTGCGTCCTTACCTATATGGTGCGGTTTTCTGCCATAGGGGCCCCCCCCGCTCACAGACAGGGGCCGATTTCACACGTGTCCGCAAGTTGACGCCTCCAGACCGGGGTCACGCAACCAATCTAGGGGAGGTACAGAGGAAGAGAGAGTCAGCGGCGTACGCTCGAGCGGCAGCGGGAAGCAGTGCTCGTGTCAGGGGAGAGAACGGCGCAGCAGGCATTTGCAGGAATTACATTTCTTTGTGCACAGCGCGTGAGTAAGCCTTCTTGACACGCTGGTGCGATTACGATTTATTATTGCGAGATCTGTTTTGCACCCTCAGACAAAAACCAATCGAAGCCTCTAAATCGCGATGTGGGCGGAGGACAAGAGTAGGCCGGGCTTATGCTAAATCACAGAGGCACCACAGGAGCGGGGGGGGGAGGGGGGGGGGTTCTAGGGGTATTCTAGTGGTAAGGTGCCCCATATAGCACTGCATTCTGTTCAGGATTACCCAAGATTCTCAGTTCCCGCCCCCCCACCATAGCATTTGACGGAGAGATAACACTTTGAGCACAGCGACTGAGATGGGTTGTGGTGTGCGCAAAGCACAACAAAGCCCAAATCTCAAGCACATCTGTGAGTGCACAATGTGTGCACTTGATTTACTGACAATTCAGGCATACCTAAAATAATCTGATATATGCTCACCACGTCGACTGCAATCCTGAACTGTGGCTGACTACAGGCAGAGCTGGCTGCTTAGCTAACTGACTGGATCAACCTTTGCATGAGAATGTCACTGATGTCAGATGTGTCTAATTCCTTGAAAATCAGCGTCAGTATTAATGCTGCGGATGATTTAAGAAGCAGTATTCACAGGCAACTCATTAAACTACAAGGAGCTTCGCTGTCTTTTTTTTCTTAGCACATTTCCTTGTAGTGAAAATGCATTATGGTCCCACAGAAATTTCCCCCCCTGCCCGCCTTGGCTCCTGTGCTGCAAAATTTATCATTCAGTTGTAAACAGAGATAAATTAATCTTGTTTGGATAAGCACTCGACAGTCAATATCGGTGTCCTCTCAGAAGCGCAGCCACTGCTTTCCATCAGCTAATTATACTGAAAGTACTTTCTTCCGTATCAGGGCTGACTAACCTTTGCCCATTTGAGAACTGCTTTTGATTTGCCATCGAGAGGATACTCTTCATTTGTCAATGGCTCCTTATAATTCCGTGGCGCGGTTTAGTGAAGTAAACAACATTTTTTTTTAGTTTGTTTTGTTTTGTTTGTTTTTCTGGTGCATTTCTTGAAAGTGGTTCTCAGAGGAAATTAAGCGGCAGGTACCTCGGAAAGCGAAGAGAAATCTTTTGCGGGGGGGACTTGAGCGGCCTCCTTTCCCCAAGGTCTACAGCAGGATTTTCGGCTTTTGTCATATAAGAACCGAGAACGGCCGCGCTTCGGCGAAATTGAATTCCAACGATTCAACAAATGGACGAAAATTAGAGTGCAAGTTAAATGCTAATCAAACATGAACTGTTTCAACTGCAGTAAAATACGTATTTTCCAGAGAATGTGCAAGACATTCATCAAATGGATTTACGCAGGATCCAGACAGAGATGCTCTTAGCCAATGGGGGGATGGCATTGTGTTTCTTTAAAGCATTTTGCCAAGAGATAATTAGCCACACTTACTGCAGAAGCTAGCTTCTGAGTCATGACTTCTCATTTAAAACAATCCTTGAAGCGAACCATCCTTTGGCATAAATTTTTGCCAAAGAGAGAGAAAATATTTATTTATTTACTTATTTATTTAATGTCCAGCACAGCAGCGGATTTTGTATTATCAACGCGACCAATAAAACATCCTCCCACTGCAACAGACATCAACCACAGGAGGGAGGCTACTGGGATCAATGGGACTCCTTTCGAATGTGTGAAACCACTCTTTCAATTAGCAAACCCCTGACTCCCCCCCCCTCCTGCCCGCGGTCAGGGTGTCTTCTACCCCCCAACCTTGCCGATCGTTCCCCTCCTACGCGGAGGAGCGATGAGCTGGGGGGGGGGGGGGGGGGGGGGGGGGTGGAGAGGGGGGTTTGGTAGTCAGGGGTAACTGGGTTCCGTGGAGCAGAATATAATTGCTCATGTGAAACAGCCCACTCTCTCGGCGGAACCCACCCCAGCATCTGACCCAGGGGTCCCACATGGGCTCCGGGACACATCAGACCCCGAAAAAAACGAGTACAATAAAAAATGGCCGCTCTCAGACTGGTGCAGAGCAGGAGCTTCCTTAAACGGGGAACGGGCGGAGAGGCCCGTGGTGTCCCGCGTCTCGATGTGTTGATACACGCCTAGCAACTGGCACAACATGCATCTCCGTGCGCTTTTGTGAGATGGGAGCTCTGGTAAAAATTTAAAAAAAATAAAAAAATTACACATGTTGATTATCTGTTGATCGTATAAAAACACATGTAGATGCACAGATACTCAGTTGGGGTTATGTGGTTCCGGCTCTGCTTCACTTTAAAGCACTTTGAGATGCTGAAAAAGCACAAACATTATTCTCAACTACACAAGTACTAAGCAAATGACACATCCACAGCCACTGACGTGCCAAATATGTTATCAGGGTCACTGCTTTCGGCGATATTATGCTCTGATCTTCAAAAGAGAACGGAGACAGGAAGTGCTGTTCTGAAACCTGTTTACTTTCACTCCAGTACTTGTCTGCATGACTGGCTCAAAAAAAAAAAAAACTAACGCTAACCTCTCATGTCTATTTATGACACACATCATACATACAGCTGGCTACACAGTGGAGCCAAATACAACGCCGCTCCTTTTCTTACTGTGCACGTGCAGAGAGCGTGAAGTGCTGTAGCCTCAAAGAACAGTTGGGTATCAGGGAGTGTTGATGTATAAAATATCTGACCCCCCCAACATACACACATGCACACATACACACACACACACACACACACACACACAGTCACAAAATGAAAGACAGGAAAGAGGTGATTTATGCAAACTGTAATAAACACAGCGAAGACGAGGGTCCTTGGGCTGTTAGTTAGAAGTCATATTCATGGCCATCTGAGAGAGAGAGCAAAAGAGAGAGAGGGAACACGAGCGAGAGAGTGAGAGAGCAACTGCAAGAAGGAATGCTCCCCTCCTCCCCCATGTTGCAGTTTGTGTATCACAGAGCCTGAGAACATGGGAGACATGAGGGGACACAGACAACACCACACCAACAGGCCACCACACACTGCCTTTCCCCTGCCTATGCGTACAGTACTGTACTGAGAGAGAGAGAGAGCAATTTTCCAGACAATATGCAGCCTCTACCTTGTCCTGGATGGTTTTATTTTACAATATTTCTCTGGCATAAAACTTTGGTACGGACCCTTATTATCCAATCCACGCTGGTTTACGCTGGCGCTATCCTCTAAGTGCTTTGGATTTCTGTATGAGCAGAGCCACCAAGCGGGGGACCGTGAAATTCATCTCCGTATATCACGGTCAGCCTTAACTTTTTAGAAAGAATTGATCTATTGAGCCTTGCCCCTGTAGCGTCACTGGGGGAGACACATGATAACCCCAACATGCGGAGGTACACATTTAAACAGCGAATTAGCAAAAGCCCTTTACCTTCCGTCTTTTGCTATGCGACCCACATGCCCAAGCTCGTCACAGTCAAATGGCTTGCAGTGTTTGCGGAAATTTAGATTGTTTGGTTTAATAACCTGACTTCTGTTGGCCAGTTGTTGGTGTGAGTTGTAAGTGAACACAGAATGCATTGTTCTACTTTAAGGTTATACAGTAGACCCCTCACACACGATGTTATGAATCACACACACACACACACTCACACACACGCACACATATGCACGCACACACACACACACACACACACACATACTCACACACACACACACACACACACACGCACACATGCACACACACACACACACACACACACTCACACACATATGCACACACACACACACACACACACACACATACACACACACACATGCACAAACACCATAGAATATCATCCACTGGCTGCCTGTACTGGAAATTCATTGGTCTGTTCAAAAGAAATCCTCATAGGTCATTTTCTTGAAAGTCAATAACACAATAATTTAAATGCAATTCTGCAGGAGATGGAAAGCAGAGAGTCCTGGTCTTTGCCCTCCTCATTACATTTAACATCAGTTGTAACTCCTTTTATTGCATTTTGGCTGCAGAGTGACAGTAAGATTATCAGATTTAAAATGATTGTATACAATTACACAACCAGAGGTATTAAGTGTTTGAAATGGAAGTGCTCAACTGGGACTGCTTCTAGGCTAGTCGGGCATGGCAGCCATACAGTAATTACAAAACTCCATTATGTCCACTCAATAATTAATTTCTCATAATTTTACATACAGAATTACAGCTAATGCATCTGCAGAAGAGAACATTCAAAAGCACTAAAACTAGCACAAAATGGTTGTTACTAATATTCTCATTCCAGTACAAGGTAAGAAACCATATTACAAGATGAAAACCGTTATTTATTATTTATCATTTCGACTTATTTTTGTCTAAATGTCAAATTTCTTCACTCCAAAGATAAAAATGGCACAGGAAAACCTCCGTTATTTCACCACAAAATTGCAAATAACCACACTATTCTTGGCCAAAATTACACAGTACATAAATATTAAAATATTTAATCTTTGCTTCCTGAGCTGGGCTGTGACTTAAAAACAATAAATTAAAAAAAATTAAAAAATAAATGAAAAAACAAACCTAACTTGCATTAATTTTACTCAAACTTATAAAAGCAATATCCCTGCAGTTATTGGTGTCTGAATCCTGTTCAGTTATTACTACTGTTGTTCAGACCTTTTTTAATTAAATTTCCAGCCAAGGAAGGCCTGCTCCACTGCTTCCAACACAGTCAGTGGTTCAGTACAAAGGCCCTTCTTCTTCTTTTTTTTTGCATTGATCTCCTGTAATTATACTTCTTAAATTCAAAACTTAGACCTGACCTGCTGTGCAGCCACAACATTACTCCCCTTTGGGGGAGTACAGGGGCCAACACTGGCTTCCCGGTGGATGCTTTGATACTGCTGCTCATGGAATTTGCTCATGCTATTGTTCAATCAATAACAGTCAGTACAATCAGCCGCTTTTTCCTTTTTATGACAAAACAATATTCATGCACAAGCTCTCCATGACCACAAAAATTAAAACTCCACTGCCTATGACTGCTAATCTGGCAAAGGAATCCCCCCCCCACCCCCACACACACACACACACACCTGGTATGCCATTAATTAAAATCCCATTTGCAAATTCATTCTTTAGATATGCTGCCATCATGCCCTTAAGCATGAATTCTTAACCAGCCGCAAGAATGTCGTCCTTCCTTTTTTTTCCGAATGGACAATTTCACCAAGCCAGACACAAAATTCCACAGGGAATCCTTCCTCAAACAACTCACCAACAACACTGTACTTCTGCCTCCCGAACGAAGGATGTAAAAGACAAAACTTCACCCAACACCTGAAAACCAACAACCTACCAGCTTGAACAAACAACACCCCAGGAAGAGATGATCCAGGGTCTCCTCCTGACCAGAGAGAGGGCACTCCCTCCCCGCGGCTAAGGTTCAGGCGTGCCTCTTCGTCTGTTCGTGGCTACTGGGCCCCGTGAATAACCCTCCGCCGCGGGGCAGCTGTACCCTTCTGTGTGGGAGGTTTACACGGGGCCCGCCAGCGTCCCCTGAGAGATAACGCTGGCCCAAACAGCTCTGACTGCCCCGAGGCTTTCAGGTGCAGGTTCCCTTCATCAGACGACGAGCGCGTCCCGCCAGCTGAACGCGCTAGCCTGGCCTGGATCAGGATCGGCGGTTCCTCCCGGACCCAATCATTCCCCCCCCCCCGGCTCACAGTGAAGGACCCGCTGCCAGGACCGTAGTATGGGACGGTAATAAGGGGTGCGGGAGTCGTTAGCGCAACGCCCCGCTCGAACGTCCAGTAGAGAAAGGGCTGCCAGTGATACCCGAGCGCTCTCTGGCTGGCCCAGGAGAGACCACGCAATCTCGGTCCAGCTCAGATAGGGGACCCTACCCTCTGCTGCTAGCCGCAGGCGTGAAGCATATACCAGGCTCCTGAGATCCACTGCAAAAAAACAGCGCAGGTGCACGTGTCCAGCGCTGCCCAGACCGGAAAGCAAATAAATAAATCTATCAGCAGGTTTTTAGTTTGATGAATTAAAATCATCAGGTGGCTTCCAGGACCATGAGTCTTATGCCACAACACTGAGCCAGCCAGCCCTTCCCCAGTAGGAGAGCTGCGGTAATAGCCAATTCCATGTAGACAACTTGGCAACCGGCAACCCCTCCCAGACAGTTGTGGTGATCCAGCGTTCGTCGGCTCGCCCATGATAAATCCTTCACTTTTCCCCCAGCTCACTTTAGCTGAGGAAGCTCGCTCATAAAAACTCAAATTCTTCAAAGTCATGATGTCCTCCTGCCGTGTAATAAAAATATAAAATATGCTGATAACTTACATTTTAACCCATCAGGGTCCCTTGTAATTGGTAAGCTTTTTTAAAATGTCTCCTCTGTCTGCACAGGAGAGGCTCCATGTTCAGGCTGCATAGCTGTCCGAGAGTGGGAGACCTATTAAAACAGGAATCAGACACCTCAACTCACCCCCTGCATTAACTATGACTAATGCACTTTTGGAATATTTTGTAATCCAGGCATAACAAAGCAATGGACCACCAGTTACAAAATTGCCCATCTACAGCTACTGGGTAACGAGCCCCTCTGTAGACACCCTTTAATCACCCCATGAATATCCCTCCTTTGTAATACCCAGAAATGCTTCTAAAACTGCACAGAGAGTCCATCCAATCTTGGTGCGCATCCTGCATACTGTTGCTGAACTGACTGATAGCTCCTCAAAACTGATGTCCATGTCCAAAGTCTTCTTCCTCCCCTGGCCCAACTTTGGTAGACCCTGCAAGCCTTAAGCGATACTCCCAACATAACAGATTTGCACCACAGTTGAACATAAAAATCCATGGCTGTTTTTCTCATTTCTGTTGAATCTGAAATCAATGTCCCATTTTTGTTTTTTTAGAAAAGTTCATATGCATAATTGAGGATATCCTTAACCAGTGCCTCTTCATCTGTCCAGTTTTCTTTTTGTCTAAAACTTCTACCTTACCCTGAACGATTAGATTTACTAAATCTATTTCAAGGCCTTTAATATCCACCTCCAACCTCTGAATAATTGCATTTGTCCTTTGTGTTGTATGACTTGTAATTTTAACAAAGCATCTTGATGTGTGACTTACCCCTTAAAAATACTGTAAAATGTCAGTAATGACTTTGCAGTGGAAGGAGAGTGAGAGAGAGAGAGAGAGAGAGATGGAGAGAGAGAGAGCATGAGAGAGCAAGAGAGCAACTGCAAGAGGGACCCCCCATCCTCCCCCTGTTGCTATTTGTGAATCAGAGCCTGTGAAGATAGGAGACAAGAAGGAACATAGACAGCACCACACCACTAGACCACCACATGCTGCCTCTCCCCTGGTAATGCGTACAGTACTTGGCTTTCCACAAGGGCAACACCAGCACTCCTGGATAAGAGCTTATCGAATTCACACACATTTCACTATTTATTTTTTTTTCCTTGTGGTTGGCCAAAGGCATGTCCACTTATCTGTGCATTTGTGATTTGAGTCCAAGTATCAAAAATACACGGGCAGTCCATTTTTTTCACCTATTTTTACCTGCAGGTGTTTACAATTGGAAATGTCATTGCTTGCTAAACAGGAAAATAGTAACCTTCCCAGTTCGACTTTTTCTGGAAACTTGCATTGATCGCAATTTCCCCAGTTGTTGTTATTGTGAGTTTATAATTTTGTTGTTTGTTACATCAGCATTAGAATGTGCAGTTAAGAAAAGTTTTGTGAATGAGGCCCATTGTGTGGCCATCCAGTCAGACAAGCTGGAACGTTTACGGAGTCTGTGATTAATAATTTTAAAACATGAAAAAAAAACAGTTCTAAGATCGCTATCGTACACTCACAGCATGTGCTACTTGGACTTATCCAAAGATGCTTATAGTGTTAGGACACAGTTGACAACACTGAATAATTAGGCCGCCACCATTTTTTTTTTTCAGAAATATTAGGTTTCAGCTGAGATACTCAGATCGCTCAGATACGCAAAGCCACAGGAAACTGACAGGCGCTGCCTCCATCACCCTGCCAGTGCTGCTCGTTGACCCGAGAGCATCCATTGGCCGCATCCCGAAGACGAATCTGTGAGATTCGGTATGACCGAGCAATGCGCCCTGACACGCACTTAACCAGTTCTGCTCACACGCCAGTAACAAGGAGGTCCACGGTGCATCAGGATAATAAGGGCTTCTGATTGGACATGAGGAGGAGGAAGAAGAGGAGGAGAAGGGCAGAGGGAGTACGGTCCTGACCAGAGGCCTAAAGCTGAGGAGACCCCAGGAAAAGTCTCTTTCAGCAGGACCCAGCGGTTCGCTATGGCGACCGAGTGTCGCTACGGCAACTGAGTGTCACCACAGCCACATCAATTCCACTGACCCGCCCAAATGATTTTCAATCTCCCTCTCCAATGCTGGCTGCGCCCAGCCAACCACCCCCCACCCCCTCCCACAACCAATTAAATCAGAAATGGGATGACATTTTAAAACACTTTACTGAGCAACGCCCCACAAATGAACGCTGCTCCTGTCACCTCCGCTAACCAGCGAGAGAAAAGCGCTGTCTTGCGGTAAGAGATGTGAAATATGTTCATGCAGCTGTAAAATAGAGCTGAGAGAAAGAAAAAAAAAAAAAGTGTCACCCCCTCGCTTTTTCAATTGCGATAGGATCACAAGAGTAGTAGGTCTGCAGTAGTACTGTCTATCCCACGGCCACAACGCTCACTTATGATGGGAGAGAGAGGACTCATCTGCCCTAAAAAAAATGGGTGGAGCTGTCAATCATCCGCTCATCCGAGCCAATCACGCGCTGCGTTACGCTTCTGAAAATAAGCCACTGGACTGGTTCACTGAAAGAATAACTGGCGATTGCATCAACCGTCAGAGAATTCACACGGAGTCGTTCTCCCGGCCTTGCGCGCCCTAGCGTTGTGAATGACAAAGGTAGACAGACTGTGGCAGTACGCTATGCATCCTAGAAATTGTATTTTTTTTCTCATTAGACACCAAGAGCCGGAATGTGTCCTCCCCGCAAAATGATGAAATCTGTTCCCTGTTTTTTTTTTTTAGCTTGAATCCCACCTGTTCGGTCTACAGCTCAGTTCCGACGTCCCAGATATACCGCATGCCAACCCTCTAACCCGGGGCTTCGCAACTCCAGGTCCTGCGGGGCGAGGATTCTGCAGGCATTTGCTCCAATCATTTGCACTACACCACCTGATTTCACTAATGAGCTCACTTCCTGAACCAAGGAGGTAAAATAATTAGTGAAATCGGGTGGTGTAGTGATGCAGCTGCCCCAACACCTCAACTTCCCTCTGAGAGTGAAAAAAAAATAATGGTTCATAGGATAAACCGACAATGTACTTTACACCTATATTTTTTTAGGTTTTCTCA
>CM045883.1:6743805-6868805 GCA_025169545.1 Anguilla japonica | reverse complement strand
TCGGAAAAAAAGATATTTTAATGAGTTTCCGCTTTTTTGATATTCTCCCTTTTTTTCCCACCCTCCCTTTGTGTGTGTTCCCGCTCAAGGCTGTGGCCTCCTCCCTCAGATCAGGAGAGAGCGTCGACATCCAAGCCCTCCCCCCCCGACACACGAGGAGCCGAAGCCTTTGCTCCTCGTCCCCTCCGCGGTCAGCCAGTTACGCTCGCGGGGAAAACAGAGGAGAGGAGAGTCAGAGGAGATCGCTTCGTGTGGGCACTGCTTCAATGACCCAGGGTTGGGGGGGTGAGGTTAGGGGTGGGGCGGGGGAATGAGACACGCGCATCCATCCAACTGAGGTCTTTCCCCCACCAGGACAACTGCTACTGTGATTACATGCTACCCCGCCTTCCCTTCACCAAAGCCCGGGTTCAACGCCAGACGAGAAGGATATTCTTTAACAGGATCAGGATGTTTTTTTTTTAATTGATTGTGCTCACTCATTATAACCCACATAGCTACCCACACAGCTGACCTGTATACTTTTGTGGTGTAGCTCCACAAAACATTTCTCCGCGGGTGCATTTTGAACATACGCATTCGCACATGGGTTGTTGTAGGGTTCACCTGTCTCGTTGCCAGCAATTGCACTGCTGCTATGCCTGTCACCTGCCATTGTTCAGACAGCTTTTTCTTCACTCATGTATGTACTTTTGGAATGATGGGTGCTGAAGTTATATCCGCAAGCAATTTTTTTTTTTCTTGGTGTAGTGTCAGGTCTGTCGCTAAGCAACAGACCCACAACCCCTTGTGTGCTCAAAAGCACCAATGAACATTTCAACCCTGAAACTGTGTAATTGATTAACTTTTGAACCACACCTTAGCTGGGGTAACAATTCATTGGTTCTTCTGGCTGTGACAAGGTTGGAGAAAAGAACCCTATAACAGCATTTCAGAAATTAAAGCTTATTTGCAGCAAACAAAGTCTCTTTAGATCCCCCATGACGGGCCATTTAAGTTCAGTAAAGTATCCTTAATAACCGATTTACAGAGATATTCCTCAGGCAAGACGGTAGCATTTAATGTGAACTATTCGCCATAAGTAATGTGTTGCTGTCATAATATTTCTCAGCTGTAAACACATTTAAAGTGATGTCAATGTGGCTTAGCATGGCCTCATCAAATAGATTCAAAACAACAGAACCACAAATCTTTATCAACACAAAATAAACTACTACTTTTCAGTATTTTTCTTCATTTGTTTATCATTCTTCATTTTCAACAGGTTAAATAGCCTCATCAGCTGCTCTCGCTAATGGGTTAATACATTGCTTATGCAAATCCAAATCCCGGAGGCATACTATTGTGAGTCATAAATGATTAATGAATCAAATTATTTAAAAGTATTATTAATCTGTATCCAAATTATGTATGCTTTTATAACATACAATGCACAGATTGCTGTATGTTTGTGTTGGATGTGCAATTTTTCTCTTCGTCTTTCTTTTAAAATACAAATCTTCAGTGGTTTCTAGTTTGTTGAAGCTCTCTACACACAGCTCCATTGAAAATATTTTTTTAAAAGCCTGATTTTTTCTATTTCCACTACAGCAGTGTCTTTCAATATCTACAGTATACGTTGACCTGCACGGTACACATTTGGCAGCACATTATTACGCTAGCCAGAGACATTTCAACACAATAGTACAGCCCTAGTTTGAACTTAACCAGAGTCTGCTGAAATGCCCAAGTACAGTGCGTGAGTGAAATAGGAACCCAATGATTTTTTTTGTGGTTTAGAACAACGACAAAGTTTGCCTGCGTTTTCTAAAAGTGGCAAGGACCTTCCACCTTCTGGGGACAAAACTTTTTTCCTGCATCCCCACTTTTTTCAACTTTGACTTTCTTGGTCAGTGTGTCCATAAGGTGGGTCAACGTCATCATCTTCACAGTCAAGGGCAATGTCGTCCCTGAACTCCAAGCCCTGGTCAAAATGTTTTAAAATGCAGAGCCACTTTTCCTCAGCAAATATCATCTCACATTAACATTGTATTTACATTTTGGCATTTAGCAAATTCTCTTTCCCAAAGAACCCTGCAATAGGGCATAGCAGTTTTGGTAATGAGCAGGGCTGATTCAAAGTTATCAGTGTCACGATCAAAATTAGCAGTTGACGCATAAACCCACAGGACGCAAATGGGGTGGAAGGTTGAGGCGTGGGCATGGCCAGCAAACCCATAAACCACGCTCAGTTCAGCATTAGCCGAGGCAAGCTCCAATCTAAAAGTTTGTGTGTTTTAAATGAAATGTAAAAATAGGAAAATACTTCAGTAAAGGACAGTTTCCAGTTCAATGATGTATGATTGGCCGATGGATATCAGGTCATTATCACCAACATTCCATCATCGCTCGTCTTTGATATTGAACGCTGTCACTCATAGAATGTATAAACACATAAGCGATAATAGAATGCATCACAACAGTGGAGTCATTTGCACATAACACATAAGATAACTGATTTATTGGAGATTTGAACATTCTATAATGTAGTCACGATAGCAGAGCCAGCGATGGGGTCGAAGGTCAATGCAATTCAAGTCTCACCGATGGGAGCACAACTATGACATCTACTATAACGACGTCCATCTACTATAAATCAAAAGTCGACCATCAAATGTGACAATAGCAGCACCAACGATCATACATTGAAAAACTGCAGACTGCCCTAAAGCAACAGGAGAGCTTTCATGTTTGTTCTTAATGGAGAATCTGAGGTGATCAAATTAATTTATAAAATAAACTGCCAGTTCCTCCCTTTCTCCAAACACACAGCAACTGGATTCTTAAACCTGGGGAATTCTTAAACCTGCAAAATGCGCCTCCTTTGTTCTCCTCCAATGTACATTCAGTTTATACGATTGATTATAATTTCCATTCATTTCCATTTGTTGCCATGAATAGGATTACGGGGAATTTTGATGAGCGCAAAGCACAGAGGAATGCCGCTTATTTCGTATTTAGCGTGTTCCCGCCGAAGCACCTGCGACAATCTTCACTCCGCGTTAACACCTCCATTCTCGACGCAGTTCTAAATGATAAAAGAACACGAGCTGAGCTTGTTTATCTTCTGAGGGCCCAATTATTAGTCATTAGAATTATCTCTGTCGGAATATTTACGGGAGCTGTTTTATTCTCAAAGGCAGGGTCTTGACATGCTGTTTGACGCGAGGCGTTTTCAGCTCAGTGATGACATTGTTTCCTCGGTAACGCAGTCAAACGAGAATAACGGGAAAATCTAAATTACTTAAGGATACATTAATTGCTGCTAATTCTGTTTTCATTCTCTCTCTCTCACTCTCTCTCTCTCTCATTCTCTCTTTACTCACGCAGCCTTTTTTCTGTCAGCATCTCAAGCGCAAGCCAGAAAGTCTGCTTTTTCTCCTCAACAGCCAGGCACTCAGGCTCAATATGACCGATGAATTCACATCAATCTAGCAGCAAAGAAAAAAAAACTTCACCAGCATCTGGCTTTGGACGCCGGGCCGAAATGAAGTGATGGATGCGGCTCCTTCATCGACTCTGAAGATAATGCACGAGCCCAACGTTCCCGCGACCCAGAAAGAAAGCCTCCAACGAGGAAAGAGACAAGGAGTTTTTGCACTTCAGCTAAAGTGTTTCCATTGGTTCGATCAGGTTCTCCCTCCCAAATCCGACCCAATGAAAAGAGCAGCACTGCGCATTTAATTAGAGCACTCATATCATGAAGATTTCACAACACACTGTAAAACATCAATTCATCCATTATCTATACCTGCCTATCTTGAGCAGGGTCATGGGGTGGGGGGGGCTGGAGACTATCCCAGCATGCATTGGGCGAGAGGCAGGATTTACACCCAGGACAGGCTGCCAATCTACACACCATTCACTCACGCATTCATACCTATGGGAAATTTACAGTCCAATTAGCCTTACCTGCATGTCTTTGGACAGTGAGTGGAAACCAGAGTACCCGGAGGAAACCCACGCGGACACAAGGGGAGAACATGCAAACTCCACACAGAAAGACTCCAAGCCGAGATTTGAACCCACAACCTTCTTGCTGTGAGGCAACAGTGCTACCCACTGCACCACCGTGCCGCCCACTGTAGAAACACTGCACATTAACTGCATAACTGCAAAGGCTGGAATGTGTTTTACAAGTGGGTCCTTAAATTTATAAGTGACAACAAACCCCTGGTGAAGAAGTAGAGGGCGTTGAATAAATGTAGTTCTGGCACCAGAGAGCACCATACAGACCTGGAAAAGAAATGCAAACAATTCAACAATATGAATTGTTGTGTTAATCTGTCACCCCACGGCTGCCCACACAGTAGTTTATTTTCAAACTAAAAGAACATATTTTTGTATGATGACGATCTCAGTAATTAAACTGACAAATACAAAGTTACCAACCTCAAACTCCTTTTGTCACGAATCATAACCCTTCGAGCCCCCCATTAACAAACAAAAAGTCGTTCTTATGGCTTATGATGGGAGGAATGGAAGGCTCGCACAAAAATCAACACGCAAAAATATTCGCACAAACACGAAGTAGAGGAAAGAGTCACTCAGGCCATGATTAAATCACAAATCGTGTCGAGAGGTCTCAGACTCTGCTATGTTTACAACATAATTTATGTATGTGCGTATAGATCTCTCTCTAAATATACATATTAGATCAAAGAAAACTGCTATGAAATCAGACATAAATTCATTGATGAATGGCTCATGTTTTATATTTTCAGTTATGAATTTGAAGATGTTGACAAGAAGTTGTGAGAACCAAAGATATATATATATATATATATATGTTTTTGTGATGCACTAATGAAAATTATCTTTGCACCGAAAGTAAGAAGTGATGTGTCATTACATCCTGTAATGCAAGCGTCTCTGCGTAAGGAAGTGAGTAGTTATATTCATTATCTTTAGATTGACTTGGCATCCTTTTCACCATCTAATGAGGAAACCATAACGACACACATAAACATCTTAATAGCAGTTAATTACATGAATCTTCCTTTAACATAAAGCTCCATTTACACTACGCCTGGAGCGTTTTGTATAAATGTTTGTTTTTTTTGCTACTAAAGCACAACAAAAATGAGAAAGTAAAAAAAGACAAAAAAATCTGTTTGGACCTACAGAAAGAAATCGGTGGTTAGTAGTTGGACTCCACTAATTGGCCAAAAAAGCATTATTTTTGCTTTAACTTCAATACCTGTCTTCTGTGTCATAACAGGCTGTTTGTCTTCAATGTGAAAACCTTAATGGAGTTATTGTTCCTTCTATAAAGTTAGAATCCCCCATTTTTCAAAGGTGAGAAATCAAACGATGCAGAGAACTCATATAAGCTTCATGTCCACTTTGAAATATATACAAAACATCACATATACAGGAATGAGACAACACAAAACATGCTGCCATACCTTTACACAGTATGCATGCATCGTGAAAATGCCTAGTCAATAAGCATGTAGCCTACAGCGCAATAGGAATATTTATGGAACATTTATTATATTTTAACTGGTTACACTATACGTTAATCTGACATGCCAAACTCGATCCACATTCTCTGATTAGGTAGTTCAAAAGAACGGTGTTGGCCTGAAAACTCCAATTATACACCCAATCTCTTTGAAAATTGGACGTTAGATGGAGAACATTACACTTGAGATTTGAAGGGCACACTGTGCATTTCAAAAGTGTGTTTCACAGTCAAATCAAACCTAGGATTTATCTGCGCACAGTAACTTCTCTGATATGGCCACAATGAATATATCAGTTTCCATGTTGTCAAAATAAATTATTTTGTATGGGTTCCCAATGTTGGATGCATCAGAGACAAATACACACACACAAGCACATATGCATGCCTGCACACACACACACAGGCATGCACGCACGCACACACACATACACGCATGCACACACACACCAGTACTTTTTCTTGATCTAAAAATGCATCTTTTCTTCCATTAAAAATCAAATTTGATCCCTCATGGTTTTGAATATCACAAACCTATCCTGTGACCCAGATGAGACTGAATGAAATATTTCCAAAGTTAAGAGCGCTTGCCAATCAAAACGCAGATCTGCAGAGGCCCTTTCGATGTCATTTCCTTCAGATTGTTCTTTCATGAGGAACCAGCGTTTACTTCCCAAGCGATTAGGCTGACATATCAGCCTCACACCCCAGGGGAACACACAAAAGCCTATCAGAACCCTGTCCCAACTGTCATCAACTTTATCTGGCAGCCCTATTATCTCAAACTTAACAGGCTGGATCACACCATCACATGTCCGGCCTGGAACATCATGCACTTATCACACTTCCTGGTCCTCCAGAAAAGAAATAGAAAAAACAAACAAAAAAAAAAACAAAAAAAAACAATGTTGCTTAAAACAGTGGACACTTCTTCCCCACAGAAAATAGGTAGATTTGCACAGTCTGGACAGGGTTATTTCTTTTCTTTTTTTTTCCTTTTTTTGGAATTTCTGTGAATTCTGTGAATGTTCCTTGTAAGAATAACTCCTTCATAAGCATTACACAGATATACACACATGCTTACGTCAATAACTGTAAATTGGCATATGATGTACGTCACATACAACACACCATATGAGTACTGCTAATTACTGGCATGTGAAATTATGAATGTTTATGTAATGGATATGAACGTGTTATGCAGTGCTTATAAAGAAGCTATAAAGTTCATTAAAAAAACTCCATAAAAAAGTGTTAGAAAGATTATCTTCTTGTAATCAAGCACATTTTCAATTATGCTGACAATATCTGTCAATGGGCAACTTTCTGTGCATTTACTAAAATGAACCTCACATCACACCCTAACCCCCACCCTGTTGATGCCACAAAACCTTTCATTCTAGTTGATTACCCAGCTTGGTAAATTTAACAGCATAATAATGCTTCAGAAGCAATATGGAAAAAAACCGTTGGCCTGGGTCAGAACTGCCTGTGCTGTGCAATTCAGCAGAAAAAAAAGAACAGAACAAAAAAAAAAAAAACACAAAGTGCAATGGCTACTGCTATCAAAAATGAATTCTGATGCACTGTGGCTTTGGAGGCCCAGCGAAACAGATGGCCATTGAAATGATAGGCCTTTGAAACTGAAGAACCGATGGCCATCACAGCACATTACAAACTGCAAAACTACACGTGTATGGTGCCGAATGTCTATGTGGCCGAACGTCTATGGTGCCGAAGCTCCAAAGTGGGTAGATGGTGTGTTCATCTGCCAAAGTAAAGAAGCCAACTCTGCTGTTAGGATTATTTTGTAGTAATAATTAGTATTTTATACAAACTGTAAAACTGTGTCCTTTCTGACAAGATCCCTTTTTTTAAATATGAAATTGCACTGTATCTTTGGACATGTCATATCCTGCAACAGATTTCATATACTTATTTATTTATTTTTTTTTCAAGAATTGTGGTGAGGGTTCCTTAACAGTGTGAAGCAAACGCATATCCAACTTCGACTATGAATGGAAAATACAGGGTGAGCTCCAGTGAAATTCTCAACAATTTATTCATATGCAGTATTTCTGCATAGACTTCTTAAAAATATTAGTATCGCTAAAAATAAGAAAATATAATCTCCAGAAATAATGGAGAAAACAGTTTGAAATGCTTGTTCAAAACAGTCATCAGGAGCATGGTTTTCCAGATCCTGGGGAGTATTTCACGAAACATGATTACTGAGTTAACTGGACAACCACGCTGATTAAAACCCAGAACAGCTCTTTTTAATTCAGTCCATGTTCCAGATTTGGAAGCGTTTCGGGTGCTACTCAGTGCAGTTATCCATCTAACTCGGTAATCCTGCTTCGTGCAACACCCCCCCCCTCGTCCGAACAATCGTGCTCCCTGCAAATTAAAGTGTGCTGTCCGTGAGACATTTTATTTCAAATAGAATTTAATTTCATGTGCAACGGCTGAATTCTTAAACTGAATCATTAAAATTCTGTGTCAAGTCCCATTAGAACGAAGACTGTCTCAAAGGTTCCCTGCCTGCCAAGTTATGCTTTTCAAATCTTTTTAACTCTACTATGCATTTTTTAATACTTAAAAAAAATTTAACTCTAATATGCATATTTGTTTCCATGTAGTGAACTGAGGTCCTGCCAGAATATGACCCAGTGAGTTAGCTTCACATATATCAGATAGATCCTTACCGAACGTGCACAGACCAGGTAAAAATACAGGTGTGTAATTAAGACATGCTTCTGCTGCCTGGGATTCACCTTAAATACAGGTGGAGTTGAACAGTCTCATAGATGTTCAATCAGCCAGCTTCAGAAAGTAGGCTGGCTAAGCGTATCTTTGAGAAGAGCGAACGTGATCTCAAAAGCAGTAGCGCCAAATTTCTGAAGGGTATTCAAAACTGAAAAAAAAAAACTCAAGAATAAACAGCAGCATAAATGTACCAACAGAGAAAACACACAGGCATGCAGAATTTTTGACAGCAATTCGGGAGATGGTTCTCATTCTGAATCGTCATCATCATCATCATCATCAGCAACATCATCATCTATGATTCAGGCGTCTCAGCCGACGATGGTGAAACGCTTATTTCAAAACAAACGAAAGCATCGCACGAGCACACACAAACAAAATCCTCTCAATCAAGTTCAGGGAAGTAGAACTACTCAAAGCTTCTTGATGGATTAACCTGAAATTCCTGGAGAGCCTTTTAGCAGAGAACGAATGATGGAAATGCTGAATAATAAATATTTTTTTAAAAATCAGCCTCTGTTGGCTGTGTACGCCTTCAACAGCTCCACTTCCAGCTCCACCCTCCACTGGTCAGAGAGCACAGTCACCTTGGTAACCCTTTCGCGCACGCACTTGCGTATACCGAAAAAAAACTGAACCCCGCTAGAACACGTGCTGCCTGGTCATTGTTCACAAAAGCGTCCTGCGTTTTGTCCACTGACGTGGCCGGTCGAACGAGCACACAGCCATCGCGCGTGCGATTTCCCAGCCCGCTTCCACCGAACGAGGCCGGAGCCAGCCAGGAGGCAGAGGAGAACTCGCCGTCTCCAGACATTTTAACGTTCAGTCAGCGTTCAGCGACTCTTTTCAAGGCCGTGATCCCGTGGCCGAGGGAACGGTGGCATTTGTGAAATTACCATTAACCTTTGAGCGGGGGCAACTTGGCATCATAATGTACTCCGTTCACAGGCCAGACTTGTGTCTTAAAAGGGGAAGTGAGTGGATGTGTGTGTGTGTGTGTGTGTGTGTGTGTGTGTGTGCGCGTGCACGTGCATGTGTGTGCGTGTGCATGCTTGTGTGTGTATGTGTGTGTGTGCACGTGCACATGCATGTGTGCGTGTATGTGCGTGTGTGTGTCTGTGTGTGTGTGTGTGTGTGTGTGTGTGTGTGTGTGTGAGTGCATGTGTGCGTGCGTGCGAGTGTACAGTATGTGTATATATTCCTGTGTGTGTGTGTGTGTGTGTGTGTGCGCCTGCGTAAATGCATGCTGGACTGCTGGAATGTACTTACCGAGCAAGACTGTAACAGTAAGGAAGGAGCCTGTTCAGGTCAGCTTGCCATCCTCGTAATCTTCTACAGGCAACAGTACGGGGTCATACTGCCACGAGCCGTGACCTCACAGTGCAGCGGCACCTGCAGAAACATAAAACAGCTCATTAATTCTGTTCCTGCCGAACCAAGCGGCCTGCCGGCGGAATATCAAAGAGGCCATTTTGCTCGGCCTAAGCCATTAGACACAACGTGTTGATTCGTGACTCACCGGTAAGTGCCTTTTCTCGCAAAGTTTAGAGTTCAAGGGGCCCTGAATTTCCATGACTACCCCCACCCCTACCCCCCCCCCCCCCACCCACCACCACACACCATCATATCCCACAGCCCACACCCACTCAAACGTCTCTGCCCTGTGCATGCTCCTAAACACATTATTTCACACTTGCTCTTAATTTATTTTAATATTCTCTTTCATTATTTACTGTACTTTTTAACCTTTTTTCTTACGTGTTATTACGGGTTGTGTTATAGTAACTCTTCTTTTAGCACTTTATATATAAACTGGTATCTTTATCTTCATGTTAGGTCTTTTTTCTCTTGTCTTATTTTAATTCCAATGCCTTTGAATTGTGTTTCCTGTGATTTGTTATGGAAAGAACTTTGAGCATATCTTAAGGAAGGAGCAACATAAATCAAGTCATTATTATTATTATTATTATTATTATTATTATTATTAGTTTAATCTAATACACTTTTCTAACCAACTTATGTATGTAATCTGAGCTGGAGATGCTATCCTTTAGCATGAGTCACAACAATGGAGCAGCTGACAAAACTCAGTCTGGGGAACGGAGTTTATCCAGGTACATCTGATACGGGTGATGAGGGAGGGGGGAGGTTGGATATTGATGGGTTGGGGTTTCACATCCAACCCCACTCATCAACACGTGCAGTTGGCTAAAAATACAATTCCGCCTTCCGAAGCTCTGGATTGGACAAGGGCGCAGAATGGAAACTGACATCAAGCCCCGCCCTCTGACAGCCTGCATTCAGACGCTTCTCATTTGTCGACAGTGTGTGAGGATATCGAAGATAAGCTCCGCCCCCATCTGGCTCAGCTAATGACGTCAGCCAATATCAGCCAATCCGCACGGTGTCCCACTTCAGGATAGCGTGCTGTCATATGTCTGTGTACTTGGGCCAGACATTGTGGCTCCTTAAATGAAAAATACTTCCTTCCAACGAGCAAAAGAACATTTTTTTTTTCTTTCAGCTCCCTTCCCCCATCACTTCAATCAATAAATGCGTCTCCAGTTCTAGGAATATGAGATTTACCCCCGGGCAGCGCGTGTGTGTGTGTGTGTGTGTGTGTGTGTGGTGCTGCGTTTACCGGACTGCTCGGCGTACAGTCATTTTCCGGTAAAAAAAAAAAAAAAGTCTCAAAGAGATCTCGAATTCAGCCTCGGCTGGACAAAAAAAAAAGTTCTGTTTCGCCGCGGACGGCTCGGCCCGGAGGTGTCCACCGCGTCTCGGAACACTGCTCAGTAACCCCGCCCACCGGAACACCGCCCAACAAAGCGTCTGCGGGTGAAATAAACTGGCCTTCTCCGCCCGAGTGAGCGAGGGAGGGAGGGAGCTGGGAAAACCTTCAGTTCCCTTCGCGCTCTCCGAGGCCTCTCGCCCCCCCCCCCCCCCCCCCCCCCCCCCCCCCCCCCCAACCCCAACCCCCCCATCTCATTCCACCGCTGCAGTACGCGGGGGCCTCCGCACACGAGTCAATCTGTCTGCGTCGCTCCACGCATTTCACCCGAGCGGGCGAGCGAGTGAGCGGGGAAACCTTCAGTTCCCTTCACATTCTCCGAGGCCTCGCACCCCCCCCCCCCAAAAACCCCCACCCCCCCATCGATCTCATTCCACTGGTGCAATGCGGGGGGGGGGGGGGGGGGGGCTCTGCCAGGGCGAGTCAATCTGTCCGCGTTGCTCCGCGCATTTCCACGCCAGATGCGGCGGCAGCCGACGGGGAGAACGCGGGGCACCTGCACGCCGCCATCGACGGCTCCCGGATTCGAACCGACGACGTGACGCGAATCGACGAGCGCCTCGATACTCACCGCGGACCGTCGGGAGCACGCCCCGGTCCGAGGCCCGCCTCCGTCTGTGTTACACTGCGATACGTTTCCTCCAGCCGATACTGTTTGCCCAACCAGCCACGCAAGGCTTATATTTGGTATATTATGGTACGTTGCTGAACAGAATAAAGGGTGGCCTGCAAATGTATATTTTGGTAAGAATTTCTTTTACGAAATGAGTATTGTATTTCCGTACAAAATGAGTATTGTACCTTGTCGAACCTGTGTTTTGTAGTTGGCCAATGACCGTGATATGCACTTTTGTACATCGCTTTGGATAAAAGCGTCTGCTAAATAAATGTAAATGTAAAAGTTGTAGTGCACCATCATTTTTCTTGAAATAAATGCAAAGACTAAACTGCAGGAAGCAATAACATCATCCGATCTATGTCATAATGTCCTGTAACTTCATTCCTGGAATGGTAAAATCTAGTACATAAGCTCTACATCAGTTTTCTCATTTCCCTGTGGCTGTATAAGCAAGGACTCGATGCAGCAGATAGGGTTACAAGGACAAGGCTGAGGGGTTAATGCACATAGCTCAGTATATTTCACAGTGTTTGTGTCAGCACAACTGACATAATTGGATCCTTGAATCTTTGGTATTGAATCTCTCAACATCTCTACTACAATAACCTAAATCTATGTACTTGGAAAACTAGCTAGTACCAGATGAAATCTTCCACTTATTTTCTTTTTGTTTTTAGAAAACAAATCCCTTCATCATTGATAATTTTTGACCATACTGGTAGATGTTCAGATGAGCTATTCCAGCAGAATTCATGCGTAAAAAAGAGAACACATCATTGTCAGTTATCTGAATAAGATGACACATTTTCGTTAAAGAAAGAAATCTCAATAGGGTAGCTGCGATTCAAATGCAATTAAACTGTTCCCTTGATTATCTGCCTACTGTGCTAAGCATCTGTTTCTTACAATAGTGATTGCCAAGCAAGCTGCCAAGCTTTGACTGTCCATAGTTGAACTACTTAAAAGTCTTTTTTTTTTTTTTACTGGAAATAGGCATTTCTTTTAGCTGCTCCATTATTCAAGTGCTGCACGGCAGAGAAGAAAACGTAAACAGAGGGAAGAAAGAAAATGATCAAACGCAATTTCTGCTCCAAATATGCTTTGTGGGCTTACGATGCAGGGAAATTTACATGCGTGAGTGATGAGTGATTTGGTATGCTGTTTGTGGAGAGATGGACTCATTCGAAAAGCTGTCTTGTCACAAGGGTGCCTGGGATTTGATTTCACACTCACCCAATGCTGGGTTTTTGGAGTGATAAACTTCACCTGTCACTTACGGGGGGGGGGACAGAGTTCTTTGTCTACGGAGGGCAAAATGGCTGGTGTGAAGGCAAAACAATCCCCTCACATCACTCCACCTATTTTTTCTTCGCACGCTACAGCTGACCTTATTCCACCAACCCCCTCCACCCACACACACACCCCAGCCAGTGAATCACACTGGGTGTTCTCTATGGACAGCCGTACTAAGATATGAAGATACAGCGAGTGAATGGAGGATTGATTGGATTGGTGGTTGGGGAGGGTGTGGCCACAGCAGCCATGTACAGTAGTGCGCACAGGTGGCAAGGCGGGGGGTTGTGGGGGTGGGGGAGGTTGGGGGTTGGGGGCAGGGTAGTGGGGAAAATGGCTTCAATGAGCTAATGAGATTTGGAGTTACCCCTGCAGGGCCCCCCCCCCCCCCATCCCACTTCCTGGCATTTGGCTTTCCGGGGGGGGGGGGGGGGGGCTACTCCACAGGCCTTATGTGAGGGGATAATTAGGGAATGTAAAAAAAGAAAAAATCATCCGGAACAGAGAGTGGAGTGTCTGAGAAGAGGCGTTTTTTTTTTATTTTTAAGGGCGACGCTGGATTAGAGAGGCCGCATTCCACTGAATTCTATTCCACGAGATTCTATTATTCATAATACGGCTGCTATTTTTAGTTGAAATGCATGCTTCATCAAAAAAAAAAAAAAAAAAAAAAAGCAACTACGCAGCTCCTTCAGGTAGCCCTCTGCCATCGTGCTCTTCAGCTGGGTACTTAACCCACTTAGCATCAAAACATTTCTAGCGGTACAATATCAATATGCATTTTATGCAAAAGCATGCAATCTGCGACGGCTTCACTGGACAGCACGGAGGATCCACATGAAAGGCATTGCTGCTAGACTCACAGATGTACGCGTTAAAAGCCTGACGAAATGAACACACGTCCACGGAAGCACACAGTGGAGTCAAAAAAAAAAAAAAAAAATAGAAATGGGATGTGTAAGGGGAGGTGAGACCGTTCACTGTGAAGCTGACCCCACATCCCACAGCTGGTTTAAAATCAGGAGAATACATTTTCAGTCATAACTAGGAACAGCGACGTCTCTTTAAAGTCCCTCGGATCAAACGGCTCGCGTTGGTTTGCGTTTGCTGCGTTTTGTACAGACAAGGACCCCTCTCGCGTACGGAAGGACGACTCGCGCTCTCTGCCAAAGCAGGAGAAGATAAGACACGAGTGTTTTCATTTCCACAGAGCCCACAGTGACCCCCTGTTTCGTGAGGATGCTTTCGCTTCATTACAGCACGTACACAACGCACTTGTGTGTTAAAAGGGTCCTCACAGTAATCAGCACGCGCTGGTCACCTTCCCAGCATTAAACATATGTAATTACCTACATAGCCTGCATCAGCGAGCAAGGCTATCGCTTTCTGTCGTTTAAAAAAAAAAAAAAAAACGTAAGAGGGGCTAGACACAGATTAACCAGTAGCTTATTTTTTGTCTTGTACTTAATAATTCCAGTTAGCCGTGTTCCTGTTAATGTTCTTAATTAGCATACAGGCTGCACTCTGTTTGCCAGACCGTGGAGCAGATGTATGTATCTGTAAACATTAAAATGCACCGATGGGTTTGACTCTGTTAGCAGGGCTAACGGGGCTTGTTAGGGGGAACAGAGGGGCTGTCACAGTCAAAGTGCACCGTCAGCTCCAAAACCGCATTTTGAAGATTTCTCAGCCCATCTCACCGTCTGCTGTAATTACAGTGGACTTTAAGGCTGCCAGGCTGAGGGCAGTGTCAAAGGAAATCCATACTAAAAGGATACAGCACCTCACCACCCAAAAATGATACAAAAACGTACGCGATCACATGGAAAACAGCTGTCGGATTGCGTTTTGACTTCAGATCATAGTCGAAAAGGGATATATCAGTTATATTTCTTATGTTTGTCTCACCATTTTGTATGAAATATCCCTGTCCATAAAGGTAATATTTCAGTAAATTGTCTGGCGAAATGCCTCATATAGTGAGCTCCATAATGTTTGGGACAAATCCTTTTAAAAAAAAAAAAAAATTTGGCTCTGTACTCCAAAATTTTACATTTCTAATCAAACAATACACGTGTGGTTAAAGTGCGGATTCTCAACCTTTATTAAAACATATTTTTATACATTTCTGGTTTCAGCATGTAGACATTACAGCACTTCTTACATATAGTTCCCCTCCCCCCATTTGTCATATGTATGTGTGCTGTGTTCCAATCTTTACAGGCAAACATTTCACCCCCGTTATCTGATGACAGGCGGCGGTGGATCCTGTGACATTTTATATGAAAGGGGATTTGGATCATCATTTAAAAATCACGGGCGTGCAAATGAAGAGGCGCCTCAGAGGCCCTGGGCGTTGGGAATGCCCGGCACGTTTCTCCCTCCCTCCCTCCCTCCCTCCCTTCCTCCCTCCCTCCCTCCCCACTGCCGGGTGATTTCTGATCCAAGGCTCCCGACTACGGGACCAGGCCCCCTTTCCTTTGAATGCAAATAGACCGGAGACATCAAAGGGGTTCCGCCGCCCCTCTCGAAAAGTCACCTCGCGCTATCGAGGCGGATCTGAGAGACCAAAAAAAAAGTAAAAAATCATAATAATCCGCCGCACTGTAACAACACGGTAATGAGCCGCACAGCAGGGGGAGGCGGAAGTGCGAACACAGCGCGAAAAAAGCGAGAGAACGCGCGCGCGCGCGAAGGAGTGAGCGAAAGAAAGGGGGAGAGAGAGAGAGAGGGGGGGGGGAGGGAGGGAGACAGAGAGGAGAGGGGAGGGGAGTGAGGAGGAGGGAGAGAATGAGAGAGCGAGCGAGAGGGAGAGAATCAGAGAGAGAGAGGCGGGCGTGGGGGGTTGACTATTTTCAGTCGTAATTATGAAATGTGTCGTGGAGAGGCAAATCGAGGGGAAACGAAAAAAACGACAATTTGGAACTCGAAATAACGGAGTCGAGCTCGCATCGACAGGTCTAATGTGACTCTCTGAAGGTCACTGCACTACAGTATTTCTCTCTCTCTCTCTCTCTCTCTTTCACACACACACACACACACACACACACACACGCAAACAGGACAAACTCCATTTGAACAAAACGACATTAGCTAACGCCTCTTCGCTATGACGCTCGGTGTTTTCTTGTTTTCTCTAAAGCTCGTTTTTCATACGCCTGCCATCTTGCTAATTGAAGCGTGAAGAAGAAGGGGTTGGGAGAGGAGGCCACACATTCACATAAGGCTTCCTTTAGCATAGCACTGCTTACCCTGTTCCCAAACCCATTGCTGTGATCCTTCACTGGAGGGCATGATAATGTATTATTCATTTAGTTCACTGAGACAAAAAAAATAAAAAAAAAAAAAGTCTTGCTGTACTTCAACAGGAATACCGGTGCCTAAAACCCATTCTACTTAATAATCACGATGGTGCCTCAGAGATTTTTTACAGTTCACAGTACAGATCTATTTGATTTATGCAGGCCTTACCCTAGATGATATTTTAAGCTATTTCAGTCTTAGAAGACGTAGTAAAATCTCGCCAGTCTTACCTCAAGTCGGTTCACGCCCCCGCCACGACTCACGACTAGTGCGAGATCGCATTAAGATGGCTCCAACTGAGTTTGCGACTCTTTTTTCTCGTCACGACCATTCCGACTATATAAAACATATTTATATGACTTTAGTCTTGGCTAAAAAAAGGTTTGTGATGGTCAACAACGCGATTTATAATTCTACGCTGCCAACAGCCAATGGAGGTGCTGTCTTCGTCTGACGTCATCAGCACACCGGTCGGTGTGTGAGTTTCTGACAGGAAGAGGAGGGCTAAGCAAAATGAAAAAAAAAAAAGAAAGCTAAAACAATCCTGCTGGAGTCTTATAAACGCGTGAAGCTGCGTGATTCCCAGGCCTTGCAGAATCTTAAGACGAGCACACCTTTAAAACTCAAGACCCCTGATTTAGGACAGACTGTTCTTAAATGAGAGAGTGCGTCAGACCTCGGCTGTCTGGCAGTCGTCTAATGCAGGGGGAGGCGTTATTCGCAAGCACCTATTTATGACAGATGAGTAAAAGCCTGCAACCTCGCTTGCCCGCACTCACGCACTGCGTTGGAATGCTGAAAAACACTGCGGCGTTCTAGAACCGCTCAGAGTGTTCCGAGGAACGCGACAGTTTATTTACGGCCTTAATTCGCTCATTTGCATGCCACGGATATTATGAGCCCGGGTAATAGACAGCAGCTAAATCTCGGTTGCATAAAAGGATACGATTACAGTGGGAAAATGGCTACAGATTTTTTTGTATGCAAGGTAATGTGATTTCCAAGAATGTAATTCCAAAGGCCTGCCATTCTTCCCTTTGTATCATCAAAATGAGGGCTAAATTCATCCAGAATGAGTGTGCAATCAGAAGTTATACCTCACGTGTCACCTATCTCTCACTTTCAAAGAACATTAGAGAAAGTCTTCACCAGGGGGTGTCAAATTTTATCTGAAAAGGGCTGGTGTAGGTGCAGGTTTTCGTTTTAACCCAGCACTCTATTTATCGAGGTTGACCATGATTAGTAAATGAGATAAATCCAGTGTTGTAGCGCTGGGCTAAAACAAAAACATGCACCCACACCAGCCCTTTTTGTATAAGACTGGACGCTCCCGGTCAATACAATAAAGGCTCTATCTCATCACTGCTATGAACAGTAATTATACGTGCTTATTGGAACACTCTTGTCAACACTACATAGTACCACTTCAGAAAGATCTGTGAATGAAGTTAAACTATGCTAAATTAATTGCTTACAATTCAACACAACATCTACTCAGAATGGCATGTTGCGACAGATCTGAAAATTAGTCGGAAAGCCTTTGTCCTACGAAAAAAAAAAAAAAAAAAAAAAAAAAAAAAAAAAAAAAACGTACGTAACACTTTTTTCACAGTGGTCGTCATGCCACAGAAATGACTGTGTCATTGCCATGACATAATGCCTGTCATGAAGTTTCATGTCCATTCCTAACTATGACATACCATTGTTACGAAACAATCTGCAGTTTGTGTCAACATATGGTCTGAATTAGAAAAACACGAAACCAAATCCATAAGTCTTTGAATGACAAGTTCATGGTCGGGGATGTTATTTATTCACCTTGTCCTGTTAATCCAGGGCAATGCGTCACACTGGATGTACCAGGTTAATTCATATATCCCAGATGAAAATGAAAACATTGTCCTCCTTCAACCTTCCACCGATCCCTATACTTTCAATACCTTCGAGACGTATGCCTTTAAATTGCAGTGTGTGCAGCTCTGTCTGTTGTAATGTGGTAACGCTTTAAAAAAAAAAAATTGATATTATAATACATATTAAAAAACTCTATTTCCCGAAAAGATTTCACTCATAATTTGAATGTGTCCTCACACTGTGGGGTTAGAAATGAAAGCCAAGGACATCGGTATGCTTCAGATACGTCCTGTACGCCACATCTCCAGTAACAAGAAACGATGAATTGCATTCATTTCAGAGCTGGATAAAAATCCTCTCCAAGGGGGGGGACAAATGGCTGTCTGTTTCGATGAAAGCACAACTTATTCTTCTGCGCGCGTAATGTCCAGAGCAACCTCCAAAAAAGTTCTCACTTTTGAGAGATTAAAACTGCGCATCCCCTAACTACAGAACTTAACACTGGGAGAGAACATTAGGTGCCAGACAGATGTGGAAGACGGTGTACGTATGCTTAGGGGATCATTTTTAAGTAATCGCATATGTCCTTTGCGTCTGTTTGTTTCGGTATCTTTTCGATAAAGTTTTTCCGAGCCACAAGGTAAAGATGTTTTGCTTAAGGGCTGATTCAGCAGGAAATCGAAAGAAGAGGTACATGGCTGGATCAAAGTAGAATGTGATAAGTATACAGTTCAGACATAAAACTATATATAAATAAACTACATATATAAAAAGATATATATATATATATATATATATATATATATATATATATAAAGCTCTTGCCACTTTGTTTCATCACCGTACTGATGTATTTTGAATTCTATCCACCGATGCTGAATGTAATAAGAGTGTAATCAGAGAGTGGATCATTCTTCCACAATTTGAATTATATATTTTGTTTTCCTCGACACGGATGCTGAGAATAAATGTGTCTGAAATCACTGAAAAGGGTGAGGCTTGGACCTCAGGGCTGATGCTCATTCGCAGCTCCACACCATGTTTAATCAATGATTAATTCTATACAAAGGGAAACAGGTACTGAAAATGCATGCTTTCATGTATTCAGAGAGATTAATGCAAAAGTAAATGCCATAAATTGACCATAAAAGTTCCCAGTTTACCAGCTACAAGCCTTAAAAAAAAAGACCCAGGAAGCAGAAATGGATGCTTAATTATGCATTTCATATTTAATCAAATACTTTATATATATTTAGCTGTAGTCAGTTTTTATTTATTTATTTATTCGTTTATTATTTTTACCACACACAAAAACTTCAACGCAGGTCAGATTCCACTTCTTCCCTTTGGGATATTTGCCCAGTCTAGACGGTTCGCTCGATGGAGGGCGTGCGCACACAGCGCTGGAAGCTAAAATCAAAGAGGCATTGGATTTCATGGATAAAACCGGCCCAACTGATAACCGTGTTGCTGTTAAAGCCCTGACCCCCTGTTACATCCTGTACGATTTCCCATCTAGGGTTTACTCTTATTCTTTCAAAAACATTGGCTCTCCTTTCCCTACTGGCAAATGGGCTGACAGACTTGAATGGACACACACAGACACAGACACACACACACACACACACATACGCGCGCACGCAGACACACACGCACACGCGCACACACAGACAGACAGACAGACAGACACACACACACAACACACACACACACACGTAAACACACACAACACACACACACACACACACACACACACACACACACACACACACACACACACACACACACACACACGCACACGCACACACACGTAAACACACGCACACACACACACACGCACACGTAAACACACGCACAGACACAGACAGACACACACACACAAACACACACACGCACACACACGCACAGACACACACACACACACACACACACTTGTAAACACACGCACAGACACAGACACAGACAGAGACACACACACACACACACACACAGGAGGGATCCACCCCCACATTGCTTTCTCTCACACTCACTTCGATGGCCATTCCGAAGCAGCAGACTGGACACAGGAGACGGGTGCCTAATTGGAGTGAAACAATTAATGCATTGAGCTGGGCAGTTAATTCACCGTGTTTTCCAATATTCTAATTACTCTGTCTTTGCGGAGAAATGTTAGGACACATCGTGCGGAATGCGAAGATCTCCCCTCAGTGCTTCCGCATCCATTTCAGTTCCCCAACTCACCTCTCCGTGCTTAAAGCTGCCGCACACGACGCATGCATTAACATACCTTCAGTTTTCAGCTAAAAAACCGTGTATGAAGCCTGCTCACACGGACAGGCCGCTGTTTGAGTGCGCCACGCGTAGTGAACGTGACAATGAAAATAATGGTCTACATCAGGGGTGTCCAAACCTATCCGGAAAAGGGCCATTTTGGGTGCAGGTTTTTGTCTTAGCCAAGTACTGACACACCTGATTCTATTTATCAAGGTCTTGACTGAAGACCATGTTTAGTTAATTGGTTGAATGAGGTCTATTTGTGCTGGGCCAAAACAAAAACCTGCACCCACACTGGCCCTTTTCAATAAACTGGCCACCCCTGGCCTACATTCAAAGACATGCAGTGACATCCAGAGGAAACTGTCTAAAGACGAAAAGACCAAAAGTCATAACTTTCTAAACTATGGGTAGCAGCCCTCAACTCAAAACAGACAGCACTACAAACATGGCAATCCATAACAATCTAAAGAACATAAAAATGCACTGTGTGGAATAGCTTGCCAGGTCAGATAGTTGGGGAAGAAAAAGTCTGGGGGTTTCAAAACCGAGCACTAGGTACACTTTAGTGGTAGGAAAATGGCGAGCATTGTTGGACTGAATGGCCTGTTCTCATCATTATGTTCTATTATGTCATGAAAGTTATGGTAAGTCAAACTAGGAGGCGTGACGACGAGAACTTAGGAAGGTTGCAGACAAGTTGGGCGGCAGCATTCTGAATCATCTGTAGTGGCTGTATGGCACAGGCTGGCAGGTTTGTAAGGAGGGAGTTGCCGTACTCCAGGGGAGAGATTACCATAGCCTAAACGACTAGCTGGGTGGAGCACGTGGTCAGCATCGTAGCCTCCTATTTCTTCAACCAAAACTTAAAATCTCTTAAGTTCTTAAAATCAACTAAATCGTCCTCAGCATGTGCACAATGACTGAACAATAATTGTCAGATCTGAATATTGAACGTCTACATAACTGAAATAATATTTTAGATTATTTTTAGTGGACTATATAATGCAATTTAGTGACCTGCTGTCAGCCATCCTCTGGTTGTACTGCTTCTTCCTTGTTAAAATGATTTATTTAGCACTATACCTGCGAAACACCCAAATCCAATTGGCAGTCTCCTTTTCTCTCTCTCTCAATCTCTGTCAAGGGATTCTTTAAAGCCTTATATTTATAGACTCCATACTGAAAATATATTTATAGATTTAAGCCGCTGGACACAAAAGACACAAACGATGCGCTTGAGAGAAATAATGGTAAATTCCATTTAGTGTGTGAACTGTGCTTCTTGTACGATGAAAAGGATGTTTCTTAGAAGTGAAATCAACAGGCAGAGTTCAGACAAGACTGTTTAGCGCTATGTATTGCTGATGAGACCATTTTTAATTATCGCACTGCAAAAAAAGACAACATTATTGATATTACAATGATTATGTTTTATTGGTGTGGTACCGCGTGGCTGCTTTAAGGTTTAGAATTTGCAAACAGTTGAAATTTGAATGAAATCAAAAGGACGGCATAGACACGAGTTGCCAGTCACTGAATATGCCTTTTTACACTACATAGCCAAAAGTATGTGGACACCGGGCATCCAACATTTCATCAAAAAATATGGGCATTAATATAGAGTTGATCCACCCTTTGCTGCTATAACAACCTCCACTCTTCTGGGAAGGCTTTATACTAGATTTTGGAGCATTATTGCAGGTATTTGCTTAGTGAGGTCGGGTACTGATTGGGCGATTAGGCCTGGCTCACAGTTGGCTTTCCACCTGATCCCGAAGGTGTTGGACAGGGTTGAGGACAGGGCTCTGTGCAGGCAAGTCAAGTGCTTCCCCACTATTCTCGATAAAACCATTTTGTATGGATCTAACCGTGTGCTCGTGGGCATTGTCATGCTGAAACAGGAAAGGGCCTTCCCCAAACTGTCAGAGAAGCCTAGAATTGTCTAGGATGTGATTGTATGCTGTAAAATTAGGATTTGCCTACACTGGAACTAAGGGGCCTAGCCCAAACCATGAAAAACAGCCCCAGACCAGGGGGTGTCCAGATACTTTTGGTCATATAGTGTATTTGGAAAAAATGACCATGTTTATATGATATAAACATGTATATTAATGAATAACCACATAAACCACGCATTGGCATACACATTTGCTGGCAATCAGTGATTGCTTCATCTGTAATCAATAATTAATTACCAGAATTGACTGAAAGGTCATTTTAAACCCTACTAAGCACATGATGACCAGTCATGTGTGAGTATAATTACTGACAACATGTGCTGCACCAATAAACTTGTGGGGGGGGGAAAGAACTTGCAAAATAGCCACTTATTATACGACGATGTGACAAGTGCCGTGATTGGCTACTGCAGAGTTCAACCTTTGCCACACCTTCAACTCATCTGAGAGAAATGACCCGCCCAGTTGAAATTTACATTACCTGCAGCCGAAGGTTTGTGTGGAATCAGCGAAATTAAGCCCTTTTCTTCCGGTAACAACGAGATCGCGTGCGTCTTATCAACCGCAGATGTGTTGCTGCTAGCATTTTCTCCAGAAAATGCGGCATTAATTAAGGAGGGTTGTCAAGTGCTGTACATCAGCACAAAGCTGTGGAAAGCACAGCAGTCTGTTAAAACAATTTTCCACCCAAAAGGTGTGTGTTACAGCACCTAGAGCAATGTACATTGTTCTATGGAATAATCCACTTTACCTCTTGCTTTTCTGCACGTCAGTGATTGTTAAAAAATTGATTTTTTATTGCAATTAGCAGCCACTTTGAGACTTTTTAGAAACGACTATAGAAAACGATGCCTGGTTACTGAGACCGGCAGAAAATCACAGGAGATTCTGTCTTTGTTCACCATCACAAATCCACAGACCAATCCAGGTCAACGCTGACCACACTTTCCTCGAAATTCAGAGCGAGTCCCTCTTTCAGTACTGAACCTGATTTATAATGCTCACAAATGCCCATAAATTATTCTGTGTTATAAAATATTGAGAGCTCTTGATTCAAGAGGGGCTTGCTCACCTCAAGGTTGTCTCTCCATCCGGACAAATGACTAATGCTGTGCACAAGCAGGCCTTTTCTGTGTGAAACTAAGCACAAACTCAATGTTGAGAGACTAAAAAGCCTAACAAAAAAAAAAAAGAAGTAAAAAAAGAAAAAATATCTAAGCAGTTCAGTCATTAGTGAGCCAAAGAAAAAGTAAATCAAGCACAATGACTGCGTAGGCCTTGTATGCCAGCAAGGCAATAATGGTTAGGTCTTGAAACCATGGTGAGCATTGTTGGGCTGAATGGCCTGTTGTCATAACTACGTTACGTTATGTTATGCTATGTAATGTAATAAGAGTTACAATGGAATAATAAGTAAGCTCTGCAAAGTGGTCCGGATGGAGAACTGCTTTATGTCTAAAAAAAAGTAAATGTACAGAAAACCAGATAAAAAATACCGCTTAGAGCAAATGTTTCATTACCAGCGCTAATGTGTAAACTCTTTTGAGGATAAATAGGGTCAAACAAAAAATGTAAATTAATTCCGACGTCCCTGCGTTTGGAAGTGACAAGGCCGGTTCAAGGGCAAAGCTCGCGAAAAAACACGGCCGCAAATTAACGCCTTTCGCGCTCTGTGAGCAAAACGAGGTTTCTCCGCCGCCTTCCAGCCTAATTAACGGGGTTGCATCTTTACGACATTCCATTCGTGCTAACGCGAACGCTAATGGCGCTACAAACGGCTTGTTGCTAGCGCTTTTCTCTGCCGGGGGGGGGGGGGGGGGGGGGGAACGCAGGGCCCCTCTCTCCGCTCCGAGGAAGTTAATAAAAACGTCTTTTCGGCCTATTGTAAGGCGACGCGCGGCCCGCTACCGAGCGAGGTTACCGCTCGTCACGTCGGCCCCGTGCGTCAACGACAGGAAGCGGCTCGGCGAGGAAACGCAACGCGGCGACGGGAGAGACGCACAGATCAGCCGCGGCTGCCATTGTGCACACAAAACACCCAGAGTTAATTCAACTCTAACAGAGTACACGCGAGTCTAAACTGGGACCAGATGTACTCTGTAAGAGTTGATTTAACGCTGAGTATTTTGCTTTAGCATGCATCAGAGTTAAACTGTGCCCTAGTAAGAACCCATGTTCTGCATTTTAACATCATTAACGTCATTCTGAGCTATATAAAGGTTTTTGCCTCTTTGAAACTGTCGGAAACCATTTTTGTGCAGGTTTTCTGTTACCCAGAAGATGCGTTTGGTCTTCCACTTCTTCTATCGCATGAGAGTAAACATTTTAAATGCCACGTGTGTGTAAATTCAAGTTCTGTTCTGTGCAGCGTTTTCTACATGGACCACTGTAATCCAGCCCACTTAATCCATTACATCTTTTCCATGAAGCCTCGTGGCTACATGAATGCAAACCCCCCCCCCCCATTCTCTCTCTCTCTCTCCCCCTTTCTCTCTCTCTCCTTCTACCTAACATTACACGATAAGAAATAATAAATACTGTATCGTATTCTCCATTTAGCTTGACTTGCATTGCTTTCTGCATTATAAATGTGCCTTATGGTGCACTAATCTATGAAATGTTCCAAAGATAATCGAACATATTCATATGTCACATGTTGTTTTATGTCACCGCAGATGCTGCAAGTGACTTTACCATAGCATACAAAGTCACACACCATAAGCATATTTGCCATAAGCCATATTTGACATAAGCCTTTATGAATGCCTCTGTAGTGTTTATGAAGCTCTTAAGAAGGACCAAACACTCTATGGTGATATTGATGCCAAAACCAGCAGTAAATGTTTTGACCCGGCACAGAAACTACGCGGCGAAAATGCACTGTTGCGCTTCCATGCTGAAGAATCATGGTTGCCAGGAGCTATTGTAAATACACACGCCGGGTCCACATCACCACATCATGCGCAGACACCCAGAGGCACGCAGAGTCACCAGCGTAGCCGCACTCTCGGGTCAAACGCCTGAAGCGCAGATTATTATTAACGTCTAGCTCGTAATGGGAGCTCCTCACGGGGACTCAACACACTGCCACACCAGCCCATTTACACAGGGGGACTCAACACACTGCTACACCAGTCCATTTACACAGGGGGGACTCAACACACTGCCACACCAGTCCATGTACACAGGGGGCCTCAACACACTGCCACACCAGTCCATTTACACAGGGGGACTCAACACACTGCCACACCAGTCCATTTACACAGGGGGCCTCAACACACTGGCATGCCAGCCCATTTACACAGGGGGGGACTCAACACACTGCCACACCAGTCCATTTACACAGGGGGACTCAACACACTGCCACACCAGTCCATTTACACAGGGGGGACTCAACACACTGCCACACCAGTCCATTTACACAGGGGGGACTCAACACACTGCCACACCAGTCCATTTACACAGGGGGACTCAACACACTGCCACACCAGTCCATTTACACAGGGGAGGACTCAACACACTGCCACACCAGTCCATTTACACAGGGGGACTCAACACACTGCCACACCAGTCCATTTACACAGGGGGGACTCAACACACTGCCACACCAGTCCATTTACACAGGGGGACTCAACACACTACCACACCAGTCCATTTACACAGGGGGACTCAACACACTCAACCACACTGCCAACACACTGCCACACCAGTCTATTTACACAGGGGGACTCAACACACTGCCACACCAGTCATTTACACAGGGGGACTCAACACACTGCCACACCAGTCTATTTACACAGGGGAATCACTCTGTCTCATATTTTGCACATGCATTTTTGTGGCTTAAAATGTTATGCAAAGCGCGTTCTCCTTGCGCGTTGTTGTTCTCTGTGCATTCATGCTTTTCTTTAATTTCTTTCTTTTAGCTTTATGTCATTCTTTCTTTTCTTCTTTAGGAAAAAATGCTACTTTTGAACAGCTACATTTCCAGCCAATTCCGGAGTATGACTACTGCTGATCGTGTCATAGCACTCCAGTAGAAAAAAATGCCTTATTTCAGACTAAAAACCTAACATTTTAATGTGAAAAGACATATACATATATATATATATATATATATATATATATATATATATATATATATATAAAATGTTTTTTTTGAGACAGAACCTTGATTTTCTATTGGTCAAACACAAATTCTGTCACATCACGCGTAGCAAATCACGTAGCATTTATTTTTCCTACTCGCCTTATTGTGCATTAACTAACGGTGTATGAGTATTCATAAGTGCTGCAGTACACGTGTTCAGAATGTCATAAACGGGGAGGAGCTCCGGTCATTCTGCATAAATCACCCAGAGCCCCAGATGGGCCATGTACACGCACACCAGGCCCCGCATTATAAACACAGCGCTGCAGACAACCTCAAACAGCTTGTTTGAGGACTAAGCCCAGTACATCTCATGCCTCAATATTTACTTTTTTTTTTTTTACAAGCTAGGAAATCACTTACTCTTAGCCGCGCCAGCAGAACAGGATTAGCAAAATGCATTTTAATATGCCGCTATAACGCTCCCATGTCGACTAATATTAACAGCACCGCATTACCCATTTGTTCTAATTTGTTGTTTTTTTCCCCCAGACGAAATATATAGCAGCATCTACCGCATCAGAAATACACTAGATTGGTTCCAATTAGCGTATGATTATGGTTTAGCAGAAAACATTAGCAGTAGGCAGAATGAAGAGACGTCATACAAATTGCACATCATTTTCTCTGTTATTAAATCTGCAACAGGGAAGCTCAAACATACCCTTCTAAAAAGCAATGGAATTGGAGTAAATGATTGTTTTTGCGCTGGCTATGTTAAACCCTATGACGTTTCTCATAGTTCAGCCAAGGTGGCTCTTCAAGGTGACCATTACATAATCACAGGCATTTAGCAGACACTCTTATCCAGAGTGACTTATACAACATTTTACATAGCATTTACAGTGTATCCATTTATACAGCTGGATATATACGGAAGCAATGTAGGTTAAGTACCTTGCTCAAGGGTACAACAGCAGTGCCCTACCCAGGAATCGAACCTATGACCTTTAGGTTACAAGGCCGGTTCCTTACCCATTACACTACACTGCCGCCCTATACAAACGTGGTAACTGAAAGGATTTCCGTGACGTGCAGGTAACATTTGTTTGGTAAGACCCCAGGACCAAATGGAGCAAGTGTTGAGCAGTGTGCAGAATGAGCAGTGTAAAATTATGCGACTACCAAAAGTGAGAGAAAAAAAAAGCAGCAATGGAAACCGTAATCCAAGGACCTTAGTCCTCTCACGGGAGCGCGCTAAAACTACAATTTTAAACAAAGCTATTTAATCGCCCCAGGGTCTACACAAGGACCAATCAAATCCAGATCCTGTGGGGGCGTCCGTCCTGAAACTAAAGTACGTAAAATAATCAGTGAAATGCCTGCAGAGACTGTGGCCCGCAGGATGAGTATTGCTGGTCCACACCAACAGTAGTTAATTTTCAAGATAGCCATCTAGTCCGCAAATAAAAAATGCACGCACTGTTACTGGCCTAGCAGTGGATGCATTTGCATTGCTATTATGAAACGTTACCAAATTATGCGTGTATTTAAAAAAAACATTCATATTTGTCTTCATTTACATTTAAATGGGGAAAAGCAGGTTTTAGTGCTGTACGTTCCAAATGGAGTTAGTACCTATTTGTATTAGACATGAATAACAATGGCCCGACTACGAGTTATAAAAAACCTAGAATTTGGAGTCTGAAATTAACCGAATTATTAATCGAATATGGTGCTGTCTTTTATTTTAATACATTGTCCTGGCCTCCATCCAATATAAATACATTAATTATTATTATTATTATTATTATTATTACTACTACTACTACACAATTTACAATAATAAAGATTACAGAATTTCTCCAGAATCGCGTCAAACGAGGCATTCTGTGTTTTGCATCGCAAGTAGCAAACCGACCAGCACTGCTCAGCACTTAACTTAGCAAGATCGTTTTTTTTTTTTTCCACTGGATTTCAGACCTTCCCAAGCAGCCATGAGTGTTGATCTAATGTCCCTCAGCAGGTCAGTCAATGAACTTGGGAACAGCAACACCACTGGAGGCAAAACTCCATCATTTCAAGGAGTGCAGACCACTATCAACCAAAAATACAGGTCTGAAATAAAGCCTCCATTTTCCTTTAGCTCAGAGTGAATTTGTGCCACTCACTAAGATTACCAATATGGAACCCAATGAGACGGATGTGGAGCTGAGAGAAAATGCTCTATGCGATCACGCTGGGCTCTGTCACGAGTCCATGATGATGGGTAAAAGTGGACAGGCTGTCACAGATTTCTAATTCTGGACCTGGTAGTAAGCGTAGATGACTATAGCCTACTTCATGTTCCACAGCAGGGAGGAAAACCATTGCTTATTAAGGATCAAGCAAAAAAAATAAAATAAATGGCTACGTTCCATATCTCCAGAGAAAACAGTATTTGCCGTTGTGTATAAGCCAATTCCACAGCACTCTCTGCACGCCCAAGCCAGGTCTTGTTAAATAAATTAAATAAATGGCTCATTCGTTTTTTTGTAATGCTACTTCAAGACATCATGCTGTCTTTCAGTGGACTGCCATGCCAGAAGGTTTTGTGGCATTTAAAGTCTGAATGCACGTGATCCACATGAGTTAGGCTGCAATTTGCACTCTCTGAGGAACATCAAATTAGTCAAATTATGAAGGACAGGATTCAAAGTAAAGCACACTCTAACAAATTTAGCAAAATGCACTATACAAATACATTTGATTTGATTCTGACATTGAAGATTAGCTGTGAAAGCAGGAAACCATTTAAATGTTTAAGTACACACTGAATAAATGCATGGAGAAAAAAAATCCATATAAAAATGTGCTCAATTGTAGATTCTATTATGGGTTTTTTTTCATATATTTTTGCCATTCAATAGAGGAACTACAAAAAAAAAACAAGATGCAAACAGTTTCCACTGAATGGAGTTAAAATGGATTATTATGAAGTTTAAAAATGCAATTAAAAGTGCACGCTGGGTTAGAGAATTACTCACTGTCTGCCATCACACTGAAGGTCAGACAAACCTGTGACACTTTATCAAATGAATTTAGCTACTATCTGCGCTAATTACCAAGTTATGAGCTCCAGGTAATTGCTTTGTCCATTAAAGCAACTGCGCCATTCCAAACAATGATAACAGCACAAATAAGAGAAGCGTTGCAGAGGTGTTTACGGAACCGACGTTGAGTTGTTTGGAAGTTTCTTCGTCTCAATGCACTGTTTGAGGGAACTCGACACCTTCCGCCACATTTTTTTTTATTTTTCCAGTGGGTTGGGTTTCAGAGCTTCTCAAGCAGCCCTGCGCGTTGATCTAGCAGGTGGGCTAATTCACTAGGGAAACAGCAACGCCACTGGAGGCAAGCTAGCGCACATTGCAATGGGCTGCCGTTAATCAGATTGAAATTGCACATCTAGTGCTTTTAGATCTTGCAAATGCAAATGCTACGTGGGTAGCATATATGCATAGGCATTTGGAGTGCACAATAATATCAGGGAAACATCAGTATCTGCTGATTACAGCCTTAAACATGCTTATTGCCATTGGGCAGATGGTAATATTCTGGCTAGTATGACGGGCCAATACAGTGACGTAGCAACATACAAGCACCACAGCGGAGCATCGCATTCGATTCACCATTGATGCTGTAAATTATGTGTCACACTGGAAAAGGAGCCTAATCATAGCCATCTGAGCCTCCTTTACAAATTACACCACCCCGCCCCCTCCCCACATTTACCCCCCCCATCTCTCGCGCTCTCTCTCTTTCTCTGTCTCTCTCACTCTCTCTCTCTCTGAAAAATGGTACAGCATAGGTCAAACTCACCAAACACAAACTACAAAATATATCTGAATACACAATTTGTATAAATTGAGCCCATCCAGCTTTCTCGTAGTTACTCCCTTAGCAAAACAAACGTATTAGCAAGACTTCTTATCAATCTGCAGTTTCCCTTTTTTGAGGCCGGTAACTTTTTTTTGTAAATCAGCTTTTACAGACCAGAAAATTGGAAATCCCTTCCCGGGCAGTGGTCTGCTCATTATTGGAGCCTGAGATCAGTCTGGTTACTATCTCAAGCGAGGGCCTTCGGGCGATGATGAAACTGTGCTCATCACTGAGACAAAAACGCCATCAGCTCAGCGTTTCTCCACCCCACACAAACACACAGGCTGACAAAGACACACACAAACGCACACATGCATACACACACACACACACACTGACACACACACACACGCACAATGTTTGCCCACTACAGGCTTTTTTTTTCTTGGGGTGGGGGGGGGGGGGTCATATTCAGACTGCAGTTCCAGCGCAATTAAGAGGCGCTATCTTTACCCAAACTGCAGTGCTGTGAGAACGCTAATTTGTGATGCTGATAGGGCCAGATGTAGACAACACAGAGATGGATATGGTAAACACAGCTGGAAGGGATAACAACTTCATACTTAATTATTTATTTTTGGGTTTTTTTTTTTTTATTTTTTTAGCTGCGACAAACAACAACGCAGAAGCTTCTTTTCCCTCTCCAAATCTCTCCAGAGTCGTAACAGGTTTGTTATACAGCCAAGATACATAATTCAGATATGCTCTTTTTTTTTTTTTTGCTCTCTCTCCAAAACATCAGCTATTTTTTTTCCCCCCTGCTCCCTTAATGCGCCGCAATTGACCTTTTCCAGCCGCAGATGAGATCAAGCTTTCGCCGGCGGGGAGGACAAAGCACCGCCTCAGTCCATCTCGATAAGTTTTAATTTCCCGCGAACTTAAGAGAGAGGCCCCCTCGCTCCGTGGCGTACGCAAGGCGGAACGCGGCGATCAATTTGCGTTCCCGTTTTTAAACCGCGTTTGATAGGACGCGCTTCAGCTCTGGAACGATCTCCTCCGCGACCCGAATGCCAATTATGAGCAGCCCTTAGCATTTATCGCTCGTCTTTGGTGTCGGCGTAAGCAGCGCTGCCATGTTAGTTAGTCGGCACGCATCTTCCCTAATTAGCCTCTCGCGGATCGCCAGCTTTGAGGGTGGATTCTTTCGGTTTGTGGTTGCACATGAACAGGGATGCGTAGTTTTCAGTGTCCACGGCAGGCAGAAAGAGTTGATTCTCAGACGATGGGCCCGTTCGAGTGGTTCTCTCCCTCTCCACCTCAGCCGATGTGCGGTGAGCGTCCTGACGCAAAATGGCCGCCGTGCATCGCCCAGGTGAGTGCTACACGTTGGCGGTGGTTCCCCCTCATCGCTGTAAAGCTCTTTGAGTGTGAGAAAATATCTGTATAAATGCAATGAATTACTATTCTCATTATTATTATTAATATTATTACTCTTATTATTATGAATTACTAAACACTCGCGCCCAGCATTATCTGTCCTCTCCCCTTTCAATACCGATTCTCACCTTTCCCAGTGAGACACTCGCTGTTGAGACTGGGTCTGACTCCGTGGCACCACTCCCACATTTTTTTCGTGGGGGGGGGGGGCAGAATAGAGCCGAGACTCCTCCCCTCCCCTCGCTCGAATAGAGGACACGGAACGGAACGCCACCCGACCCCGTTCACCGAGCGCGAGCGGGGGAGGCGGCCGCCGTCAGCGTCACGCCACGCCGCGAGGCCCGTTCTCCGCAATCCCCCTTTCATCCCGCCGCCTGAGGCCGGCACATCCGCAGCCCGGCGGAGGCGAGGGAAAGGGGGGGGGATCGCGCGCCACGGAAACAACCTGCCGAAAACTCGGCTCAGACGAGGGCTACCCCCCGGGGCCCGCAGAACTGCCGCATTACACGTGACGTTCGGTCAGCAGATGCTCTCGCTCACAGCCATTTACAACACGGGAGAAACACTCCGCTACTCAGCTATGTTCAGTGCATTCGGCGGAATAACGTGAGCCGTAGCGGCAGACCTGGCGGACAACACTTCCGGACCAGCGGGTGGGTACGGATGCAACATCGCTAACGTGCTAGCGCAGGTTAGCCATGCTACTCAGGCCTAACCCTAAACAAGCACACATTTCAAGTACCTACAAACTACACCTTATAACAAGCCCTAAAAAGAGAAAATTAAAGCCCTAAAGATATAAGCCAAACCATAAAGATACCATACAGTACCTGAATTTCTATGGAAGGAGTGCCAGGGGAAGTGGGAGTGTAAGAGGTACATTTTGGTTACTCTGCAGCCATTAAGAGTTGAGACTATCAACACTTTCATGTCCTTAATTAAACTTACAAAAAAACAAGTGCCTCCTTCTTTTGCCAGGGAATAGGACACGGAACAGCTGTGATAACAGAAAACCGCGTGGCCAATCTGTTCTTTCAGAGACACAAGGGTAAATTTGCTCAGGTGCACCGTTGCCCGCTAGATATCAAATATTAATGCCCTCTAAACGGGCTGTGAAATTGCTCAGAGTATCAGCGAAGAAGAAATGAGAGAGAGAGAGAGAGAGAGAGGGAGGGAGGGAGGGAGAGAGAGGAGGATAGATAGCATACATAGGCTTTCATTTACTCCAGTGATGCAAGTACGTGAAACATACCCGGGCATTTGCCAGCGGTTCGAGCGGTTCGAGCGCGGATGAACACGCCGGCAGGTGATGACAGCCACACCTCTGGGGAAATCCCGGGGCTCGGGCGCCGGCTCCGAGGCGAAGGCAATCAGCTCAAACCCAGGGGCTCCGCGGCAGCGCGGGAAAACCAGCGCGATCACACGTCACATGACAGGGCCCTTTAGAAGCGGAGAGGTTCCCCCCCGCGGCTCGCCGGGCCGGGCTACCCTGGAGACCCCCCAACATGCTGCAGCTCCTGCAGAAATGCGCGAGCGCCGCCAGCATCAACGCCGCCAGCACTGAAGTCAATAAGGTGTGAGGTCACAAATGAGAGAAAAACGCTCTTATCGAAAACATTCTAATTCTGATGTCACAATCACTACTGGTGACCGTAAGCAATTGAGTTCTAGAACACTGACTTAGAACGGAACACTGCTGGCACCTGATTGGCTAGATTGGTTCCGGCCCAGGGTTTTCAGATGGGGGAAACATGGTGGCCAGCTCAAAAACTCTATCACATTCCACTAAAAACAGTCCACTAAAACATGTTTCTGAAAACGTCTGAGGTGAGAAATAGGTCATGTAATTGCCAAATCTTGATTCATATTTGATCCGCGACACCTAGTTTGACAGTTTGATCCAAGTGTCATGAGCCAGGCAACGCTGTACAAACTCATTTGCATAGAAAATACTTTATGCAAATGAGATGACACACCTACTCCACCCACCCTGGAAAGAATTTTCCAAAATCATGTAGTAGGTGGAGCCGGGCTTATAAACAGTGAGTGCAAGTGCTCTTAAAAAGCGTTAAGGTAAGTCTGCACAGAAGCAGTTTCAAATCCCCAGCCCCTGCACACACCCCACCCCCCCTCCCCCCCACGACAAATCCAGCATAGACACAAGAACAAGCCACATCTGCTCTGTGCTGCAGTGCATTATTCAGTCAAATGACAGAATGCAGAATCGTCTTATCTTCAAAAGCCATTCATACCCAACATCGTTCTGACGTGACCTCTGTTAACTTCTGCGCTATTATTCATCTTCTGTGTACCTCTGAATATCTGTCTGTGTGTGTGTGTGTGTGTGGGTGTGTGTGCGAGTGTGTGCGAGTGTGTATTTTTAGTGCATAATAAACTCATTATATTTTTGGACTTGGAAAATCAATTACCTGATAGGGGATGTTAACTACCTGACAGTATTCATTATTTATACGTACTTACCTACTTACCTATTTTAATGTAATCATGCTTTATAAAGAGGCCCATGGCTGCTTTTTTGCTAACTATTGATATCAAAACTAGGAGCAGCAATATAACATATTTCTAGATTTCCCTAATGTTTCACAAACATAAACTTCCATCATATCTTTATATGACTCCAACGTACAGTTTCTCACAAACAGTCACTTTAAAGGTCAATATCCTTATTTATGCCACCACTTCTGAAAGCCCGCTATCTCTGCAACTTAAAATGGTAACATATTTCAATTCTATTGCTTTTTTCTTAAGCGGAAGATCTGGTTTATGTGCATACTTCTGGGTTCTATGTTAAAGGCCATAGACCCGCTCTCACAGACATGAAAAAGAGGCAATCATTAGACTCTCCAGAGGGCCCAGACACAGCCACAACTTACATATACGGTTTTCTTTTGTGTGTCAATATGTTTTGGCCAAGGAAAAACAAATGCAACGCTGTTATCTGTTCTCCTGAACCAGAAAATTGAGGGTATGCATCCAAGAATATTGGAAAAGCACCAGTTGATGACCGGAAAAAAACACAGAATGCCCACCATTATTCCTTCCATTAGCAAACATTGGACATCCCACAATAATCACGGCCGTGCTGAAATCGGGACAATATCAGCGCGCGCAAACAGACGGACAGATGGACGGATGTCAAAACCCAGACGCGGGCCAAATCTGCAGGGCGACAAAAAAAAAAAAAAATGAAACGCTATTATAATGTGAAATAAATACTCGCGAGTAAATACGAGGTTATAAATGGAAGAGAAAAACAGAAATACAGCTGAGTGCTCTATCAGCACAAAGCAGAACACGGCATGATTTTACAACCTTTGCAGAACATTGTTACAGTTGTATTTTTTCCCCCTCTTCAGCAGGGACTGTTAGTTTATTCATTGTTTGCAGATTTATTTTCGTCCTCTCTCTCTCTCTCTCTCTCTCTCTCTCTCTCTCTGTGATGTTTACTCAGGCAGTTTGTGGAATGGGGCCAGATCTTGTATTTTTGAAGTGTAAATACTGCGGGGACATCTATTTATACCCCCATCCTTGGCTGTTACAGTTCTAATGCACCGCATTTCAATAATCTAATCACGCAAATTACGTGCAAATACTGCAGACACGCTGTTTTAATGTTAATTCCATTGTACATGCACGTAAGCAAAAATCGCCAGCTTCCCATATTTGGTTATTAATATTTACCAGGTCCTCAACAGATTTCAGCTCTGCGACACCCCCTCCCAACACACACACACACACACACACAAGCACAAACACACACACACACACACACACACACACACAACACACACACACACACACGTACACACGCACGCACACACACACAAACACACACACACACACACCCAAATGCCCAGGGTGTATATATTTAGTGTATTGCATTTGTGTACAATTACTCAGTGCAAGCACCGTTTTTTGACACGGGTTGATAATTAGGGATTAAGCCATTGAGGAAGTGCAAATCTGAAATATGATAATGCGGACACGTCAAACAAACAAATGAGCGCAAAAATGTTTTAAAAGGCTCGAGAGATGTCCATTTGTAATTCCATGCCTCAGCGTTTCCATAGCTCAAGATAATGTATTTAAATTCTCAATGTCACACAAAAAAAAAAAATTAAAAATGTGCATCCCATGAATAATCATGGAGACCACTGCAGTTCCATCCTTGTGATGGGGGGGGGGGGTGGGGGGGGGTGGGGGAGTAGGCAGGGTGGGAGGAGGTGGGGGTATAACAAATTCTCATCTCTAAACCCCACAAGCCGGGCCAGATGGCAGGATAGACATGTCTGTGGCTCTGTCAGGTGGCAGTGAAAAAAAAAAAAAAAAAAATCCCACACTGGGCTCCCGGCAGCTGATTGGTCGTCTGTCAGCAGGGCGCCATGCGGCCTGGGGGCGGATGTCTCGCAGGTAACCGGCCAATGGCAGGGTCGGACAGGCAGGCTGTGAGCAGCCGGGAGCAGTCGGGATCGGCGTCTGCGAGCCACAGTCCCTGTGTGGCAAAAGCCGTCTCGGTCCACTCTGCGACGGATATCAAGGGCGACAACGCAATACAGTACAGCGCCGTGCACTACACTCCCATTCATCCGCCAAGGTGAACCTACTGTAGCGGGGGGCCGGAGAGTTTTCATTACAAACATCAAGCTTTATAAAAAGCTCGGCCAATCACACCGCGCCACCCGCTAGCTCACGTAACGATGGCAACGCGAGCGCAAGCGCGCCCGCAACGCAGTTCATCAGCGTCGTTTCGGAGAAGGGTTCATCGCCCCGTCGCGGAGGGGAGGCGGCGCCGCGAATCGTCCCCCAAAGCCCGAGAGGAACCCCGTTCCGACTTTCGCCGTCAAAAACAATTTGAAAGAAAGAGAGCAACGCATTAAAATGTAAATAGCGGTAACGAGGCCCAGTGCATGAAATCTCAACAGCGGATAATATCTCAAGATAATGTGTCAACCCTTCGAATACTGATGTGCAACTGCGAAAGCTCTCTCTTTTGTGGTGCAACTGAAATGACTATTACTATAGTCTTTGGAGCGTACTCCAGGGGAGGCATTGCTATTGTCAATTTTAGCGTGGTACTTTACCTCAATGAAGGGCCTCATTCCATTCAAAATATACAGCAAATAATCCAGCCCTTTAAACGGGTTACAGAATGTGTGGAGAATAACGTAAGCCTCCATTTGTAGGTATGTCTCCAGGGCAAATAAGAGATTTCAGAGGAAATGTGTATTAATCATTAGTCGAATTCAATTCACTTCCTCCAAGAAACTCACAAATTGTCTTTTTTTTGTCTAAAAACACTACTGGTAACTGAAAGCAATGTTCTGGAGTTCTAGAACACTGACATGATAATTTGAAAAAACAAAGCAATCATGTCATGCCCTTAGAAAGCATTCCAATAAATAAAAGCCCAACATCTACTCCAAAAAAACACCTACTCTTCAACAGGTTAAAAGGGAGATGATGTGCAATCACTGAACATCTTTTCCTGACCCCTCCCCCCCTCTCCGAAATTACAGAGGGCAATTCCAAGCCTTCAGACAGGCATCCTGATTTTAAATGTGAGAGAAGATTTTGGGTGAGATTGTTCTGCCGCGCCGTGCTCCCGTGGGGAACCCCTGGCCCCCGACTTCATTTGGCACCATCATTAACTTTAAAGAGGAAAAGATAGGGAAAAGAGGCTCAGAGCGGGGCTTTAATATAGCTAAAAGACTGGCGCTCCTCCACCCATCTGTCAAACACAAACGCTCCCAACGTGCCTGAAAGTCGATATGTGGATGAGATCAGCTCAGGTCCCGAGAAAAGTTGGGTGGCAGTGAAGATAATATCATCATTACAGAATAAACAAACCTTCCTACAGATGTGTTCGGTGTAATTACGATATTCCCCGCCCCATTTGCTAATGACCAGAAACAGGGAAGAAATGCTATGTACTTTTTTTTTTTTACTTCACTTTTGGATGGCCTACAGTTCCTGTGAGATTTATTTCAGCTCTTTTTTTTTTTTACAATGATGGCAGGTTAGCCTAAATACAAAGAAACACGGCTGTCACCGGTTGGCAGAACTGAAATAAGGTCACTGGTGGCTCGCGTCTTAGCCTACGCAATTAGCCTACTTTCCACTGCACGGCAATCTGTGCGAAAGCAATTATGGCGCAAACACTTCCCGTGGTGAGTCAACCTCACCAAAGTCACCAAAGCCCTTGACCGCAGTACCTGGCACTGCACGCACACCCTGTGCTGTAGATCCAACATGGCCGGCATACGAGAGCGGCTTCCCGCACAAAAGCAGGCATTTTTGCAGCGCATCAGGAAACTGCACCGTGGATACAGGGCGACAGTACTACTAAGTTTTCTCCGCGGCATCACGCACCATTTTGCTGGCTATAATTAAAAACCAGAGGCAGGTGTTATAAGCGTGTTATAAATCACGTTCAGTTCTGACCTCGATAACCCGATGAAAAGGCGATGTAGGGCGATGTAGCTCAGGAGGTAAGACCGATTGTCTGGCAGTCGGAGGGTTGCCGGTTCAAACCCCGCCCTGGGCATGTCGAAGTGTACTTGAGCAAGACACCTAACCCCTAACTGCTCTGGCGAATGAGAGGCATCAATTGTAAAGCGCTTTGGATAAAAGCGCTATATAAATGCAGTCCACTTACCATTTAAAGGGAGTTTTGCAGACTGTTAAAGTTTCCAATGTTCAAACTTTCTGGATTAAAAAACGGTGTAGGCGCCCTGACAAGCTGCCTGTTTTAGAAGACGAAGCACAGCACCACACAAATGCAAAAAAACGTTTACAAAAGACCGCTGTACAGGAACGCTGGGACGTGCCGACGGACGCTTTGCACAAAGCCAGCTTCTGTGTGAGAACCTGCAGAAAGCGGATGCATTTCCTGTGTCCATCAGACAACGAGTCTCACAGTCGACAGAAACAAGAAAAAAAAAAAAAAAAAAAAACTTGTCTTGGTACTCACCTCTCCCGCTCCCTTATTGGCTACAGACAATCAGACGAACCTCCCTTTCTCCTCTTGCTGATGGACACGCAAGGTCACTTCTATTCCTGTCAGGTGATCTGGAAGTATTCCACCTCATTGGGGTCACTATTTTACCTGCAGAACAAACAAAAACAAAAAAAACAAGGCAAAATGTTATTATGAAAATGTGTATTTTTTCCACCTTTGTCAAATCACCTATTTATTTATTTCCCCACATCACTATCAAAAGGCTCGACTGCCAGCAGTCGGAGCGCGAGCCAATCGGATGCCTTATGCATCAGCCTCGCTGAACAAAAGGCTATTTTGATAATGCTCACCTCACGCTGCTCTCTGTATGGATAATTTTTCCCAACAAAGATTTTGCAGCATCCATGCAGCAATCTCGACAGCAAATTACTCTCGCGTCCCAGAAGACACTTTTATGCGACAGAGATCTCGGTCTCAGATGTGCCTTTCCTGCTTTCCAGTAAGGCTTCGCGCTTTAGATCCATCACACGCAACTCGGCTCTTTTTCCCACCCCTGGACCCGCTCTTTCCCTTCCTCGTTGGCTCCATCATCTTCTTACATTTTCACATTGGCTCTGAACTGAGCAATTACCGCCCTTCCCTCCTCCGTTCTTACCTCAGCTCTCTGTTCACTGGGTGTGTCTGCATCATTTTTTCAGAAAACGGAAGGCCAAGGAAACTGAAAAAAATGTATTTCCCCCCCCCCGACCCCCCCCCCCCCCTTCTCTTTCTCTCTCTAAGTGACTCCTGCACACACAAACACACACACACACACACACACAGGCCGGTTTTCCTGGAATTTCATTGAAATAAAGGCCAGTTATCTTCAAATTATTCAGTTTCAATTGAATAGCGCTTTCATTTCTGCAAGTTAGCCAGCACACAGAGCACCATCTGTCTCTATCATGTGTAGCACTGTAGCGCGTGTAGCATTAGTTCACACAGAAAACCCAGCAGCACAGAACCGTAGACAAAATGGAACGCGTTTCAACTGTAGACAAACAACACAAAACCCTGTACGTCATCCTACAAGCCAGTTGCTCTTCTTTCCCTATAAAATCTGTCCTGTATGCAGGTTTGTCTCATTTTGTGTCCTCTAAACTATCATGCAAGTACCTTCTAGCAATATGTTTCTCTGACTACAGGCTGTGTGTAGTAGAAGGACAGCAGTCATGTCCAGAAAAAAAAAAACAAACACATTATCCAGCTCACTCCTACCTTCTAAACTGCATATTTCATTTCTCGAAATGTTTTGTTTCTTCATAACACAAGATTCCTCTGAATGCACCACGGACGCAGCAGTCTGGATAAACTGGATAAATCCGCTCGTAACTCTTGTTTATGAAGAGGCCTTCCAACCGGCACTTCATAAGAATTACCAATCGCCAGCTGCTTTCCAAAGTGCCCAGACTCAGTAATAACCCTAGCATATATCACTTTGTCTTTCAAAACCACGAGTGCCGACGAGGAGGAACAATGCACCGATACTACTGTAAAACTCTGGGTGTTACCGGCATATTTTCATATATTTTCACTTATTTTCTTCTTCTGTGATCTGGGACCTCGTACCCAATTCAGCAGCCATGCCTGACGGAGATGAGGGTGAAACCAGGACAGATCTCTACAGAGGGAAGAGGGGGTTTCTAGGTATTTTTACATCTTCTTGCGGGGTTTTCAAAATTGCTGAAATGTGCGAGACGGCAGGCAGAGGAGGAAAAAAAAAGAAGTCAAATTTCAGAAACAGGATTACAAAGTCTGCTATAGCTGTAGGACTTTCCAACTCAGAGGAAAAAATTATGAGTCGAAATAAAATAATAACCATAAAAAACACACCTAAAAAAAACTTCCCTTATTCAAGCGAGAACCACGTCTCTGAAAAACCTCAGAGGAAAAACGGGAAAAGCTGATAATTGAAAATGGCGGGTGTTCTCACGGCACAGATACTGATTAGCGCTAAGCCCTCTCTCTCACACGGTGCCCGTGTAAAAAGGAGAGGGAGGAAACGGAGGGAAGGGGAGGAAAAGAGAGGTGGCCAATAAAAGGACAGATAAAAGAGCGGAGGAAAATGAAGAAGTGCAGAAGCTCGTCGCTGGCACAGACTGGCGAGGGCCACGGCTGCGGCGACGGCGTCTCGCTCCCACTGATGCTGATTCGCTCCCGCCACGCCACGCCTCCGTCGCATTCCACCCTGACGACAGCATAGCAACCTATATCTGCTACGTGCTGTCTCCACGCACACAGTAGAACGTTCAGTGCCAAATCAACTCTTACGGAGTACATTATGCTCCCTGTTGGACTCACACAGTAGCTTAGGGTTGAATTAACACGGGACATTTTACTGTGTGCGTCTCGGTTTTCCCCACCCACCCCCCCATCCCCCACTCCCCCCATAGCACTCCCACCTTTTGTACCATTTCAGTTCACGGTGTTTTTGTGGGTTTTTTCTTGGTAATATATTTTTATAGTCCTCTTTTTAGAGCTTGTTAAGCAGGCCAGAGCCAGCTGCAGGAATTAACGCCCTATGCAGTCGTCTAGGGCCACAACCCCTGTGCGTGGGCCGAACAATTCAGGTTCAAAATGTTTTTTTTTCCATCTAATTCTTCTTCGTTGAAAGACATTTTAATTGCGCAGTACTCACAGGCTGAATATAGCATTTTCAACGCTAGCCGCTTTCTTTCCAGCCGACACGGACAGCGCCCAACCTCGCCACACCCCCCCCCCCCCCCCCCCCCCCCCCCCCCCCCCCCCCCCCCCCCACCAGCGCCACCACCCCACGGTCCGCCATCGGATTACCCCGCTTCACTCTTATTTAGATCCATCGAAAAATCCAACAACCAAGGGGTTGGACGGTATCTACGTGTTCTCAGAATTCGTACTTCGGCTCAGGGCTGCCACCGTTAGCTTGCGCTAGCGATGTAGGCTACCGCTGAGGCATGCATCCACACTCGCAGGGCTGGGAACGCTGTTAGCCAGGTTCGGCGCCGCGGCTGGCGTAAATCAGGCGGACGCGCTAACGTCTGCGCTACACCGTAAGTCCCCCCCGGGATAACAGGAGAGAGAGCCGAGAGCTACGTCAATGCAAGGTAGCGTAACGCGAGCGTGCGTTTCGCGCCTGGCGAGATCGCGAAAGTAACCGGTGAGCACGCCAGAGCTCCCCGGCGGGGCTCCCCGTACGAGCACCTGCTTCGCGCGCAAGAATATCTGCTGAGCGCGCGGTCGCATCTGGCGCTCTCGCCGCCTTCCTGCAGGTGCTCGGCACGCCGCACAATACCGCAGGGTTATTATATCAGGGACGTATTAAGCTCTGGAAGCTCAGTTTACGAAATAATCCTCTGGAATAATGCATCGAGCAAGCGAAACAACCTTAATGAGAGCGCGATCCCAGGCCCATATACTGCTTGTCCTGGGGGGGGGGGGGGGGGGGGGGGGGGGGGGGGGGGGGTCAAAGAATTAAGACACTGCCGTAAAAATTGAATAAGGGAATTCTTTAATCCACCACCTTGTTTATGCATGTACGTGGCCTACCATTTATGACACAAGTTCACATATAAAATGCGCACGGGAGATTAAGAGAACGGGAAGATTTGCATTGCATTTTGCAATTATCCAGTGCAAAAAAAAAAAAAAAAAAAAAAAAAAAAGCTAAGGATTTACATAAAACAACTTTACTGGAAACACCAAGTTGGTGAATGGCCTGTGTTACGTTATCAAAATCCAGAATGCAATGCCTCCATTATCCAATTACAAGTGTTAAGCACATCGTTTCTTTATTTATTTATTCTCTCACTTATTTATTTATTTATTCATTCATGTGGACGTGAAGCGCAGCGGGGGCTCCGTGCTCTTCGCCAGTCGATCCAGACATCCACAGACACATTCATCATACAGCCTCTCGCTGCTTTTCAGGGTCGATGCAAAAACTCTGCGGGAGTTTCCAAAGAGTTCGATTGACTAAAAGGCCTTTGTGGTCAATACATTTATATAACTGCAGCTCTATCTGCGAGACCTCTTCAGCATTTCACAGCACAGTGCACATTTCAAGTGTCCTCTGTGTCTTTTTTTATTATCCACGGGCAAGGAGGGGAGGCATGGAGCCCTGTCTTCTCTGCACCAATAAAATGAAAGGTCAAACTAAAGTCACATATCCTCAACACACACACGCACGCACACACACACACTCACGCACACGCGCATGCATGCACACCCACACACACATGCACACACACATGCACACACGCACACACACACACACACACACATCCACACGCACAAGCACCCACCAACATGCCCACACACACACACACACACATGCACACACACATACGCTCGCATGCACGCGCACACACACACACACACACACACACACACACACATACACAGCCAGACCTTGATTGTCTGGAGCGTACATCATAATATCATGCATATTTACCCACGCGTATATTTATGAGCCGTACGTGGCGTTGAAGTTAAGTGCTGTCTGCAGCCTTCCCTTCACAGACAGTCGCTTTGCAGCCCATACATTAAGGCTCCCTCGTGATCAAGGCGGCGCATTCCGCATGGCTGCGCTCCCTGAGAAAGAGCAAGCTAAGAGCAGCCACTCCAGTAGGAGCTCCCTCCCGCGCGCCAGCCAGATTTTTTTTTATTTTATTTATTTTTTTTCCCCGCCCGCGATACTTCCCGCCGTGAAATCAGATCAATCGGCCAAACACAAAAAAAAAAAGAGCAAAGGAGGCCGTGGGGGCCCCTCCTAAATCCCACGGCCCCCTCCACGCCGCCACTTCCTGTGCGAGTGCGGCGGGAAATGGCATCGAGTACCGCCCGGGCGTACGCGGGCGGCGCTCTGCATACCGAACGTTTTCAAAACAGGGCCCACGCCGATCACCTCCCCCCGCCGTGTCCTCGGGCTCAAAACCGGGGTACGATCGCCGGGGCTGCCGAGAGGAGAAAGCGATGTTTCTTGTCCTTCAAATGAACTCCACAGGGCTGAAAGCACTGCCAGCTAGCACCGCCAGCTGTAAGTTGAAAGTGTTTACGGCTTTTTGTCTCCCTTTGTTTAGCTTTAAATACGATAGATGGATCGTGGCCCAGAGCCAACGAGCCTTATTTTTTTATTTTTTTTTAATGCTTTATTGTTTTCTTTCCTGAAAATATTAAATAATAGATGAAGCGGCTCGTCTACTGGCTTTGGGAAATTTCTTTGGCAGGCGGAGAAAAAAAAGTGAAACGTGGCTTAGTCGGTGATGAGGTCACAAGTGATGTCAGTGATGAGGTCACAGGAGATGTCATTGATGAGGTCAGAGGATTATTGTCACTAGATACTGAAACAGTAGCTAATTGTTTTTTTTTTTTGGTTTTTTTTTTTTATTTACATAGGTCTCCACACAAAAAAAATTGACAAGAGGGAAAAAATACTTTCCAGTACATCCTTTCTAGATCTTTCTTAGTTGCTCTCTGAGGTGTGGTGTCAAAACAATCCTGTCAGTTGAAGCTGTGCTCATTTTGCTGTCATTGGCATCTGACACACAAAGCCAACGCTGACCCCCTCCTCCAAGTAACCTTGGTGATTTCTGGAAGTCAGATGACCAGAGAGAGGCCTAAGCCAATATAATGCAAAGTCATTGTCAAGGTAAATGGCACATCAATAAACTGTGACATCCTCACTGGCACACACGTCAATGAACGCAGACAGGCAGCTGTCATTTTGAAAAGAATAAATCCAAAATAAATTAAAGAATGAATAAAGTTATGAATTAATGCATGAATTCAACTCCAACATAGTTCAAAGGAGTGCAATTGGGACCTCAAGAGTTAATTTAACTTTGAAAACTTTATAGTGTAGTTGTGTATTAAGCCCCCCAACCCCCCCACCCCGCTCCCACTCCCCAAAAAAAAAAATAATGAAAAGCTTGTACATGTAGTACTTTTATTCAGAGATCCTCCAGACTCAATGCACTTTTTTTCAAGGACAATGGCAGATAATGCTGGTCTTAAGACACTGCATTAACTTCCCACATCATGCATTATTTAACCCAGGGATCTCAAACACTGTCCCCAGATAGACAAGATGCTCCCACCCCCCCCCCCCCCCCACACACACACACTGCAGCCCTCCGATGTTTAAATCCATGATTTTACCCAAAAGTTCTCTAAAAAAAAAAAAAAAAATTAAATAAATAAAATGGCCCCTTTCCCTGGAAGAGCACCACCTCTTGATCCATTTTTGATTCATGTCCATCAGGTACAAAACATTTTTCATCAAAACACGGGCGACCTTCCCCTTCCCCTCCCCCCCCCCCCCCCCCCCCCCCCCCCCCCCCCCCCCCCCCCCCCCCCCCCCCCCCGGCCGTGTCGACCTCACTCCCCTTCCCACAGTTCACGGCGCGTCCCGTCCGGAGTGGGCCCTGGGCCGGGGCTCCAGCTCGGAGCGGATCGCCGTGCTGTCCCGCGGGGGATTACGGGGGGGATATAGCCAGCGCGCGGATATCGGCGGCTACGCGCTCACACCGCGCGTTTCTTTCGCCGGCCCCCCGTTTTTCGCTTGCGGGTGTTTAGCGCCTGAAGAAGAAGAAGAAGAAGAAGAAGAAGAAGAAGAAGAAGAAGACGACGACGCGCGCCCGAGCCAAAGCGCTCGCAACACAACACCCCGGCATCGCAGCTTTCTGCTTGTCACAGCACTGCGAGCACATCGCAGACGATGCAATCCGTAATACGATCTGGCTACGCACCCCCATGGGCAAATATCTGCCAACTTTTTTCTTTTTTTTCTTTTTTTGTTACAACCACCCAGGATTTGGAAGAGTACTGCTCAACACTGCACCACAACCTACTGAGGAAAACAGTCTTAGGTAGATAAGAAAACCAGTCAGGAAGATAACATACATCTGCTGGTGGTCACAAACAATATTATTTATTTATTTATTTTGCTATATAATCCCACAAAAGGCCTCATTGGTTGCTCACTATATCATAGTTTCAAGCCCCTGATATCTCAACTCTGCAATGACTCCTCCAAACAATGTACAAGGTGCCCTCTGGTTGGTAGTTGTTGCCAATGAAAGATATGCCCTTTCCACCACTGACAATAAATCATTGGATTTATTCAACTGAATTGTGGACGGCGGTTCCACACAATTTGTTTGGTTTAAATGTACCTGAATATATTTGTGTTGTTCGCATGTTCGCCGCTCAAATGTTACATTTTTGTGCTGAGTAAATATGATCTGGTTCAGTACTTTCAATAGCCCCTCATTTCCTTTTGTTGCAGTGTACTGCATTGCCTGTAGGGTGGACAATAGACTCTGGCACACAGGCAACTGTGCCAGTGTTCTTTGGGTAGGTCACATGTGGTACACTGGTGATTCAAGAAGCACGAATGGCTATTCAAAATTTAGGCGAAAAAGGTAAGAAAAATCATAATCACAAAAAAGGCATATTTTGATTCTCAGCCTGGGGTTTTGCTGTTTTACCCATGAGCAAGGTACTTCACCAAAATTAGTCATAAAATATCCAGGTGTGTAAATTAATTGTATATATTTTTTGAATTAAATAAAATAAAATCCATCCATCGATCCAGTGTATTCCTGGTCAGGGTCTCGGGGATCCTAGATCCTATCCCAGCATGCATTGGGTGAGAGTCAGGAATACACCCTTGATAGGTCACCAATCCATCGCAAGGCATTCAAACCCTTGGGATTCAAACCCAGGACCTCCTGGCTGTGAGTAGACATTGCTGTTCACTGCACCACTATGCTGCACACAAAATAAAATAAAATGAAAAATAAAAACTGATCTGAATATAATCAGCCGGCTAAATGTACTGTAATGTAATTTAATGTAACATATGTTGTGGCCCACAAGAAGACTTGATCCTACAACCCACGACTTGGCTCCCAAACCCTGTTACCTCCCCAACTACTCAGGGAGGAAGCTCACCAATACCCAGAATGCCTGCCAAGTACCATAGAGATCTGAGAGCAGCCAGCCGAGCAGATGCTTCCACCATGTTAGAGTCAAAACAGAAACACTTATATTACACAGGCATAAGCATGGTATATCAACTATTATAATCGGGCATGCAAGTTTATCACAGCTGGTGTTGTAACCAGATGTCATAACAAGTTAATGTGTGCAGTTATTATTTTCTGACAGTTATATTGGAATATGCTTTGCTGCATATGTGACAATGTTATGGAATTTGTTCGCAAGCAGTAAAATATGCTGCCATGGCTGGCAATGACAGGTGTTATACCATTCTTATGGCAGGATTATGTAGGCTTTTTAGCATATGGCTCAAATAAAGCGGTACCTCCAAATCATAAGCCGGAGAGATTGATGGAGCGGGAGACTGTAAAAAAAAAAAAGCAATAATCCATTTCACTACTGAGCCGGCAGACACACCTAAATAGGCCATCATATGTACCCATTTGAAGGAGTCAATACTTAGAATGAGATTATTGGAAGCTGAAATCAACAGAGAGTAATGGTGTTTACTGGGCCCAGGGCACCAGGGACAAACTCTTCCGAGCCATAGTAGCTTCGCTTCATTCATTAACAAAACGTTTAATTAAGAGGCGAGCATAGCTAAATAAGGGGCAATAAACCAAGCAATTATACCCGGCGAAATGAACACGCAATACGTTCCAGACATTGCAAAATGATTGTGTGTGTGTGTGTGTGTGTGTGTTGGTGTGTTTGTCTGTGTTATTAGCCCTAAGCCATCATCTTGTTTTAACCTGAGCATACATAACCAAAATTTTAATTAAAAAAAAAAAACGTATTTGTGTTTTGATTTCAGTTCATTTATTTGACGTTTGCAGTGCCGTAGTATATTTCGTGTGCATATGGGGCCTGTTTTTTATGCATGTCATTTTGAACACCCCTGAAGTTTTTGGCACTGCGGTTCCGGTGTGCCACTGTAGGACGCAGGGAGAAGGGTACAGTCCACTAAGAACTGCATTAAAGACGTTGAATGTCATCTTTCCTAAGCCGGAAAGAAACGCGCTGGTTATGGAGATCATAGCGGGTGTGTTTTAATACCTGGCGGGGGCAATATCACACTCACTTTCAGAACTCCCAGGAAGCGCAGAATGAGTCATAAACTTGGATTTTAGGCAGGACCCATTCTTCATTTATCGCCCCATATTCCTTTAATGTCACCTCCTTTCTTTTCACCTGGCACTTTTTAACATCACATCGAAGGACAGAAAGTTCTTGAAAATAGGTGTGACTGAGTTGGGCCCAAGGCTCCTGTTTTTTTTTTTTGTTTGTTTTTTTTTTCTCTGCAAACAGTGTGTTTTTACTCCTGCATCAATGAAATGACATGATTAACGAATGAGAAATGACTGAATGAAATGAATAAATGAGGCATGAGATGAAATTATTAATGAGCAGGACAACAAAATGAAATTACAACTGAATACGACACTGCAGCATGCGTGTGGGAAATCTAAAAAAATATAATTTATGAGTGCGTAGGCTGTGTGAGACAAAAAAATAAATAAAATAAAATAAAATAAAAAATAATAAAAGTCCTGGTTAGGCATCTGAGGGCCGCACACAACTCCTACCTCCGGGAAGATTTGTTTATATGAGGAGATACAGACGTAGGCTGTTGAGAAGGCTTGGAGTTATGGAAGGGTCAAACACTCAGCAGTTACTGTGGCTGTACAGCACTTGATTTTAATCTTGTGGCACCATCAATCTCGTTGCTTTCAGTTTACACTGTGCTAACACTGCAAATGCATTACACTGTTTGTCCTGTTAAAGGTGACACGTGTTCAACAGCTGGGCTCAGCACACAGAAGAACTGTTAGGACGTACTCACAACCAGTAATGTTTGCGGTTGTCTTCACTTACATAATTCCCAATTACATGGGCTCTTTCCATTTTACTTAACATTTAATTAACATGATATTCATTTTAAAAATTAATTATCAAATCATATTAAATAATAATTAAATTCTATAATTTTTAAATGTTTCACGGCAAGTTAGAGCACACTGCATTTTTATGGAGCACAAAATTCACCCATTTGGAGGCTGATAATCAGTCAATCATTCCTAATTCTCCGAAAAGTTCTGCAAATCTTGGGATGGTTCAGCAAAATATGTCATTTATTTTTTGTACATATATGGTGTTATGACTGAATTTGGTCAAGCCAGAAAGAAAAATGAAAGTACTCGATACATTCTGTAAACAATTCCTATCTTTGACGTTCAATATGTAGGTTCCTGTTCTCAAAGACGACACATCCACCATTTTGCGCACCACAAAAATGAGTGGGCAAAAAGGAGCAGCCACAGGTATAATGGTCAGGGAACTATAACTGAAATGTTGTGAGCTCGAATCAAAGCCGGGGAATAGCTGGTGCAGCCTTGAGCAAGGTGAACCTCTTGAGCAACCTCTTCAATCTCTTTAGTAAATGATCCAGTTGTGGAAATGATTTATATGGAGATGCAATCACCCTGGATGCAAGCACTCACTCAGGATACATGGAACGGAATGTAAAATGCAATGGCGATGCAAGCCGCAAAACATTAGATTTTTGTTTATCTGTAGCTTTTCTTCCCCCATCTTGTGTGAACTGCTTGTCGGCTTACTGTTGGTCTCCAGTGGGCGAGGTCACTTTTACTCGCTCCCCCCCCCCACCCCCCACCCCTGTTCTATTGTGAAATTTCCATCACGGCTCGGGAAAATAACACTGATTTCCATGACAACCGGATGACAGGAAGTGGCCCCGGCAGTCATTCACAAAGCGTGACACACTGTCACGCCGGAGACGATGTCAACATCCGTCTTCGTTTCCCAGAAGCACCGAGGAGCGAAACTGCACGGAACAAAAAAAACAAAAGGACACCGCGGCAACTCGTATGCATATATCACAGAGGAGCAAAGGAAATGCTTTTTTTCCTTAAAAACAAAAACCACCCAGTGTGTTTTGACAGGGTCAAACAGCATAAAGAAATCACACACGTTATTTTATTTTTTTCCACACATTATGGCCAGCGTATTACCCCATACTGCCACACAGTAATACGTCAGTCCTCAACAGCAACACCCAAGTTCCCACTAGCAAAAGCCATCTGTGAAAAAATACACTTGGAATTGATTGCACTGCACAGAGTGGCCGTCCATGCATTAACCGAAAGGAAAATAAGAAGGTGTCATGCTTATGTCGATTCATTGCCGCCTTTCAGGCAAACTTTGACGGGGTATATATTGAAGCCCTGGTTCGGCGGCCAGTCAGTCAGAAGGTGAAAATGCATGGTGTACCGTTACACGGCCAGCCGACCCGCTACTTCAGGCAAACGGCAGCATCTATAAACCAGTGGAACCGGTGTAAGGCTGTGAATCTCAGTACTAAGGCACCCGATTACACTTATCAAGGTCTCGACTTGAAAACTCTTTAGTTCATTAGTTGAACTTTAGTTCATTAGTTGAAAGAGGTGTCATAGTGCTGGGCTGAAATTAAACCTGCACCCACACCTCAGATAAGACTGGATGCCCCTGATCGGAGATGTTCCCTTAGACAGCGCTGCCATTGGTTCAGTACAGTACTACCAGTATTTTTTTGTTATTATGAGCACAGGTGATGTGAAGAGCCAATCATTGCTTCCGATGGTGGTTTTAAGTAGGAAGTAGCTGGAGTAATTAATGATGGTGATGGTTATGATGATGATAATGATGATGAGAGGAACCAGCACAGTGATAGGGAATGCCATAAATGCCATAAAGGGCAGAGATATAACACCTAGTCCTTTCGCTTATCAAGAAGACACTACGCTCCAAAAAAAAAACCATCATAAACAAAATGACAAAATGATAAACATCTCATTTTGGGGTTCATAAGATCCCACTCTCCATCACTACATATGAGCCTTCCATTTCTCTTTATCAGAGCTGTTTGAGTTCCAGGCAATAACACCGTTACAGCAGAGTATCCATCCATCCATTATTTAACCTGCGTATTCCTGGTCAGGGGTGGGGGGGGAGGGGCGCTGGGGCCTATCCCGCATGGAGTGGGCGAAGGGCAGGAATACACCCTGGACAGGTCACCGAGCCATCACAGTGCACACACACCATTCACTTACTATAGTCAATTTAGAGTCTCCAATTAGCCTAAGCTGCATGTTTTTTGGACTGTGGGAGGGAACCCAGAAGAAACTCTGACGTAGAAACATGCTAACACGCAGGAAAGAGATTCAAACCCAGGACCTTTCTGCTGTAAAGTGACAGTGCTATTCAGTGCACCATCATGCCGCCCAATGTCAGAATATCCAGAGAGAAATTATTATTTTCTACTTTACTGTTTGGGCTGGATTAAATAAACACAAATTTATATAAACGGAAAAAGATTTATGAGGCAGACAATGCACACTGCTGTCAAAAGGCACCGTTGACGCAGTGAACAAAAATGCCTGCTTAATGAAGTCTTAGACAAGCAAATTGAATTAGAAAAAAAACTGGCAGATAATAGCTTCTCAATGGAGAGATACAAGAGAAAAATAGGATCATTGTAACACCAGCCACGGCGGAGATAAGGTATTTCATTTAATTCAGAGGACAATGACAAAACTTCTCACTGCCATAATGAAACCTTCACAAAAAACATTGTATATCCAGCGGAGCAGTGTTATAATTTAACCTGGAACCAGAGGCACATTCCACTATGCCGTATAAAAATGAATGCATTAAAACAGATCTTTTTTTTTTTTTTTTTAACCAATGATGACAATTTTGTGATTTGCCACGAAAAGCCCCATTAACTTCAATAATGGATTTAATGTAACCATTATCAAAGCTATTTCACAGCACAATGTATACCATTAGAATAGTAGAACAATGTGGTTGAGTCTTGTTCATGGCTTTACATTTGCACAATATGATTTGGATTGTACTGTGGTCACAGAATACATAAAAACTGGCTAGGGTATGCAAACATTCTCATAAATAGGAAATTATATAAACAAAACCAAATTTGTTGAACTGCTTAGAAATTATACATTATACTATACTGTATAATTTATACTAATGAAGTATACTAATCAAGTAAAATATATTCATAAATATACAACATTACATATGGGCTGGATAAAAAAAATCAAGCTTTTCCATATTGTACAGAATGTGTAGCCTAATCAAACCATTCACAAACTATTAGCCTATAATAAGATGGTTTATTTATGACACAATCTGGAATTGCAACTGTGTTCGTAGAGAAAAGCAATTACAGTTATTATTTGTGAATGAAGAAAAATGTGTGCTTGAATCCTGTAGTTTATCTTATTTTGTGATAGGGTATAGAAAATTGCGCTTACACTATAATGTGGCAAAAAATATCACGTCTGGAACAAGTATCTCCCAAACAATTCATTGTCATGTAAATACGTGCAGTTATGGCTTATTACTGTATGATTGTATAGCAGGTAATTTAGCATCTAATATATAAGATGTGAATACCAAATCCAAGGATTTCCATCTATCCACACACAATCCACAGTGCAAAGATATCACTGCCACAAAGAACAAGTGTATCTACCCACAGCATGCCTGGTTTCGCTGTAAAGTGTCTTTGTGACAATGTCTCTATAAAAAGCACCATCATACAAATAAAATAGAATTAAACTGAAATGAATGGATAAGACCAACCCGTAATGCACACGCACACACACACACACACACACACACACACACATACACACAATCACACATTTATGCAATTTAGAGCACATGGCCACCCTACTCGTGAACACAACACCAAATAAGCATAGTGCTATTTGGTTATAAAAGGATAATATTGTGAATAGACAGCCCTTATGCTGTGGAGTAAATAGCCATATTGAAACAGGCAAGCATTATGTGGCACAACCTTTTGGAAGCTATAGAAATCTCCATTTTACCAGAAATTGTGGATCAAAAAACCTGTTCACATTCACATTAGCACGTGCGCATACACGTGCGCGTGAACACACGCAAACACACAAACATGCACACACATACACAGGCACATGCACACACACACACACAGACAAGCACAAACAAACACACACACAACACACACACACACACACACGCACACACACACACACACACATATACACATAAACACACACACACACATGCGTGCACACACACAAACACACGCGCGCACGTTCGCACATCAATGCGTGCTTTGCGCACACAAAATTCCATAGGTGTTGCTTGAGCACCAAGTTCCCGAGGAACAGTTCTTCCACGTTTCCTTCCCTCCCTTGCAAAAAACAGAAGGGAAGAGGGGAGGAGACTGCCGCAGGAAGTCCTCCCTCTCTTTGCCATGTGAGGATGCGGTCAGGTGCTCCCGGCACTCAAATTAATCTAATTCCAGCCTCTCCTGCCCTTTCTGAGGTCCTTGTCCTCAGTTCCTCAGGGAGGCGGGGCTGTGACATCACAATCAGTTCTCCATAGTGATGTCACAATCCGCCAGCCTTCCAGCCCCACCCCTTCCCTACACACAGCCCTACGGACAATATAGCACACCAGGCAAACAACTGGCCACGAAAGCAGAGACCCCCCCCGCCCCCAACTCTCCTTACAGTTCAACCGTCAGAGCTGTCCATCAACGTGGGGTTGCCACGGCCGCCGGCCTCATTCAGAAGTGTAATCTGTTCGGCAGAGAGCTGACCGCCTTGTTTCCAGCCCCGCCCCCCCACCCCTTCCTTCATTGGCAGCGTGAGTCCAGACATATGTTTTTTTTTTTTGTTTCTTCCTCGCCGTACTAACACGTTCCACGGCCTTGTCCAAATTGCTTCGCGCCGCCATCGGCAGCAGAGGCAATTTATTAAAGGGCTTCAGGAGTGCTCTTATAATGCTTCGTTAAATTATCCCTATTCACCGGCTGCGGCGCGAACCAAAGCCTCTTACCGCGGCGGCGGGAGGATTCCGCAGAGCCCCCGCTCCAGCCAATCACAATCTGATATCCCCCTCCTGTCCCTTATCGGACGGAATTAAGAGCTGAACATGCAAGGCGTTCCGCAATAAATCTATTAAGGCTTCCAAAGCCGTTTTAGCCCCAGACAGCAAAAGACTCTGTTCCGGAGTCTTACGCCTCGCCTTCCATTCTTCATACGCCCTTGGAAAGCAGAGCGCCCGAAAGATAAGTGCAAACAGCCCACGGTTGGATTCACCGCACGTGTAATAACCGTTTGTGGCCAGCAACTGCATGGTTTTTTTTTTTTTTTGTCATACATACCATGAACATGAACCATATGCATTGGATATATATGGATATTGCCGCGATTCAGCTCTGTGAATTGCACATGGCCCTCCCATTATTGAGCATTACATGGTCCCTGGACGGGCGTTTTGTAAACGAATAACACCACGTGAGCACCCAGCACTTATAGCGCCGTATGTATAGCCGTATTTCAATAGACACACATTATTCAGGAGTCGTTCTCCCTCCTGGAAAATATGCCCGCAATTATGTCCATGTACTCCCATGCATGCATACATCCATGTGCACACAAACACATACACAAGCAAACACACAACACACACACACACACACACACACCCATGTATGTATTGCTATACTTGTGAGGACTTTGACTGATTTTCATTGACTACATTCATTCCGTAACCTCTAACCCTAACCCTAGCCACTACATGCCTAACCCTAACCTTAACCTAATTCTAACCCTAACCCTAAATCTTAACCCTAAAACAGCCTCTTGAAATTGTGGGGACCAGCAAAATGTCCTCACTTTCCGTAATTTTCCTCATCTTTCTATCCTTGTAAGGATACACACACACAAGCAAACACACACAAACGCACACAAACACATGGGTAATCCCTGACCCACCCGGCGTATGCAGGCACACACACGGCGGTCACTATCACATTACATTAGGGCGGGATTAGGACGACCCGGTGACACACTTTCAGACCCCGCAGACATACTGCTCTTAAGAACATAAGCGCATGAGGAAAGATTACAAACGAGCAGGTGGACACCGGGCCTGTCGTATCCCCAAAAAAAACGGCTATCGCCTTTTTATTAAACGACCCCCGGTCCCGACTCCCCGCCACAGAGACCGCGGCGCAGGGTTCTATTTGCACAGATACAGCTCATTCTCGCCGCTGGAATCGGGTCCGAGCTTAATGAGACAGCCCCGCGCACCGCCATAATGAGGTCTTTAAACGGCACTGATTCTCTTAAGCACAACTTCATCACGTAAAAAAAAATATTTAAAAAAAAAACAGCGTTCCCATTGTGCCACGGGGCTAACACTGCAGCTGAGGGGCCGCGTTTCAATTAGCTAATTAGGCGTAATGACTGGAGCGCCGAACGAGAAGGAAAATTAGCAGGTGGATGGAAGGCGCGCGATGACAGGCCTGCCGTCGAAACGAGAGTCTGGCCCGTCTCCTGAGCTCTCTGTGGACCGCACGGGACCCCCAACTCACGACGACAAGGAGACACAGCTTCCGAAATACGACGGCTCACGGGAGCTCAGTCAGCCCTGAACGTTTATCACAGGAGGACTAGTCCCGAGCACACACTTCTCTCATTCGGAACCGAACCATTACTCTGAAAATTAAATGAGCAGGCACAGCGATTGCTTTGCCGAAAATAAAATATGCAATGTGGAACACGGTATAATAATAATTAGTATTAATTAGTAGTATTATTATTATAATCATAATAGTAGTAATAATAAGTACTTCTATTTTCTCCCACAGTTCAAAGACATGCCAGTTAGGTGAACTGGAGAGTCAAATTGTCCCTAGTTATGAGTGTGTGTGTGTAAGTGAATGGTGTGTGTGCCCTGCCATGGACTGGGGAAACAGTCCAGGGTGTATTCCTGCCTCTCACCCAATGCATGCTGGGACAGGCTCCAGCACCTCCCGTGACCTTGTCCAGGAATTAAGCAGGTACAGATAATGGATGGATGGATAATAACAATAATAATAATAATCTTTGACATCTGTGTTATCATCATCCTCATCATCATCATAACATTAATAACAACCCATCCCAAATTTCAGAAGTGGAATGTGCACTTTTGTAATTTGCAATACAAAATGAACACAAAGCCAAAGATACTCCTTATCCAGATTGCCAGATTACTTTTGCCCTCAGAAACAACCCCACGCTCAATTTGCAATTATTAATGTAACGATGAATTTTCTTTGCATTTAAGAAAATGCACACGCTGCACATTCTTCAGTGATATTAAGAGACTGTGACATACGAATTCTTAATCACATTAACACGATAGGCGTAACAACCTTAAATTTTACACGGAAACTTTTACCGAACGAGTTGGTTTCAAACCGAAGATCGAGCTTCGTCTCCCACACCGTGAAACGCGACCGGCTAAGGTTCAGTTTCCCCTCTCGGGCACATTTAAAATATTTACAGCCTTCCATTATGACAGCTTGTGAAATGTTCTCGTGTCCTGAAGCCCACTGCAGCGACCGCACGCGTATGAGACTCTACGCTAGCTGTATTGGGCTCGCAGCAATATCGGTTTCGGCGGTTAGGGACAATCAATGGCAGCTCAGCTCTTTATAGTAACAGTATACACCTAATGGGTTTGTGTCAAAATATAGGATCTTTTTTATAACATGGCCGTATCATTTTTAACAGGGCACCAGCTTGCTAATGTCTGCAAATTGGATGAATGGTAGGATCTTCTTACAAAAAAAAACAAAAGGTTGTTTATAGCGCTCATATGTCTCAGTAAAACAACCTTCAATAATACTGATAATAAAAAAACTTGACTAATTTTTTTCTTCAAAATTTTTTTTTTCTAAGTGACGTGTGAATACTAATCAAAGTGACTGATTGCACATTTGACGGTAGGATATTAGCATAACTGAAAACATTGGTTTATTGACTGAAGCCAGCCAACCAATCAATGTGCAAATCAACATACCGGCAGACAAAATTGCCACGCTACAGAACAGTAAGCTACTAAACTGAAGATTCAGCTGACCACTCAAAACAGAGCATGAGTACCTCGGGGTACTTTTTCAGGGAGACCAAAAGTTTCCACTGTAGAACCCACACATGCTCTACAGTTCCACTGTAGAACCCACACATGCTCTACAGTTCCACTGTAGAACCCACACATGTTCTGAAGCACATTCAAGAACTGCCATTGTGGAACCCACACACGCTTTTTGCTGCATTGAAATCTCTTAGGCGGGCCACCTAAGAGAAAAAGTGTTTTTTTTTCATGCTGCCTAAGTCGGCTACAGGAAAAAAAACTGCGTGCAAAAAAAAAAAACTAATAAAAATGCTCCATTTGAGCTTCTCCTCAAACCTATCCATTTCAGCAAACAAAACGTCTTTATTCATAAACACACGTAAAAATAAAAAAAAAAATAAGTAAAAAGAAGAACACAGGTTTCCTTACTTCAAGACATCTGTTCTTCTCTATCATATCATCAGTCTACAATGATGAGGTCTTTCCCTCGGACTTCCATGCCAACATCTCCTTAGTCACTGTTACCCAGGAAACACCAGCAGGTTCAGCAGTCTTTGTCACTGAATCTCCGTCCAAACACGTCCCAACAACCACCAACCACCCTGCTTTCAAAGTCAACAGGATCTCTTCCAGCCATCGTAACCAAAAATAACATGCAACTGGACCTTGCCCAGCATTCTTATACACAGCCATGAATAATGTGGTGTAATGTACTTTAATACCTCTGTCTGACTTATATTCTGACCACCAATAATGTCACTTGCATCAGCACATAATTCTTTTTTTTTTTTTTTTTACTGAATCATGAACAACACAACTGCATTACTGTTAGAGCTGTTTCACAAAGCAGGATTACTGGGTTAGCTGGGTAACTGAGTAAAAACTTTTTTCTTCATTTCATGTTCCAGATTTGGGAGGTTCGGTTCCCGGGTTTTACTCAGCGCAGTTACCCAGCTAACTCAGTAATGCCGCTTCGCGAAACACCCCTCCCCATGTTGCATTGACCTGGATACAGACGCCCAACGTCAAGCATTCCAGCAAGACCCTTAACCGCCCGACGCAGACGATTGCCGCATTGATGAAGCAATTGAGCTCGCTTCCTCAGTTCCACCCGCCCTAATGGTCTAAAGAGAGGAAAGCCCACCGGATTAAAGGGCCTTCGGGGCTAGAGTTGAGTAGCCCCTGATTTAGAAGGACTCAGACAATTATAACAGACACGTAGCACTTGAGGAAAGAGTCGCCCGTATTGATTGAACTCGTGTCTTATCAGGGACGCACGCGTCCGTGTCGATTCGCCCGCCGCCGTGGTGACAGAGACAAGCATTAAGTAATCTTTAACAACTCACTTATTGACCACTTAAGGCGTGAATGTGTTAGCCTTCAGTTCTCAACACATTTTTCATGTAGTCATGGGTTAGAACTGTCACTTTGTAACGGAGTGAATAAGTCAATAAGCCTACACAGTGAGAGAGTGAAGGGTCTCTGTAAGCACAATGGAAAGCAGACTTTAGCGTATAGCTTAAATGCATTCATCGGCAATTCAGAAAGGTACAGAAGGTTTAATTCTAAAATGTTCAATCTTATTATCAACATATAGATTTTTATTCAAGGCACTATTTGTTCATGGCACTATTTTCATGTATTTATAAGTTTATAATGTATCATCTGGCAGATTTATCTGCTGATACGATGGTAAGCAATGTACAGTGAGCTCAATAATGTTGATGAGGACCAAGAGATATTTTTTTGTTGATTTGGCAAAGTCCTCTACAATTTTAGATTTGTACTCAAACAATTCGCATATGGTTACAAAGCAGATTTTCACCTTTTGCTAAAAGGTATTTTTAAACATTTTGGTCTCACCATGAAGAAATTACATTCTTTTCGCACATTTTATACATAACCCCTGCCCCTCATTTCAGAGCAACATTTCCTAGCTTATATCGTACATCAATAGTCTCAAACAGAAAAGAGATGAGGCACCAGGTAAACGCTCATTTACCAGGTCAGAGTGCACACACGCTCACCCGTATTGGGTGTCTTGCTTCCTTTCACAATGGATGCGCATACTGTCGGAATCAAATGATAATTTCAGGAAAATTTAAAATCGCCAAGTTTTACTCTCATTTGCAGAAAATTTCCATATCCCCTACAGCCAGAGTGGGCAGTTCCGGTGCTGGAGGGCCGGTGTGTGTGTGTGTGTGCTGGCTTTTGTTTCCACCAATTACCCAGGCTAAGTGAGCTTACTGGCTGCACACACCAACACCGGTTCACTCCGAGATTAGATCACAGTAAAACATTTCATATCGGGACACAGGAGCAGTCTCCGGCTGTCGTTCCTGCACTTACCGAGAAATACAGCTAAAATGTCAGACGGCATAAATGTCTGCGCTAATTATTAGGGCCAGAAGTTGGCATGAAAATCAGTAAGAGATGCAGACCTTCTTGTCCATCTCTGCCCTAAATTTCTATCGTTTTTTATGAAAAGGAAAAATTTTAGAAAATCCACCACTATGTATCAACCTCAAATCCTTCCTTCCCTTTGGCTCTCCTAAACAGCAATATACAGCTCTTTATTTTCTCAGGATTGGTCGGGCTGTTGCTCGGAAAACTGACGGTTTCTAATAATGGGTGGATAGCAATTAACATAAATTATCTCCAGGTTTCTTAGAAAATGTCACAGAAGTCACAGAAAATCTGTGTCTATTTCAAATGGCACGCTATAAAAAAACGCATTGAGTTCAAATTACTCTAGTCTCCCTCCCCTGTTTCATAAAATGTTTATTATTTACCGCATATAAATGGAAGTTTCAAGAAATAAACAATTTCCTCTCATACTTGTGAAATAAGCAGGTTTGAAGCTCCCATCAAAATTGCTATTAAACTCTCCGGAGAAGAAAATCTTGCTTCCAGAACTGCACTAATAGCAATATATTTTCACTTACATTGATCTCTTTTTTTTCATTTTACATAAATTTAAGATCCCAAATGTGATTCATTGGAAATGCAAGCAATTTTTCTCTCAAGAAGCAGTCCAGTTTCTTTTCATTCATTTATTTATTTATTTTATTTTATTTTTTCCCCCCCTCCTCCCTTGAGAAACCCTGATGAATGTAGCCTTGGTGTTCATGTGAACTGGAGATTAAATTCTGGAAAGTTGCCCTTAATTCTGCACCCGATAAATCTTACAAAAAAAAAAAAATTAAATCTGCTGTACTTACACAGTTGAAAATGCCATACATCATAAGGGAGGCCCCGCTTTGTGTTTGTGGAGTCGGGGAGCCTTCGGTTAGGGATTGCATTATTCTCAGGGGGACACGGGGGACTGAGAGGGAGACCGAGAGCCCAAACCGATCCCAGCGAGAACACGCTCACCCCCGTTCCATCGCCAGAAAGTCCTTCTCAGTATCAGCGCAAAAAGAAGGACCCCATTCCACACATACATTTTGTATATTTTGAACAGAGAAGGCCCTCGGCTGACAGGGAAGCATGCATGTCTGTCTTTACAGCCTCCTAAAATGGCAACATAATATATCATACTTCCGTTTTTTTTTTTGTTTTTTTTTCTTTTTGTTTTTTGTCCCCAGGTTTTTACTAGTCTGTTCTGTCATCATCTTGTTGAGTTGTTGGCATTTTTTTCCATCTGTCTCGGGGTTGGCACTGTGTCAGCTGTCAGCTCCCAGAATGCAAAGTGTAGGCCAAGGCAGGCTCTTTGGGACGACTGAAATATCCAAACTGCTGGCGTTTTCATGCCATGACAACCATTTGAACAACGACTGCGTTTCCAGGGAAAGCAGACATTCTGTATATATACACGGCAAAAAGCCAAAACAATAAGTCAGCCTCAGCAAGGATTTTACCCTCATATTTAAACTTAAAATCTTATTTCTTTTTCTTTTTTCGCTAAATATGACAAAAATGTTGCCAATGAGGTGAGACAGTTTGACTCGTTTCAAGATTTGCAAATGGGTTATGAAATTTTCACTTGTCAAGCAAACTGTAACTTCTGTTTTATATTTCAGAGGAAAAAAAAGTCTCATTACAAGACTACAACAATTAAGACGACACTTTTTTTTTGCATTGTTGTGTATATCACTGCAACAATCTGAGTAATGCCACCAGATCAGTCTTGTGTGTCACCTTAAGAAAGCTTCCAGTTTCCCCTCACAAATCCCAGCTGGCTAGACAGGAAATGACATAAACACGAATATCCTACTGTATATGATATCGCGCAAAATGGTTTATGCTAGTGACCTACATTTTGAAAATCCTGTCATTAATAGGCCAGACATATTTATCCCCCTAGAAACAGCATTTATCAGTTGCAACAGCATAAATCATACAATATAAAAAAAATAATTATAAATATATTTTAGCTGGCCTTTTCCACACATTTTATTTTTAACATCACAATAGGTTACAACCAAGCAAAATTATAATTGGGCAAAAGGTCAAGCTTTCCATTTTATACATCACGGTACACGCACTGTTTTTCAGACCAACCGAAGCAAGGTGGAGAGACGCGACTGACCATCGGTTTACGAGCCCATCACCGGATATGGAGGTGAGTTGTGGGGACACACAAGAGCCTGACAAGTGAGCGAGCGTCATCCAATCAGGTGATTCACAGCGCTCATTTAGCACCGGAGAACGCTCGGCACATATCAGCTGAGCTGGACAGAGAGGAAATATTAAGCCAATTAAACGGAGGCATGATTAAATGACCAAATAAAGAGGCTGTTTGGGAATCTGGCCGGGACGGCACTGAGTCCCCCGCCCTGATATACGCACCGAGGGCTCTTTAATGACAAGAGCGGGTCAAGACCTCAGTTCAAACACGGCAGAAATACGTTCTTCGCTGGAAGCTTGCCAGTCTATACATCTGTGCGAGTAATGGCAGACCGTTTTAAGGGGAATGTATATGTAAAATTTGGACAAACGCATAGTTTTCTTTCTTGACTTGGCACCGTACACTGTGCACTGTAAATTGTATTCAACAATTCACATGCGGATGAAGTGTACATTCCCAGCTTGTATTTGTGTAATTTTCTTGACCCCCCCCCCCCCCCCCCCCAGCTGCAACTGAACAAATCAACCCCCCCCCCCCCCCCCCCACGCTTGGCCAGCACCTGCCACTGAGACTAACAATTTTCCTGCAGGAAACCCTGAACCATCAAAAAAAAACAAAAAAAAAAAAAAACAATAGACCAAGCCAACGCCAGCAAGCAGTTAACACTAACAACAGCAATAACAACCAATAGCCGGGAGCAACTACAGCACATTGAGGTCTAGAAATAAATGCGAAGGGCAGGCTTTGGCCCCAGTGTTCACTGCCCATTAGATAAGCGTGGGCAGAATAGCCAGGAGGACAGTGCTTCTGGGGGATCAGAGGTGGTTACCCAAGGTATTATCTCTCTAGGTGGGAAGGACTAGCCTTAACTGTAGAAGCAGGATATGTGGTTTGTTGTCTGCAGATTTTTGTTGTTGTTTAATGTCTGATTTAAGCACATAAGCACTGATTTATGAAGTGACTGGTGGGTTAAGTGTACATAGTGTCTTGTAGGTAACTGATTGATTGGAATGTTTTGAGGTGTGTCTAATTGTGGGCCTATTTAAAATCATCTGTATGTATTAATAGAGGATAATCTTTTTGCAACTAAGTTTGGGCAGTATGCTAGTAAAACTATTGCCAACCTTTTTTCTAAAGTGTCCAAATAAGTTAGATGCAAATGTCCCATAACTACGTACATCTCAGTGCCTGTATTTCTGGCTTGTGTGTAAATAGACAGTTTTATATATTTTTGAGCTCTGGGAATTTAAAAAAAAAAAAAAAAATTGGTCAGCTTTGTGACACTAGGTCAATTCAATTCTTTCAGGAGCCAATAAGCACAGCCAGACCACTATAAGGGGGAGCGTCCCCATGTTCCCCACATTATCAGCATCTCCACTTTGCAGAGACCATATCAGGCCCCATCTCGTTAGGCTCTAATCTGAAGTCCACCAGGGAGGCAAGCGGAGCAGGCTGCTGCAGGGAAACACCTCCACAGCAAAATGCATTCATAGTCCACAGAGTCATAGGCCAATCTCCCCAACACACACACACACACACACACACATACAAACACGCACACGTACACACACACATGCGCACACACACACATGCACATGCACATACACACACGCACACACACACTCATACATGCACGCACACACACACACACACACGCACATACACACACGCACGCACACACACATGCGCACACACATGCACACGCGCATACACACATACGCTCACACACACCTACATGCGCATACACATACACATGCACACGCACATACACATTGCAAATATAAAACGCATATAATTATTACAGTATATTACAACAGCTGTCATGCATACTCCCAGTGCTAGTTGTTGGCGGAGGGCAAACATTTCAGTGGTTACACGCCTGTGGTCTGTTTATTAATTCATGCAAGGATGCAATCCAACTCACGCTGTACTTAGTTTGATATGATCTGACAACCATTTGTGCTATTCCCTACCTCTCTCCAAATGCACAAACTGATAACCTCAAATCTCTTACACAGATGTGCACACCAAGCCACAACAGTGCAATTTGTGATACTTAGAAAAAAACTGTCAAAGACTTTTTTTTTTTTTTTTTACCCTCCGAGTCATGTTTTTTTTTTTTTTGTTTGTCTGCTTCACTTTCATTTTTATTGCAGTGTCACTGGTTTATTCAAAAATCATTCAACTCCTGACATCAAAACAAACAGCACCTTGGGAGCTTGAACGAGTATCCTTAAGCACAGCCAGCCTTATCCGCAAGTGATTTCACCACAGTGGAAATGAAGAATATGCATAGTGAATAAAACACAGTCAAGCAGGACAGCGTACAACGCACAGTCGGAGGGATTGGGATTGGGTGTGAGTTTCAGAGAGAACAGAGAAAATGACAGAACACACAGCGAAGTGCAGACCGTATGTGGCCCGGATACTGTCTGGATCTTTGCCCTTAATAAAATTCCCAATTAAATACAAGTGTTTCTTTTCCCCCTACAGAAACATAGTTCGAGAGTTCAGATATTTCCGGAAAGAACTCGGCAAGTTGTGTTTGTTATAAAAAAAAGAATACATTAAGGCTTGATTTCACCGCAAATTGAAAGATAAAGAGAAATAGATTGATTGACAGAATCTGGGCAGAATCTCTTTACGTCCTGAGTCTTGCCATCCCTTTGGGTAAGCCCACCCAGCAGAACACAGCCAGAGCCCTGCACACAACTAAATCCCTTAACATAGCCAGAGCCCTGAACACAGCCAGAGTCCTGAAAACAGCCAGAGACCTGAACACAACCAGAGCCCTGAACATAGCCAGAGCCCTGAACACAGCCAGAAACCTGAACACAACCAGAGCCCTGAACATAGCCAGAGCCCTGAACGCAGCCAGGAGCCCTGAACACAGCCAGAAACCTGAACACAGCCAGAGCCCTGAACATAGCCAGAGCCCTGAACACAACCAGAGCCCTGAACACAGCCAGAGACCTGAACACAGCCAGAGCCCTGAACACCGCCAGAGCCCTGAACATAGCCAGAGCCCAGAACACAGCCAGAGACCTGAAGACACCTGCATCCGGAGGCTGCACATCTTGCATTGGGTCAACAGAAATAAAACAACCCTGCCGCCCCCCCTTCCCCCCCCCCCCCCCCCGAGGCGCTTGCACGGCGCGTTTCACGGTCTGAGGCACTCTTCAGCAAAGTACATACAGATGGAACGCTAGAACATCCAGGTCCCTTTATGCACAGGAACACGAGTACCGTAGACTTGCAACCCCCACCCTATCCCATGATGCAATGAAACTTTGAGAGCCATCTGGACCAAGAAGTACATTAGGAAATGAGGCCCCACAACAGTTGATATGTTTCTAAACAGCATCTGAGCTGATTTTTAATGGACATGTGTCGTACACATCACCCACAGATTTTAAAAAAATAACATTGAAATCATGATATAAATACAAAAAGGACAAAACAATACTACTGTACAAGGGATTTGGTAGCTCGGTGATAATTAATTATTTAAGGCCTGCATTTTAGCTTTCCATAGACGCGATAGAGGTTTACACGGTCACTGCATTAGCCCGGCTGGTGCCTATATTTACATGGAGCAGAAGTCCATCTGGGGAGTCTGGGCAGCCCGTGCCCTCCGCCGAAAAGGTCTGGCGTTAACCTCAGGAGACCTGGGATCAGACCACTCAAAAGTAAACCTTAAATTCTTAAACGCGTCGGAAAGCGGGAAAACGCTGAAAGCTCGAGTCGGGACTCGGGAGGGCTGTCCGCTCGGCTGCCGTCAAGGAGGAGAGAAATGACAGAGAAAAAGAGAGTGAGAACGAGGGTCGGGGGGGGGGGGGGTGGGGGCCTCGCTCTAATTCGCCCAATTTCCCTCCTTAGTGCTCATTTGTCAGGTTTTCCCTCCTAAATCAGTCTCCGGGGGTCAGACTTTGAGTGTTTTTTTTTCTCCTTCCCGCTGAGACAGAATCGCAATGGCGTGCTTCCATTCCCATTTATGCCATTTATGCGGGTGCAGAATTCCGCTCTTTTGAATTCTTTCGCTTCAAAGCTTTTTTTTTTTTTGGCAGGTGGCTCTCCTGAGTTCCTCTCTCTTTCCCCCCTCCTCTTCCCTGCGTCTGAGTTTGTCTCGCACTGACAACTGAGGAGAAGAGAGAGATGCATTACACGGCCCGGTTTGTGTACCCAGTCCCCATTTACAACGGGAAAACCTGACAGGAGAAAGTCTCTCTGCCTCTCAACAAAGGTGCTCCTATTGGACGCCGAAGAGGAACAGGCAGTTACTCTTCTTGATAGATGCATAACTTTCTTATTCTGTTGCTTTTCTTTCGTCTTTACTTTTTGGGAAATTTTGGGCCGATCTATTCTGATGAAACTGAATGGTTTTTGGTCCAAAAAAATATAATTACCAACAAAAACTACTTGTTTTCTTTACACACGCCAGGAATTACTCCAGCCAAATTAAAAGTGTTGAATGATGGACTACAATTAACAGTTGAAGGTAACAGATTTGACTGAAAGAGGCTTTTTTTTTTCTTTTGGCTCCCATCATCTGTTTGATGCAGAGCCAAAATGGCTGCAATTTCCCACAAAAGCATGAATCCCAGGTGAAATCACTGTTCCCTCCCTTGCAGCATAATGAACACGTTGTCAAACAAATGGTCTGCATAACAGATTTTAATCCCTCATTACCGGGTCCTGCACCTTCCGTGTAGGACCATGTTATCTGGCGCCTGAGCCGCCAAAGATCAGGACTTAGCGTTTCGCCGCTGATAAAAGGCTCCTGTTAATTCAATATGTTTTCATAATCCTGCCCGCACTACAATGTAGCTGATACCGCAGACTGCAGAAACTGACGCTGCTTGCAGTGTGTCTATGGCCAAGCAATTAGAGAACGCTAAACCACACAGAGATATGTATGATGGTAGACGCGATATGGGTTGTTCCTGCAACTATCCTCCTGACCAATTGTTTCCCTTCAACCTCTGAACACAAAGCAGGCTCAGGTTTATTGCCACTTGCTTCCCGTTTTTTCCTTGAGCTCGAGCGGCCAAAACCGGGCTGCATTTTTGAAGCTCACTTCCTCGTCTTGTTGAGCGAGGTTGTTGCTCACTAGCGCCAGTGCATTTGGCTCCAGTATAGGTGTTTCAGCCACCCGTTTTAATGTAAGTCAATGGTAACAATACGGTCAAAATTCAAAGTTAATAATTTTTTTTTTTTCCCACAAGAGCGTTTCCACAAGAGAGTCCTTGCTCAGCACATCACCATGGATACAAACTCATCATTCACTTGTCATTTTAACTTGGTGCTCACTTGTCAAGTAAGATATTGAAAGGACTAGTTAGTGAACATTTTGCCAAATAAACCATGTGTTGGAAATGGTTTTGTTGCATTGTATTATGGTTGGTTACAGTTAAAAATACTAAGAGTGCCATGATCCACTTAGTGCCATGATACTTAGATACCATGCGTGTAAATTTTGTTGATTAGCAAGAAAAATCACAGATTTTGCCTTTAAACAAAAACATTAGTTCATCTGATTAAAAGTCCTGAGATGTGGGACGTTTGTTCACAGTTTGCTTACTCGTTTTGACATCATATGGTGTTTAAATGATAAAACTTTGTTCAACAGTCAGAAATTGTTTTAAACAAAAAACAAAAAAAACCAGCGCATTAGAATTCAAGGGTTGCTACTCAACAGAGACTGGAACAGAAGCTACAGTAGCATTCACGAGGTGGCCCGAGGGCCAAGTTTGAGAACCGAAATCTGGCTTTGAGAGGTCTGCCGTAGGGGGCTGACAATATTCAGCTGTTTGCAAAAAACATAAATAAATAAATAAATAAATAAATAAATAAATAAATAAATAAAATACTAAAACAGGCTGCCAAAGCTTGTCATCCCAGCAAAATGTTCCCCATGCTCAAGAGAACAAGCCATTCTACAACACATACAAGCGACTATGAAAACCTGCTTCCTGGGAGCAGACACTGCACTGCAGTCTCACATCCGATTGGTCCATCCCAACAAACCCAGAAACAGGAAGTAAGTCATAAATAAACCCCTGTCGCTGGAACACACTTCCTATCACGGTCACCCAGAGCGCTAGACACGAGACAAGTCTGTGTAGGCTAATGCCAGATTCTCTGTGCCTAATTATATACATCCTGACATCTCCAGCCAATTAGCATTCTGCTGGTAATTGAATTCTAAATTTACCGTGCACTGCGTGCACACGGACAGGGTGGCTATTAATACCTGCTTAATGGAAGCTTTATGGCAGGTTGGCGCATTGGATATGTGATGCGTGTGTGAAAGTGATATGAGTATTTGTGAATCCTGTGCACGAGTAAATTGAGAAAACAGGGCAGAAGGTTTAAGGTACTGGTGATTAGACTACTTGTTTAGCTGGATCAGGTGAGTAAGTTATTGTTATTTCTAATCATTATATTTCATTACAGGCATTTAGCAGATGCTCTTATCCAGAGCGACCTCCACAATTTTGTACACCCCATTTACGTTGCACCCATTTATACAGCTGAATACATACTGAAGCAATGACAGTTAAGTACCTAGCTCGAGGGCAACAACGACAGCATCCTACCCGGGAATCGAACCCGCAAGCCCTTATTTTCAGCAATATACGTCAACGACTTCTAAAATTACCAACATCCAGCCGGGCAGAATTCATTTGTGAAGAGGAAAAAAAAAAAAAAAAAAAAAAACTTGGAAGTGAAGACGGAGCGCTTCTGACATCACCCAGGTAACAGCGGCTGCGGGGATGCAGAAAGGGTCACATGTCTAACGCTAAGGAGCGCGTTACATCCGCCCTACACCACTCAGCTGGCAGCCGTCCCAGACGGCCTCACATCCAAACACCCCCGCTGCGCCCCCCCCCCCCCCCCCCCCCACCCCCCGCGCCCCAGGTGTCAGTCGCTCCTACGTGCACAGCAGGCATTGAGATGTGCAGGTGTTTGCCAGATACGCCGGGCCAAGGTGTCTCGCCTGCTTTCTGTGTGTGTGAGTGTGTGTCTGTGTACACGTGTGGAAATGTACAGCCATTGTTATCTCCCCTCCTTTTTTTGTCTATGATAATAACGATAAAGCGATTCGAACAGTTTGTAAGAAAGATGGCCCCCAAGACAGCGGCTTTGGCCAATTCCATTCGACTTTAATTTAATGCAGCGTGGTTGAGTTCAGGAAATAATGTTGCTTATAGTACAAGAAAACATGCCCAAACACTGACTTAAATAAACAAACAAATAAATAAATAAAAGATTTAAATAGACTCATTCTCATTGAACTTTGCATTTTGAGCTCCACAGCAGGAAGTAAAAATCCCCAGGTTCAGTCTCAGTTTCCTGACCGTTAGCTAAGACGCTAATTTACTGAGCTGTGTGAAATCAGGTATCCCGTGACTCCCTTTAAGAAAATGGCCGCCGTGATTCATCTGGACTGTCGACTGCCTTGAGAGCAGGGTTTTTATTTTCTTCTGTAGCCGCTGGTGAAGAAACCACACTTCAGTGCCTGTGGGCATGTCTAGGCCACATCTGATGCCAATTACCGCTCTCTCAATTGACATATGATTTTTTTAAAATCTTCCAATTAAAGCTTTTTTTTATGTAAAGGAATAATGTGGTAGAACCCCCTGTTCCTACATTTTCATGAAATCAATACATTCCATTAATGTCAATTAGGCGATAAACGAATAGGATCTGAACTAAGGACCTGAAATAAAATGGAAGTAGACTTTCCGTGGAAGTAATATTTCTGAGATCAAAAATATAAAAAATAATTTAAATATCCCAGAATTCTTTGCCAATTGTACTGACCCCCTGTCGATTCACAGTCCCTTGTGGTGTCCAAGTGGCTACACTGCAGTTACAATTTTATTGAACAATCCAAATCAATGAACTGACAGGCTGGAAATTACACTGCCTGAGATACTGGAGAAATTGCCATAGTGCATGCATAGTCCGATACACAATTAATGTCTCGCTTTTGGGTGGTACAGTGGCGCAGTAAGTAGCACTGTTGCCTCACAGCAAGAAGGTCCCTGATTCAAATTTCAGACTGGGGATTTCTGTGTGGAGATTGTATGTGATCTCCCCATGTCCTCGTGAGTTTCTGTCAGGTACTCCGGTTTCCTCCCACAGTCCAAAGACATTCAGGTAGGTTAACTGGAGACTCCAAATTGCCCATACAGTAGGTATGATGGTGTGAGTGAATGGGGGAATGGTGTGTACACACTGCGATAGATTGGCGGCCTGTCCGGGGTGTATTCCTGCCTCTCGCCCAATGCACACTGGGATAGGCTCCAGCACCCCCTGCAACCCTCACCAGGATCAGTGGGTATAGATAATGAATGGATTTCTCTGCACTGAAACACTCTGATAAGTTGACAGACCTATGGGTGGTGGAAGACCACTCACTTCATATGGGTCACAAAAACCTCCTTACACCCCATTTATGGTTCCGGCGGGCTCTCGTTAGTACCTGAGGGTAAGACACAATTTTGCACGCACGTTGCCGGGAAACAAGAGGCTCAGCCTGAGGCTCGGACGAGGGTGAAAAGCACAGGGGACCCACTGCAAGGAAATGTCTCTGTTTAGCCTGGTCCATCAGTGGCATGATTGGACACAGCCAGACATCGCACATTAGTGCCCCTTTAACAACACAGTGAACGATTCCCTTTTGCAACATGTAATATGTGATGCTAGGTGCGTAATACATCTTACTCCCATTCTTCCGTCTTGTCTTAAATCCGCCGACAGAACCCAGCGGCCAAAGATGGGCAATCCGTTTTTTTTTTGTTTTTTCTCTCATTGAAATCAATAATGGTTGTTTCATAGCTGAAATTAAGGCTTGATCCTCTTTGTTCTGCATCCATAAAATTTCTGAAAGTACCCTTGAATGTTTGGATCAATGAAGAGAGCGATGCATAAATCTCTTTCAGTGTCCCTGAATGTCTGGCCGGCTGGATCGCACGCTCGTGTGTGAAGGCAGGCATTGAGCCCACTGAAGGTTGGCCATCTCTGCAAAATGAATCTTTAGAAAGGTACACAAAAGCCAAACAGAGCAGCTATAAATCTGCGGCTCACCAAAGTACTTTGTTTTTTTTTTTTCTTCAAAGGCACAGAGCATCAGGGCTGACATGATAGCCTTTATCTGACTGAAACAGCTCTCCTCATCTCTCTCTCTCTATCTCTCTCGCTCTCTCCCTCCCATCTCGATCTCTCTCTCTCTCTCTTACCATCTCACTCTCTCTGAATCTCTCTCCTCTCTCACTCCCCTTTCTTCACTCTCTCTCTCTCTCCTCTCTCTCACTCTATCTATTTTTCTCTCCCTCTTTCTCTCACTCTCTCCATCTCCCTCACTCATCTCTCTCGCTCAGTCTCTCCATTCTCTCCTTTCTTTCTCTGACTCTCTCCATCTCTATCTCTCTCTCTCTCCCATTCTTTCTCTCACTCTCTTCATCTCTCTCTCCCCAGCGCTAAGTGTTCATAGACACTCATTTGATTCATGTGATTTGTGCATTTTAATGATAGACAGTTGGTGTTCATCTTTAGGCAGTGGCCAGTGTACAGAAAAGGACTGACCCACAACACACGCTGAATATCAATTTTTTCAGGTTGTGCAAAGACACAACAGTTTTAGCCAAATTAATGCATGCAATCACAAATATAAACCATCATTTGGCAAGTGTGCTAAGCTTTCATAAATCTTCTTGATTCATTGTTGATCTTCCTCACTAAACATATGAATAAATAATTACATAAGGAACCAAATCTTTTTTCAGTTTGGGATATGTTTCCCTTCTCTGCGATAACACTAGCACAGGAATGCAAAACCTGTATGCACTATACAAGATAAAACTGTTCAAGTGCTTGAACATTTTATCTGAAATACAACACATCCATCAATTCCCCCACAGCCCAAATTCACTGCATTGCTTGTAATATGAATTCAATACTATTGTATAGGATTTCTCCTTTAAAGTGATGCACAGAGAATAGTATCAGGATGATCAGCAGCATTATTTTAATGGTAAGTAGGGCAGGTTTCTCAAAAATTCCCTTTGATTATTGATCTTGAAAATAAATGCAGGCTGAGGGGGAAATGATTGGGTGAGCTGGGCTTGAAATTACGCTGTTATGTACATTCACACAGTAAAATGTCCAGTGTTAATTCAACACTAGCAGAGTACATATGAGTCCCACAGGGACCATATGTACCCTGTAAGAGTTGATTTAACACTGTAAATTTCACCGTGTATGCATAACCAATTAGCATAAACACAACCACAGTTTGAGAGGAGAGAGGGCTGAATTTGGAAAACCAAAATCTCAGAGATGCCTTCCCTGATTGTCTTCAAGCGAAACATTTGCTACCACTGAGGTACAGTTTACTTTTTACAAGTCAAAGTCCTATCCCCCAGATAACAGCTCAAGAAGAATAAGAAAAAACAAAAGCTTAAGGAAACAAAAAGCTCATATTACCAAACAGACAGACACTGCAGTAGTATGGGTCAAAGCACACCAATCCTATCCAAATTACTCTTCAGATGCCGGTAAAACCAAAGCATATGGACCACAAAAAAGATGACTTTCTGCTCTAAACACTGGTGGTTATGTAGGTTTTGTTTTGAATGATCAACATCTAAAAGGTTAAGGTTTTTTCAGTTGCAGTGTTTTACCCAGGGTAGCGTTGGGAACTCATGGGAAAGCAACTGGCAGCACAGAAACTAGGCGAAGGCAAAAGTCCGATGCGGAATGCAAAAGCGTGTCAGCCCCGGATCACCATTAAACCAGACCGGACCTCTCAGGCCATTTCGCTCGACAGTTGCCGGAAGGGAGTTTCTGGAGCTTCTCCCACCTCGTAAACCTTTCGATTCGCCAAATTACCGCGAGGATTTCCCAGAATACACCGGGCACTCCCGTCTCAGCGTCTCACAGCGATAACCAGCGGATTACCGTCTCTTGCTTTTTTTTTTTTTTTTTTTAACAGTAACATTCCAGTCGTTCACCGTCTAGCAGCTGCAGTTCGAGAACCCCATTTTGTGTTTTCAGACTTTTATCAGATGGAAAGTCACACAAGAACTCATTTTTTTTACTTTTAAGCAATAACAAAGACGACCAAAGTAGGTGGGGAATGCAGGAAATTAGGAGAACCCCAGGTGGTCAGACTGCCAGCCTAACTGGATTTGGCCAGAACACCAGGGCTAACAACCTTAACTATTTTTTTTAAATACATAAAAGTATTTTTTTTAATGCATAAAAGCATATTTAATAACCCCAGTGATTCAGAACCTCAAAGACCTCACGTCTCGTCTGAAAGACTGAAATTAATTAGTTCACAATTGCACTGGTGAGGGAACATATCTGCGGCACATTCAAAAACACACACGCAGCGCTGCACACTTTATTACTCATTTCTCCAACCGTACCAAATCGCAAAATTGAATTTCTCTCTCTGAGGTGAATATGAAAATGCTTTCCAAAATTGATAAACCCACCATCAGAAAATGCGGAAAAACATGTTTTGATTTTGTGTAGCTGCACTTTGCATAAAAAGGTGTTCTGGAATATAAATGCCTTTTTTTCAAGGTTTTTGTGCGGAAAATCCCCGAAAATGCTCAGTACTGGCAGTTCAGCGTACACGCCTGTCTGGTTAAATCACCGAAATGGGTGAACTAAGCCTACACAGTGGCAGATAATTGGAGTGTCTAAGTGCAGATGTTGCAATCTGGTTGTTTGTTTTTGTTTCTCTCTCTCTCTTCCTTGTATTAATTGACAGTGCCGTGTCCTTGTGAAAAGACTCTCTCGGATAATTTTAATGAGTTTGGCATTTTTATGTAATCTTGACACTAAGCTAATATAATGCAGTATAAAAAAAAAAACGCCCCCCCACCCCCACCCCCACACGTTCCTGTTGAGTCATGGGCCGTCTGAAGGCGAACCAACGAAAATGACAGCTTTAAGGCCGATGGCCCCGACAGAGCCATTTTTATTTCCTGTTTATTTATTTATTTATTTATTTATTTATCTCTTCGCTTAATAGGGCACTCAGAATCATAACCATTTTTAAACGGCCCTGTCCTTTAGCAGACAAGTTAATTTTTTTTTACGCTGCGTATTGACTGAGGAAACCGAAAAGAGGAACGAGATCACGTTTCCTCCTCCTCGTCCTCGGTCCCTCGGTCCCTCGGTCACACGGTCCTCGTTCTGCAAACCCCGTCCGCGGAACTGGGAGGGAAAACAGGACGACGTGGCGATACGTGCGCCGCCCGCGATCCGCCCCCGCAGCGATCTCTGCCCCTGTAATTGAATTAACTAAGCGGTGCGATCCATACAGGGGTAGCGGGCCGATTGTTAGCCCGGCTCAGGTGTAAGCGATGCGGCGGGGAGGCACGCTGGCATTGAGGCACGGGCGCTCGGGGACCGAGAGAGAGAGAGAGAGAGAGAGCCGACAGCTTTATCACAGCAAGACAGATGCAATATCTTATTTCATCTCCTTTCAAATGGGGGACGCGGTCGAAGCCATTAATCAGAGCGCTGTAATCTGAAGCGATAGATAGATAAATAAATAAATGGCATGTTGGGGCATACAGTGCAGTGCGTAAGTATTTGGACAGTGGCACAATTTTGTTGTCGGTGGCTTGGTACATCATGTGCTCACTGGATCTGAAGTATAACAATGAAGATGAGGTTAACGTGAAGACTGTCAGCTTTAATCTGTGGGTATCTACATCCATAATGGGTGATCCATGTGGGAACTATAGTCCTTTTTATAACCACCATCCTAGCCCCCCCCCGACTGGATCACTTGTTTTCACTCATGCTGGGGCAGCAGCAGAATGAATTCTGAAGTGTAGAAACACATCTTATCTCCTCAGATCAAACCAAATGCCTCAAAACTCATTTGACAGCACTTCATCTTGCGGCAGGACAATGACCCCAAAACAGCAGCCAAGGAGTTTTTCAGGGCCAAAAAGTGGAATGTTCTTGACTGCCAAAGTCAATCACACGTCCTGAATTCGACTGAACGTTCATTTCACTTGCTGAAGACAGGAATTGAAGATGGCTGTAGTACAGGCCTGGCAGAGCATCACCAGGGAAGATACCCAGCGTATGGTGATGTCTATAGGTCACAGACATAAGACAGTCATTGAATGCAAAGGATTTGAAACCTAAACACGTCAACATGACAACTTCATTTCAGAATGGTGAGTACTATGCCGGAAAAAGGCTGTAATTCCTACAGGGATCAGCCAATATGGATGTAAACACCATCAAATTAAAGCTGCCAATCTGCACTTCAACCCCGTATTGATTGTTTAATTTCAAATAGTCTGCCTTCGCTGGAAGGCGACTCATAAATAAATCAAACAACAACCAGCAAAAGAAATAAATAACTGGAAAGAAAAGAGAGGCCCAGGGAAAGTGACAGCTCCTCGTGCGCCTGAACCACGGCCACCTCTCCACAAGCTTCAGATCCCGCAGATTTACAACTTTCACACGGACCAGACGCGCCCGGCAGCGTCCGAACTTCATACGCATCGCCCCGAAGGAACACGGGAAGCCTTCCGTTTCCCTCGTCCCGTACGCCACTGTGTTTTCGACACAACTCCTGACGCTCGCTGTCTCTGATTGTACTGGGGGCGATATAGCTCAGGAGGTAAGACCGATTGTCTGGCAGTCGGAGGGTTGCCGGTTCAAACCCCGCCCTGGGCATGTCGAAGTGTCCTGAGCAAGACACCTCCCTGCTCTGGCGAATGAGAGGCATCTAAAGCGCTTTGGTAAAAGCGCTCTGATTGTCCATTTACCATTTACTGTGAGGCTCACCTTGCCTGTATGATAATTCGATCTGTTTTGGAGTGTGATGGTTTTTTGTCACCGCGACACTGGTTGCTCACCGTTGGTGGTACCAGTTGATAATGTTTTGTGTTTTCTTTTTTCTTGCTTTCTTACCTTATTATTGTTCTGAATTTCTTGTTTATTATTATTATTATTATTTTTTTTTATTTTATTTTTTTTTAAATAAGTGGTGGTTGAGGGGGAGAGGGTGGCTTATCTGATGTACCGTAAGAGATGAAAGGGGGGGGAAGTAGTTTTGTGTGTTTGTAATCCTGGTCAACAGCAAGTGAAATGCAGGACAAAAATAACTCCATGTAAATGGTAAATGGTAAATGGACTGCATTTATATAGCGCTTTTATCCAAAGCGCTTTATAATTGATGCCTCTCATTCACCCATTCACACACACACTCACACACCAACGGTGAAAGGCTGCCATGCAAGGTACCAATCAGCTCGTTGGGAGCAATTAGGGGTTAGGTGTCTTGCTCAGGGACACTTCGACACGCCCAGGGCGGGGGATCGATGTGTCTTTTGTCAGGGCAGATATCAAGTGCTCCCACCTTAAGTCATTTTATTCACATTGAGACTGGTCTCTACACCATTTAACAGCAGGGGTATCAACCTCCAGTTCTGCATGGCCACAGTGCCAGGTTTTTGATGTGCTCAGCACTCTAAGTCACTGATTGGCTAGAGATTAATCTAAGCAATTAATCTAAGTCACTGATTGGCTAAACATTCCACATACCTTGTTTCTTCGAAGGCTTAAACTGACTTTTGATTAACTGACTCACCCACCCACACACGCACAAACACACACCCACCCACGCAAACATGCATACAAACACACATGCATGCACACACACACACACATACTACTCACCCACGCACACGTGCACACAAACACACACACATCCACCCACACACACATGCACACAGACACACACACATCCACCCACACACACATGCACACAAACATCCACCCACAAACACACGCACACAGACACACACACACACACACACACACACACACACACACACCTCTGCTGAAACACCTGATGTCATTGTGTCATTCAATGACACCCTGGTAGAGGAATCAGAAGCAGTAGCGGGGTCAAGGACAGAGCGAGAGAGTGACAAGAGAGAAGATGAATCACATTCCACACAGCCTGAGCCCGGTAAGAAAAGGCTCCTTCAAAAGAGAGCATCTTTCAGACCTCTGCTAGCCTAGCTACCTCGGGCAGGCATTATTCACCGCATTCAATTGTTACATTAATCAAATTTATTATTCGCTAGCTTTTCACCGTGGCCAATAGCATGTGGCTGCTGAACCAGCAACGGAGACAGTGTAATGTGCATAAACAGAAGGGCCTTTCTTTAGTGGCTCACCCTTATTACCTCTGCCATCCAGCTCAGTAAAAATGGCACTGTACTGCATCTCAAAGCAAAATGCGCTTCCTTGCTAATTCTAGCACACAATTCCAAAAAGGGCTCGAGTCAAAAAAGAAAGTTTGATGAGAACTAGCTGCAGAGCCATTCAATTCTCTTAATTTAATTTCTTTCTTTCTTTCTTTCTTTCTTACTTTATTTACTTGGATCCCCGTATAGACCATTGGTTGCACATGTAGTTCACTGTGACTTTAATGGCTCAGGAGGGACCAAACCTCTGCACTGTTCTCTCTGGAAGGCAGGCAATTGTTAACCGCAAGCATGCAAAGTGCCACAGAGAATGAGCATCGGTGGGCCGTCCTGATGGCGTGTGTCCACCCACCCCCGCAGACACGCGACATGGACCTCAGCGAACGCCAAAGCATGCGGCGTCCTGCCGTCAGAGGCCACATCATCCCTCCGCAAGCCATCCTCACCGAAACCACATCACGCGAAAGCCGCGACCGTCTCCCCCATGTGAACCCCGTCGCCGAGAGAGAAGGAAAAACACGCGGCAAAAACCCCGCGAGCGCTACTGTCCCCCCCCCCCCCCCCCCCCCCCCCCCCCGCCCAGACATCGGTGTTGTCATGGTTTCAGCCGCCGCCAGCGGCTGGGCCGAATTGCGGGCGCTCCTCTGCCACCGTGCCGCGCCCGTATGCTAAACCGAACAGTTCGCGGGGCGTCGAATTCCACCGACGCTCTTTAAGCGCGGCGGGAAAAGTAAAAGGAAAGCGGCGGGGACGCGGAGTCAAGCTGCGCCGCCGTCGCCGCGGAGACGCCGCGTTCCGAGAGAACCCTCGGCAGGCCGAGAACAGAAGCTAGCGGGGAGATCAGAGACGACGCGGGGAAGCGCTCCGTTCATGCGCAAATGTCATTGTCGAGAGAGAGAGATCTTTACTGCCACCCCTGCCAACTTGGGCAGCCCGGCAGTGTAAATATTCATACTTATCTATGAAATGAAAAAAATAGTATTTGGCATGAAATAGTTGTTTATTACAGGTTCATTACAGTGACAATTGTATATTTTTTTTTTTTTTTTCAATTTTTCTAATTGCAGACCAAATTTGGAATGTCTAATTGGCAAGCTCATGTATGCTCATATATGCACAACTCACCGTTCTCCTCCAAGACAGTCGGTGCCAGCCAGCTGCTTCTTTTCACATCACAGACGCATTTGCGCAGAGCGGGGCGGAGGAGACCCAATCATACTATGCGTGCGCAGAGAGAAAGCCAACGGGCACCAAACATGGATTTACTAGAGCAACGGACACTGCATCACCGCCAGCTGAATCCCTCCCTTATCCGTACATCCCTTGGGCGACACAGAGCTGATTGTGCGCTGCCTCTGCATGGCTGCCGGCCACAGCTGGCACCGGCGCGGGCCAGATTCGATCCAAGACCGTCATGCACACTCGTGTACCACCAGCAGTTCTTTTGTCGAGTGAGCTACCCAGTAGCTCCACGCCAATTGCAATTTAATTAAAATTAAAGGACCGGCACTCTCTAACACACACACACACAGATATGCACTAAGCAGTATACCTTTGTGTACTTGTTCAGTACTGCTTACTGACGTTAACAGGGCCCCACACAAGCATTTATCTAGTGGCCGGAAAAAAAAGCACAAATAACACACATGATGACGATGACTAATGGTGAGTGAGCGATGTGTGTGCCCTTGCGATAGATTGGCGACCTGTCCAGGGTGTACTCCAGCCTCTCGCCCCAATGCACGCTGGGATAGGCTCCAGTACCCCCCACGACCCTGCCCAGGATAAGCAGGTACACATAATGGATGGATGGATGGATGATGATGACTGTAATAACATGGTTTAGATTGCTAATACCCTTTGCACCACAAGCAAATCCAGAACGAGCACAAATATGTTTTTTTTTCCCTTTTCTTTTAAATATAACCCACCATTACCAACACCCGCAGTGATATGAAAGAGGTCACATGGGTTTATTTCGAGCTTGCCTGAAGCTGAGTGTCCTTTCTTGCAGTGTAACACAAACACAAAGCGCGCTCCCTGTAGGTGGGAATAAATACAACAATGCACACATAATGGAGCCCGCCACAACGGCTGCTGCAGTAGCGTTAAAAAAAAAAACCTTGAATATGTACCGGGTGTGACCTCTCTGCTTAAAAGGTCACGCAGTGCTGTAAATAGGCTAATTGAAACGCAGAAATAAATGCCTCCATCTGAAACGGGAGTGCAACGGGGCCACACCGAAATGCTAAATCAACTCTTACAGAGGATAATTTACAAACGATACCCATTTGATCCCATTTGTGCTCGTGTCAACACTGTAAGATTACCATGCATTAACACTCAACAGTTTACCGTGTACGGAAAAACAAAGTGCAGTTACTTTTAAATTAAAGGGATAACTCCTACATACAGTAAATGCACTATAAAAAGTAAATCACACGAACACTAAAAGTAGCCCTTGATACAGCAATATGCTCTGCAGAGCTTGTTCAGAAGTTATAAAAGAGAATTTGCGGTGATATAGGCCTAATATGGACCCACACTAAGTACCAGTTAGTGGCCGTCAGCCAAAAATAAAAAAAAAATAAAAAAAATTCAAGTTCCACTGAAAAAATAACATAAAAGCATAAATTACTCATCACAGGTGGACAAATTAAGCCGGGAGGGTACATTAACCAAGACTGTATATGTGTCTAAGACGAAATAGTAGTGATCAATCAGCGCCTTTGTCTTGGCAACGGCCCCATGGCAAAGGAAAGGAAAAGTTTAAGAGCGGTTAAGCAAACCGTAGATCACCGGCTTTACGGTCAATAATAAAAAAGGCGAGCCGATGGGAGTCTGGCTTAGCAGGGTCTCCGGACAGGTCAGTGATTAGAGCACCGCAGTATGGAGGCATTCGCTTTCAAAGTTGGTTTCCGATTTGAAAGTTTGTCGTCTGACGTGAACAGGGAAAACAGACGGTAGTTCCCAACATTCTGCGACAACTGAGACTGAGCTAAGCCTCTCAGTCCACAAACAACTGTTTACAAAACATTCCGTATTCGCATTCGAGGTGAAGCATTTAAAGGACGCGATTACTCAGTCCGGGCACAGAGCCTCTGCTTCCCTCAACAAGCGGAGAATGCTGGGACATTAGATTCTTTATCTTTATCCATGTTTTTTTTCTGGTTTCCTTAGGGATTGACAGGGGGAAGACGCCTCATTGTTTCTGTGTGAATAATGAGGTAACAGAGAACAAAGGAGGAGAAGAGATATATCCGTGCGCGGTATGAAATTCTCCCAAGCCGGATTAATGATTTAAGTGCAACATTTTGACCCGCGGAGGATTTTGTCAGGTGCAGTTATGCCTGACAAATACCTTTTTGTGCAGACCTGGTGCCATAGTCTGTCACGCAAGGTCAATTAGCACCTAGAAAATGCATACACATCACCGCCATGTCACTCAGAAAAGCAGGATAACAAGCAAGCAAATGTTTTAAACCCTTCTTAACATAACCCCTTGAAGAGTAGGTTTTTTGGAATGTTTTTTTTTTCATTCTAAGTCAGTGTTCTAGAACCACAGTGCTTTCAATTACCGATAGTGATTGCAATTTACTATTTCAGAATACCTCCCTACTCCAACATACTTACCAAATTGAAAAATACTTTCCTATTCCAACATACTTTCCAACAGAGCTTTGACCTATTCATACAGCTCCCTTGGCTAGCAGTAGGCCAGGTTCTAAGCCAACATTAAAGTCAATATATTGCTCCTCCCTACGGTTCAAAGGGGACTCTTATTTTGGTTTCAGGTGACATACCCCGGGCTCAGCAGTCCTGACCAATGGAATCCATTATTTTCACTTATTTATTTTAAGAAATATCTCCCGTCGGTTTTCCATCATTACAATATAAAATGTTATGACAGAGAAAGTATATGGCGAGAGAACTTTATTTCGCCGGCAATAAAACACCGCGACAGCGCCTTTCTGCTGCAGAAGCACAAAAAAAGGGAAAAAAAGAAGAAAAAAAAATGCTTACAGAAACGAACAAACAACGGCCGTGGACAGAGGAGGGTGAATGATGGGCGGGGCAATGGGGGGGGGGGGGGGGGAGGCACACCCCTCCATTGTGAGTCCATCAACGCGAGCAGGAGGAGTCGCCGCCGCGCCCACAAGCCCACCGCGCCACACAATATAAACCAAAGTCCAAAAACAGAACTGCAGATGTGTGCAGGTAAAATGTTCCAGGAAATCCGGCGATAGAGGTGCCCCAAAAAGCTTCTCGCCGTAACCCGGGCCTGCACCATCACACACGCAGCCAAGGAGCGGAAGCGTGTGCGAGAGAGAGCGGGAGACATAACAGCCTTCACGCCCACCGGGACCGGGACCACAGCTTAGGCATGACAGGCCGGATTCCTCAGGTTAGTTCCCTGCTAATGATGCACCTGCTGCCCGCCGGCTAAGAGTTGTCACCCAGAGAGGAGCGACCTCTTCTGATTTCCACCGGCGCCGCGCGCGGTGGCCCACAGTTCACGGCTCGCAGGAGGAGAAGGGCCCACGCTCGGCCTGTAGTGTTTCTTTCTTTTTTTTTTTTTTTTTTTTTTTGGTGTGTGGGTGTTGGTGGCATAAGCGTTTACTCCAGAGATGCAATAATTGGCACACAGTCCACAGTTTTGAGGCTGAAAAAAAAATTGCTAAAAAAATAATAATAATAATAATGATGTCAAGAAATGTCCATGTGGTCAATGTTCAATGAAAGTACAGATGGCTGAATAAAAAAAAACAATTTCAAGAGTTTAATTCAGTCCCCATTTTTAATGGTCCTCTTTGATCTACTGAGGCTATTGGAGTGCTGTGTGTCTACAAAGGGCTATTTTTAAATGGTTTTGTTCGTTTCATTGACAGATTGAGTCTCGGTTTTTGCAGATGGCTCAAACTGTGCTTTGATTGACAACCTTGTTATTCAAATGTTTTTTTGTGTTGTACATCAAAAATGCGATATTTTGGGGTTTCTAGCTTAATATGCGACAAAGAGAATGTCAAGTTTCTTTTGATGTGCAGAGATATGTAGCGTTTGAGAGTGGGAGGTTGGGTTTCTCAGCAAGAATGAAGAACTGTGTCAAAAACAAGAAACACAAAAACAAAAAAATAAAAATGGCACAGGCATATGTCCAACAACACTTCCCCAGACAGTCGTAAGGACCGTGTGACGATCGGTCCTGTAGTGAAGCGGATTGGTCTCGGCAACGCCGGCAGGTGGACAGCACCACACCTTTAAGCACCTGGGCTGATTGGTTAACGCAACCCAGGTGCTTTAAGGTGTGGTGTGCTCTCTCCACCAGCCGCCGTTGCCGAGACCAGTCCGCTTCACCGCCGGACCGAACGCCACAGTCCGCCATCCATGTCCTGAACCGGGGTCGGAGCAGCAGGGAGGACACGGCGGGCCACGCCCGGTCCACGCCCCTGGGACACGCCCCGTACGCCAGGTCAGACAACAGGCGGGACACGCCCCCCGGGACACACCCCGTACGCCGGGTCAGACACCACGCGTGAGAGGCCCAGGTCTAAGCCCATGCCACTGAAGCATCCAGTGACATATGTGCCATTATTATTAGCCGGCCAATCCACTGAGGTGTCCTTAGAGGCCTGTCAGGCCCCCAGACCTGCCCGGAAACCGGCCACACCGCACCGGCGACTGCATCGACACATCACATCAGACAAACCGAAAAACCACGGGATTTTTTTTAATGTAGTTGAAAAAATGCAGTTAAAATAGGTATAAATATAGACGCGGGGCTGCAGCAGGATGGCTGGATTAAAGGCTCGAGCAACGTGCTCATGCCTTCGCGGAGAAGAATGCAAGTGTTTCTGACACAAAATCAGTCACATGTTTCTATTTATAACTGCCTGCATTATGCATTATAGGGGAGATGTTCCCGTGGGTGTGGCTGTGGAAGGGTTGGCAAGTTACTGTAGATGTAGAGTAGCTACAGATACAGAGTGAACCCTCCCTGGCTTATGAAGATTCATTCATTCATTCATTCATTCATTCATTCATTCATTCATTCACCCATTAATCAGCTCTAACACAGCCACACAATAAAAAAATAAACCCTATAATACAAACCCTACATGTGGCATTCACAGAGTATGTCTTATGAAGATTCATTCATTCATCTACCCATCCACCCATCCATCCATCCATCCATCAATTCATTCAATCATTCATCCATTCATTCCCCCAGCAATCAGCTCCTAATGTCACACAATAAAAAATAAGCCCTCTAATACAAATCCTACACGCTGCAGTCAGAGTATGCGGGCATGGACACCCCTGCATAATAGATGAAACTTAGTGCCAAATACAATCATTGACTGTTAGGTGGAAAGACTGTCAATAACCACTGACATAAACTACACAAGCCTAAAATACAAGAAAGATCATTGATTTGCTATGCATATTGTGCAATATTTTGTTATCGATCTGGCATAATATTTTGACACAACTTTTCTGTCACAAGTGTAATTTTGCCTCCATAATATTTATGTAACCCCTTTATTAACACCGCCATTACCTGTCTAAAGCAGTTCAAAGCTAATTCGCGTTGTATGATGGATAATAACATGAAATATCTCATTGAAAGATATGGCTTCATTTTTTAAATAAAGCTTGATTTTTCACTCTGGGCCAGGCGCCACAAAGCACTGCAGTTTCTTATGAACTCGCGCACCAACTAAGTACATTTAAGCAGTTAGTATATGCATGCAACCAGTGGATGAGGTGGCTAATTTTAAGTTCATTAGGGGGGAAATGCACTAATCCCTTGAGGTAGAGGCGACCTCTTAAACAGCGCACGTGGGGATTAAGGGGAGATAGCTGCGTTATCTGGTGCTTCTAGAGCGTGCGTGTCTTAAAGAGATCCCGCAAACGTCTCAGAGAGAGTCATGCACACGACCCCCCCCCCCCCCCCCCCCCCCCGCTTTCAGAAGCCTTCCGCCCAGCTGGATCTCCCAACACATCTTTCAAAAACAGAGGGGAAAAAAAAAAAAAAGATCTAAAAAGACAAGGTAAAAATGGCACATTTGGAAATAGCCGTTAAGCTCCTAAACCAACTGAAGTGCAAGGAAGCATAAAGTGGGTTCCCATGACCCCATGTGCTGAAACAAAGTGAGCTATTATCAAACGTCATGAGCGATTCCCGTTTCCTGGAAGCAGCAACGGGGTGAAGATCGCTCGCTCGCGCTGGAAAATAGCACGTTTCGCCAGGCCGCTCGTGCTCTTTGCCGTGCACCATGACCATGAACACCACGGGCGGTACTCAGATCTGCTCGACTGAAACTTCTGCCGTCTTTAAGGGGACTGGACTTCTGAGAAGGGCAGCGCCGCACATCTTAAATGAAGCCACATTTCAGACTGTTGTCTGAAATACCAACTCATCGGCCCTTTAAGTCTTAAGGATTGATTACAGAGTAAATAAAACCATCTTACATTCATCCAGTGGACACATCACAAGGCGTGACTGCAGTGGCATTCAATGCCTAGGCAAAAGCATGCTTCTGGCACTCGAGGGCCAGTAAAATGGCCGGCTTCCTTTCTAACGTGATAAGTTTGTTGATTAATTAATGCCGCTGATTAGTCAGAGATCCCACTCATCTGGATTTCTAGGTCTAAATCAGTCTCTGATTGGAGGGTAAGAATGAAAACGGGAAGTACCAGTAGGCTCCAGGGCTGGATTTGAGCATCCCTTTAATATGATAATTGGAGAGTGCATGCCTAAAAAAAATGTTGGGAGCTTCATAAGCGTAGTGATCAGCATTTTTATTAACCACGCTTAAAAGACGCCTCTCCTCAGCCACGGTTATTCATGAAGCCCACGGTTATTCATGACCCAGTACTGTCCAGGACCCCGCCCCTGACAGAACAGGTTCATGCCTCGTGTGTTTATCTTCAGCATAACCACATCGTAAATGTGCATTATCCTGCGATAAAAAATGCCATTCAAAGCTGACAAGGCCGACCGACATCTGCTCACCCCATTCAAGCGCCCCTGTGCTTGTCTTCTCCGGTGAAACATATTTCTCTCCCTCATTGACCCTTTTACCAAATGCAAAAAAAAAAGAAAAAAGAAAAGAGGAACTGGCTCTCCTTTCCTGCTTACTGAAGTCTCTGAGGTCTCTGGAGGGATTCTGGCCTACATATCAGCACACACACACACAGCCTCCATCATGCGGGCTAGGTTTCTGTATACATGCTTTTTAACCTAATGTTATTTATGAAAGGCATTTCAATAGATCCTCATATTTACACACCCAGACATTAGTTACGGCACCAGTGGTTCAGTGAATTATACTCAATCTCCCTCCCTTCTCCGGCAGGAGAAAAGCCAATGTCTATTACACGTCTGCTAAGATGAATCATTGGCCCTGTGTCTATGGGAAATAACCAGCTTTGCACACAACATACATCAACTTAAAGACCCATTAACAACCATTTCTTCCCAGTGTTGTGCTGCATCGTGCCACTGACCCAGTGTTGATCAAACTATAACCATAGATTCCCAGCCTGTATCAGTTGATCATTATCAAATAAAAATAAGAAAAAAATCATTTTTAAAAACTTAAATTGTCACCTATATATACTTTTGAGAAGGCCAAACTAGTCCAATATTCGACTCCTGGTATCAGTCAGCAATTACCAAAAAACTTAAAAAACAGAAAATCCCTCTACTGATTTTATTTCCATATCTTTGTTGTGTCTTATGATACAAAGAACCATAAACAAGCTAAAAATGCATCATCATCACCATCGTCATCACCATCCTGAGCACCATCATCATAATCTTCATCATCGCATAAAGTCAATCATTTGTTTGTCTTCATCTGTTGACAATGCACCATATCTAGCCAATATCAGTTACAGACATGTCTGTATACACTGTGAAAGACATGAGTGTGATTAAAAATAAATAAATAAATAAAAATAAATAAATAAATAAATGCATACATACTTCTGAGTCATATAATCACAAGAACTGCAGGGTAGTCACCATTTATAAAAAGTATACTTAACATAATAAGACTAAGTATATGCCATAATTAGTATCTTACCCCCCTCCATTAATAATAACCTATATTTCATTGCAGTTATGTAAACATGGACTTTCATAGTTAGCCAATGTAGCCCATGTGGTAACCTTGGTAACAGTCACTCAAAATGAGCCACAGCCCCAGCTAGAGCACTTGATAAATGCATATTCATTCCTTGGAGGGTGGGAGATGGGGGTGGATTTAACTGGCTGTTACTGCTTTGTTTTATTTCCTGTGTCTTGTAAGCATATGAAATAAAATTAATAAATACTGTAAAATAAATAGCTCAATGAGTCCTTAATGATTTCACCAGGATAACTTTTTTTTTACCTGTCTCCACAGGATGTGTTATTCATGCAGCCATTATATAGCTAATGGTGTACAACAAACCTGTACCATGGGGATGTGGGTACACATCATCGGTGGTGAATCTGAATCACAGCTATCTTGCTCGGTGCATTTATTTAAATAATAAAAATGCGATATGGTACCACTTTTCAAGTAATAGCGTATTTGACCTCAGGCAGAACAGAAAATACCTGATTTTGACAGTTTGTTGTTCGTAAATATTAAACAACGACTGACATTACAGCACAGACAATGTTTTGTACATAAAACCGTTCATATAATGATCAGTGTCTGTGTGCTGATTAAGCCACTTCCATGAGCTGTTTCTCTATTTTTTTAATATCCTGAATTCTTCATTTTACTGTTAAACTGAGCTTACTGTGGTGCTGAACATAATGCCTAACCTTGAGTCAATGCCATACAGCTTTTCAATGGAGAAATACCATTAAATAAAAATCAAATACATAAATTTAACGGACAAATAATCAATAATAGTGCATATGCTGGAACGCGAGCGCGTTGCCTTGTATTTTGCGCGTGACGTATATCAGAATACAATATCTGCATTGTAAAATGCATTTGGTGAGCGAGGTTTTATTGCATAGAGAAGAAACAAATCTGCACATAATTCTCCACCTACCCAGGTCTATACAAAACGAGCTCGTACGAGAGTTTAACGCCATCCAGTATTTTACATTTCCAGAAAAGTACTGGAACCATTTGACTCCTGAAGTTTATTCAGAACAGTGCACACAAATTCTGATATCTTCCCTTTTATTTTATCACCTGCTTACACAGGACGGACATTGGCTACGATATGCACACGAATGTAAACTCGCCTCAGTCGGCTGCACCACGTATTCGACTTGCATTCAGCATTAGCCTAACCTGTGATGCATGGCTTGCGGTGTGATGCAAATCACAGAATATTACTCTTAGAGTAAATTTAAAAAAACTATGTGGCGTGTCTACATGTTGGTGCATGTGTACCCAAGGAGCGAACAACGCGCGGTCTTAGGAGTAGTTTATTTGATCGAAGTAGGTATATGAACGGAATAAACACTTTACATTGATTTGAAGCGATGGATGACAACACGTTACATTCAGTTGGCGTTTCAATTCACGACCAGTTTTTGCGCTCATTTATTGTGGCTACTTGAATGCATGATTACGCATTAAGTCTGTGTTCCAAAGGCACAAATTACCAATGAATGTGTTACTAACAACGAATGTTTACTTTCCCAGAAGAGACGTAAACCGGCTAGAATAGCATTAGAATATAACATACAAGTGCCGCTGTTCATATTTAAACGTCATATGTTACGGCATTTGGTTCGATGTTTCCCCTGTTTTTATTGCATCTGTATGGATCAGACTGGCACGAGCGTTAAATCATTTCTGGTCGGCGTTTAGTGGCAAGCTCTATACTTAAAAAGGTCATACTTAGGCGGTCCTATTTCCCTTTCGGCGAAATTGAACAAGTGAGTAAATAAGTCTCAAGATTACGACTGTTCTGAAATGTTGAAGAAAAAAAAACTGTTACGCTGGCATGGATTTCCAAAGGTTGAAGGGTTAATGGAATATTCAACAGTGTACTTTTGGCGTCTAATTTACGGTAGTACCGCATTTAAATAAGTATCAGAATCATCAGAGAGACGCGGTACTGGGTTAAACGTATGTCTATTTGTCGAGGCAAACATTTTTGAACCGGAGAGAAATTGAACACCTATATCATCGCGGTCATGCTTACCTTAATTGTATTCACATGCGTGTATCCCGTGTAGCTTGGCTATTTATAAAGTGCGGATTAAATATGCGAGCGTTGCTCCGACTAATATTTTTCGTGGAGAATAGTTATAACGATGCGAATAAATTCAACCATCATATCACACTTAGAAATATACGTTATGAAGCGTTGCCTTCCCCTTACCTTATTAATCGGACGTGTATCCATTGTTTGCAATTAACTGCAGGATTATCGGTGCTCGCTTTTACTCCATTATCGTTCCAGGGCATCGTCTTCTAATTCCAAAAGAGAAAAAAATGCCCAAAAAAACGAACCAACAACGCGCATCCTTTCCCGGCTCCTTGAGGAAATTGCGAACGGCGGGGCAACCCGCACTGCGAGCAAAGCGGCAGCTGTAGCTTTCGCAACACAAGACTTGTATAGTTTCCTCTCAAGTTGAGTTGGAAAAGATCTCTCTGGTGTGCTCCAGGCGCAAAAAAATTCCAACGCGTTTAGCGAGCAAGACGATAGAATCCAGACAGAATGCGTCTTCGCCTATACCTCCATCGGTGCTTTCTAGTCCTAGTGTATCCAAATAAGCGAGTGCTTCAAAATGTTATATTTATGACGAATCCAGAACGGTGCGAGACGAACCGCGGTAATTTAATAAGGAAGAACGGCCCATTGCGCCCCAAAGTGGTATAAGCACCATGTAAGTGCATTCAAATGAATACATATATTTATTTATTTACGCCACAAATCAAGCGGCGTGTGCCCGGCGCACGCACAGCACAGCCGACAGCGAAACTAGGAAAGGCTTCGCGGAAGGCATCAGACAGCTGCAGTGAACAAGCTTAGATCTGTAGATGGCACAACCAGCACAGTCGTGTCTCAAGGACGGGAGGGGGGGTTGGGAAAACAGGTCGACAGCACCGTGCACACGCCCATAGACCCAGGGACATCGATTTGCTATTTGCTTCATACCATCAATTACTCAAATTCCGGTTTAGTTGTTGTCTCTCATTACCGTAGATCTTGTATTACGCGACAGAAAGTTCACCAACATTTTATTTATTTATTTATTTATTTACTCATTTATTTTATTTTAACGAGATGAATGTATGCGGTCTGCAATAGAGTGCAGTTTGAATTAGGGCCTCTAAGGACGAGTCTAAACAGTTTAGCAATTGAAATTAGCTAAGAACGTAAGCTCAATATCAAACAAACATGAAAATCCAGTGTCGACTGAAAAATACAGCAGGGGAACCAACAGTGGGTGACTAGCATTTCGACAGTCTTTGAAATAAAAATAAACGTATGTAACACTATAGTAGATGTTGAATGTTACATAGCTTTAGGCTACATAATGAACGTTTGAATTCGAACGATGTGTGCGTATTCCCAGCATGCATTTACCACCGCATCTTTTCCTCGGCTTTTTTAGTGACTTTTTGTTTTGGATAGAGTTGATTTTATTTATGAATTTCATTCTTGTTTGTTCATTTGATTGTTTGTTTGTAAATAATTGGTTGACATATAATTGTCAGAGGAAACTTTGTGTATACAATGGGGCTAACATGGCAATAGTGCACTGTTGTTATTGCAGCATGGGGAGGGGGGGAGGGGGGAAGGGGGGGGGGCGATAAGGTATTGATGTTGGGCCACTTTAGTACCACAGACAATGGCATGGATCCAAGAGGAGGTGAACTCTGTACTGAGCAGATTTATCTTGAACTACTACTTCTAAACGTGCACATCACTTATGGAGTCCTGAACCTTTGTTCTCTCAAAGAGTTGCACATATTAACATTTCAAACGAGTTCCTGCTTCCTAATCAATGGCCATCTGTTATTTGCAATGTAGCACACAGGAGCATCTCTCTCTCTCTCCCTCACTCCCTCTCTCTCCTACCCCCCCCTTTCTCTCTCTCTCTTCCTCCCTCCCTCCCCCCCCCACCCCCCTCTCTCTCTCTCACTCTCTCACCAGCATCACTTGGCCTTGGTAAGGTTTCACAAATGACTTCACCGCTAAACCTGTCCCCGGTGCTATCTTTATGGGTGAGAGGTGAGCCTAATGTACTGTTTTTGTACCTCTGTGTGCACGTGCATGTGCCTGTGTGCATGTGTGTCTGTTTGTGTATAAACCAAAGAAATCAGAGAAAAAAAAACTGAAGAAATCTGTCATTTGCAGTGTGACAGTACCAGACCCCAAAAACATAAGGAACAGGGGACTAACCTTGTCTGCTGGCGTCCACCACAGTCCTTCTCACTCACTCTTACCTGGCTGGAACACCTGCTCAGAGCTCAGTAGAGCTCAGTCCTGTGCTCAAAACTTAGAGAGAAGAAGTCGCCTCGGAGCAGAAATCAGTAGATTACTCGGATTATTTCTGCCCTTTCTGGTGACATATATAAAATAAATAAATGAAATAAAGGAGACACTAGGTGGATCATCCTGTTAAGGCACTGTTCCTGTGCGAGGTTTGGTGCCCGCGGTCCTGGTGCTTAAACCCGGACTGTGCCAGTGCCAACTGTAGCTGGCAGCCACACAGGGCGACACGCATAATTGGTTTGAGTGTTGCCCAGGGATGGGCCGGGAGAGGGGGGGGGGGGGGGCAGCTTCTCTTCATGCCGAAAGGCAGACTCGCGGGTTCTTCAGACCGTTCCTGAGACATCTTCCTCTTACTCATGTCCGTGCAAGCCCGCGATGGGAAGGGGTGCTGGATATCACATGCTTCAGAGGTACAGATAGAGGTCTGCTTGCCCGTCTGCAAGCCTCCAAATCAATAGCGGAGGTTTCTGCAACAACCTCGGATGAACGCGGCTCCTCAATCTAACCTGGGGTGAAAAAGGGAGATTAAGCATAAAAAGAAAAGTTTACTATCAAAATCCGGCCACATACGTACATTCGTTTACAAATGAACTGCTCGCGCTGCTCCCTCAATTAGTGAGTTGGGATGCTGGTCCAGGGGATATATTCACATGAGGATGTGAAGTGGTTCACATCTCCCTGTCATTCAAATGATTATAACAATGTTTCATTGTGCTGATGGATAATCACAATGCGGACGTGTTTTGACTAGCGTTTCCCTCAGAGCAATGTGATCAGGTCTTCAGCTTGCGAAGGCAAGACCGACTGCAGGTGCTGTAGCTCCGCCCACTTTTGGTCTTCCTGTTCACAATGCTCTGAGGAAGACACTGTTTAAAACGAGCCAGTATTGTGGTTATCGCTCAACACAGTATAATTTGAGAAGTAGTTTTGGGACTTGCGGGCCAGTTCACACCCTCATGTAAATATGACAGGCTAAGTATGTATGTGTAAAATGTGTGAAAATGTAAATTTAATTGCTGATATCATTTAGCCAGTGATGCTGAACTCAGGCATTGACTGATTTAACACATTGTAATATATACTCAAATTCACATGTCGTTGAAGTGCAGTTTCAGCACTTTTTGTAAATATTCCCCCCATTTCAGGGCATCATAATGTTTAGGACAAAAGGCTTCTCAGGTGTTTCTGATTAGTCAAGTATGGGGGTGGGGGGCTATGAATAAAAAGTGCTGTCATTTCTACATGGCGAAACCAAAGTGTATAAAACACCCTAAAAAGTGAGATTGTGCTATTTATCGCATGTCAGTCATTTCATTACATATCTAAAACTGTACAGAGCCAAATCAAGAAAAAAAAGTGTCACAAACATTATGGTGCTCACTGTATATTACAGGAAACAGGAAATAAACATTGCGGGGAGGACCTCAACAAAATAACAGGGAGAAACATAAAAACTTCAGAGAGGCAAAATATGGCACTGCATATGCAAAACACATTCCATCCAAGGACAAACAATCATCGTACAAAAGTAAATCACAGTACAAAAATAAATAAATAAACAAATAAAAACATTCTTCTAAGCAAGGCAGAGATACTCAAAGAAAAGAGCAATCAAATCAGCATACTCCCTTTGTCCTGCAGGCTACTGCATGAATCATATCCCAGATATCATATCCCAAATGCACCCAAGTGAGTTTTATTGCAGTCAAACAAAACTGGTCCTTAAAGAGGCCTCCTTGGCAAACAACTAAAATGTACAACAGAATAGTCTGGCTGTCTGTAATCTCCTGGATTTCAGACGATGCCACCTTGCAGTGCTTTCCTGACTTTCCTCAATCAAACCAAGCTTTTGTATTAATTAAGAAAGACCACCCCCCAACCCCCACCCACCGTCAAAAGACTTGTCTTGTCCAACCGCTACAATCCCACAATTCCTCAGAAAGTCCCATTTAATTTTTTTTTTAAATATGAAATTACATCATAGGATATTAATAAAGCATTTGAGTCCAAGAGGACTGGGGAAATCCAGCACATTATGAAAAGTATGATGAAAGGTATCTGTCAGGAAGGCTGTTTACTCGCAGTGGTTTGTGGGATGTCTATCTCTTTTTTTCTGGGGGGATTATTCTCCATGGTATTTTGCCATTTGAGTCACTGTTGGATTTCCTTTCTGCAAGGGCTTAATATTGGGGCTGACTTTAGCAACCTCAAATCAATGACTGCTGTGCCGTGTGTTTTCAAATGGCTGCTTTTCTGTGAAAGTGTTGACCTCTGTTTACTTTGGCTGCCGGACTGCTTTGGGTGAAGCTTTCGCTCCCTTAAAGGCATTTGCCCTGTATCGATATCCCTTCATAACCACATTTACACATTTTTTTTAAAAAAAATCATTAAAGGATAAATGTGTGTGTGTGTGTGTGTGTGTGTGCGTGTGCATTCATTGCAGATGCCTGTCTACACTGTTAGATTACTGTAACACTGTTAGAGTTTAATTAATACTGGACATTTTACTGTGCTGTTCTAGTTCATGAGGAGGCCTCTGTTGGTTCCTCTCTGATCGATCCTGATGCTCGGCCACAGGAAGAGGTTCCTGTCTTCATCTTCCTTCCTTTTCCATTGATCGGAGTGTCCAGAGTCATAATGAATCCACTGAAAATGACCCAGTCAAAGGGGAAATTACTGTAATTACTTAAATCCATGCACAGGTCTTTTGTGGTCTCTTACTGTAGAACACGTAGCCCATAATTCGTTTTTTATGTGGATAACTGAAACTTATAATTACGGTATCATCCATTGATGGCATGCTTTTTTACAGTTGGATATTTAATAAGTGCAACACCTTTGTTTTTTGTTTTTTATCAGATTAATCACTGATGATGATATGCAATGGGTATGTCTGCAGCCATGCCACCATGCACCCTGTACTTGCTGAATGGCTGGTGCTAAGTGAGTGTGGGCTTTGTTATGAACTGGATGGAAGACCTCCAGGAAAGCTTAGTTGGTAATGGTGGGCCAGCAGGGGGCAATCTTCTCCATGGTAGGATAAACCCCAGCGTAGTGATGGAGACACTGTGCTGTAGGAGATGCCGTCTTTCAGATGAAACATTGAAATGAGGTCCCAACTCACTGTGGGAACTAAAGACCCATGACACTCATTGCAACATGTAGAAGGTTCCCCAGTGTCCTGGGTAAAATTCCAACCTGGATCTCTCAATGCGCCGCCTAATCACCACCTATTTAATTGGATAAAAATGTTTCTCTCCCGCATCTGATGTGTGGTGAGCGTTCTGGCGCAAAAAGGCTGCCGTGCAGGCTGTGCCCATGTGAGCGCTACTCATTAGTAGTGGTTTATATGAGTTCCCCCACATGACTGTATAGCACTCTGGAAAAGTGCTATATAAATACAACGTTTCATTCATTCGTACGAATGCTTTGATTGTGTATTACCATTTGCAGACAGGTCATTTACTGATTTGCGCACAAGTGGAGTCATAATGTAATGCTACTATGATGCATGTGCAAGAATGTTGATGGGGTATTCCCCAGCCAAATATAGCCACCTTCGTTCAAGGTTGTTCCATCTATTGGGCCACGGCTGTCACATTGAAAGCACTTCCGCTAAACACAATGGTTCACTTGAGACCAGGGATGCTGTTCACATCACAAGGACAGCCTCCCATCACGAAAAGACCCGCTGAGATTCCTCGCCTGCTCTCTGAAAAAAAAGACTAAAGAAATAAATAAAATACATTATAAAAATAATAACAATAATAATAATGGTGCTTTCAGTCGTTTTGACAATGGCATTCATGTAAAGCAGATTTGAGGCTAAATGCACATCCTTTGTGGATGTATGTGCATGCACAGTACGTAGCACATTTTCTTTTCCTCCAGGGGTAATTCATGACACCACTCAGTGAAGGAAATAACCTTGAATGTCCATCTAGAGCTCTTGTGTTCATTGCTAAAAGCGTATGAGGATAAGTGTAAAATATTAAATTTATAAAAATAGAAATGTATGTTTCGTAATTTTCTGGATTACAATTTTCCTTTTTTTGTTCTCTATCACCACAATTATTATTATTATTATTATTATTATTATTATTAATAATAATAATAATAATAATAATAATAATAATAATTCATTCATTATTTATTTATTTGGGAACCTGCCACAGTGATGTGTAGTGCTTCAGAACTTTCTACCAGATTTTAACGTGTGCACACCCATTTGCTTGTATATGGGACCGTACTTATGTTTGGAACCAAAGCCTCTTTCTGTGGAGTCAAAGTCAGGACAATGTGGGAACTCACCACAACAACATTTTTACGATGGTAAAGTAAAAGTTTATTGCATGTCACACTGGCCACTGGCCAGTGGTAAGATCACTGAAGAGCAACACAAATTTTCTCTGCAGTAACCCTCCTCACACTGGTCTTCTATCCTGGTTTAAATACCCTCAAAGGGCCTGACCTGAAGCTGATGTCCTACCTTATCTGGTCCTCAGACCTGAGTGTATGTCATTGTGTTTAGGAAGGAGATATACTTTGTCCACAAACAACACACGCTCTGATGTCTTGCGCCTTACCTGAATGAAAAACACACACACACAGACACACACACACACACACAAATGCATGCATGCACACATGCACACGCATACACGCATACACACACACACACACACACACACAAGCTACACTTATTACAAGCCAAAACTGTGAACACTTACAATGCATTTATAATGGCTCCAACAGTGAGCACACGATGACTCTAAGGTGAAATGTCATTACTTCAAATACGACAAGCCTCGACATCTCTTGCCACTATTGAAAATAAGTGTCCTTATTTCAAGAATGGTTCAATTATGCCAATACCAGTGATTGTCTTCAGATTTATTTGTAGTGGTTCAGCTTTCAGTTCAAAAAATAGTGCTAATTATGTCTTATCCTACAAAGCATTCATACACTCGAACCAAAAAAAAACAAAGAAATGTTCTAAACTTGGATGCATTTTTGTACATTACATTACAGGCACTTGGCAGACGCTCTTATCCAGAGCGACTTACAACAAAGTGTATAACCATAACCAGGTGTGTTGAAAACCCTAGAGGGAAGCAGAGTTTCGAGTGCAGGGAGCGACTGCGTAGTTTAACTTGGACCCTGTAGGTTAATCTGTTCAACACAAACAAAAGCAGCAATAAAGCAGTCTATGCAAATAATACAAGCAATAATTAAGTAGGCACAAGTGCAATAACTAAAATAAACTAAGATGAACATCTTACCTAGCTACAAACCTAAGCTTACATAGCCAATTACAGACTACATGGAGGTAGGGAGGGATGGGGAGGGGTGCAACCTGAAGAGGTGAGTCTTCAGTCGTCGCTTGAAGGTAATCAGAATTAGACATGACTGGCCTTCAGTCTCCTCTGATGTAAGATAGAAAAACACCATGAGTTGTTTGTAGCTCAAACAAACAAGGGTTATTGATATGGCTCTCACAGCTGGGTGGATTTACTCACCCCAAGAGGAGGTCCAATGGAGGACCACAGGAACTGAGTTCAAACAAAAAGCCAGCAACATATTTGTTTAAGCACATTCTTTTACCCAGTGCAAATTACAAGGATAATTTGGCAATTTTCTTTAAATCCATGTGCATATGAATGATAGACAATATGCACAAGGACTTAACAAAAATATTTTTAGAAAAGAAAGACCAAATTATAAAACTGTAAAAGGATTTTTTTAAAACTGTAATCTATCTGGAAAGGAGGGGGGGTGGATTTTTTAAAATGTCATAAACGGACTAGGTTCTACCTGGTAATAGGATACCTGGCAGCATCCTAGTCTCATTTTTCAACCAAATGTAGCTGGTGTTTTCACCTGAACGATGAGATGGCATTTCACTGACTTTTCAACCAAATTTTCACTAGAAAAACATTCACTGGGAAGCATTTAGTTGGAGTGAATGAGACCGTGAATATACAGATTAAACCATTAGCTATTGTACACACCTTTTTTTTTCCCTTGTGGGGACATTTTGTTTTTCATGGATACACTGCCCTGGCAAGACTGCTGTATGGTTTACAGTATTCAGTGGCAAACAACATCTCACCTGCCTAATCAGTGTAAACAGGATTACACCTGCTTAACCGGCTTAAATAAACAATCAAAATAATGTGAAAAACAGCGTGATCACTCCCAGGCAATGTAGTGACATTTTTTTCTCTCTAAATTTTCCAGCCAGCACATTAATTAAATTATTATGTACAAATTATAAGCACTAACCAGCTGGCAGTGTTTGAGGTGATATGGGGCACTGAGGACACACACACACACACACACACAAACATGCACACAAACACACACACATACACACACAAACGTCTGTACTTTTTATTTTGTTTTCCAGCAGATCAACTGTAAAAAAATTTCCCAGGAACATCACAAGGAAGGACAAAATGTCAATCAGTCTTTTTGAAAGGCATTACTCAATAAAACCACCGTAAAATGACCACGTGCTATGGCGTGCTGCCTCTTTCTAATTTCTTTAACTTGTAAGAGGTGGGAATATTTGGGACATGCTTAATATTTTGGGCTTGGAATTCCATTCTAAGCTTCATTCTACAGACCACCTGATCCACCCTTCAAGCGACGTACAATGCAATGTCAGTTACTCTGTTTATTCCTATCTGTAAACCTAAAGACATGGAACAATAGCACGTGCACCTCATTGATCCTTTTGTAATGCAGAGAGCGCCACGGTGTTGACACCTGTCCCCTCCCCAGTTCGGTGGCCCCTCGCGTTACATTTATTGCTCCGCTTGAATCTGACAGATGACACACCGGCAGCCACACCCGGCGAGGAAGGACGAACGTGACGAGACTTCAGACGGTGTGCTGTTAAACACCTTATGGCGCGGACCCTTACCGCTCCAAAGACAGAGTCCTAGCTGATAAGGGAGCAGCCAGTATGACTCAGTAGAACGCGAGTGCAGTGTGATGTCACTAAGCAGCACGGAACACGGAATCTCAATACAGTCCTCGTATCTTCGGGTTCCGTAGATGAAGGAAACATAATGGACAAAGTCACTGTGACGTCACCCAGCATGATGGGCTTCTGTGTTTTCAAGGCCCCGGGACATGCAGTTCACGGATGTTGTACAAATTGGAGCCAGTGACTGCGCAGTAGGGACGTGAAGTCCAGTCATTCACTGCATGAACTGAACTGCGTTCTTGGCTATACATAGCTGTACAAAATGAGTATTGTACCTTATCGAACCTGCGTTTTGTAGTTGTTCCAATGACCATGATATTTTTGCACGCCGCTTTGAATAGAAGCGTCTGCTAAATAAGTGTAGCATGATGTAATATAATGTGTGTGAGCTACAGTGACTTGGCAGTGCTGCAAACTGTCCCTGATTCATCCACAAAAATATTGCAGGCTTGTCCAAATAACACAATGACTTTACAAATCGGCACATGGGGAGACATTAGACGAAGAAAAAAAACACCTATTGCAACTCCATTTTCTTATCGACAGCATTTTTTACCGTATCGTTACCATTGACTAACACTGAAACCAGTGGCTGAATCACCTATTACTATAGCCAACCGAACTAGCGCTAGTGAGCAATATCTCTGAACAGGACAAGGAAGAGAGCTTCAAAACGCAACCCGGTTTTGGCCACTTGGTCCGTCCACAAACAACGGTGCCAGATGAATTGCCCAAAATATCATCCCTGTTATCCTGTAGCACTGATAGAGACCCCTTAGCACTGATTATTATTGGACTGGATCTGAATGCATGGCTGAAGATTCTAACAAGAGAGCAAAAGAAGGTTCAGTTGCAATCTGTTCACCACGGATGTAAACAAGTCAATGGCATCGAGTGTGTACAGAGGCTAAGATAATCATCATTCATTTAGCTTTTAATTAATTACGTTTGGAGTGCATACTGTCCGATGTTTGTATCCATCATCATAATTCCTTTTTTTTTTTCCATTTCCTTGCAGACAAAAACTATTGGAGAGAGACAAAAATTTCTTAAGACCAAGACATGCACACAAGAATATTTGCGTGATTAAATTTCAGGCTCTCTTCATCAAGTACCAGTAACATCTGCAACCACAATTATACCAATAGGTGAAATTTGACCATAAATCCCACGTCCGAAATGTCATGTTGCTTGCAGTCTGTATCTCAATAACCACTCATTACAACCGAGGTCTGCAGAAGAGCATCTCTGAATGCACAACAGGGCGAACCTTGAAGCAGATGGGCTACAGCAGCAGAAGACCAACTCGGTACTAGCAAGGTGTACCCAATAAAGTGGCCAGTGAGGGTGTGTGTGTGTGTGTGTGCGTATATATATATATATATATATATATATATATATATATAAATATATATATATTGCTGAGCCCAAGAATTATAGTGATGTACGTATCACGAGGTATAATGGTCTAGTTACTGCTGAAGAAAAATGGTGAGTCATTTCAGGTGAATATGGCAGTCACACATCATCCTAAGAGATCTAAGAGAGATTGAAAAGAACAAAAAAAAGACAGTTTCACAGAGATTTCTGGGTCTCAATGTTAAAATTGGATGTGCTCATTCTTTTCAGTTCACTACAGGTCACCGGCATTCAGTGGTGTTACTGTATATGTGAACCTGTTTTCAATTCTGAAATGTTAACCCAAAACCAAATCAGGGTCCCTGTAGAAACATGAATAAAACAAAATATGTAATATTCCCTTCAGTTTCAAACTTGATTAGCACATAACATATAATGATATATTTCAGTATCTATTTTGCAGGTGGTACTGAAGCCATACAGGTTAAGTACACTCAAAGCTGTAATGGCAGGGTCCTACCTGTGATTCAAATCTCCAGCCTTAAGGTTACAAGGCCAGTTCCTTAACCATTATGCTACAGAGTCAGAACTGGGTCAAATACGTATTTGCTTTGGATTCAAATACTTTTCTATGCATCACTGATCTTGTCTGGTGTATTGGAACCAATGAAATGATCTCAAAAAAAGTGCCAAAAAGCCCGCCTTCTGTTCATATTGGCAGGCTCAATTTCACCAGGCAAGATCAACAGAGCACAGAAAAGTATTTGAATCAAAAACAAATCGGTATTTGACCCAGGTCTGTACACAATGCACTGAATGGCGAAAGTTCAAAACGTCACCATTTTAATTGGACAGTTGAACACGGCCACCGCCACACGACCATCGTTTTTGTGGTAAGTGCCACTCCAAAATAGCATTTGTTCGTTGAGTGACGGGGGCTCCAGCTCGACCACGCAGCCGATTGCTTCCTGAGGTTAATTTTAGACGCAGGCAATTAGCACAGAGGCTTTGCTAAATGGAGTCCGTGCGCTCCCATGGAATTCCATTCAGCACCACACAGTATTAACTGAGAATCCGCGGGCAAAGAGCGGTGGCAGCCACTTCACGTTGCCACCTCGGTGCTGCAGAATCGCAAATGCTGTGAGGTTTTTTTTTTTTTTAATGTGCAGGCTCCAGGCTTCTCTGTGGAAAGCTGCCACACACCTGGTCAGGAAGGTCCACGCCTCAGAATTTAGTCACGGAATTTAGTCTCAGAATTTAGCATTTAGCACAACTTTTTAAAAAAATCTGTTATGTAGAGACACCGTTGCAATTAACAGCATAATTGATAGATTCATTCTACAACTATATATTTTTTTTTTTTTAATAAGAAAATCTAAAGACTGCGAAATACACGTTGGCGACTTTGTGAATTCTCCTGAAAACAGCCGATAGTGATCCGATAACCGTAGCGATGAACTGCGAATGAAGTCGTTAACCTCGAACATCTCTTTATGTCTGCTTCTGAATGCCTGTATAACCCTGACAACCTTCCCTTTGTGACAGTGTTGCTCTATTTCTTTCTTGACTGCGAACACACACTCCATGCACTCTCTCATTAGCCGAACATGCTTTGTTGCCATTGTCGGATCAGCTCAGTGAGCACACTTGAATGAATGAAATATGCGCCTGGTACAGATTATATTTTCTGAATATTCGACTGGATATACCTTGTCAGAAGGAAAAAAAACACACGGTTGAACATTAATATTGTCAAGCTACACTAAAATGTACGCAGGTCAGAGGCCCAAAGGAAGTAATATAAAATTCTTATTTATTTGTTCATATACATGTTCAAATATTTATTAAACTTTTTTTTATAAATCCCGCTACACTATGTGGACTAGACCCATAGCCGACTGCGGCATGTACATGCACAAATAGCACCAGGACCGACGGTGACAGCTACTGCATCTTAGCCACACAAAACCTCCCTATACAACAATCGGCTGTGTAATCTTTCTTTATGTAGCTGGCATGTACTGTAAAAGCTCAAGGCCAGCTCATCCCATGTGTTTATCTGTATTGCTCATAATGGGGGGGGGGCATGAGGGGGGGTTTTAAATGAGGCCTTCCACGCTTCTCCTTGGCAACAGCCTCCACCTTAATCACATCAAATTGCGATCTGATACCCTGTGCACAATTAGCCTTGAATAGATGCATTCAATAATCTACCCATTTTGTGTCTGTCTTTTAACGCTGCCCTGCCCTGCATCCTGCATCCAGTGATGCGAGTGCATCATCTGAAAGGAAAGGCGATGAACAAACGTTACGCTTTGTTAGCACGTTTCTTTACGTTTCACGTTTCTCTTCTTGGCCGTGCGGAACAATGGGTAAGGAACTGAGCTTGTGACCTAGAGGTTGCCGGTTCAATTCCCAGGTTGGACGCTGCTGCTGTACCCTTGTGTGAGGTACTTGACTTCAATTTCTGATGAAAATATACAGGCTGCCCTGTACCGCAGCCAAGAAACATTTAATTCGACGGTGGCTTCCTCCCGGATCATTATTTAGGGTCAATGGATGTTTGTATTTCTAGAGGCTATTTTGCAATAATAATTATCGACAGTGAGAATTAATCAATGCCCTGCTGCAGTAAGGAAATGCTGGCCAGAGACTTAGGCTGAAGTATCTGGCTTAATTAGGCAATATTCTGTGACTGAAATCCACGCATCCTTCAAGTGTCTTATTTGTTTAATTTGTAATAAGAGTCTTCTTTTATTCTCTGCGTCAGTGGGTGGGCTGTTGGCGGCAGGGTCAGTTGTTCGATCCATGTCCGTCTGTAAGACTTATGAGACTTACGAACAATTCCATCAAAATCTTTGGGCAACGCACAATTCCGCCAAAGGATTTCATGAGGAAAACAGGACATGGAACTCCCTTTAACCGGTAGCCATGGTAACACAAAATGCAAGCTACACTTGCACAAACGCGGTGCTGCTGTCACAACAGAATTGACGGAAAGTCAGCAGGCATTCACTACTGAGGGAGCCAGACATGTCATCAATGTGCCAGTGCTAGGCTAAACATGCAGCATTTGTTATACACTAAGCAACTGGGATCTGTGTGCTATGGTTCTCAGAAAAAAAAAACCAGACTGGCAACTTACGACTTATTTTTGCTGTTAGGATGGAAATGGTGCTCTAACATAAAATGTTCTCCTTTAAATTTAAAAATATATATATAATTCCCACTTTTTATAATAATCAAACAAAGTAAATTGAGAAGATTCTTACCGGAACAAAGATAAAACGTTACTTTTAAGTGTATATTGTAGAAATAGTAAAATAAAATGCATATGAAATGTTTATAAAGTGCTAATATGTTTTTAAAATAGGCCTATAAATAAGATTTTCCTGACTACATAATTGTCAGGATGCCCACATTGGCAAAAATAAGTCAGTTCACTACATATAACACCAAAAAGGAAACAATCACATTAAAAGGGAATCAATTTTAACATGAGTCATAATTTGACAATTAATTATAGTATGACTGAAGATTGAGTCTCTCCTCACCTTTCAATGAGGGTCAGTTGTATGAGTGATCGGATGCCATTTTGACAGACATCTGCAAGAGAATTGATTATCCTGATTTTTTTTTTCTTCAGAAAATGAATGTGTTTATCTGTCTTATTTAATTTTACATTTTAATGCTTTTTAAAAAAAGACAATTTAGTATACCAGGAATTTTGAATTGATTGTTACAAATGCACAAGTGGGTTTTTGAAATGCCACGATACTGCTGGGCTAGCCCACTGAGTGGATTTTTAGCAGATCTTTCAGAGAGGAGACCTTTGCTTCAAAGGTTGTGTTAAAAGGAGGGGGAAAAAAACTGCACGGGCTTATCAGAGGTCTGGTTAAAACACATTCCCAAGCAAGTAACACAATCCAGCAATGAAAATATAAAAAATTTTGCAAAATAATCTGAACCAATGAATAAATTTATTCATTTTGGTTTTTTTTTTCTCTATGTTTATCAGCAAGTGCATATTTACTGGATGGATAAATATTTTTCCCTCATTTAATTTGAGAATGACATTGCGGTTGTTAACTCCATCTTGAAGAACACAGAGGGACATTTACGCAATGAATGCGACCGTAACCCCACGGCAGCAGCGGCTGTAAATCCATAATCATGAAGCATCCGTGCTTATTGAAGCCGTAATTGAGGTGGTGAGGTGTGGACACTGCGCTTGTTTTGTGCAATGAACGCTCAAATTATCTCTCCGTGCCATATTTCACTGTAAACGAATCCTACGGATGTGTTTGTTTATAATGGGTAATATTCAACTTTTTATCACAATCTTTTTTTCTTTTTTTTTTGCGGGCATAAGCACATTATGGTACACTCTACCGTGCTATGGAAAACGTTTTCATGGATAATGATGTCAGGACCATTAAATATTTTGTTGTTTTTTTTTTTTTTTTTTTTCTGAGGTGAGACAGTTGCTATCCCTATTATGAAATGTTGAGTGCAAATAAAGTGGAGTTAACTGAAGGAGCAGAAATGTAGAAATACCATTTGTAGGTTGAAAAAAAATTAATTGTTTATTATGTTTCTGCTTGCAGAGAAATGCTTATGTATAAACAAGCTGCAAGGACATCTCGGCAAATCTCAGCCTGGGCCTTTCTGTGTGGAGTTTGCATGTTCTCCCTGTGTCCGCGTGGGTTTCCTCCGGGTACTCTGGTTTCCTCCCACACTCCAAAGACATGCAGGTAGGCTAATTGGAAACTCTGAATTGCCCACAGGTGTGAGCGTGAGCGTGTGAATGAATGGTGTGCGTGCCCTGCGATAGACTGGCGACCTGTCCAATGTCCACTATGGCAGGCTCCAGCACCTGTCGCGATTGATAATAATAACGATTCCACACTGACTTTAGAAAGTATTTCTTCTCACAGAAAGTAGTCGGCGAGTTTATTAGAATGCCAGATCATGCAGTAGGGGCAGAAATTCTGGGGGGTAGAGTTCTGACTCAAGAGGCAGAGTTTCTGGGGCTTTTCAAGACCAGGCTTAATGCGGTGCTAGATGAGCGAATGGTGAATGTGCTCGGTACCCTTTAGTGGTAGGAAAACGGTGACCACTGTTAGGCAGAATGGCCTGTTCGTGTCAGAACAAGAAGAACAACAAAAAGAAGACAAGTACCCACATTTTACAGCCTTTCCTCTGTAAAAATAATTTGAAGATTATAAAACTTTTTCTTTTAATTGAAAATCACAGCCAGTAAAAACCAGCTGTCGAAGAAGTCATCCACACTTTACTATTTTGCGATTGTGATGACAAACATACAATGCAATTTAAAATATGCTTGTCTACAAATGCGGTTGTGGTAGAGTGCGCAACCAAAAAAAGCATTCAATATTAGGCTGCAAAATAGCAATGGCTCGTGAAAAGATGAAATGGGCTAAAATGATTTCTCTCCAGAAAGTGCTCTTAAGCTTGTAATATAGGTGCAATGATTCCCCTTCAATGGTTTATATAACTGCTTCAGAAATCCTGTTTACACCATAGGCAACAGGAGAGCACAGCCAAGTCCCACACTCAAATCTGCTGAAGGCTAGAGACACAATGCAGGCAAAACCTCCGAGTTCATTCTAGGGTAACCCAATCAGGGCTGGCCTCTGATTAGATACTGCACACACTGTTAGCAAAGCTGAACGATGATCGTGACTTTATGTTTCAACTTGATAAACTTTCCCCCCCCTTTTTTTCTCATATTGCAAGTGTAGTACATTATTTTGTATTTGTATTAGATCACAGCCTGTTTTGACTCAGCATTTGCTCTCAGTTTTGCCTTGCAAGTAAATGCAAGAACTACACGTATTCTTTGCAAAGTAAGTTTGGTGAATTAAATTTTATTCAGTCAATTTTAGTTAAGGACAGATGTTGATTGAATCCCAACCTGTAACTGTAACATTATCAGGAAGTTTTATCATTTAGTATGTAGCATTTATATGGATCATCTTAGGGAATTAATGGTATTTTATGTCACATTTTAGTTTTGTTGTTTCATTATTTCCCTATTGAAAATAATGTGATCAATCAGAAATGTAAACTGTAAATGGAAAAAAGAACCAACCAACTAGAAACACCTCTCCCTGTGTAGCCTTTTTGTGAACCACTGAAGGATGACGGCATACAATTATACCAAATGAAGCTAATCTGAATTGAAATAAATGGCCTAGTCTAGCCCTTCAGGCTCATTTAAAAAGGGGGTGCTGAGGTGTAAATCTGTTGGTTCTGAATAATGCAGACTATTAAAAAAAAAAAAACTTTTATTCTTGGAAATAATGCAATTATGACAACACAGACATTTCAGTTTGGATTGCATATTCCATTGCACGTGATATGATTCCGATCAATACTTCCTTGACTGAAGCTCTCCAACCTTCTGAAGGGACTTCTGTGGAAGACCATGTTACACGGCCGTCAGCCTGCTGTGAAGCAGTACTCCTCCATCTTACGATCAGCCTTCTCGGCGCTATTTCTGCATTTTGAGTCTTCTGTGTGGCCTGCCACTGTACAGTGTTTTCAAGTCACTCTGAACAAAGAGCTTGCCATAACTGGCTAATACAGTATGAAATGATGTCAGCCCCACCCCTGTACACTCTCAGAAGAAAGGGTTCCAAAAACCTCATCTGTGTCTCCATAGAGGAATCCTATCTGGTTCAAGGGTTCTTTGTCGGGCAGAATAGTTCAAACAGGGAGCTTTTCACACTTCTCACACCCACCATAGAGAGTTCCATAAAGAACTAGAATGGGCTCTCCTATGGAGAGGAGCCAAAGAGCTCCTTTTTTTCTGTGTATGATACATGACAATGAAACAAAATCAGCAGTTTTTCCACCTCTGGGATGAGTGATTTTTCCCCAAAATTCTCTGCAATATCTGAGCCCATTCATTGGCCCTTCGGCTCTTCTAGTTCCAGCTCCCCGTTTCCCAGAAATTGCAAGGCTGTGCATGACAGCTCCACATAAAACACGCAGCCTTTGACCATACTTTACCCAGGATCAATAAATAATTACCCGCTATTTAATTGCCCGTTTAAGAAGAGATCAGCATCTTGTTAAGTAGCAATCAATGGACACGCTATGTATATGAGTATTTGAAAGAATGAATTCAAAGCAAATTAAAAGTGGATTAAATGTCATCAAGAGACTATTGATGGGGAATTGGTTTGGGGGGGGGGGAGTGTATGCTAATTTCTAGGGATTACGAAGCGGATCTCAAATCGTTTTTGATCGTCCATCCCTTTATCCCTCAGCTATGTATTCAGTGCACTGCCATTTCATTGCAGGGAACCCTTTTCTCGAGAGGAAAAAAATATCGTATATACATTTTTTCTTTGTAGTGGTTTGCTGTTTCTCGGGCTGAGATTTTAGATTGCATAACAGCAACATTGTGATTTTCTGGAAGTCAAGCTCCCACCCACGTACACAGGGGCCTGCAGCTAGGCTTTGAGAAGCACAGGCCTGTCAGAGCAACCGACTGAAGATACAAATGTTCCACTGTGCCATCTTACATTCTCTGCGACTCCCACCGCAGCGCACGCAGAGTTGGTTCAGTTTTTTTTTTTCTTTTCTTTTTTTTTTGGTGTGTGTGTGTGTTATTTAACCGTTGATGGGTTCCTTTTATGCACTCCCACAGACGACATGCTGCATTATGTGTGCGCTTATCGCCTACTCGCATGCACGCACACAAACACACACACACACACACACACAAACACACACACTTGTCAAATATCTACCCCCTGCCCACAGCTGTCATTGTGATCAACAGATTAGGTGGTTTTTCCCACGGCGCGCAGGCATGGCAAATTTTGGTCACTCACTCAGTCACTCACACTTGGACGACCTTTGAGGGACGTTTTGTGGGACGCATGCGCAGGTGGTGCCTCGTTTAGTAGTAGGACGCATGTGCAGGTGGTACGGCATGAAATTTTTAAGCACAGCTTTATCGCCTAACGTTACTTTAGCTAGCCCTAACATGTTCATTTTTTGCTTATTTTAGTTAACCTAGTTAGTGCGTACGGGCCGCCTACTTTAGTTAACCTAGTTAGCGCGTACGGATGCTATCCTGCACGCATAAGTAGGAGCTAAGGACACACAGCTACAACCACCGATACAGATGTATGGACACACGGAGGACAACAAATAACGTTAAAGAGGTGAGGACATGCCATAGCTAGCTAGCTATAGAGTTAGTACAGGTGTGCCGTGGGTCTGGGCGGTTTCGTGCTTGTTCTGTCTCTTGTCATGTGTCACGTGACCGACATAGTAGAATAGTAGAATTCCTAAAATTCCCACTCCTGTTAAATAAGCTTTGCCTTTGACACAGCAGTGGGTTCAGTCGACTACGATTGCAGCGCACATACAGGACATTAGCATTGTTTAAGGATTGCAGAGATACAGCTAAGGAGGAAGAAGGTGTTTGCTGGATATGGGGACCTGTGGCGAGAAAGTTACCCGAATGAGGCTTGAGTGGCAGTTTAAATTCGATCAATCATACACCATTTCCTGCGTGGAGCAGGGATATTTATAGCACTGTGCATTAATATTAAAGCGCGCCCCTGTGATGTTTCCAAGATGTGACTGGCTTTTTAAAAAAACATTCACCCATTCAGGAGGACGCTCTCTCCTCCAAAATCGGTGGAGGTTAATTTCAGAGTGTCTGTGCACCATAAGTCATCATGAATCAAATGGTGGAAGAGCAACAAGAGTAGCAATACTGCTGGGGATGAGCCTTCCCCTGACACCAGTTCCACTTCCTGTTCTGCTTTGCTCTCCATTTGTTCAAAGGACGGCAAGAGTCGCACTTCTATTTCACAAAACAACAGAGAGATATGTAGCTATTTATAACACGGGAATGTTATTCATCATCTGAAAGTGCGACACAAAGGTTTGTATTCGATCAACCGAGTCGTTAAAATTTTACTTGCAACAACCTTGTCTTCATTTTTTTTTTCTCCAGTTCACCAAGTTTGCCAAGAAAATGTTTCTGAACTCGCCAAAAATATGTATTAGAGGGAGAGAGAGAGAGAGAGAGAGAGAGAGGCAGAGAGCGAGAAAACTTGAATTTCATTTTAATTGTTAAATTAGTTAAGCCATTTAGGGCTGAAGTGTGATTAAATGCAAGCCATGACTTCAAAACAATCCCATTATCTCCGCAGGAACAAAAAGCAGAAGACAACAGTGATAAAATAAATAAATAAATAAATACCCTGGGATATTGTAATTCTACACTCTACAGAAGAAAATAGTTCCACAGTGCTCCTCTGTATCTCCGCAGAGGAACCCTAGCTAGCTCAAAGGTTCTAAGAAGGGTTCCCCTATGAGGACTTTTTTCTGAGCGTGCATTACTGACTGTGCTAGGCTCACGCTGCTGATGTGATCCTTAATACTCAGACACGTTTTTTTTAGCCCTCTCCCTTTCTCAGGAGGACCGAGCTGGCCATTTCAGTCCATTTGCCTTTTTCTTTTTCTTTTTTTGGCACTATTCAGTGTGAGAAGAAGCTCTGGGATCAACGCCATGGGCTGAGAAACAGGCTCGCAATGACAAGGCGATACTGAGGACAGACAATGCTGCCGTCCCACCGGGACCGAAAAACAGGAGTCCAGACAGAGAGTATTCCAGTCTGGGTCCACGGGAGCTCTTTTTCAGATTTTCTTTTTTTTTTTCTACAGCCTCATTTATACAGCATGTTCTTGGATTTCATGCTGAAAACTTTGACGTATTGTATTGACCAAGCTATTCTCGTCTTTGTTTCTCTTTTTTGGCATGACTTTGTCATCCGACAGCATTTATTTATGCGAAGCACACTGGGTTGCCTCTGTGTATGAAGTGTGCTATAGAAATACATTTTGATTGATTTTTTGATTGATTGATTGACAGTAACATTGTCATATGTTTATATGAGGTTCATTGATTGTGATGTGAGGTTTGTGATCATGGGTAGACAGAATGGAAGGGGGGGGGGGGTGGTAGAGTGGTAGAGTTGTGATCGTATACTGGGGGGTGGGGGGTGCTGGGGAACTGCGACTCTGTCTTCAGCCCTATAAAACAGTTTGAAAATCAGTTTTTTTTTTGAAGATGATCTCTTTTGTCCTGAGTAGAATCAATTTGTCCAAGTAAAATCACAGGTCAAATGTCAAGCTCTTTGTTGGAAATAACAGGGCCATTATTTACCCCATTACTTCTCAAGTGTCGCTTTTTAGCGCGATATATAGCCTTTGTTTGATTACAAGGCGATGATACGTTCAACATATTGTGAAAAGTCTTTGATTTGGCTTGAGATTTTTTTTTTGATTTTATTTTATTTAATTTTTTTTTTAACACTGCTGTTTATGTGTTTTTCAGCTGCGCTTGAAAATGGAGGGTGTCTCCGGGTCACGCGGATAAAAGCGAAACCTTTGTGTACCGGCCGAATAAAACACGCAGGCGATATTCACGTAGGGCCCTGCTTTGTCCTCCATTTCCACTGCCACATGGAAGCGCTAATGGGGGAAATATTTTCTAGCGGTGCGCACACAAAAACTGATAAAGCAAAAGGAAATGGGCTCCCGCCGTATCTAATTGCAAAATTACTCTTGGATATGAAAGGATCGTCGAGGCACCTGATGAAGCCTCTCCCGAGACGGACCTCCGCTAACAGCACCGCGATCAAAAGCGTAATCGCCCGTGGAATATTAAAGTTTATGGGGTATTTAATTTTACCTCTGTCTTTAATCATGGCTCCAGGGTGACTCACAGCCCGCTCGTAGCCCCGGAACTTGACGGACACAGAATGAATTTGCGACCGTTGTGTGCGTGTGCGCGCGCGCGCGGAGCGACGCAATCGAAAGGTGGCGATAAATCTGCGAGGGATGTCCAAACGGGTCAGTCAGTCAGTAAAAACCGTGATTGTACCTGGACCTGGGACATGTGAATGAATCAATACAGTCCATAAGAAGTGAGAGACACGCTAGGGCACCTTTGTAAAAACATGAAAAAGAACAAAAAAATTGTCATGGATTCTCGATTTTGGAGAAAGGCGCATGTCCACAAAATATTCGCCATTGTCTTTAATTGTCCAAAGATGAACTTATTTTATCGAATGTGAGTCTGTCTCCAGATCTCCATGCCTTAATTGATATATAGTGTTGGAATGCACCTTTCAGGAAGGCTAGATTCAGTGCAAGGCAGATTCAGAATGACACAAAAGGGGGCCATCCTTGCCTTGAGGTTTGATACGCAACCTACAGAAACGTACTGATCTAAATGCGCTAGGGACGTGGATCGAGCAAAACGAGACCACTGGGGAGAGGTGTCGCTGCTCTGTTTTTACATCCCCGGCCCTGGTGTGCGTTAACCGCTCTGGCCCCTTTATAATGTCCTGTCATGAAGGAGAGCGAAAGCGCCCGTGGGTTCAGCTGGAGACGCGCCGCCACAGATGAGAAAAAAGCGCAAGCCAGAAACGAAGGTCAAACGCCATCTACTTTCTCGACACGTCCTCCTCTCGGCCCCGATCGCTAAATAAGACCGCCGATGTAAAAGCACCCGGAGAGATTGCATACAGTATTTTTCACCCAAACACCGTCAGCGTCATGAATAAATGCTGCCGTGACAGCAATCACTGTCGGTCATAGGTATTTGAACCAACAGCGCTTGCAGGTACGTGATAAGAAAGCCTGAGTACTTTGGATCGAAGACCCTGGGAATCATTTTTTTTTTTTTTTTTTTTTTTTTTTAATAATACATTTCTGTGCTGTAGCTTGAGAAATATATAGGACTATAATAAATAAATAAAAACTTGAAATGAGGAGAACTAAATTAAACAGCTCATTGTTTCACTTGTTAACTCTGATGCAAATCCTTGCTGCCAAACCATGTATGAAAGTTCCATGGCTGCGCATAATCTGCAGTGTAGGACCGATACAGCAAATGTGCCTCACTGACAGTAACACTGGGGTAAGGCAGGGGCCTTTTCAACCTTTTTCTGATACATGGATCCCCATGAAAGCTCAAAGGCATCCAGAAGACCCTCATCAAAAGGCATTAAAGGTCATTAAAATATAGTATAGTATAGTATATTATTGTGTACTGTGGTGTAGTATAGTACAGTGTAGTGTAGTGTAGTATGGTGTACTGTAGTATTGCATTGTGTACTGTAGTACAATACAGTGTAGCCTGCTATAGTATAGTATAGTCTGTCTAGGGCCCTCCTGCAGTTCTTTCATGGGTAGGTGGAGGTACACCTCTGTTGAAAACCCAGGGTGTAAGGTCATCAAAGCCCAGCTCTGTCAGCGCTAGAGGAAGACACACCATACCTTTGGGGAAAAAAGCATTTTGCTCAAAGGACTTCTTCAGAACTGTGATTACCTCCTTCAGCAAAAATGATTTCTACACGCACTCAAGAGTAGCAGAGATAGCGGTGCCGACTTTAACATCGCACTCCTTTTGAAATAGCATCCGGCGTGTAGTGATGTGGAAGGAATACGTTACAAACCAAACAACATTCTTTCTGCAAACCCAGGAGCATTTTTTTTCTTTTTTGTTCCTGGTTTGAGCATTGCTTTCTTGTCTATTTTTTTTATTTTTTATTTATTTAAGTAGTAATCACAACCACTAATCAATAACGATTTAAATACTAAACGGAATAGCCGACGGAAGCTTCCAGAACGATGGCCGCTCGGATGCAGCAGTTGTAGCCTGGCTGGCCCCTGCTAGACAGAAGCTGAGACCGCAAAGCCGAACGGTGGCACGTGACAAAGCTGAGGCATAGCATGGTGTCAGGGCCGGCGTTGAAAAAGCTGGTTTCCGACGTGAGGGAAAACATCTCTTTCTTTAATGCTACACGCAGATTGCACAGATCCCCTTGAAAGAGGCGATCTGCCATTCAACAGGCGGCGTTTGACAGCCTTAAAGTGGAACGTTCCCATTTCTCCCCCCCCCATCCTCCTCCTTTTAAGTGCTGTCTGTCAGGAGCTCCTGCATGCTGTTCCTCGCATGTACGCGGGGCAGCTATGCAGTATAATGGGTGAGGAGCTGGTCTTGTAAAGGTCGCAGGTTCAATTCCCGGAAAGGACACTGCCGTTGTACCCTTGAGAAAGGTACTTATGTATAAATGGATGCAATGTAAATTCTATGTAAAAAGTTGTGTAAGTCGCTCTAGATAACAGCGTCTGCTAAATGTCTGGAATGTAATGTAGTGTGTACACTCAGGAAAATCGCGCCATTATTAGAGTTTCCCCCAGTCTTACCTCTCTCCAGCCTACGACTACAAGCATGTTTCACCATGTAGTGATACACACCAGCCCTTGGATCATACCCAAGGGAATTACAAGTGCTTTGACTTTTTAGATGCCGAGTACAATTTGAAAACGTTCATGCACGTCCATTAGTCCATGGTGTTTTCAACAAAGCACGATAGTAACCAAAAGGCACAGACATGTATGAAAAAGAACTTTCTTCTGGACATTGCTGAGCATAAGTATAACCTTGTCAGTAATCTACAGTACGTGAATCTCAATGGAGTCTAAAGGGTTAAAGTGTTTTAAACAACTATTTAGCCCAGGTATCGTACAGTGCACACTCATCAGTTTCCTACTCAGTCATATTAAGTCTAATTAGAGTACCTGCCTGATTCTCAAAACTGTTGCCAATCAGCTAAATTAAATTGAATGCAGGAAAAGGGAGAAGAGACCTAACACTGGTTGATTAGATGTTTTCATAAATATGCCAAAAAGGGATTGACGCTCAACCTGAGGGAGATGTCGGTTTTAAAAAAATATTTTTTTGAAAATCTATGTTTTAAATTTTGAAATGTGAAAGAAAGTAGAATGTAGAATGATGGTTCTCAAACTCAGTCCCAGGGGACCCTGTTTTTCGACATTTTATTGTTACAGCCAATCGCTTTCTCAGTTAAAATCTCAAAAAAAATTCCTTAAACTTGTTAACACAGTGCAGGCTCGGCTCTTTATCATTTGCTTTGTCTTTGAATACTTCATTATCTGCCAAATACTTTGTTTTAGTGGCCAGGTGTCCACACCGTCACCAGAAAGGAGCCAATTGATTCACTTCAGTCTTTAATTTGACCATTTACAATTTTTTTTTTGCTCTCTTTAAGTAATCAAATGCAATATAGCAACTTTTATTCATTATGGCATGCATTGCTATTTCTGACATAATATTGCTTCAGAAGATAAATAATCCCTCAAAACACGAAAAGCATAATTAAGAAAAATTAACGGCTTATTAAAATTCTGGGATTGCAAATGTGTTTGGAACAAAAAACCATCATACGCAGGGCCCCCCCAGGACCGAGTTTGAGAACCATTCCTGTAGACAGCAGGGCTGAAACATTTGTGGTGTTTATCAGGTTTTTACACATGCCTCATTATTTGTATTTTTGGCTTTTCCTTCCTTGCGACAGCAATATTACAGTCGATGACTTTAAATATTAGAGAGGTGTTGGTGTTATCTGTCCATGCCTCAGCCTTCATGTGAAAAGTGATTGCTGGCGTCGTGACAGAGAAGCAGGGCTGCCCAAACCCTGGTCCTGGAGATTTACTGTCCTCTGGGTTTTAACTCCAATCCTAACAAAGCACAGCTCATTCAACAGCTACAGCAGGGCTGCCCAACCCTGGTCCTGGAGATCTACAGTCCTGTGGGTTTTACCTCCAGCCCTAACAGAGCACAGCTCATTCAACAGCTAGAGCAGGGCTGCCCAACCCTGGTCCTGGAGATCTACGGTCCTGTGGGTTTTACCTCCAGCCCTAACAGAGCACACCTCATTCAACAGCTAGAGCAGGGCTGCCCAACCCTGGTCCTGAAGATCTACGGTCCTGTGGGTTTTACCTCCAGGCCTAACAGAGCACAGCTCATTCAACATCTAGAGATCTCATCAAGCTGCTACTTGGTAGAATCAGGTGTGCCAAATTAGGATTGAACTGAAAACCTACTACAGGACGGTAGGCCTCCAGGAACAGTGCTGGGCAGCGCAGAGTGGATTAATGCAAACCCTGAAATGATGAGGCCAGCTGAGAGTTATCGAGACCTGCGGGGACCCCGACTGAACGCTTTACTGGAGTAAAGGTAGGAAGGTTATACGTGTAACACAAAGCGCTTGCATGATCAGAGGAGTGCCCGTTGGCCATTGGGCGTCTTTGCGGCTCAACAGTTCCCTGTGGTTAGGCTCCAAAGAGAACGAGAGGCTGCGTTCACTGTTGCACAGGCCATTGATTTTGGCTGAGTCTGTTTGTTTAGTTCTGGCTCCACCCCCCCCAGCCTCAATCCCCCAAGCTTTTGTTGGCGCCATGACGGTCTTCACTTCCACACTCAATCTCCATCACGGGGAGTCCGATGCCAGAAGACTCAGTGACTTTCCATTCATCTGTCATTTTTGATATCCAATTGGAAATATGGATGAGGAATCACAGATCTGTGGGAAAGGGGAATAAGACATTGATTGTGCAGTAAAGAACCAATTCTGGGGAGGGAACGACCACAATCCAGAAGGTTTTCCGGTCCTCTCTACACCTGTAACACTCCCGAAATTGAGGTTAAAGCACAATACGTTAGAGGAATTCTTTTTCTATTTTTTTTTTTTTTTTTTTAGTTGTGGCTGTGTGCTGACACAAGTGGAAAACACACAGAGAAGTAGCTCTCAAAAGACATGAACACCATGACAAGCTTATATATCATCTGCACCAGTGGCTCTGATGAAGTCTGTTAGCCCACTGTCTAAGCTTGAACATTCCTAAAATGTGTTTCCGTAAGAATGGACACATTGCCTTTTCTTTTTGGTTAAGTACTGTACGTGATACCTGCTGACATGTCTGTCTAAAAGTAAAGACATGAAGACCTCACTGTAACAGAGACCTAAAAGTCTAAAATGTATTTGCTTTCAAACTCCTCTGAGTCGTAACCTCCCCACCAAACCCCACCCCCCAATACACACACACACTCACACGTACATACACACACACACACACACACACACACACACACACTCACACACACGCCCACACACACACACACACACACACACACCAGAGCCTCAGCTTTCACCACTTCAGGAGTGGCCATTGTAGAACATCATCACTGTAACGGAGCACTGTAATTAAAGCCACGGATGCTCATGGCTTCGGATTTCACAAGACCTCATATTATTCAAGGCCTCTGTTTACCTTCAGCCCCCCCCCCCTCCCCCCCCCTGTCCAGACCCCTGGAAGATCAGAGCATTGTTGCTGGGCAAAGCCTGGAAATGAATGAACCATTAAATATGAAAGGAAGGAAGCGTTCCTGAAGAGGCAGCGCTAATTTGCTAGCGCTGCGTAGCACACCTGCTCATCCGTTTCCCCTTCCTCGGCGGACGGGTACGCATGACGACGGCTGAGTCGTCGGCGAGCGCCTTCAGACGCGAGCGATTTCGCGGCGCACTTTAACCGCGACGGCGGAGCGACGTGCGAAGCTCTTCCCTCCTGCTCGAGATCAACTTCGTGTCGCGCGTACATTTGCACACCGATTTCCTTTGGCCTCAGCTGCTGTTGTTCCGTTTGATCGGGGAACGACGAGATCAATAATGCAATGCGGCTTATGAAATATAAAGGCGGGCTAATGAAACACATTGTACGCAGAGCCGGGAGGTAGCTGAACGCGTCCCGGCGTAGCGTAAGTCACTGTAATCATAAGAAGCCTTTGTTCTGCTAAAATTGTGAGAAATATTACTCTCTCATACATATTTCAGAATGCACAACGGTGCTGGCGCTGGATATATATGCAGGAGGCTTGGATGTAGGGTTATGATGCAAAAGCAAGAGGCGGTGAGATGAGCGCATGCAGGCAGTAGGAGGTCATGGCTTTTAAATGAGAAATTATTAAGCCAAGGTCCCAGCTGTTTTCTTTAAAGAGAAGGTGATGCCCTGGTTATGGGGGGGGGGGGGGGGGGGGGGGGAGAAAAAAAACTATTGGCTGAAGAATTACAAGTCAGTTGATGTGTAATTACCGTTGTGAGAAACATCAAAATGGTGGTTTCTATGCTCTTCCCAGGTGATTGCTCCGTATTAGTGGTTAATCACACCTTTTTTTAGATCTGTGAAAGGGGATATTTAAATAAAATAAAACCCCCAGTGCTGCTATAAAAAGGCAGCTTGAATATCCAAGTCAGATCAAGTGCTGTCAGTGAAAACCTAAACAAATAAAAATAACACAAAAAGAAGAACAACAAAAAAGAGGGGAAAAAAAACCAGGAAGCTCTCAGTTCTAATGAGAACTAAACTTATCGGTATCCTTTGTGGAGACGTATCTATAAATCTCCATCACTGATCCTGTTCAAGGATGAAGGGCGTCTTTTGTAGAGGAAGTTCAGCCGAGATCATTAATGTCTCCTCGGTTGCGGCAGCCTCTGCTTCCTGTTTGAGGTGGCTGATGTCAAGGCTTTGCTCAGAGTCTCCCTGAGCTGTTTTTTTTTTTTTTTTTGTTTTTTTTTTTGAAGATGCACAGATGGCTTCCCTTTTTCACATGCACAGTTTTAATGAGCGATTGAGCAGATGGAACTTGTGGATCTCTTTATTTTACCCCCCCCCCCCCCCCACCTCAGCCCCCCTCCCCATGTTCCAATATGACACCTCCCCTGTGAAAATCTCCGTGGCAGCAGACAACGAGCTTGCTTCCGTGGCCAAGTATGGAATTGGAGGTGTGGATCATTTAAATGGTGGTGGAAGGCCGCCGTATTAATTTTGAATTCAGCCCTATATACACAGAAAATGTCAACAGTGCGCTTAAAGTGTTACAGGGGCCTAGATACACCATTTTGTGCTTCGATTTGCAAACATGCAGGTATTCATTTTTTTTTTTTTTTTTTTATTAATCTGTCAAGCTCGTTTTGGCAATTTCAGAGCTTCCCAGATTGTCTGCTAAGAAACGTGCTCACACATTCGGTTCCTTTGTGAGTCAAGTGTAAGGACTACTGTTGATTGAATCGAGGCCAAGGCTCAGGCGACCATCAGCAGCAGCTGTTTTGCTAATGTTCAATACATCTGAGGCCTTGCAAGTTTAACTGCTGAGCCTTGGACCCAGGCCCGTGTTAAGGCCCTGCTGAATCTGGCTATGTGCTCCTTTGTGCTGTCATTGAAACCACATTGCAAAATAGAATTATTTGAGCAAAAAACTGTCCAAGGTTAGCAATTCTAACAAAAAAAATATAATAATTATAGTGGGGCCGTTTTGGCCTTGCAAGAAAAAAATGAGATGTAAGATTTTTTTTCCGACGTGAAAAGTCATAATGTTCAGTCATAATGATCTGACAGGTTCAAATGACCTGGCCCTTGCGAACTTGTTAAGCATGAATAGTGATCTGGATGTCAGGGCAGCGCGACTGAACTGCACAAAAAATTGTTAAAGGAGGCACCGTTCTAAAGGTCTTCTAAAAGTAATCTTAGAAGGATTTTCATGAACAAGCGAGAGGAATATGGAGTTTGCACAAGGGTTGCTACCAGGGTTCGAATTATGGGGGGGATTGGGGGGGCCTCACCCCCCTAATTAAGAGTTGGACCCCCCCCAAAAGAGGTAAAAACAACAGGTCGGGGGGGGGGGGTTGAAACATTTGTATATCCTTCTTACCTGTAATCGTAAATATTACAATATATTTCCCATCAGTGGCGTCACTAGACACCAACCCTAGTGACATCACTGACGGGAAATATATTGTAATATTTACGATTGCAGGTAAGAAGGATATACAAATGTTTCGACCCCCCCCCCCCCGACCTGTTGTCGTCCAATTATCAAAATGTTTACTTTTTTTGGGTGGAGGGTGGGGGAGTTGACTGGCGAAAGTGCTGAGTGGCTGGAAACTAAGTTGTGGAAAACCACTATCCACAGAGTCTGGTGAGCCAAAAAGTTCATGTCAAGCCCTGATCGTTACCACTTCAGCATTAAGCTTGAGAACCGACACTTGAAAAATGAAGAGTGGGAACATCCAGCAATTCACAAGCACTTTCGGGTGTATGGAGTGAGTATCTCTGAAAACATTCTCCATAAAAATGCATTATGAAACAACATATGTTTTTTCAAGAGAGTCCACGGCGAGTGTGGATTCATCTGCAGTTACTCTAGTAGAAATCCCTTCTGCCTTTTCGAGTGCCGGTTCATTTCGTTCTGGGTAAGATATCGCTTTTTAATTAAAGAATCCATTGTGAGAGATGGCTGTCCCATTGGACCACGTGTGCTGCGGAGCAAATATAAGCCACATGTTCCTGCTCCTCGTCTGGGCCTGCCTCATCATCTTTCAAGGTGACAATATGTCCCAGCCCACGGAACCTGAGGAGAATGGCCAATGATTTAAAAAAAAAAAAAAGAGTTTCCCTTTTTTCTGTCTATCCATCCATCCATCCATCCATCCATCCAATATCTATACTCGCTTATCCTGGGCAGGGTCGCGGGGGGTGCTATCCCAGCGTGCATTGGGTGAGAGGCAGGAATAAACCCTGGACAGGTCGCCAATTCATCGTAGGGCACACACGCCATTCACTTACACGCTCATAACTTTGTGGGCAATTTAGAGTCTCCGATTAGCCTAATCTGCATGTCTTTGAACTGTGGGTGGAAACCGGAGTACCCGGAGGAAACCCGCGTGGACATGGGAAGAACATGCAAAGAGTTTTGAACCCAGGACCTTCTTGCTGTGAGGCAGCAGTGCAGAATTGAATAAACCCTGAGAATTTTAGTGCGCCCGTGAAGTGAGCGGCCATGCTGTTGCTGCAACACTCACACCAACCTTGGCTGTCCATTCAGGAGAGCGCCTGGTATTCAGCTTGGTTTTGACCGCTTGATCAGACCCCATTTATGGGACTTTTTAAAGTCTGAAGCCTGAGGCCTCACCGCTGATCGACTTTGTCCTGTCAAACAGTGGTGTGTTACAACCCCAGCAGGATTACATACATTGGCAGACTCTGTGCCACGGTCTGCGTAGGCTGTGCCGGCCAATCACGCGTTGACACGGCAATCTGTTCAAATTAATTAAAACGGCCGCAAGAATTTTCTGGCTCTCTGTTTAGGAGGTGGACGGCGCAATCACTCGGTGAATCAATCTCTGTTTTGTACAGTGCTCATTAGAGTCGGGCTGAACAGTGCATTGAGCTGTTGGAAAACAAAATGAAAAAGTACAGCTCTGCGTGTGTGTGCGTGTGTGTGTGTGTGTGTGTGTGCCTGCATGTGTGTATGTGTTGTGCATGTGCGTGTGCCTTTGCGTGTTCGCTTGCATGTGCGTGTGTGTGTGCATGTGTGTGCGTGCGTGTGTATGTTTTTGATCCATTTGATTCTTGCTCTACACAACACTCCACATCCTCAGTCTGATCACACAGGTGGAGCGCGATGCAATGGGCCTTATTTGAGCTGCAGGTAAGGTTGTAGATGTGTCACAGGTGGCAGGAAGTACAGTCCAGGCAGTTGTCTGTTCACTTCTCTCAGTTGAACCAAGGAAAGGCTTGATCCTTACGGCTTCCGGCTTTGCCCCAGCGGCGTAATACCTGGGACCCGGCCAGAACGGCCTGTTTTCCTCTAATACTGTTTCAGGATCATCCCTCTGTGTGCCCGTAAGCCCCGACAAAGAGTGAAAACAAAAACAAACGAACAAAAAACTCAATAGAAACAGGCCGAATTCCTTCATTCGGGTCTACAGTCTGTCTTTTACAGTCTGACTCAGAAGGAATTGAAAGAGCCACCTGCTCCGGATGCGTGCCGAGCAAGGTCATTGCATTTATTAAAGCACGTCCTAGTTTATTATTATTATTATTATTATTGTTATTATTTTCTTTCTCCGGCCAATGTTTCCCCAGCAGTACAGAAACATGCACATGGTTATGAATCAGCGCTGGAATGTGAGACAATGAGACTTACACATCATTATGATTTAATGCAGAGGAGGAGCACTGAAATGCGGAGTAATGACTACCAGACAGGGCGGCGGGCGCGGACAGCACGTTGAAAGCCAGCGCAGGCGGAATCTGATTGGGCCCGCGACCTTGTCCATCGCAGCCTGTAGGTGCTCGACGGCAGCCGTGACTGATGGCGGCTGCGCCGTGTGTCGCGGGACGGGCAGGCGGCAGGCGCTCAAGGTCACATTTCCCTAAGATGAAGTGTTCAGCATGTTGCGCGGTGAGGTAAGCAGCAATCAGAAGGAAAATTACCACGGGGAAGAGGACACGCTTTTTTCTCCGGTGGGCGCGACACAAACTAGGGTGCCGCACAATATATCTAATCATGTTTTTTTTTTTTTTTTAAACATAATAACTATAAACGCTACCATTTGGCATTTCGGTCATCTTCGGTCGTCTTTTTTTTTTTTTCTTTAATCATAACTGACGTGGTTGTAAACAAACAAATTTCAGAGGCCATATGAAATGCTTCTGAGAAGGAAAAAAAAAAAAACATCATCACTGATGTCTATTGGGTGTTGATAAGACAGCCAGTCAGCAGCAAGGTCATACGGCTTCTGTGAGATATCATGTGATATGATGTGTGTCTCAGTCGTATGAAAGCTGCACGGCCTTGCATCTCCCTGACTGCCAGAAATCCCCTCTTTGAAAGCAGTAGGACATGCTTACAGTATACAGCTGATGCGATATATATCAATGACATCATAGTTAAACAATCCTGAAGCGTATGTTCATGCCAAGAATCGGTGTCACAGTTGGCCATCAAACCATTCAATTTATCAAGCTATTGCTTTTTAATTTTTTTATGGTCAGGTTCCCATAATCACTCTTCTATTTTTGGTAGTGGTGACCGTGGTACATTTGCAGGTGGAGTCCATCTTAGCTACGTCACTGACTAGCGTGCAACGAGGCATCGTTATCTTCACCAGGTAAAACCTCACCTCTCTGGCTAACGCTAGCACCAGCTATACGTCTGCAACCCTGCAGCCACGGTCGACACAAACAGTGCCCAGGTTCGACAGCAGGCAGACGGAGGGGGCCCATCCTCGCACAGGAACAGCCTTAAAGGGATACAGACCACCTGGCAGCTCTTGGCTCCATGCTTATATTTACTCCTGCAGTTTTCTTTCCTGGTCATATCGTTACTCAAGATTAGGAGACACAGTTGGTTTATTGCTATGGCGATGGCTGGCAAGAGAAAATGGCCCTTTTTCTCCCAAATCACGCATATAAAATCTGCGGGAAAAAAAGCGCTTCCTTTATCCCCCTGTAAAAAAAAGAAAAAAATGAAAGTGGAGGTAATTTTTACGAGTGCCGCAGCAACAATTAAGGTAAAGAATTAATTGGCACGGTGATAGAACCTTTTTTTTTTTTTTAACCTGGTTCTCTTTTCCACTTCCCCCCTGTTTCTCAGCCTATTATGTGGCAGAACTTTAAGAGTTAGCAGGAAGCAATTATGGTAATGCGATGTTTGCACTGCACATGAATCTGCGGCTGATTGCTGTGAGCGGAATGAAATGAAGTCAGGCGAGACGCAAATTAACATAAAGGAACCGTCTCAAGGTCAGGGTGTCCGGGCTTGTCCCCTCAATAGAGGTTGCGACTTTCGTGTGAAAAGGGAGAACCTTGAAACGGAATACAGCATGTTTCAGAAGAACTTTAAAAATGTTTTATATATATTTTTAAAAAAGGGTCCCTGAGTCCCACCGGTGTATATATTTCACAAGATGATGCTATGATTTGGGAACAGACACTTTTTTTATGGTCTGGTATCTCATTTTAGCTGTACAAATTCTAACAATGGCTGGTACCTGCAAAATTGTAATGTGTAATATAATGGCATGGATTAAAAATATATTGATATAAATGATATTTTTAAGATATTGCCTCAGAAACATAATAGGCATTGCAATATATTGCACTAATGAGAAATATATGTGTCATTATATGTTCAAAGAAGTTCTCCTACATACAGTATATTACAATACATGTATGTCCATAACAAAACACAGAATAAGAGTAGTTCTGTGAACATGAATAGCAGCAATAACATAATAACATAAGGGAAGCAAATAGATGAAAAATGTACGAATAAAACAGAATAAATGCTGATTTTAACCTTTACAGAGCAAAATCATTCAATGACAGTGTAATGAAAAATATAAGCTTACAACAATAATGGACATTTTTATTTTTAGCTTTTCAATTTCTCAGACACACAGATGCATACCACCATCCTAGGAAGGACATTGGGTGTTATTAGAATCAATAACATAGTGTACAATTATGTTTATAATGAATGTAAAATGAAAGTGCACAGACCATTTTTTTATAGTGTTATGGCACAGACTTTTCTAATTCACAGTTTCCCAGTGAAGTGCCAGTAGTCGGTAGTCTGATTTAAAGTTTAACAAGAAATAAACACCCTGTCCTCTCAGTATCCTGCAATACATCACAGCGCTCTGCTGGGAAATGACTTTTCAAGAGTTAGAACCCTTTACAGACATACTACAAAACTGAAACTAAAGCTAAGATATATCCTATTAAACGGAAAAATAAGGAATTTAAGACTGCAGGTCCCTTAGCATTTCTATTGAACAAAGTCCAAAACTGAATCATTTCAGAGAAAACCTCCTTGATAAATGTATGTCGTCTCACAGACTGGTGTTTTCCACACAAAAAACTGTTTGATTGGATTCAGCTTAAAGGCCAGACAGCATCAGGTATACTTTCCAAGTGAGACCAGACAAGTTTTCAAAATTTCACATCGATCCGATGGCCTGTCACCGACAGCCTGTCAACATTCCACAGAGTTAAGGGCTGCTGGGTGGCGCGTTCGGATAAGGCACCGCACTGTGGTGCATGGATGAGCACCAAGGTCTCAAATCCTGCCAAGTGCTGACTGGACGATAGCTCCATAGGGGGATGTGCAAAATGTGTCATCCATGGTATGGAAGGGATCAGTCAGTTGGGAGGTCCATGTTTCCATTGCTCTCTAGCGCCCCCTTGCTGGTCGATTCTGCTCACTCCACTCTGTGAGAGCTTAGCTGTGGGCTGCAGTGTGAAAAGGAACAGACTGCTGATATCCCTGTTTCAGTGCAAATAGCTAATATTTTTAATTAATAAATAAATAAATGAATGAAATAATTCCACATAAAAGCAAATGTGAAATTGTTTTCATGCAAATCTGGAGGTACTATGGTCTCAATAAAAAAATGAAAAATAAATAAGAAGAAACAAAATAAACAATGGTTCAGCCTGTGGGACATAGTCAAATTTAGACATTTAAGACCGTCTTCTCTCTTTTTAGGAAGAATGTTCTGTGATATTAGTGTAGCTTTTATTTTATTTTTTGCATTTGCTCATGCATAGCATGCTTAAAGCTTGGTGAAAATGTCTAATGATTTTAAAATAGCCTCTGCTTCTGACATGCCGGCCCGATTTCACATTCAGAAACAGGAGAATTGTGTTTAACAATGCATAGAAACATAAGGAACATGTGTACTTACCCGTGTAATTGTATTCAGAGGGATCTGCTTAGACCGCAGCATGGGTCCACTTCAAAGTAGGCTTGGGGTTTTGTCTAACTACCCCAGCATCAATTATAGAATTTCAAAAGAAACAATGTTCCGGATAATTGAAAATGTTTCTTTGCACCTGCAATCCATTATGAAAGCTGTATATGAATTGAACAAGACGTGTGACCTTGTGATGCACCGTTATATCTGTTAATAATGGGCCTCCGGTTCTGAATAACTCAATAAATCATCAATTAATTATTGACCTGCGGGCACTGAACGCGCTCAAACAGAGTTTCCGCCAGTGGAAGTCACGCCAGGGCTTAATGCAAGGCCTGTTCCTGGAGAAAGCCCAACGCGAAGACAGCTGTTCATCCAGCGTGAGCGCAGTCAGCTCCTGAGGTCAGCTCCCTCTTAATGGCAGGACTCATGTTTAACAAGCTCTGTTAAAATCAAGCAGGCATCACATTGCACCGTGCGCAGGGTTGCTATCATAGAGAGAGAGGGAGAGAGAGAGAGAGAGGAAGGGAGGGAGAGAGAGAGAGGGAGGGAGGAAGAGAGAGAGAGAATGAGAAAGAGAGAGAGAGAGAGAGAGAGAGTTTTTTTATTTCCTCAGAACGGCTAATTCATCTCAGTCAACACACAGGATGATGGATTTACACGCCAAAAAAACATGACTGTTTGAATCCACCTTCCCATTTGTTACAATGTACAGTGGAAGTACAGTTTATGTCTACTTCACACTCTCCAGGGGAAATATAGCCAGAGCGGACAGGAGAATATCAGGGCCATTTATTACGTTTATATTATTTTCATAACAAGACTCTAACTTCGACAGTGTTTTAACAGGCCTGCTTCTGCTTTAAACAATAGGGTGATCATATATTGTATTTTTCTTTTTAAAGAGAATGGGATGGGTGGGCATTATGCATGTAATACAAAGCTATTTGTTTGTTTATATACAATTTTTGAAACAAGCCTATAAATTGCATCAGAACCTGTATGTGAGTTCATACACAACAGCTCAATTTTGAGTCCAAATATACCAGATTACCAACACTTTGGAAACAAAACCTCTGTATATTCTCGCAACATTGTCATATGAAGTTTGATCGGAGACATTTTTAAAATAGGAATATCTTAAAAAATTGACACCCTTTGAAATATTAAAAAAATTGATGTGGGACACGTCCCACTTGAAGATCACTGTGGGTTTCTGCAAGTGAGGCTCAAGATGCCCAAATGGGAGAGAGGCAAGTGCCCTGTGTCCTGAACAGCACAAAACATTTAAACTGTTAGACGTTTACATTGCAGGATCTCCAAGGCAATCTCTGAAATGTTATAACTCTGATGCTCAATATATTATGCTAATTATGGTTCCATTCACCCAAGGTGGCCCTGGCCTAATTCCAGCCCACTCAGTAGACCAGGGGTGTCCAATCAGACGTCTTAGTGCTGGATTAAAACAAAAACCTACACCCACCCTGGCCTTTTTGGATAAGACTGGACAACCCTGCTCTAGACAAAGGTTTGTAACAACTGGAATTTTCCTCATCTCGAATTACAAGGAAGCTCAACTTTTCTGAAGACAATGACGCAAAAAAAAATGCTTCCTATTTTTCTGTTTTCAATTATTTTGGTCTGTATTTTCAAGAAGAAATGCTGTTCACAGAAAGCGCTCTGATTCATATCGTGTGTGATCATGCTGATGGTATCACAGTTCCATTTAGATCTGCTATCTGAGACCTCAGCCCTGGCAACTTCCCATTCTGATTCTTCATTGGATGATCTGGGTAATGATAGCACTATTAGCTTTCATTTTTCATACGGCTGTAACACTGCTTAGCTTTCAGCAAACTATCTGGGGAAAAACAAGGATAGCAGTCACTAAAAACCGTGTCTGTGTTTCGAATGACTCACAAAGATGATGCATCAGGAAGCAAATCAGTCAAATCTGATGTAGGTCAAAACTGGATGATCCAACTTTTTTTTTCAAATTCTCAGGTCTTTTTTCAACCTGAGAAAAGTAATTGGATATTCAGTAATCATGTGGACATCATCATTTCTGTCTGTACAAATGAAGATTTCCACTGCTGAGGCAAAAATAGAAAATAATAATGTT